>CP139501.1:210696888-211355872 GCA_021014915.2 Artemisia tridentata subsp. tridentata
AAACTACATCTGCGGATCTAGGTGTCATAACATTACTATGCATAACACGTTGGACTCTGTTGAGGAACTCCACTGCCTCAGGTGCAAGGAAACCACAAGTATCAAACGCGAGAGAAATAAAAACATGTTGATTTTCAATGCACGCTTTCTCGTGTTTTGCCACTTTGTATGAGGCGGCTTTCAAAGCAGCATGTCCTACTGTAAAACCCCAACTACTCAAACCCACGAAAGGAGAAACCCCGGTTAGATCCACACACGCATGTTTCCCTCCAACCCATCTAAACACCGAAACGTCTGTCGGTCTGAGTGTGGATCTTCCATCCAACGGGTCAGTCAAAAAGTTCACAAGTGCTTCTTTCTTGGTGGAGATCTCAGCACGCTTACAAACATCAAAAAGGACATCCCTAACAAAATCGTGTCTGTACTTGAAGCCCGGGAGCTATTTGCAGTGAACCGCATGTTCCCCAAAGGAATCCAAACATGCCTTGCGACAAACTGAACATATCTCATCAACCGGAAATAAATGAATCATTGTGAGTTTTTGTCTCGCCTAGAACAAATAGGAGATTCCAAGATTGTGCGTATGTTTGGCACGGAGCGGTGAGGAGCTTTTTGGAGCGATGAGCGGTGAGCAATGAGCATTTTTGTTTTTAGTTGTTGTTCGGCAAAGGAGCGTGAGCTTTACTATTTTTTAGGAATGCTCATTTTTCCAATGCTTCTTTAAAAAGCGGTGAGCAGTGAGCTGTAGCTACTGCTCACAGTTCACTGTTATTGTTCGCTGCTACTTTTACCAAACACACCCTGTATATACTGCAATGGGCTTGATGGGTTGTCTTTTGTTAAAAAAGATATTCCTAATTAATGATCTTTAAGTTTATAAATTGTTAGAAGAACACATAAAACAAGTTCCTCAAACTATAAAACGATGAGTAACTATCTTGAATAAGTCCGTTTACACATTTAAAGACCGGTTTGCAAAACTTAAAGAAATTTCTAGCTGTAACCGTTAGGAATTTTAATACATGACAATCAAGACACAATTTATTATTAATGAAAATAAACGTACCAAGTACTTAAATTCATTACAAATAATAAATGCTTAACATCCTTTATCCAAATACTAAATAGATCAATGCATGATATCTCTAATTGATAAATTATGCCTCAAGTGATGATAATCATACTTGTTGACAAGGCATAAATCATCCAACTTTGATCTATCAGAATTTTGAGAATACTTATTTCAAGAATTCAACTAGTGAAGTTCTTGTATGTGTGCATTCAAATAATTTGATATTGTCACATAATATTTCATAAAGTGTGTGACAACGTCAATCACCAATTTATGATTATCAAACTTTCAAACATTTTTAAAATTTAAAGTATTCTTATTATTTTAATGTATAATGCAACTATGCTCTTAGTGAGCACAACTATGAAATCCTACCATGACTAGTATTGAGTGCCATCTCAATTAAACCAGCATCATTGTTAAACAAACAACAATATGCTTTTAAAAATTCCGTAAACTAGAATATCTATTGTGTAATGTTTGATGCCTTCCAAACTTTCAAGTTTGTTGGCTATGACAATTTGCACAACAATTGACAAATTATTCATCTATAGAATCTGGAAGCTGTTCCAGGCTGAGGATGTAATTCTATATCCAAACATATTCCATTAGAATAATCATTACACTAGTTATCTAATAACTTTCAATGATATATCAACATTGTCATAACATCTTATAACAATTCGTTTATGTAACATGATGTTCATGAAAAATCTTCGAGTCATACTTAGATTTCATTCATGTTCTATCTTATTTAAAATATATGTATCCATTTAGACATTCTAAATGATATATCATGTTCTATTAAATTTATTTACCACATATGTTTATAATAATAAACACACATTTCAAGGTTATATGTTTTATTTCCTAAATTTCTCATGTTAAGTTTCATTCCAAGTTAAGATTTAACATTTAACTTATATGAAATGTTACTTCCTATATGTTATACAACATATATGATTCAAGAAAATAAACATAATACTCCCACTAGCTTTCAGGAATACTTAGGAGTTATCTTATTTTAAATTATAAATCAAAACTTGGATTTAATATTTAAACATAAGACTCATCTCCTAGATGCATGCATTTATCCATACTTGAATTCTTGCATTTTTGTACACTTTCAAAGATTATATGAATTTATAAAACTCTTAATTACTTACCGTCTTTGCTTAAGTAATTATACAAGAAAGAGTTTTATATTCCATTGTAAAATTTCATATTCATGAATATAAGTATGACAATTACCATCTTTGTGTATTTAATGTGCTTAAAAAAGAATATTCAATCATAGTTAATTGCTTAAGTATGATTAATAATCTTGTCATAAGACATGCATTAAAATATGTGTACATTATTGTCCATATGATTTCTACACAAAGATTTAAACCACTACGGTTACCTTATCTTTGAAGAAACTCATCTTCATTCTCTAGTCTAACTATTAAGAATTAAAATAAACCAATTTTCTAAAAATTGATTATCTTTATGGACAGCATCTTTAACATTCATAGTATGAGTAATTTACCCAATTCAATATTTGGTAATGCATCATAATATAATCCTCAGCATATTAATCAAATATCTGAGATATCCTTGCGGATCTATGAATGAGAATTCCATCATCTTGAGGTCTGTCATTTACATGTTTAGCCTCATCATGATTTTCACCAGTGTGTTTTAGAAGATTATGTATCTCGTAATTTTATCTTTTCAAGATAAAAACTCCTACTTGCTTTTTGTAATTTATAGACTATCTATAAATACTTAGCAAATAAAGCAACAATACAATGTTCTCTTTTTGGGACATTACAAATTCATACTGGCAGTTCCAGACATTTAGTTTGTTAATGACCTACTCATAAGTAGTTTAACAAATTCAGAACTTCATTTTAAAACTTAATGTGATTCATCACATTCCATAATAAATGGTGTCTTATTAACCTTCTAGGTTGGAGTCTTATTGAGTATATACAATCCATACTCAATTTTCTAACCTTGATAACTTTTGAAAGAAAAGAAGTTATAGTTATCTTTAATCAAACGATACCAATAGAGTTTGATTCTCCTAACTGAACACACCACAAACTTGTGGTATTTAATTAGAACTAATATTGTGAGACAATCTAACAATACGTAAGATAAACTTATACTCCTTTTGGCTTACCTATTTACCAACTAAGTCAACTTTATAGCGAAATAAATTTTTCAAGTTAATTGCATGCTTTATAACACAAGTACTTTTTAACTAAGTCACTTCATTTTCATGTCTCAACAAGAAGACATAAACTGTTATAATCTCACTATACGTTATAAATCATTGATCAACTCAATGACTTCTTGTATATTTCTTAATAAAGAAGACATAACAAGTTAACGTCTTACTTTATATTATAATAAGTCTTGTAACAATTAAAATACTTTATATTTATAACTTTACAATAAAGTATAAACATGTATAGCTAAAGTAATCATGAACACTACAATTTGGTTTCAATAGTAATTTCAAGTTAATTTATTACTCCATTTATTTATAACATTCCAAGAATACATAAATATTCAAATTTGAAGTAGTCTTGTTAATATTTTGACACATGTTCTAAACAAGGAAATCTTAATCCTTTAAATCATATTGCTATGTGTTGTTTCTTACACACAATAAAGATTTCTCCCACTTGTGCATGGAACAATCCACATGTAGCAGATAAACAACATGACACACGTTTGTTTATGTGATCAATATGATTTGTGTCATAGATATTAGTATAGCAAGTAAATGTAGAACTTCACTGTCTAGTAAGGAAACGTACATGACTAACCTTTAAAAAGACATAAGTGTCTACAATTGGAAAGTAATTATCTTGAGACATTCAAAAGATAATCTGGGTTACTACCAAGACAATAAAGCTTGTAGCTCCCACTGAATTAGAGGACATTACAATAATCCCTTATTCAGTAATAAGATTCAATGCTCCCACTGGATTTGACAACATTGTAAGTGTTTCATAATCATTGAAAACAAATATCCTGCTTTTAACTTCCCTACATCTTTGAAGGCTCATACGTAATAATTACTTAGGCACTCCAAGAGTGTATTCTACTATGTAGATAATGGACTATCCATCAATACAATTAACTTGAAAATTGGGCATGCAATTTTTTTCTTTAATAGGTCTATCATCCCCACAATGGTATGTAGCACCTCTAAAGGGTTAAAGGAACAACAACTAGATAAAATACCCTAGTTTGCCTTTACTACCTTTTGCGGTAAGCAGTATAGCTTCTAATTTAATAACTCATAATTTTCTAGTTAACCAAATGTCACATTTGTTACAAAAGAATTTAATCACCGAATGAGGGTGATGAAATTTCTATAGAAAATAAAAATGTGCAATTCTCTTAACTATTAAAGCTTGCTATGAGTTATATTAGAATTTAGACAATTCTAATGTTCCTATTATACCTTTCTCATTCATGAAAATGAATAGGATTGAGTCTCACTCTCCTCTCATGGAAAGGAGACTAGGTTTGTTCTTTTAGTAAAGTTGACTCTAGCCAAAACCCCTATAGGTGTAGATCAATGTACCAACAAAAGAATAACCCATGTTTACGGTTTAATGTTGCATTAATACATTTACAAGAATTTACAAAATTTAATTTTAGTATTTTCGATAAGAAATCTGATGTGTCGGGTTCGAGCAAGTTTTAAATTTATAAGGGTGAATTACCAAATCTAAGAACAACACATACGAGCAAGTATACTCGTCCGTTGTAGCAAGATTTTTATGGTAAGTCGGGATCGTTCGCAGGGATTTGTGTAGTGAATCGAATTGTAAGTTAAAAGCAAATTTCTCAAATAAGCAATAATGATAATATGAAAATTCAGATGATTAAAAACTACACTTGCTTAGACTAGTATACTACGATTGACAAATATGATTGTGATAACTTTGGATAACATGTTGGTTATGATAATTAGTTTGGTGACTAATCTATTGTTTCTACAAATTTAACCTTTGTCAAGATCTTAGTTTATAAAAACAAGCATTACGTTCAACCAATCAATTCAAGATCAATCCAAGGTTCATAAGTTGGTGTACCTTAAACACAAAAACAATCTTTTGTCTAATCAAACAAGCTTAAGAAATGGTCAATACGAAAGGTAACCGATTATAGACAAAAGGTCACAATTGATAATAAACTATCAATCTCTCGACCCTTGAAATGGTTTACAATCAATCCGTTTTGATAAACAAAAGAATTTTCATTACAATCACGATTAAGTTTCTTTGTTCAATCAAGAATAGTGGATGACAACAATCATTCATAGACAAATGATTATAACTAGTTGAATAACAATAGTTCTCTCGACCCTTAAAATTACTAGCAACTAGTTAAACTTGACCAACAAATGTCACTATGAAACTTGATCACAATTGGTTCTTAGAATCGACTTGAAATTGAATTAAAACATGTTATCACAATCATAGGCTAATCAATAGGTAATACACATCATCTAAGCAAGTGCATAAAGGCACTAGCCACTCATAGCAAACATAAACATAATCTTATAACCTTGAACATTAAGAACCATGATTGAGAGTCTTACAATGATTGAAAATAAGATTACAAGTGAAAAGGCAATGATTCTTACAAGAGATGAATTGGACTTCGACTCCCCTTTTGTTCCTGGACTTTTTGGAAGAATTTAAGAGTATGTGATGAGTGGTTTTTTGATTCTCCTTGTTGATTGATAGTTATGTGTCGATCTCCCCAAATGGTCATCAAATGGTTCTTTTAATACTCCAACCAAGGGTCTTGGCTCATTAATGCCTCTCTTGTCCTCCAAGTAGTGTTAATTAGACCATTATTATGATTAGAAGGTCCTAGAACCGGATGTGTAGCAATCACAAGACTTAATGATGAAGATTTGGAAATCAGACGACATCCAACCGATCGGTATTTCATCCAACCGATCGGTTGGTCTTCAAAACTGACCTCCATCCGAATCAGATGCGGGCTGCATCCGATCGGATGGAGCTTGTTGATTTACTCTTTTTGGTCTTTTGCCGTTTGACTTATTTCTGGTTCGTAGCTCTTGGTTCTTTGATCTTTCCCTTCATCTTTAGACTCATTAACTCGACTACATGGACTTTAACTCTTCTAAGTACCTTTTGATGCGGGACTTGCCACAAGAATCTTCATGAAATCATAAATATTTCCATCTTCCTCGTTTTTGCATCGTTTTCATCCTTTTTCCTGTTTTTGGCTACATAAACTTCGCAAACACACTTTGGTACGATTAAGTAACAAAAGCATATAAATATAACCACAAAACACATATAAAAACACAAATAACGCTACTAGAAACATGTTAGATTTAAGCGTTATCAAATCCCCCACACTTGAACTTTGCTTGCCCTCAAGCAAATCTAGAAATAAAAACAATTATCCACATGGCATACAAAAATAATTGGAAAAATGTGATGCAAATCTATCAAGCACGAGTACAAGTTAGATTCATCATTTTAAGCTTTTATGGTTGAAGCATCGAGATGTTTGATAATACCCAAATGATTTTCTTGCTTGATACACATTACTAAACACCTCACGAAAGGGAAATGAACTATAATTCACTCAAAACACTCATTTGTATGATTGGTGGAGTATATAAGAGGAATGACACTCATTTGCTCAGTCATGATCTAAATATTACCATAAGCTTGTACAAGAAACAAAACTACACCGAATGGTGTGAGCGCCAAGTATACATGTCAAAGAGGACTTTTATTCGGGTTTAAGGCTTAGGGGCAATATCAGACTTATGTGCCACTATCTCATGCAAAACATAATAGATCGCTAACAACGAATTCTTGCATCACCAAATAACGGATGGTCACTAGATTGTACCTTAGTTCGCTAACAACGTTACTTGCATAACGGATGGTCGCCAAAATACGCCCTAGATCGCTAACAACGTTAGTCAATTCCTCAAGAAATCGGATGGTCACTACATGTCGATACATTTAATAATTTCACAAAGTCAAAAAGGGTAGGATAAGGCATGGGATATATTTGAGAGAGGTTTGATGATAAAAACAAAAACTAATCAAAGTCTATTAACCGAATGTTACTAGCTATTACAAACCACTATCATGCCATTTTGCGAGAAACTCCATACTTCCTTGATTCATACTTTATTCACTATCCCATTGGCTCATTCTTGTCACCTTATAGTTGCGATGATTCTTTTTCTTTTCTTTTCTTTTTTTTTTTTTTTTTTTTTTTTTTTTTTTTTTTTTTTTTTCAGCGATGACTTCACAACTTTTGGAGTTTGCAACTTTCTTCGAACTTTCATGATTTCCCACGTAACATCCATCTTGCCAAATAGCTAGCAACCAACCAAGACTTGACTAGGGGTAAGGCTAGGCTAAAAGGTGTAAAATCTTTTTGAATTTTTCTGGGTTTAATCAAAAGAAAAAGATAGGCTCGGAGGGTGTAATTAGGGGTATCTAGCATTAAAGATAAACGCTAACAAATGGGTCCATATGAGTGGTAAACTAGCCAATGTAACTAGCTTAATATATAATTATATGTAAATGGAAGGCCATTTGGGTTAAATCCTAAGGTTGCCTCTTATCACGCATATACACTTATATCACACAAAAAAAATGTGATCTCACAACGGCCTCGTAATGATTTACAAGTACAAGTTCTAGAATAAATAAAATCACCGGCACACTCATAGCAAAAGATCTAAGCATAAAAGATGTATGCTATATACGAAACAGGCTTAAATTCCTCACAGTTTAGTGGTAAGGGCTATAATATGTGCTAGCTAATGTTATCGATCCCAGAATGGATTGCAATATTAATCGGGACACATCTCAATTTTTCAAAAATTACGGGTTCACCAGTGGATAAATATATAATCTTTAAAATGACAAACAACTAGATTACAAAGGCAAACAAAATTTAAAATAAGCTCGAAACATACAATCTATTCTTATTTTCCTATTCACCCCCCCCCCCCACTTAAGTTAAGCATTGTCCTCAATGTGATAAACGATTTCAAGGAATGAAATAGGGAAATAAGAGAATAAACCGTATTTTCTGCTCAGGCTGATTCTTGATCCTAGCATCCCAGCTTCGCAATCATTACCTGCAGTAATCTTAAAACAAAAGAAACACACACGAAATATTTTTTTCGTTTTATTAAAAGCTAGTGATACACCCCCACACTTAAGTTCAACTAAGCAATTTAGAAAAACTTTGGGGTTTAATCACTTGAAAATAAAAATGAAAATGAAAACACACGGGTTGCCTCCCGAGAAGTGCTTGTTTTATTAACGAGTCATCAACCGGACTCGAACTTCCTTTTCATGTTGGTGTTATTTCTGATTTCTTCTTTGAGAATTTTGGAAAATACACCACATTTCCTATCACTATTCCTTCTCCAGTTTCATCTATGTCTTCCAATCTAATTTTCTCCCATGGTCTAGGAAGAACATCATAGATATAACCAGAATCCTCGGCCCACGGAGTGTTTTTCTTGAAATCGGCCGGGAAAGGTGACATAAATGCTATAGCTTCATATTCCGATTCAGGTGGAATCTCTTTGATAGAAACTTCATTCATTTGCTCCTTGTCATAATACAATTTAATTCGGTGCCCATTAACAATGAAACTTCCACCATGTTTGTCATGCAATTCAACATATCCAGATGGAAATCCATGTTTCACTATATACGGTCCGAACCATTTCGGTTTCAGCTTAGGAGCTTTGAACTTGTATTTCATATTAAAAAGCAGAACTTTGTCTCCAGCTTTGAATTCTTTTCGGATTCTTAGCTTTCTGTCATGATAGGCTTTGGTTCTAGCTTTGTAAAGCTTGGAGTTCTCGTAAGCTTGGAGTCTTAATTCATCGAGTTCATGTAATTGCAAAAATCTTTTTTCTCTAGCTATTTTGAGATCTGGGTTACAGCTTCTCAGTGCCCAGTAAGCGCGATGTTCGATTTCGAATGGCAAATGACAGGTTTTTCCATACAAAAGTATGTATGGTGTTGTATCAATTGGTGTTTTGTAAGCCGTGCGAAATGCCCACAGAGCATCATCTAGTTTCCTCGACCAAACGGCGGGATTGTCTTTAACCGTTTTTTCGAGTATCCTTTTTAAGGCTCTGTTGGTATTTTCAACTTGACCACTGGTCTGTGGGTGATAAGCTGTAGCGAAACGATGATGAACTCCGTATCGCTTCATAATTTTCTCCATTTGTTTGTTACAGAAATGGGTTCCTCGATCACTTATTAAAGCTTTAGGAATTCCATAACGAGCGAAAAGCTTTTTGAGAAAATTAACAACTACTCGTGCATCATTGGTGGGTAAAGCTTCAGCTTCTGCCCATTTGGAAACGTAGTCAATAGCAACGAGAATGTATTCGTATTTTTGTGATTTAGGAAATAGTCCCATGAAATCAATTCCCCAAATATCGAATAATTCACAGACTTGAATGCTCTTTTGTGGCATTTCATCTCTTCGAGAAAGACTACCGGATTTTTGGCACGCATCACAGTTCTGAACAAGAGTATGGACTTCTTTAAAAATGGTTGGCCAATAGAATCCAGCATCAAAGACTTTTTTGGCGGTGGTGGAAGGACCATAGTGTCCCCCAATCGGGCCATGATGGCATTCATCAAGAATTTTTCTCGTTTCGGAACCATAAACACATCTTCTTATCATCCCGTCGGGACACATTTTGAAAAGATAGGGTTCTTCCCAATAGTAATGTTTCAGTTCTGAAAAGAATTTACTTCGTTGGGCATGAGTTAATCCTTTCTTTAGAATTCTTCCAACGAGATAATTTGCATAATCTGCAAACCATGGAATTTCGTTCTCATCAACTGTATCAACAGTCATGAGTGTTTCATCTGGAAAATAATCGTCAATCTCATTTTCTTTTAACTCTTCCAAATTTGGATTTTCTAAACGAGACAGATGATCAGCAGCTAAATTTTCTGCTCCTTTCTTATCTTTGATTTCGATGTCGAATTCTTGGAGTAGCAAAATTGATGAAGCGAAAAGTGTACCGCTTTTAAGGGGTCATTTAAGCCCGAAATTGTATTTATTTGATCAAATATTGCCCTAAATCGTTCCTTTTGTCATTTTAGGTACTTTTGAGGAGAAATCTGGAAAAGGAGGCATTTTGGACGTTTTTGGAGCATTAAAGTGAAGAAAACGACAAAGTCTCAAAATCGGCTGAAATTTACCTTTGACGGCGTCAGAATCATCTCTTGACGGCGTCATGCCTTGGCAAGAAAAGTGGGATGTGAAATTTACTCATGACGGGCCAGTGAGTTAGCATGTGAATTCTGACGGCGTCAAGCTTTAACTAAATCAAGGGCGTCACGGCTTAATTCATAAGGGGACGGCGTCACGTTCAAGAGGTGAGGGCGTCAAGCCTTGATAGGCCAGAACGGATTTTTGGAGAATTAAAGAGGGACGGCGTCAAGATGGTCATCCGAGAACCCTAAAAGCGGCGAGGTGACGGCGTCACAATCCATAAGGTGACGCCGTCAGATGCAAAAGTCTATATATAGTTTTCTAATTTTTTGTCATTAAGGGAGAGCTTAGTGTGTGGAATTTTGGGATAAAACCCTAAGACGATTTTAGCTACTTTTTCAGGGCTTTTTGCCTTGAGATCTTCCATGTTTCATTGAAAGATAAGTTATCAATTAATCATTCAATATGTCTATGTGTTGTTTGATTCTATCTTATGCTTGTCTTTTGTTTAACATGTTAGGCTAATTTTATCTTGTGTTTGCTTAGATCTAATGAAACCTAGCTATTGATTATTGGTTGTTAGTGTGTTGTTAGTTGTATTGGATGATTGTTTATCTATGTTAGGCTTAAGAAAACTGGCTAACTTCCTATTCGGTAACTTGCTTGAACGTCTTAAGAAACATGAACCAAACGCGTACTAAAGGTTTTTATGGTTGTATTTAATGCACAAGCGAATTCTAGTGATCCCATGTTAGGAGCTTCCTAGCCGGCTCGACATAGGAGTGAAGTAGGAGCTTGTAGAGTTTGGGGAAGTAAGTACGCCACCCCACGAATGGTATTAAGGAATACACCCGTCATCCACGCAACTAATACACACTAATTAACCGGTAAAAGATAGTTAGGGAGTAAGGAAATCTAAGTAAACACATTTCTCTACACATAAGTTTCTCACCACTTTTCATTTTTGTTATTTTATTTTATTTGCATTTGTAGTAATTTGGGTTAGTTGACTAGCAACTAATTCCGCCCACTCCTTCAAAACCGAGATTTTACTTGCTTTCATAAAAGTTATAAAAACATAAAAAGAATCTTCCTCAATCCTTAGACCTAATTAGAGTAGCCTTTCATACCTAACGAACACTATTCCCTGTGGAGAACGATCAATCCCCCGTACTTACCACTACACTATACTACATCGGTCAGGTACACTGCCTGGTGGGGTTGTAAGCCTCTTGAGATCCCTCGAGAGGTAAAACCTGTTGTAAGGTTACAAAACCACGCAATCAAGTTTTTGGCGCCGCTGCCGGGGAATAGTTATTGTTTAGGTTGAATTTTTATTTCTATTAGGTCTACTCACTAGATTCCTTTCTAGTGAGATTTTTTATTTTATTTTTCTAGGTTTTCTTTAGTCTATCTATTTTCTTCGTGTCTTTGTTCGTAACCATACCATCCGACATCATGGAAGATGGTAATATCCTTAACCCCCACAACCCACCACCACAACAACCACCACCACCTCCTAGAGCCCGTACTTTAGGAGAGTATTCCCGTCCTAGCCACCATGGCTATCGAAACACCATTGAGCTCACTCAAGGAGCCAATATCACACCCTTGCGATCCGACACCATCCGGTTGGTGCAAAGCGGATGCGCATTCCATGGACTTCGTTCTGAAGATCCTAATCAACATCTCAAGGACTTTCTTAAAATCGTTGATTCTATAGACCTTGATGTTGCCACTCGAGAGACGACCCGATTGCGTCTCTTCCAATTCTCTCTGCGGGACCAAGCTAGTCAGTGGCTAGAACGTCAACCCGCAGGATCCATCACCTCTTGGGATGATCTCACCACTCGTTTCCTTGCTCAGTTTTTCCCACCGGGAAGAACTACCAAGCTAAGGAATGATATCTTGATGTTCCAACAACGTCAAGGCGAAACTCTCTACGAGGCATGGACTCGATTCAAGGACTTACTCCAAAAAGTCCCTCACCATGGCATAGAACTTTGGCTCCAAGTCCAAATCTTCTATGACCATATCAATCTCCCCACGAGGCAAACCATTGACCAATCGGCCGGTGGTAAGCTACGTGATCTAAGTGCGGAACAATCATGGGCTCTCCTAGAGGATCTTGCTCTTTATGACAACGAAAGTTGGAGTGATCCCCGTGATTTGAATAAAACGGTCAAGGCAATATCTTTGCCTTCGAACAATTCAAGCACTTCTGACCGTAGGATCATAGAACTTGAAGACCAAGTCAAGTTTCTAATGAAATCCTACGAGGCTCCTAAACCTTCAAGCCAAGTGAACAAAATCACTTCTTCATGTGAATTATGTAGTGGTCCCCACGACACTCGTGATTGCATGGAACTCCCCGAACAAGCTTTTGTGGACTACGCATCCTCGCGTACCGACGGAGCGGGAGACAAGTGGTACACTTTCAAACCCGAGCCAAACCATTACGGTGATTCATACAACCCCTCATGGAAAAATCACCCGAACCTTAGGTGGAAACAAAACCAAAACTCACAACAAACCAATTCTTCCAACCCACCTAATCGTTTCCAATCAAGCGGTTCCAACTCGAACCGTACTTTCAACAACAATCCTTCCGGCAATGGTAGTACCGATAACTTTGAAGGATTGATGTCTCAATTTATGGCATCTCAAGAAGCTCGTTTAGCCAAGTTTGAAGCCGATTTCAAACAAAAACAAAGCGAGATGACCGATAAGATTGACACCTTGTTGAAAGCCCTCAATGACCGAGAAATGGGAGCACTCCCTAGCAACACGGTCAAGAACCCGAAACTAAACGTCAACGCTATTTCATCGGTTTCGTCCCCTAGTTCTTGTCCACAATATTATTCGGTCAATTCCATGAGCACGTGTTTCAAACAAACCCAAATCGTTCCAGATGACCAAGAAGTTATGACATCCAAATTGGTCAACAACATAGTTGAAACACCTTCCACTCAAAACCTTGACGAAGAATTCAAGGAGCTCCACCTTGAAAGTCCGGTTGTTGATGAGTTGGATGAGAAGAAGCTCAAGTTAGGCGAAAAAGGGACCGCCTATGTTCAAAACAAGCTACCTAAGAAGTTAGATGATCCGGGCTTATTTGTTCTACCTTGCAAGATCGGTAATTCGGAGGCTTATGAAACATTAGCCGATCTTGGATCAAGCCTTAACCTACTTCCGTTACCTCTCTACACCTCTCTAAAACTTGGAAAACTTGAAGAAACCGAGGTGATAATAGGCTTAGCGGATGGAAGTGTTGCTTACCCGGTTGGAGTAGTTAAGGACGTGTTAGTACACATTGGAAAACTAACCATTTTAGCCGATTTCCACGTCCTTGATATGGTTAGCGACCCTACATGCCCCTTGTTGATAGGTAGAGGATTTTTGGCGACCGCTAGTGCTATGATTGATTGTAAGGAATCTAAGATAGCGGTAGGAGAAGGAGATACTTGGTCAATCTATGATGTTAAGAAACACGCCTATGATACTAGTGAGGAACCGACACCCCATTGGTTAGAATTAAATAGGAGACCATCTAGATATGGACCGTGGATTGATAGAGACTTCATAGGACCCCAACGCCCATTTTTCCTAGAAGAGGACTTTGTTAACCGAACACATACGGTAGAACAACTCTTGGCTAGGGACACCGAATTAGATCCATTTGAAGACTCTCTAGTTTTTAGAAAGATGATTGATTTCCTAGGAGTTTTGCCAATTAACCTAGGAATGAATAAGTGGATTTGTGAGGAAGATGATCATAAGTGGAATTGGGATAAACCACCCAAAGATGGAGATGGGTCATGGCATATCAAGATGACATTGTATGACCCGGATGGAGAGAAGTTTGAAAAGACATATCGTACTAAGCGGACCAATAGGAAACTTCAATCCAAGCTTAACCCTAAAGACGTCCTCGATGACGAGCTCACTTATATAGGGTAGCGTGACTTTGAGTCTAGCTACAAGACTCGTTAATAAAGAAAAGCGCTTCTTGGGAGGCAACCCAAGCTTTATTTGTTTTATTTGCTTTGTGTGTTTATTTATTTGTTTGTTTGATTTTATTTGTTTCCGTATGTGTGTGTAATTTTTATTAGTATTGATTCATGTTCAAAAGTAATTTGTGAAAATGCTTTATGTTGTTTTTAACTTCGTCTTAACTACATATAAAGGTATTTTGCAAAAGTTAAGTGTAAGGGAAATCTAAATCGGTTTAGTAGAACACAAATTAACATGAATCATAATAATAATAAATTAACATACATATTTGTGTTTGTTTGAGTCAAATGCTTGTATCGAGTCATAGTGATGTTTTGCAGGATTTCCAGGAAGTAAGGTAAAGGTTTTTCCAGAAATTTTCCGGAAACTTAAAATGAAAATTTTTGTCAGGTCATTTCTGACGGCGTCAGGGGTTATAACCTGACGGCGTCAGATTTAATTTTCAGAAATTTTTGAAAGTTTTGTTTTTAAAAAGTTTTTATTAAATCTCCAACTTATAATCTCCAGGAATCTGCAAAATTATCATTCCACAAGCATTATATCCTTATATATAGATTTTATCCCGCCGATGTTATGCAGGTTTTCGGGTTTGTTTTCTCAGGCTTAACAGGTTATTTTGGACAAGGAGATGTTTATGGAATCAAGCTTATGGCGATGCATTAGTCATGGAGCTTCAACATTCTCTTTGGAGGAAGATTTAACCGTGTAATTTCATTATCCAACGAGCGAATCAGGGGAGTATTTGATTTCATTCTTTTACTTTATGCTTTTACATCTTTTTATTTTGAACATTGGGGACAATGTTCATCTTAAGTGTAAGGGGAGGGTAAAAGTACGCTTTTAGAGAATGTTATTACGCTTGATTTTTGTTTGTTTGATGGTAGATGTGTAATAAAACTGAGAGAAATACTTGTTAAGGTAATTTTAGTGCCAAATTTAAAATTTTTTACAACATATAGGAGTGAAACTTTGATCTTAATGAGCGTCTCACGGATAGGAGTTATATGACTAGCACAAAAAACCGTACCACTAAAAAATTTTCCACCCCCAAATATGTGAGGTTCGCCCCTAGAATTGGTAGGAAAAGCATTTATGCTATGATGTGTGTACCGGTAGCACTTAGATTCTAGAACTTGCGTTAGGACCATTCCAAGGCCACAAGTGAGACTACATTCGTGTAGTTAGATTTACTACATGATAAGAGGCATTAGGATTAACCCATTGTTTTACACCTGTGTTTTTGTTATAATTACTTTGGCTACATTGGTCAAGTAATTCTCCCACACCCTTTGCGTTGTACTCATTTTTAGTACACGATACCCCTAGTACACCCCTCAGAGCCTATCTTTTCGTTTCGACCTTTAAGCATTTTACTTAAAGGAAGAATTTGTTACACCCCACTTAAATGTACACCCAAATCGCCTTAGCCTACCTTGTATGCACTCATCTTTAGTGCATTATTGTTACAACATTTGTTTAAACCCAAGTTAATTATCTAGTTGATTACATGGTTGCTAAGTCGAGCCATATCCTTGTACATATTGTTTTGGGACGATTGGGACTCATGGGTAAAGTACTAGTGTAATGGAGTAATGGGGAAGAACATCATTTATTACCCCCATATGTGCTAAATATTTTAAAAGTACTCCAAGTTTTTCAGTTATCTTAATTCGAGTCATTAGATTAGTAATTGTAAAGTTATGTAAAAATTCAAGTGTAAGGGGAATGCAATGCCCCTATGATGTATTATTTTGGATGGTAGGGCAAAAGTGTATGCAAAAAAAAAAAAAAAAAAAAAAAAAAAAAAAAAAAAAAAAAAATCGAAAAATCAAGAAAAATACAAAAAAAATGAGAAAATGAAAAATAGAAAAAACATACGGACTACCATCCCGTTTTATTTTATGTTTGTTTTATGTTTTTGTTATTTTGTTATTTCGTTTCTAGCTTAAGATCGAGTCTAGTCTTGGCTTAGCAACATTGTATAGTACATGTAATTGACCAAGATCTTTAACTCGCCACCAGTAAAATATCCTTTATCCAACCAAACCGTGTTTTCCTTTTCCCTACACCTAACATTACAACCCATTTAAAAGCCCTCTTTGATAGTTTATCTTTGGTGCTTACGCCTAGTGGAGGAGGTTTTCGATCCTTTCCCAAGCCTATGGTAATCTATTTGCTATGACAGGTAGTGAGAGATATTTTCCGTTTTCATTTATGAGATTTATTTTGATGACACTTGAGAGATGTGAGTATCTAAACACTACTTGTGAGGTGCTAGTATGTAATCTCCGTGCTTATTATGATTGAAGTGGAACGATTATTTGTTGTAATTACTTTTATGTTAGCATTAAATGACCCCTAACTTGTATTTTGATTAGAATAAAAGCGCATTTGCTTGAGGACAAGCAAATCTCAAGTGTAAGGGTATTTGATGAAGCGAAAAGTGTACCGCTTTTAAGGGGTCATTTAAGCCCGAAATTGTATTTATTTGATCAAATATTGCCCTAAATCGTTCCTTTTGTCATTTTAGGTACTTTTGAGGAGAAATCTGGAAAAGGAGGCATTTTGGACGTTTTTGGAGCATTAAAGTGAAGAAAACGACAAAGTCTCAAAATCGGCTGAAATTTACCTTTGACGGCGTCAGAATCATCTCTTGACGGCGTCATGCCTTGGCAAGAAAAGTGGGATGTGAAATTTACTCATGACGGGCCAGTGAGTTAGCATGTGAATTCTGACGGCGTCAAGCTTTAACTAAATCAAGGGCGTCACGGCTTAATTCATAAGGGGACGGCGTCACGTTCAAGAGGTGAGGGCGTCAAGCCTTGATAGGCCAGAACGGATTTTTGGAGAATTAAAGAGGGACGGCGTCAAGATGGTCATCCGAGAACCCTAAAAGCGGCGAGGTGACGGCGTCACAATCCATAAGGTGACGCCGTCAGATGCAAAAGTCTATATATAGTTTTCTAATTTTTTGTCATTAAGGGAGAGCTTAGTGTGTGGAATTTTGGGATAAAACCCTAAGACGATTTTAGCTACTTTTTCAGGGCTTTTTGCCTTGAGATCTTCCATGTTTCATTGAAAGATAAGTTATCAATTAATCATTCAATATGTCTATGTGTTGTTTGATTCTATCTTATGCTTGTCTTTTGTTTAACATGTTAGGCTAATTTTATCTTGTGTTTGCTTAGATCTAATGAAACCTAGCTATTGATTATTGGTTGTTAGTGTGTTGTTAGTTGTATTGGATGATTGTTTATCTATGTTAGGCTTAAGAAAACTGGCTAACTTCCTATTCGGTAACTTGCTTGAACGTCTTAAGAAACATGAACCAAACGCGTACTAAAGGTTTTTATGGTTGTATTTAATGCACAAGCGAATTCTAGTGATCCCATGTTAGGAGCTTCCTAGCCGGCTCGACATAGGAGTGAAGTAGGAGCTTGTAGAGTTTGGGGAAGTAAGTACGCCACCCCACGAATGGTATTAAGGAATACACCCGTCATCCACGCAACTAATACACACTAATTAACCGGTAAAAGATAGTTAGGGAGTAAGGAAATCTAAGTAAACACATTTCTCTACACATAAGTTTCTCACCACTTTTCATTTTTGTTATTTTATTTTATTTGCATTTGTAGTAATTTGGGTTAGTTGACTAGCAACTAATTCCGCCCACTCCTTCAAAACCGAGATTTTACTTGCTTTCATAAAAATTATAAAAACATAAAAAGAATCTTCCTCAATCCTTAGACCTAATTAGAGTAGCCTTTCATACCTAACGAACACTATTCCCTGTGGAGAACGATCAATCCCCCGTACTTACCACTACACTATACTACATCGGTCAGGTACACTGCCTGGTGGGGTTGTAAGCCTCTTGAGATCCCTCGAGAGGTAAAACCTGTTGTAAGGTTACAAAACCACGCAATCAAAAATCCATCGAATAAGATGCGGTTTGGCATCTTGTTTGGCAAACAGATATTTTAACGCTGAATGATCCGTGAACACGATTGTTTTTGAAAGCACAAGATAAGATCTGAATTTGTCGAAAGCAAAAACAACGGCTAACAATTCTTTCTCCGTAACCCTATAGTTTTGTTGAGCGTTGTTGAGTGTTTTGCTGGCGAAGTATATAGGACGAAAATGTTTCTCTTCTCGTTGTCCTAATACAGCTCCAACAGCAAAATCGCTTGCGTCGCACATGAGCTCGAATGGTAGTGACCAATTAGGTGAAACCATAATGGGTGCACTAGTCAGTTGAGTTTTCAATGTTTCAAATGCCTTCATGCAATATGCATTGAAGTCAAAAACAGAATCTTTTTCTAGAAGTTTCGTCATTGGACGAGATATTTTGGAAAAACCCTTAATGAAACGACGGTAAAAACCGGCATGTCCTAAAAAACTTCTAACGGCTTTAACGTTGGTTGGGGGTGGTAATTTGGTTATGACATCAATCTTTACTTTGTCAACTTCCATTCCTGCGCTGGAAATCTTGTGTCCTAGCACAATTCCTTCAGTCACCATGAAATGACATTTCTCCCAGTTGAGAACAAGATGTGCAGCTTCGCATCTTTCAAGCATTTTATCTAGATTAGAAAGACAAGCTTCAAATGAGCTTCCAAAAACTGAAAAGTCATCCATGAAAACTTCCATAGACGTCTCAAGCATGTCTTGGAATATAGCAATCATACATCTTTGAAAAGTCGCGGGAGCATTACATAATCCAAAAGGCATACGCCGGTAAGCGTAAGTTCCAAAGGGACATGTGAATGTAGTCTTTTCTTGATCAGCCGGATCAATAGGAATTTGGAAATATCCTGAAAAACCATCAAGGAAGCAAAAGTATTTGTTCCCTGCTAATCTCTCAAGCATTTGATCCATGAAAGGCAAAGGAAAATGATCTTTCCTGGTGGCTTTGTTCAATTTCCTGTAATCAATACATACTCGCCATCCTGTGACAGTTCTAGTAGGAACTAATTCATTCCGTTCGTTGGTCACAACAGTCATTCCTCCTTTTTTCGGAACACAGTGAACAGGACTCACCCAAGGACTATCCTCGATGGGGTAAATGATACCAGCATCAAGAAGTTTGATGATTTCTTTTTTAACAACTTCTTTCATGTTGGGGTTGAGTCGACGTTGTCTTTCTACAACTGGTTTGGCATCTTCTTCGAAATTGATTTTGTGCTTGCAAAAATCAGGACTGATTCCTGGGATATCAGAAGTTTTCCATGCAAAAGCTCTTTTATGCTTCTTGAGAACGGAAATGAGGCATTCTTTTTCATTATCATTGAGCAACGAAGATATGACTACTGGAAGTAGCGAATTATCTCCCAAGTAAGCATACTCAAGATTTTCGGGAAGTGGTTTCAGCTCAAGATCAGTTGGTGGTTCTTGAAGTGATGTTTTGATCCTCATTTGATCATTAAAATCGATTTCCTCAAAATCTTCTTCTATTTCTCCTTCTTCAACTTCTGTTTCTTCTTCTTCTTCAAACTTTACTTCCATAAAATCAGCGAATTCCTTATCAAAGTTTGTTTCACTAATTTTCTCTGAAGTAGTCATGAATGGATCCGAATCTTCAAGTAATGCATCCAATTCTTCCTCAGTGACTTCATCGATTACATCAATGTTGAAATAAGTGTCATCACTAGAATATGGATATTGCATTGCTTTATCGATTAAAAAGGTGATTCTATCATCTCCTACTCCAAGATTCAGTTCTTTTCCTTTTACTTTGATAATCGCGTCAGCGGTATTTAGGAAAGGTCTTCCTAAAATAAGGGGTACTCTACTATCTTCCTCCATTTCTAAGATCACAAAATCCACGGGAAAAATGAATTTACCAACTTGGACAAGCATATTCTCAGCAATACCAACAGGATATTGATAAGAATGATTTGCTAATCGAATACTCATCCTTGTGGGTTTCAGGGTGTTGATGGAAAGTTTCGAATACAGAGAATAGGGCATCAAATTGATACTTGCACCTAAATCGGCTAAAGCATCGCATGTGATGTTGTTTCCTAATATGCATGGAATCAGAAAACTTCTGGGATCTCTGAGTTTCTGTGGAATTTTGTTTTGAACAATGGCTGAACATTCTTCATTGAGAAAGGTAGCAGATATTCGCTCCAACTTGTTTTTGTTATTAAGAAGTTCTTTCAAAAATTTCCCATAATTGGGCATTCCGGCTAGAACATCAATGAGGGGTACATTGAGTCTAACTTCTTTGATTATTTCAACAAACTTCTTATAATGCTCCTCCATCCTTTCTTTCTTAAGGCTCTGAGGATATGGAATTTTTGGAGTGTAAGCCTTAACTGGTGGTTTGGGTTTAGGTGGCGTTTTTGGTGTATTTTCCTTCTTGGCTTCTTCTTCTTCATCCTCACTATCATCATTGATGATCGTGGTATTGTTTGGGTTGGGTGGTGGATCATAAGAAAGGCCACTTCTTGTGAATACAGCATTGATATGCTCATTTCTGGTATGTGGTGGACGATAAGTCTTATCGTTCGATCCAGATGATGTTGGCTTAGGGTTTGTTTGGGTATTACTTGGCAACGAACCTGATGGTCGGGAAGAAATTTGATCAGAGAGTCTACCAAATTTGTTTTCAAGATCTTGAATAGATGCTTGATGATTTTTCTGACCTTGCTCAACTTTGGTTTTGAGATTGAAAAATTGATTCTTGACAAACTCATTGGTTGATTTCTGAGCTGTGACGAATTCTCTCATCATTTTTTCAAAATCGGTTTCTTCGGATTTTTTGTCAGAGTTTTGTGTGGTCTGGTTGCCTACTCATGGTTGGGAATCACGGTTGTTATCCCGTTGTTGACGATCTTGCCAACTAACAGAGTTTCGTCCGTAATAATTTCCACGATATCCTCCTCCACGGTATCCTCCTTGGACATAATTAGCTTCTCCTTCTTTGGGTTGATCTATAGGTTGATCGTCGCATTCTGAAGACGGGTGATTACCTCCACAGTTGTTACAACCTTCTAGCATTTCTTTCATCTCTCCTTTAAGATCTTTGTATTGCGAATCGATTCTGGAAACCAAGGTTTCCATTTTCTCCATGAGTTTAGATGAATCGGAATTTTCGACAAAAGAAACGGTTTTCCTTAAAGGTTTGGTTTTGGCATCTTTCGACCAATCGAGTTTGAGAAGAACTCGGTCTTCAAGCAATTGGTATGCTTGGTTAGGGGTCTTATAAAGAAAAATTCCTCCAGCATCAAGAATTCCTTGAGATGCTTCATCAAGTCCATGGTAGAAGATTTGGATAATGGTTCCTCGTCCTAAACCATGTCCATGACAACTTCGAAGTAGATCTTTCATACGAAGCCAGGCTTCGACGAGCGATTCGTTAGGGTTTTGTGTGAAAGCACGAATTTCTCCCATGAGTCGGTCAAACATGGCAGGTGGAAAGAATCGGCTTACAAAGGCTTGCCTCATCTCCTCCCAAGTATTGATGATTCCGGGTGTTAATTCGTTATACCACACTTTTGCATCTCCAGCAAGTGATGACGGGAAAAGTTTGAGTTTAATGGCATCCACATTGGTGTCGCCATATCGGAACATGCCACAAATTTCAATGAATTTGGCAATGTGTTTGTGAGGATCGGCCCTCGAACGGCCATCGAATTGACGGTCTTTGATCATAGAAAGATGGTGACCTTTCACGGTGAAATTGTCACCTAGGTTGACAACAACAATAGCAGCTCCAGGAGTGGGTGCTACGGCTCGGTTGGCTTCCCACATGGGTCTATCGTCAGCCATGGGAAAAAGTTGATCAGTGAATGGATTATAAACGACTTTGGCTTCAAAAAGGTTTTCAAACGGTGGGTTTGGTACTCTCGGTATATGGTTGGCTAATGGAACAAAGGGTTTTCTTTTCTTTCTTTGTCTTCGGACTAAACGTTCGGGATCTGAAAAAGGTAAAATTGGTTCTATTCCAGTTGATCGAGTGTTCATACAATTCCCCAGAGAATCAAGGCAATGTCTAAACACACGAGCGAAGAACGAAAACAATTTAAAAAATCAGAACTGACCAACCGATCGGATAGAATGGTCTACCGATCGGATGATGCTCTTGGTAAAATTGGTTTGAAGGAAACCGATCGGATGGAAGTGCCTACTGATCGGATAGATCTCTCGGTAAAACGAAAAATTGGGCAACCGATCGGATGGATGTGAAACCGATCGGATTCTCAGATCGGTAAAACTTTTTTTTTTTTTACGAAAAATAACTGTAACACCCCAACCCGGCAAGGGTAAAGATGTCACAACAATAGTGGCATATCAGAACAACCATAAGCATTAGACATAAATAATACAATAGAAATTCAAGGGTTACAATGGAAACTCTGAAACTACAAGGTTACAATACAATAACTCTAAATCTAAATATAAATTCTTCTAATAATCTTCCATAGCTAGTAGGGTCTTCTAAAATCCCAAGTACTCTTCACTCATACCCAGCATCCAAACTAAAACCTGCCGCAGGAAAAGAAATGCGGCTGAGCTACGAAAGCTCAGTGAACAGATATAACGATACAAAGCAGTAGTAAAGGGATAGTGAGGTAAAGGAAATAATACAAGGTGTAACATGATTAAGAAAGAAATGAGAAAGGTTATCAAGAATTGGTTACAAGGTCTAAGTGTAAAGGAAACCATAACCCACCACCAGCCCAATGTTCAATTCAAGTCAAGTCAAGTGTCAAATCGAGCATAGGTTATAGGGTAACAGAAACAGAAATCCATTACGAGCCCAGAACAAATCCAATCAAGTCAAGCAAGGTGTACGGAGGGGTGACCTCGGTACCAAGTACAATATGAGGGGATACCTCCAAGGGTTGGAGTTGCAAGCTCCCAAGAGATGAAAGACGTGTACCGCACACACCCATCAGTCATCTAATATAACAAGTAATAAAATCAACAAGTCAAGTCAAGTACATATCTAGGATGCATCCATACGCCCCTGTAGGCTGCCACAATTTCTTCATCTACGTGTACAAGTCAAATATCAAGTCATGGCAGGGACGGGATAGGTCATCACTTTCCTACCCAAAAGTCAAGTCATTGGTGCATCAATGACAAGGACATGAAACCCTCATGCCTAGTATGACTCGTAATCTCAAACTGTGGGTCAAGGTCAAGGCCAAGTGTACAAGTCAAGTTCAAGTTTCAAGTTCGTGTTTACATATCAATGGGTTCAACTCCATGTATCAAGGTTCAAGTCAAATGGTCAAGACAAGAGATCGTAACAAATGTTCATAGTAAAGGTTCAATCTAAAAGTTCGTTTGAAAACAATCATTTTAAAATAGTTTTTCATTAAAAAATCTTTTAAAATGGTTTTTCATAACGATAGTATTTTAAAATGGTTTTCATAAAATAGTCCTTAAAATAGTTTTCAATAAGATAGTTTTAAAAAATGGTTTTCTTAAAACATTTTCATAAACAAATAAAAAGGTTTTCTCATCCAATTACATTATCAAACATATTAGGGTTCAAGTCAAGGTTTTATGGCAAGGTTCATATCAAGGTTCATAGTGGTTCAAGGCAAAGATCAAGGCAAGGGTTCCAAAACAAAGGTTCAAATCTAAGGTTCACAAAACAAGGGTACATAGCAATGGTTTGGGGAATCCTAAACGAATCAAAACAAGAGATCAAGAGAAACGAAGGCACCTTATTAAAAAGGGCAGAATATCTGTACCTTATTAGCACGCAAGAACAAAGACAAAAGCGGACAAAGATCGGATTACTCCTTCCTCGAACCTAAGAAGTAGAGGACAAAATTACAAGGGTTTCAGTTATCTTTCCACTTTAAGTACATTTTCATTATTAGAAAGCTTCCTTATTTAGTAGGTTTGCATAATTAGGAAGATTTAAGCGTTATAACTTTAGGTTAAGTCATCACTTTAATATTATAATAGAATTTAGGGTTTCTTTTAACATCTTATAATATTTCAGGGTTTATTATAACAACTTCCATACTTTAGGGTTTTAAATGTAAATATATCAAAATTAAGGGTTTTAAATGAAATATCACAAGTTACTAATTTTAAATACATCTTTTAATCAGAATTACATCTTTAGTCCTTTAAGTTTCATTATTTACACTTTACACCTCTTTAGTTACTAAAGTTATAAAATAGACCTTATAGTTACTTAATTTACAATCTAACCCTCACTAATATTCATAATTACATCACAAGCCCTTATAATTACTAAATTACAGAATATACCCTCACATTATCATTTGATACGAATTACACCTCCATGTTTCACATATTTACATAATTAGTCCCTTTAGTTTATAAATATTACCATTTACATCCTTACTTTATTATAATAACACATTAACCCCATAAATACCCAAAATTACATATTACCTCCCTAATATCATTATTTACACCGAATAACCACAAGTTTCCAGAATTTACACTTTTAGTCCCTCTATTTAAATTAATTACAAAACGTACCCTTTAATTACCATTAATTCATTTTCTTGCAATATTTACACTTAAGGACCTCATCTTATAATTTTTACACATTTGTACTGACCTAATTAACATTATAAAAATAACCTTTAAGTTTCAAAGTTGGCAAAATAAGTCCTCCTTATTTATTTTCCAATCGTATAACATGTTTAATAAGCAAAACAAAACCCTAACTCATCTAGTCATCCAATAATCATTACCCCATCATTAGTTTGCATTAATGACCTGTTTTCAATTACTAAACCCTAACCCTAACGTGCCTGATGAACTCAAATAAGTACATTTTATTACTATCATTTATCCTATTAATTTGACTTGTTTTATTATATTATGTATGAGGATTGATACTTAATCGTTTACTTTTGTAATTCTCAGGTAAAAACAAGCATTTGGTGAAACTTGGCGATTTTGGACTAATTATGGAGCAAAACATGCAAGAAGTTAAGAGTCTACTGAAATGGACAAGATCAAGACATTCTGCTCCAGATGCGCTGCATCTCACTCATTACATACGGCGCATCACTATCAATATTTCACCAGATACGATCCAAGATACAAGAGGACATGCGCCGCATCTATAAATGGAGTTACGCCGCATCTTCTGGCGGTGTACCAATATTCCTGAATATTATAATCTTGGACCCCACGCGAAGTTAAGTCAATGCGCCGCATCTACTTACTAGATGCGCCGCATCTTACCCTCAGACAGAAACTATAAATACCCCAAGACCAAACGAATTCCGAAGCTTTTAGTCAACACACAGAAGGCCGAAGTACGAAGACCTAGGACGAATTCAGACGAATAGGCAGCACAAGACACACCCAAACGAAGATACAAGAGCTGTAAGAAGGTGCTGCATGTGTTTAATTCATTAAGTAGTTTTGTTTTATTGTATTAGTAAACTTTAATTCATCAAGATTGGTGGCTTGTGTAATGTGACAACGGAAAGATTGCACTCCCTTAAAACTGCTTTCTCATTAATTAAAGTTTATATGTTGATGTCTTTGGTGACTTTTATTAGTGCATTGATAACCTCTGTGTCTAGCTGAGCGTTGATCGGGTCGCCATGCCTCTGCCCTCGCCTATTTATTAGATCGCCTATGCATTCTATGGTCTGTAGAAAAGTAGGAAGAAAGATAAATAGGATAGTCATAAGTAATCATTAAGGGTTTACTCGCCGATAAGATTAGAACCAACGAGAAAGGACTTAATCTCGGTGCATTGCATCGAACTATACACTTCATATAAAACTAGCAATAAAACAAGTGACAAACTACTTATCTATCAGGACAGCCCTCTTATTGTCTCAAGTATTTATCTGTGTACGTGTGTGCTATTCGCTGATTCGTGCCTATTGGTTTAGTTTATTATTTAATTGCAACCAAATCGTGCCAGTCTCTCAGGCTGAACCCCCTTGCGTTAGATTAGGTTGTATAGCTAACTTAATATATTAAAATACTGATTAGAATAACTAGATAATACGTTCCACTCTTAGTGATCGACACTCTACTTACCATTATATTCATACTGACCGGGTACACTGCTCGTTAAGTGTGTGTGTTATTGATAAGTCGGCTAAATATAAATTTAAAACTTGAGTAGGCATTAAAACTGCTAAACCGCAACGACACAACGCACCGCATCAAGTTTTTTGGCGCCGTTGCCGGGGAGTGAATTGTTATTATCTGTTAATTTGATTAGTATTTTAATTAGGTTTTTAATTTTTTTTTCTCTAACCGCTAATTTTGTTGTGTATTAGATTAATTTGCATTCATTGTACTATTTTGCATATTTTCTGTTTTTGTGTGTTATTTGTTTGCTTTTATTTGTGTTTACTTTCATGTGTTTTATTTGTTTTTTATTTTTCGTATTTTTTGCATACTGCTATCGTTGTACTGAGCCAAATCAAACGATACGGCGCATCTGATCTCTCAGATACGGCGTATTGCGTTTAATTTTTATAAAATACAACGCGTTTAATTAATTCGATACGACGCATCTTTTCCCCAAGATACGGCGTATCTGTTTTTAAGGAAAAAAATTTTCTAAACGTTAACGCCATACGACGCATCTGCTTCAGCAGATACGGCGTATCTATTATTTAATTAAAAACAGTTTTTGAATTATTAAACAGATACGGCGTATCGATTTTTATCGATACGGCGCATCTTCTGAATCAAAAATCTTATATTTTGAAACGTAACGAAGATACGGCGTATTAACTTTTGTTAATACGACGCATTTAATTTTTAATAAATATCGATTTTTGATAATTAAAACAGATACGGCGCATTCAAATTTCTAAGCGGCGTATCTATTTTCTGAATAAAAGTCTGATTTAATTTTAACGATTATAAGATACGGCGTATCCATCTTTCTGGATACGGCGCATCGTCCGCAGATATCAGCCATTTTTATTCTTTATATTCGTTTCTTAATTCATTAATCTTCTAGCGAACAGATGCTACTGACGATTTTACCTATGATAACAGGTTTTGCTATGGAAGATATGTCAATGAACGGATATCTTGCTAAAGGAACAAAACAACATGATTAATGGATTGGCAATTGAGTGCACCAATTGTCAACGGTGCTTAACAAAGTTCTTTTGGTAAAACACGATTTGAAAGGGATTACAACTAGAGGCGGAAAATCAACCTTTCAAATGTGATCGGTATTAAGGAGCTGAACGTGAGTCTAACTTGAAGACTCTGGAATAAAGACAAGTGCTGACCGGGAGACAACCCGGATTTATCTTTTAATTTTCTTTTCTGTGTCGAGTCTGTCAGACCTGCAGAAGATGCGGCGCATCTCCATCATAAGATGCGACGCATCACATGCACTGGTCATATCTTATTTAATTTTCTGCATTTTTTATTTTTGACTTTAAAACTTTCTGTCAGTTTATCTAATGCGGCGCATCCCTGGTTAAGGATGCGACGCATCTTTTATTCTGATTCGTATTTATTCCAGGCTCAATACGGCGTATCTTTTTCTATAAGATACGGCGTATCGACTGACCTGATGATTTGCAGTTTAATATTTCCTACAGGTTGTTGATGCGGCGTATCCAATATTCCATGGATACGGCGCATCGACACTCTGACCTGTAATTTTTAGTATTTTTATTTTTCTAACCAATGATTAACGAGATGTTCTCGAGTCTATTTTTCTGTGGTCTCTATATTTTTACAGGTCTGGACAATTAATGAACTCACACATTTTATATGCTCGCATTCTTACATGGAGGATCATACCGAGCAAATCTCAGGGGAGTTTTCCGTTCTAATTCTTTCTATTTCCTGTTTTTAATTTCAAATTAAACAACGAGGGCGTTGTTTATCTTAAGTGGGGGGGATGGAGAATTAGAACGTTTACTTGTCCTTATTTTTCAAAAATATGCTTAATATGTACTTAATATGCTTAAATTTAAAATTTTTCTAGCATGTTTTTTGTTTAAGATCTAAGTTACATAGCTGCACACATAACATTATTTCCAAAAATTGTGACTTTTCAAAATTCACAAATCTATGAGTGTGCCGGTGACTTGTAAACTTTAGAACTTGGCTTGTATACTATTCGAGACCACCATAATAAGTATTATTTATATAATTGGAATGACTTGTCTAAATTGGTAAATTTCTAGGATTACACCCAAAAAGCCTATTATATGTTTTGTGTTATTAGCTAACTACACTGGTTAGTTAACCCCCGTATAAACCCTTTTGTTACTCTCACTTTTAGAGTAAGATACCCCTAGAAAAACACTCAGAGCCAGTCCTTTCGTTTCTTACACCTTTGTTAAAATGTTTCGTTACACCCTTACACCTTAGCCTACCCTGTAGATTAGAATCCGTGGTTGGTTAATTGCTATAGGCAAAGTGTGTTTCCTTACATTACCTGTGTTCGCGTGCGTAATTCATTATCTATGGTTAGGTCGGGAAATTGCACAATGCAATTGGAGTAAAAGTAAATATTGTATATCTTTGAGTTTATTTTTCGTGTGTTTACTACTTTCACTATTACCGTTATTTCTGAAGTCATGAAAAGTATGAAAAAATTATCCAGAATTATCATTATAGTGATGTGGTGAAATTTTACACATCTTTGTTTGTGTTTCAAGTTAAAAAAAAATAATAAAAAAAAAAAAAAAAAAAATCGAAAAAATAGAAAAGAAAAAGAAAAAAGAAGAGTTGGATGTTTGTTTTAACCAACGATGTAAAGTTTTGTATTAAGTGGTCGATATCACCACTAATTGTTGTACTATATCTATGGATTGAATGGGAGTTGGCAGTTATGGGAACACCAACTAAGGTTTATTCTTTGATTAAGATCTTGTTGAGTATAATTCGTGTCTACCTAAAGCGTGTGTTTCAAGTGTTAAAGCGTGAGTTATTCAATGATATGAGTCTTATTCATGGGATGGTTGGGATAGTGATTAACCACACTTAGGATTTTAATTTATTTGTTTTGTTCATTTTTCATTTTACACCAATTTATATCCCAAATATTATCCATACCCTGTATTATTCTTTATCCAACCAAACCTTTGATTTATTGAGATTAGGGATTTGAGCAATCTTAAGTATCGTAGTCGTGGATTCGGCTATGTATTTATGATTTTGTCGCCCTTTTTGATATATTATTATTGGTGAAGTTTGGACCTATCTTTAGCCTATTCGAGTTAAGGATTTGAGCAATTGCAAGTATCGTGTTCGTGGATTCGATCATGTATTTGTGATTTTGTCGCCTTTTCTGGAATTTGAGATCGATAGAGATTAAGAATAATTAACCCTTAAGCCTAAAAACCCTTTTTACCGCTTTAGACTTGTTATTCCTTGGCTTTAGTGGGGGAGATGTGTATACTTGCCAAAGCTTATGATAGAATATTCGTCACGACTGGACAGTTAAACGATTAGATTTGCTTTTATCAAATTATTTTATTTTACTTCTAATTCGTTAAGTGTTTGGTTGTGTGATTATGACAAAAAATGAATACATGCTTAAATATAAAATAAATCCTAATATCTTTTAGGATACATTTTCATAAGATTAATTCTAAGGTTTACTTGGGGACAAGTAAAGTTCAAGTGGGGGGATATTTGATAAACTCAAATAAGTACATTTTATTACTATCATTTATCCTATTAATTTGACTTGTTTTATTATATTATGTATGAGGATTGATACTTAATCATTTACTTTTGTAATTCTCAGGTAAAAACAAGCATTTTGTGAAACTTGGCGATTTTGGACTAATTATGGAGCAAAACATGCAAGAAGTTAAGAGTCTACTGAAATGGACAAGATCAAGACATTCTGCTCCAGATGCGCCGCATCTCACTCATTACATACGGCGCATCACTATCAATATTTCACCAGATACGATCCAAGATACAAGAGGACATGCGCCGCATCTATAAATGGAGTTACGCCGCATCTTCTGGTGGTGTACGAATATTCCTGAATATTATAATCTTGGACCCCACGCGAAGTTAAGTCAATGCGCCGCATCTACTTACTAGATGCGCCGCATCTTACCCTCAGACAGAAACTATAAATACCCCAAGACCAGACGAATTCCGAAGCTTTTAATCAACACACAGAAGGCCGAAGTACAGAAACGTAGGACGAATTCAGACGAATAGGCAGCACAAGACACACCCAAACGAAGATACAAGAGCTGTAAGAAGGTGCTGCATGTGTTTAATTCATTAAGTAGTTTTGTTTTATTGTATTAGTAAACTTTAATTCATCAAGATTGGTGGCTTGTGTAATGTGACAACGGAAAGATTGCACTCCCTTAAAACTGCTTTCTCATTAATTAAAGTTTATATGTTGATGTCTTTGGTGACTTTTATTAGTGCATTGATAACCTCTGTGTCTAGCTGAGCGTTGATCGGGTCGCCATGCCTCTGCCCTCGCCTATTTATTAGATCGCCTATGCATTCTATGGTCTGTAGAAAAGTAGGAAGAAAGATAAATAGGATAGTCATAAGTAATCATTAAGGGTTTACTCGCCGATAAGATTAGAACCAACGAGAAAGGACTTAATCTCGGTGCGTTGCATCGAACTATACACTTCATATAAAACTAGCAATAAAACAAGTGACAAACTACTTATCTATCAGGACAGCCCTCTTATTGTCTCAAGTATTTATCTGTGTACGTGTGTGCTATTCGCTGATTCGTGCCTATTGGTTTAGTTTATTATTTAATTGCAACCAAATCGTGCCAGTCTCTCAGGCTGAACCCCCTTGCGTTAGATTAGGTTGTATAGCTAACTTAATATATTAAAATACTGATTAGAATAACTAGATAATACGTTCCACTCTTAGTGATCGACACTCTACTTACCATTATATTCATACTGACCGGGTACACTGCTCGTTAAGTGTGTGTGTTATTGATAAGTCGGCTAAATATAAATTTAAAACTTGAGTAGGCATTAAAACTACTAAACCGCAACGACACAATGCACCGCATCAATTACTAAACCCTAACCCTAATGTGCCCTAGGGTTTTCTTTCTATTTTTCTTTCCTTTTCTTTAAAACCGATTACAAATATAATTCAAGAACACATGTTTTAAGCTTCCACAAATCGAATGGCTATTTTTCCAGACTTATGTGAACACCACAGAACTCAGAAAAATTATGAACAATTCCCAGAAAAATCCTAGACTAATAATTGGGAATTAAGTGTGTTTTAGCTATTTAAAATTCGTACGCCATATTAAGCTTACATGATTCGTTCTATATAATTTATTTGAGTCTTATATGATCATAATAACATAAGAAAAATATAACATGCATGATTGAACGTGTCAAAGGGATAATGGTGAATTATACCTCTCGGCTAACTTATATTCGACAAACAAAAGCTCCAACGATCCACGAACGAACCCACGACCTCAAAACTATTTTTCCTAGCCTCCTTAGAGTATGTAGAACTCCTGAAAAATAAGTCACGAATTTTCCTTGGTCGATTTGAGGTTATACGATTTTTGGCAAAGGTTTTAAGGGTTTTCGGTATATATTATATATATATAAATAAGGAAAACGTGTATATAGGATAAGGACTCAATATTTTTGGCCCAAGCAATCCTAATTAAGGTCAAATACTGATTGTAATATTTTCCTAATTTTATTAGCATTTATCTTGAATTTATTTAATTTATTTTGTATTTTTAATATTTATTAATACACGAATTATATATATATTTGGACAATTAATTATTTTGTGTATTTTATACTTTTCTAAATATTAAAATGTAATCACAAAAAATATTTGGATTCATATCTAGTTCATTCCCGAAGGTTTGGAATTTATTTTGTGATTTATAAGCTTTTAAATGAATTTTTAAATTTGTAGGGGCATTTTGGTCATTTTGCATGTTTTCAAATATCGGGTATTACAAAAACTAACTAGGTGAGAAATGGACTAAAACTTACAGAAACACAATCAAAATCCCCGGCAGCGGCGCCAAAAACTTGATGTGTCGGGTTCGAGCAAGTTTTAAATTTATAAGGGTGAATTACCAAATCTAAGAACAACACATAAGAGCAAGTATACTCGTCCGTTGTAGCAAGATTTTTATGGTAAGTCGGGATCGTTCGCAGGGATTTGTGTAGTGAATCGAATTGTAAGTTAAAAGCAAATTTCTCAAATAAGCAATAATGATAATATGAAAATTCAGATGATTAAAAACTACACTTGCTTAGACTAGTATACTACGATTGACTAATATGATTGTGATAACTTTGGATAACATGTTGGTTATGATAATTAGTTTGGTGACTAATCTATTGTTTCTACAAATTTAACCTTCGTCAAGATCTTAGTTTATAAAAACAAGCATTACGTTCAACCAATCAATTCAAGATCAATCCAAGGTTCATAAGTTGGTGTACCTTAAACACAAAAACAATCTTTTGTCTAATCAAACAAGCTTAAGAAATGGTCAATACGAAAGGTAACCGATTATAGACAAAAGGTCACAATTGATAATAAACTATTAATCTCTCGACCCTTGAAATGGTTTACAATCAATCCGTTTTGATAAACAAAATCATTTTCATTACAATTACGATTAAGTTTCTTTGTTCAATCAAGAATAGTGGATGACAACAATCATTCATAGACAAATGATTATAACTAGTTGAATAACAATAGTTCTCTCGACCCTTAAAATTACTAGCAACTAGTTAAACTTGACCAACAAATGTCACTATGAAACTTGATCACAATTGGTTCTTAGAATCGACTTGAAATTGAATTAAAACATGTTATCACAATCATAGGCTAATCAATAGGTAATACACATCATCTAAGCAAGTGCATAAAGGCACTAGCCACTCATAGCAAACATAAACATAATCTTAAAACCTTGAACATTAAGAACCATGATTGAGAGTCTTACAATGATTGAAAATAAGATTACAAGTGAAAAGGCAATGATTCTCACAAGAGATGAATTGGACTTCGACTCCCCTTTTGTTCCTGGACTTTTTGGACGAATTTAAGAGTATGTGATGAGTGGTTTTTTGATTCTCCTTGTTGATTGATAGTTATGTGTCGATCTCCCCAAATGGTCATCAAATGGTTCTTTTAATACTCCAACCAAGGGTCTTGGCTCATTAATGCCGCTCTTGTCCTCCAAGTAGTGTTAATTAGACCATTATTATGATTAGAAGGTCCTAGAACCGGATGTGTAGCAATCACAAGACTTAATGATGAAGATTTGGAAATCAGACGACATCCAACCGATCGGTATTTCATCCAACCGATCAGTTGGTCTTCAAAACTGACCTCCATCCGAATCGGATGCGGGCTGCATCCGATCGGATGGAGCTTGCTGATTTACTCTTTTTGGTCTTTTGTCGTTTGACTTATTTCTTGTTCGTAGCTCTTGGTTCTTTGATCTTTCCCTTCATCTTTAGACTCATTAACTCGACTACATGGACTTTAACTCTTCTAAGTACCTTTTGGTGCGGGACTTGCCACAAGAATCTTCATGAAATCATAAATATTTCCTTCTTCCTCGTTTTTGCATCGTTTTCATCCTTTTTCCTGTTTTTGGCTACATAAACTTCGCAAACACACTTTGGTACGATTAAGTAACAAAATCATATAAATATAACCACAAAACACATATAAAAACACAAATAACGCTACTAGAAACATGTTAGATTTAAGCGTTATCAAAATCTTTAAGAAAATTAAATACCCATTGGTTAATATTCATATAAACCATAGAATTTCCTTAAAGCTAGGATCATAATTGACATTGTACCATTACATCAGTTGATCTGCTAGTAATGATAGTATTCAACAAGGTAATTGTCGAACAATAATTGGCAAACAATTTCCAATTCCTAGATCTTTATGGAATTTACATTGCCAAACAATATTGCAATGTAAGCATGTTTTATTCCCATCTTATGCCTTGAGTCCAAGCTCTCACTTACAACTCAATTAAGTCGTCTAATTTAAAGAACTTCAAATTAACATAGTTCCATTACATCAGTTGATCTACTAGTAATGAAAGTATGAATTTACCTTTCCATTGCAATCTAGTCCAAGCTCTCACATGACGTAAATCACAACTTCAAGTTTTCTTTTAATTAGATGGCATTAACTTAATTTTAAGGGTACTAATTTTGACGTGTCAATCAATATATGTACGAAGAAGCATGAATACAACTTCATATCATAAGTTTTTCAAAACCTTTTTATTTACCAATTTAAGCTAAGATTAAATCAACAAAGTTTTAATTGAGGTATTGGGTTCACCAATCAAAGAATTACCTACAATTATCGCCCACTATATCCTACTACTGCATGAGTTAAAAGACCCAGGTTATTCGGATAATTACCAAAAGTGGCACGTGGAATTGAGGTCAATTCACCCTTAAGATGATTTTGTACATAAAAATAGTCGTACTTGGTAGCTCCACTTTGACGCACAAAGGGGCAGAGAGACAAACATCAGCACAAGTGCCAATTAAAAACGCGTCTCTTTTGGTTTGACAATTTAATGTCAATCCTCTTTAAACCCCTCTTATAGTTTGTCAAAACTGGGTGAGCCGTTCTTACTATTGGTACAAAAACTCATCACTCAATTAAAAGTTTATGACTTTAAGTCTTAAAAAGACATGTTATAAATTATAACCTTATTAGTCTCGCCTGGGAGCAAATTACCGTGCGAAGCGAACCACTATCGGCACATAAGACTTTGCAAGATTCATAATTTATCACACCAAGTTTCACCATTATTTAGTCCATTTATTTTCTATTCAAAAATTACCTTTTTTTTGCTTACAACTTGTCATACAATTAAACAAAAAACAAGTAATAATAAAAATAAACAACTAAATAACGCACATAACTTAACAATTAATTTATGTAAACAAATAGCCACATGCAAACTTTATTTGATAAAACATATTAATAATCATTCTATGTTTAATTATGCATATATTTAACTAAGACTAATACTTACAAAGGTAAGTGAGCCACATGCATCGACGTATCGATTGCGTTAGTCATAGCAAATATATACCATATTGCACATAATAGATTCATTAATATTTAATTGAGGTCTTCCCCAATTTTAAATCTATCAAAAATTACATGTGATAAAACAACTTAACAATTAATCAATCATAATCCATGACAAACATGCATGTTTCATCATGGATTAACACAAGTCACAAGATACGCAACTAAACACATAAGCATGTTATAGTTAGGGTTTCAAAACAACAAAACAATTTTTTTTTTATAAAATTAGGGCATCGCCCCCCCCCCCCCTAAAAGAATTAAGGTTTTGATTTTTAAACCCTAAAAATCGACTAACATACAAACACAATCCAAGATTCGTTTTTTATGTGTTTCGGTAATTAATTACATGTTAAAACGGCTCGTGATGCCACTGTTGGAATTTTAATACATGACAATCATAATTAAATAAACATAAACATCGAGTATACATGCGGAAGCGTAGGATCAATTTAACACATAAAGAATTAACCGAATTTAAACGTAAACGTACCTTTGATTCTAGCTAAACAAGAATCAACTTCAAGTATTCTTCAATGGAGATCAAGAACCCTAATTAGGGTTTATAAGTGGATTAACGAATTACCCCTTACCGTTTTGTAATTCAATCCAAGATATTAACTATAGTGAGTTAATACCACGTTCTTGTACACACGTACTATTAGCGATTCGATGTGAATGCTAGTTCTTGAATCACAAATAAAGCACCAAACAAAGTTTTGCTTTCTTGAAATAAATTGGGTCGAACCCTTTTTATTTACTCACTGTCGATCATCAGGAAAGAAAAGATAAATATATGCATGTACATAACTAGATTTATGCATATATTATTCATGCGTATGATTTGATTCATCATATTAATCCATCATGCACATGGGATAAGATGAATTAATTAGTCATGTGACTTTAGGGATAAGTAATGTGTCGATCGTATTGAGCTCATCAAATCTCACGAGAATGAGACCAATGGTATTTATATATAGCATTTAACCTTGTCCAACAAGTTATTGCTAGAACCTCTTTAAGTTCCAAAAATCGACACTCAACCCCCTCCTTTTTCCTTGTTCGGCCAGTCGCAACCAACACCCCAAGGGTTTGATTTTCGTACTAATAAGTCCCTCATGTATTACTTACTTTATTTGTGATTTAATAATTAAATATGACTATTTATATATTAATTATTTAACATCAATTCTCATACGTAAAGTGTGCAATCCCGTAGTCTCGAGTTTGATCCTAACACACAACTACTAAATTATGTCCACAAAACTAACGGTAACAATGTAATGTTAGCCTGTAGATGTAAAATTTTGTTTCGCAAAATATGTTAGAAAGATGTAGAATTTAAAAACTTGTTATCAAACAAGTGTATAATTTTAAGAAGAGTTATGTAGTGAAAAGCTTTTTTTTGTTTTTGTTTTTCTTATGTGAAAATTTCATATATACTTAAAATAAATATCATAATTTCATATTTATCTAAATGACAAGTTTTTAACCTGAATGAAAAGTTTTCAGTTCTTTTAAAAATTATGTTGCCCTTTTTTATGAGATAATCATTAAGAAATATATTCAACTTGACACTTTTTTCATTTGATGTAGCAAATAAAACTCTTTGCAACTTAATTCCTGAACTTTTGAATTTCGTCACTTTGGTGTATTTTGCTCATGTAAAATGACCATTTTACTCTTATATTTTGTAATCACTATATTGACAGCAAAGGGTAAAATGATCATTTTACATAAGCAAATACACCAAGTGACAAAAATCAAATGTAGGGGATTAACTTGCAAAAAAATTTATTCCCTACATCAAATTGGAAAAAGTGTAAAGTCATATACATTTACAAATGATTACCCTTTTTTTATCTATCCAAAGTTTATGATTTGAGTGAATCACATAAATCATCCATGTGGTTTACACAATTTTTCACATTTCGTCCTAAAACTTCGAAAGTTACACCACTCGTCTTTTGTGACATACCGGTCCTTTGACCAAACGGTCATTATTGTTTCTCTGATAAGTCCCCCATGTGCAAGGCACATGATGACATTTTGGTCATTTCACCGGCAATAGTCCCCAACCTTCATTTTACAAAAACACAACAACCCACTCATCTATCCTAAAAGCACAACACACCGATACCACTGACGTCTCTTAAAAATCTATCATCTCTACAAACCCCTAAAACTAATCACCACCACCATGCTTTACAACAACCCACCACTCACATCTTTTCTACTTTCAACCCACAACCACCACCCTACCTTCACATCTGGAAACCTAATTTCAATTATGTAAAAGAAATTACAGTAGCCATCAAGATTAGAAACCACACAACCACCATATTGGTGGGTTTTGATTCGCCTTCATCACCAGTGAAACGACCATACTAGAATTATTTTTTATTTTTTTATTATTATTATTTTTTTAATTCTGGGTGGATACGTTGTATCCCCATTTGGGATATGCCGTATCATCCAATACATCGTATCCCCCAATTTGGGATATGTTGTATCAACCAATACGCCGTATCGCAATTTTGGGATACTCAATATTGATAAGGATTTATTTTGTACCTTTTTAAGGGGTCATGTAAGCCCAAAATCATATTAATATGATCAAATATTGCCTCAAATCATTTCTTTTTGCATTTTAGGTACTTGAGATGAGAAATCTGGAAATCGGCACTTTTTGGATGTATTTGGATGAAAAAGTGAAGAAAACGACGAAGTCGCAAAAAACCTGTCAGACCTAGAGCTCTGACGGCGTCACATGCTATAACGTGACGCCGTCACTTGTTGATTATGCTGATTTTTGGTTCAAGTTTAACACGAGATGCCTCAGTCAAATTCTAGAGATCAACAACCTGACGGCGTCAGGTGTTAATTGAAGATGAGAGTCACGTGTTAATTTAACAAGAGACGGCCCAGACACTTTACAAGAGGACGACGTCAAACTGAAGGTGACGGCGTCAAGAGTTACTAAGTGACGCCGTCATAACGGCGACTTGCACAAGACGAAACCCTAATCACGGCGAGCTGACTTCGTCAGGACCCATAAGCTGACGCCGTCAGAGTTGTACTCCTATATATATTTTCCTTTGTTTTTCATTAGAAGTGTGACATCTTTGGGTAACATCTTGGAGTAGGGTTTAAGGACGATTTTAGCAGCTTTTGTAAGGGTTTTTCAACCCTCAAAACCTATGTTTCATTGAAGATAAGTTACTCGTTTAGTCATTCAATATGTCTATGCGTTGTTTGATTGATTGTTTATCTTTTCTTCTATCTATCATGCTAGCTTAAGTTTATTTGTGTTTGCTTAGATCTAGTGAAACCTAGTTGTTGAATATTGATTTGTCATCTATTGTTTAGTTGATTGCTTCGCGTTAGGCAAAGAAAACTGGCCGATCTCTTATATGTAATTGGCTTGAACATCTTAGAAACGCAACCGTAGAGTGCGCTATTTGTTGTTCTCGTTGTATTTATTGCATGAATTGCGGCTTGTAGATCCTAGAAAACTTAATAGACTTTAAGGTTTTTAGGGGAGACTAAGATTCATAGAGTTGGGGACTTCGGCACCTCCCCACGACTGATATTAAGGAATACAGCGCTTCAACTAAAACAAGGACGTGACAATTCGACAGATCAATAGGAGATAACTAGGGAGTAATTAAATCTAAGTAAACACGCTTTTCCCTATTATAAAAAGTCACCAATTGTATTTTTTTTTCTTTTTAATTTAGAGTAAAGTGAGAAAAATGTCCCTAAACTTTGCAAAAATTGCGAAAGATATTCTCGAAAAAAAATGCGAAAAATGTCCCTAAACTTTCATTTTTTTGCGATTTATGTCCTTTCAGCGTTACTGTAGCCGCAAATTTGGTTTTTAGACTAACGCTCGTTAGGAATTCTCGTTAGTTAGTCGTCACGTGCGTTCCACGTGAGGGTACTTATGTCATTTCACTATTTACGCCATCAAATCTACCTGACAGGCCCACTAACAGACCTACCTTTGTGTTGAGGGACATTTTTGGCAATAATGTTTTACTTCTCTCATTCTTATATAACACGATTAAGCAATCACTATTACACACCCTTGAATCAACTGTTACTGCTCATCATCTTGTTAACCTGAAAAAAATGGTTCTTTGAGCCTGTGGTCTTCAATGTGTAGTTAGAACTTCCTTGACTAACAGGAATCCTGGTAGGCGGTTCTACTCATGCCTGACATATGTAAGTTTGACTCTTGATCAAAACAATAATAATGTTACATTTTACAAGTTGCCTATATTTTCTTCTTTTTAATCACATTTCTTTCATTTTACAGAACTCGAGTTATCCCTTCATCGGATGGGTGGATCCACCGATGTGCGACCGATCTTTAGACATCATCCCGGGTCTACCTAGGACCAGGGATGCTTTGGAAGATGCGTTGGGGTTAGAGCTAGAGAGGGTTGACTGGGAAGAGCACAGGGCAAATGAGGAGGAGACCCGGGCAAACCAAGCAGAGCTTCGGGCAAAAATGGAGGAGCAGCGGGCTAACAAGTTGAGGAAATACCTTATCATCAGTTGGGTTTTCTTCGCTTCTTATGTTTACTTGCAAAGTTGACTGCTTGGTTTTGGTCAATGTGGGTTGGTTTTTTGGGTTTTTGGTAGTTGATGATGTTTATGTTAGGTGTATATAAACAATGTATTTTTGTTGATGGTTGGTTATGTAGTTAATGTACATAATGGTATCACAACAATGGTTCAAGTATCTTTAATTATCTAATTTGATTTGTGTTATTTGTTTGTTAAGTAGGATTATGATTGTTTATGATTTGTGTAATTTTTTTGTTAAGTAGGATTATGATTTGTGTTCAGTAAGAATAGGTGGAGTAGAAGGAATAACACTTTAGGTGATTTGGTGAATGAATCTGTAATCATCTGTTAAAGATTGAGTTATCATGATTTATGTTTGGTTTTGGCGTTTTGAATGCCCTGTTTATTGTAATACTCATGATATCAAAATGGGTAACTATGGTATTGTCATACTACCTGATGACTTAATTGAATGCCCTGTTTGTTGTAATACTCATGCTGTCAAAATGGGCAACTATGGTATTATCATACTACCTGATGACTGCATTGGTATGTATATATTTGTTACCCAATGTACTTTACTCTTGTATAAATACCCATGAATGTGTACATTTACCTCGTTTAGTGTTGAGGGACATTTTTTGCAACCACATTTTACTTCTTTCATTCTTATATAACACGATTTGCATACCATAAATTGCACACCCACTACAATCTACTCACTCACTCACACACTTAAGAACATAATAATGGTGCTATGCGGTTGCGGTAACGTTGCGATCATCAAAACTTCCGGGACGGATAGAAATCTAGGAAGAAGGTTTTTCTGCTGCCCCAACATGGTAAGACTCATTATACTGAATTAGAGTGAGTTATTTACATTAAATGTGATTCATTTTGTTGTTGTCTGGATGATTTACGGTTCTGACTATGGGACATTCGGGTGGATAGATCCCCCGATGTGCCAAAGAGCTGTTGAGATTATTCCTGGGCTTCTTAGGGCTAGGAATGCGCTGGAAGAAGACATCGAGGAGTATGCTCATATGTACAGGGAGCAATAGGAACTGGTGGTGCAACTGAGGATTTACCTCCTCTTTGCTTTTTTTATGATCTATGTAGTTTATAAATGGTTCTAGGATGTTTGTTAACGGTACATTAGTTTTTATGTATTTTGGTTTGTTTATGTGGGATGTGTAGTTAATCCCTTTTTTGTGAACGATCTTGGTGGGATGAATGTGAAAATGTTATTATTAATGATTTGCGTTATTTTTTTGTTAAGTAGGATCATGTATTATGATCCAATTTTTTTTAGTGGATTGCTTGATGTTTAACCACATCACAAATATATTCATGACATTCTACAAGTCAATAAATGTGGTTTAAAGGATTTATGGAGTAGGAGTGTATCTTTTATGTGTTGATAATGAACCAAATACAGGTTCATATAGTTGCAATGAAGCAGTGAAACACTTATGGACACTCACAGACTCACTCAACTGCATTTGTACATTTCCCATTTTTATCGCTGTTGACTAAAAAAGTCAAAGCCTACCCACATCAATTTTGACTTATGTCACTCAATACAAGTCAGATCTTGCCTAACCCGACCCATGTTAATGTTTAGAGACATATTTTGCAACAAAATCCCTATACAATAAATAGAGAAACCTGACCCCTAAATCCCCTCACCTAACTTATTTACTCAATTGGACTTTGAAAACCATGGTGAAAAAAGGTTACTCTATTGAATTGTCTTTGACAATCTGAATATATTGTTTACTACCTTTGTTACTCAACTTTCGTATTTGTTAGTTCATGCCTATCATTTTTTTCTTTTTATGTTTGCAGAAGAGATTTTAGTTGATTCTTCTGATACAAGCAGTGACATTGTATCATCAAGCAGTGATGAAGTCAATGTTGAAGATGCCAATTGTTCAAGCCCAATCTGTGAATGGGTATACTCAAGCAGTGATGATTATGATACAAGCAGTGATATTGTATCATCAAGCAGTGATGAAATTAGCAATGATGAACTCGATGTTGAGACTATTAAAAGGATTGAAATATGCACCTTTATGTAGCCATCAAAAAATGTTCCTGTTGAAAAGGTTCCAGCTCAAACATGTTCCAGCGCAAAAAATGTTCCACATCAAAAATTGTCTGCTAAATGCATACTAGCCCTGCCAGCACATCATACTTGGGATTGTACAGGTAATCAGACATTTGGAATTAAAAGATCCACAGATGGTTTAGGAGCAATTCCAGAGAATGACAGTAAAGGAAAAGGGAAGGTTGAAGTTACAGGTGGAAAAAGGCAGCTTGCTAGTAAGAAATGAGATCTTTGTTAAGTGTTTTGTGTTGCTCCAGTTAAGGATGAAACAGCTGATGTAATAACTTTGTGGTAGTTGAAAAAACTTTGGTTGTATGTTGGTAGTATTATGTAATGTATTTCTTTAATGGATTTGGATGTTAGTTAATGGTCATATGGTGTTAATCACCATTGTTTAACAAACATAACAGAACTACAGAAATAGCAATTGTGTTATTCTAAAGACATACAAATAGTCTTCATCACCATGGTTTAACAAACATGACAGAACTACAGAAATATCAATTGTCTGAATCTAAAACTCACAAACAACAATAAAACTTAAAGAAATTGTTTATCTCACTCATACATAAAGCCATTCAAATTGCGGCTTGTTTGGAAGCCTTTCTGGTACTCTTTCTCCTCTAACTACCAACCTCTTGGGTTGATTGTGAATCCATTGGTTGAATTGCTCCTGCATCAATTTCAGTTGCTTCATTGTCTGCAACACCCTCAGATCTTGCCTTCTTCTTGCCTTTTCCCTGTGCATTCTTCTTTCTTGGACCTGTATATGCTCTTTTTTTGTGACCTGTTGTACCACATTGGCTACAAGTGATAGTCTTTCCCTTTTTTGAAAGCTTCCCACCCTTGACCATTTCCTTTAACGCATTCTCAGCCGTCTCTTCTTTGGTCTGTCTCCTCTTCTTCCTTGGTCTGCCAATTGGGACATGACAGTGTGGGGGCAATAAGATACTAGGGATGCTGCACTTGGGCCAAAATTGACTGTTAGCGATACATTAAATCTTATGGTTGTACGTCTCCTTCCATGTTTTTAGCCAATATGCTTGATGTACCCAATCCTAAGGTATACCTACCTCCCTACCATCATTTGCCATGCTATACATTGCTGCCACAGCATGTTTGCACGGAATACCGGTTAGCTCCCATCTCCTACATGTACATGTCCTTAAACTCATATTCACCACACATTGGTCATTCCATGCTCCCTTACACTGGTAACTGTCCGCCCCATTCCAAATAACACCAAACTCATTAGCTTCTTACTTAATAACATCATAAATGGATGTTGCAGTTGGTGTTAAGGGACCTTCACACTTATCTATGACCTTTTGCACATTCACTATCCTCTTCATCAAATACTCCCTAATGTATTCCAAACACCCTATTATTGGTTTATCTCTACCATCTACCAACTTACTGTTGAGTGACTCACAAAGGTTGTTGACCAGAATTTCACACTTAGTTCTGCCTGTTTTTTTATTAACGATTAAGGATAAGTTAATGTCAACTATATACATACTTAAAGCACAAATACGAAAAATTATATACCTGAAAAATGAGCCCTTGACCATGAGGTTGGTGGTATCTTTCTTAACCAGTCATGACCTTTCGGGTCGTAGTCTTTCAGCTGCCCATTAGATGTTCAAACTGAGGCACAGTTGTTGTTGTTGCACACTTCCACAGAAAATCCTTGTAAAGCATTCCTTTGAGAATCTGCTTCATGTTCTCATAGATGTGTCTAACACAGAATCTGTGTTCAATAGAAGGAAAAAGCTCTTGAATAGCTTGTAGAATACCCTGTTACAAGTAAGTCAAAGTGGATTAAAACATTGGTTATGTTTAACGAATTGTTTTGTAATTAGTGTTAATTGAATTTATTATACCTTTTGTCTGTCTGAAATGAAAGTGTAATTCTAGTTTGGTTGTAAATCAAAGTCATCACCTAGATTTTTTAGTAACAATAACCAAGAACTCTTGCATTCGGCCTCAACAATAGCATATGCAACAGGGTAAATACCATTGTTACCATCAATACCAACAGCCGTCAAAATTTGCCCTATATATGGTTCTTTTATAAAAGCACAATCCAACCCCAAGATCTCTCTTGTTGTAGCTTTATACCCAGCTTTAAGTTCACAAATACACACATAAATTCTTTTGAATACCCTTGAATTAAGAGTCAGATATATGTTGGTTTCCACTTAGATCTTGACTGTTGTGCCTGGGTTTTTTGCTCTGAGCTCCATAGCATAATCTCTAAGTTGGGCATACTGTTGTTTGTGATCACCTATCATCTTCTCCTCAACAATTTCATTTGCCCTGAAAGCTTTATCGAATGTTAGGTTTATTTGTAACCTCTGTGTTAATTCAAGCTGTAATGCTTTGATTGAGATTTTGGGATTTCTACTAAGAATCTGGATGACATAAGTTGACAGAAACCTAGATGTAACACCAGTAAGTTCTCTTGTTTCGATACATTTATGAGTATCAGTCAATGTTTTAACCGACCAACATTTCTCATTGTCCCACTTTGAGACGAGTAGGTCCCATGGGCAAGGGGGTTTATGATTCTTGATTTTATATCCTCTAGGACTAACACCCTTGCATTTCATGTCCTTATGCTTTTTGGTTTTCTCAGATTGTCCCCGTGTCTTTGAGGTGGATGGCATCTCAAGAAGCTCGTTTGACCAAGTTTGAAGCCGATTTCAAACAACAACAAAGCGAGATGACCAATAAAATTGACAACATGTTAAAGGTTTTCAATGATCGAGTATTGGGAGCACTCCCAAGTGACACCGTCAAGAACCCGAAACTAAACATTAACTCCATCTCATTGGTTTCGTCTCCTAGTTCTTGTCCTCAATTTTACTCGGTCAATGCAATAAACACGTGTTTCAAACAAACTCAAATCTTTCAAAATGACCAAAAAGATAATACACCAACTAATGTGTCGGTCAACCAAGTGATTGAAACACCACCTAAAAAAGAACCTAACTCAACCATTGACGATGAATTCAAAGATCTTTATCTTGAACGTCCGGTTGTTGATGTCTTAACAAATTCTCCTTACTACAATGCCCTTTTGGAAAAATATAAGGAGAGACTTGAGTTGGGTAAGAATGGGACCGCTTTTGTTCAAAACAAGTTGCCTAAGAAGTTAGATGATTCGGGTATATTTGTTCTACCTTGTAAGATAGGGAATTCCGAAGCTTTTGATACATTAGCGGATCTAGGATCAAGCATTAACTTACTTCCGTTATCCCTTTACAACATTCTCAACTTAGAGAGGTTAGAAGAGACGGAAGTGGTGATTGGTTTAGCGGATGGAAGTGTTGCTTATCCGGTAGGGATAATAAAGTACATGCTAGTATATATAGGGAAATTGACTATTTTGGCAGATTTCCATGTCCTTGATATGGTTAGTGACACTACATGCCCATTGTTAGTAGAACGAGGATTCTTAGCTACCGCTAGTGCCATGATTGATTGTAAGATGTCTAAGATAACGGTAGGGGAAGGTGATACTAGGTCAATCTATGATGTCAAGAAACATGCTTATGACAATGATGAGGAACGAATACCTCATTGGGTAGCTATGGATAGGAAACCATCAAGGTATGACCCTTGGATTAATGGAGATTTCATTGGACCACAACGCCCATTCTATTTAGAAGAGGAATTCGTGAACAAAACACACTCTATAGAACAACTTTTGGATAGGGATACCGAGGTGGACCCATTTGAGGATCCTTTAGTTTTTAGGAAGATGATTGAATTTCTAGGAGCCTTGCCAATTAACTTAGGGATGAATAAGTGGAAGAGTGAGAGTTCAAAACATATGTGGAATTGGAATAGGCCACAAAAAGAAGGCCATGGATCATGGCAGATTAAGATGACCATATATGATCCCGATGGAGAAAAGTTTGAAAAGTCATACCGAACGAAACATACTAATAGGAAACTAAAAGGAAAGTTTGATCCGAAAGATGTCCTCGATGAGGAACTTACTCACATAGGTTGATAGGCCATGACTTTGAGTCTAGCTACAGGATTCGTTAATAAAGAAAAGCGCTTCTTGGGAGGCAACCCATGTTTTATTGTTCGTTTGTTTGTTTTTATTTTGTTTGATTTCATATATATGCTTCATCATAATTGTTTATCTTTCATGTTTCGTATAATTTTGTGAAAATGCTTTATTTTGTTTTTAACTTCGTCTTAATCACATATAAAGCTATTTTACAAAAAGATAAGTGTAGGGAAGATCACATTGGTTTAAAAGAACGAATTCGAGCATGAAAATTAACAATTATTGATTAGCATATATATTTGTGTGTTTGTTAGAGTCAAATGCTTGTATCGAGTTACAATGAATGTTCTGCAGTTTTCCAGGTTTTACTAATCAGATTTTTCCAGAAATTTTACAGCAAAACGCAAAAATACTGTCAGGTCATACCTGACGGCGTCAGGGTCTACAACCCGACGGCGTCAGGCACTGTAGCAGCACAATTTTCCAGGATTTTGTTTTTCTGCTGGAACTTAATTTTTGAAATTTTTCAGAATTTTAAATTTCTAGCAATCCGTAGACATTTATTTTGCAAGAATTATATCTTAATTGCTTTCTAGGAATTAGTTTTTCTATATATAGTCTTTACCGCCAATTTTATGCGAGGTTTTGTGTTTGTTTTCTTAGTGAATTACAGGTTATATTGGACAAGAAGATAAAAGATGAAGTATGATGAGCGTTAATTGCATTTATTTTCTTGGAGGAGGATTTAACCATGTTTTCACATCGTCCAGGCCGAGCAAATCAGGAGAGTATCAGTTTCTCTTATCTATTTTATTTTCTCGTTATCATAACTTTGATACTTTTCAAGAACATTGGGGACAATGTTCAATTTAAGTGTAGGGAGGGTAAAATGGGATACCTTAGAAACTATAAATTCGCTTGATGTTTGTTTTGTCTTAGAGTGAATGTGTAATAAACTAAAAGAGATACTTGCTAGGGCAATTTTGGCACCAAATTAAAAAAAATTTACAACATGTAGGAGTGAAACTTTAGTCTTAATAAGCGTCTCATGGATAGGAATTATATAGCTAGCACAAAAACCCTTCCACTCAAAAATTTTCACCCCAAAAATGTGAGGTTCGCCTTTAGATCTTTAGGAAAAAACATTTACCTTTAATGCTTATGAGTGTACCGGTAGTATATAGATTCTAGAACTTGCGTTTGTGATACATTCCAAGATCGCTAGTGAGACTACATTCGTGTAGTTAGGATTTACTAAATGATAAGAGTTATTAGGATAACCCTTGTTTTAAACCTGTTTTATAATTACTTGACAAATGAGCCAAGTTACTTGACCAATAAAGTCAAATAATTTTCCCACACCTTTGCGATGTACTCACTTTTAGTATACGATACCCCTAGTACACCCCTCAGAGCCTATCTTTTTTGCGGTTCTCGTGATGTTTCGGTGGATTCCGAGATATTAATGAAGAACATTGTTTACAATCTACCCCTAAATGTACACCCAAATTGCCTTAGCCTTCCTTGTATGCCCTCACCTTTAGTGCATTATTGTTACAACAATTGTGTTAAACCCTTTGTTAATTATCTAATTGATTACATGGTTGCTAAGTCGAGTCGTATCTTGTAAATACAGTTTTGGGACGATTGGGACGATTGGGTAAAAGTACTAGTTTGTTATGGAGTAATGGGGAATTTTACCCCCATATGTGCGTTAATGTTTAAGGTACTCCACGTGTTTTGATTTTCTTGATTCAGGTCGTTAGTTAGTTTTTATTTATGTAAAAGTTCAAGTGTAGGGAGGATGCAAGATCCCTTTGATGTATTATTTTGTATGGTATGGCAAGAGTGTATGAGAAAAAAAATATATATTAAAAAAAAGTAGAAAAAGACAAGAAAAAAAACATACGGACTACCATCACATCTTTCATTTTTGGTTAAGTCAAAATAGTGTCTTGAAAAATACGAAAAGAGTTAGTAGTTAGTGAGTCGAGTCGAGTCTTGGCTTAGCAACGCCTCATTGTACATGCAATTAACTAAGATGATTGACTTGCCACCAGTAAATTTCCCTTATCCAAAAAAATCGTGTTTTTCCATACCCTTACACCTAACGTTACAAACCTTTTAAAAGCCCTCTTTGATAGTTTATCCTAGGTGCTTACGGCAAAGTGGTGGAGGTTTGATCCGTTCTCAAGCCTATGGTGATCTATGTGCTATGACTGGTAGAGAGTGTTATATTTTCCCGTTTCCATATGTTATATAACTTTGTACACCCGAGAGATGTGAGAATCCAAACACTTTATGAGAGGTGCTAGTATATAATTTCCGTGCTTATTTTGACTAACGTGGAACGATTGTGTGTTGTAATTACTTTTATATTAATGTTAAATGACCCCTAGCTTGTAAATTGATTAGAATAAAAGCATATTTTCTTGAGGACAAGCAAATCCCAAATGCAGGGATATTTGATAAGGATTTATTTGGTACCTTTTTAAGAAGTCATTTAAGCCCAAAATCGTATTAATATGATCAAATATTGCCTCAAATCGTTTCTTTTTGCATTTTAGGTACTTGGGACGAGAAATCTGAATATCGTCACTTTTTGGATGTATTTGGACGAAAAAGTTAAGAAAATGACGAAGTCGCGAAAAACCTGTCAGACCTGGAGCTCTGACGGCGTCACATGCTACAACGTGACGCCGTCACTTGTTGATTATGCTGGATTTTTGGTTCGAGTTTAACAAGAGACGCCTTAGTCAAATTCTAGAGATCAACAACCTGACGGCGTCAGGTGTTAATTGAAGATGAGAGTCACGAGTTAATTTAACAAGAGACGGCCCAGACACTTTACAAGAGGACGGCGTCAAACTGAAGGTGACGGCGTCAAGAGTTACTAAGTGACTCCATCATAACAGCGACTTGCACAAGACGAAACCCTAATCACGGCGAGCTGACGGCGTCAGGACCCGTAAGCTGACGCCATCAGAGTTGTACTCCTATATATATTTTCCTTTGTTTTTCATTAGAAGTGTGACATCTTTGGGTAACATCTTGGAGTAGGGTTTAAGGACGATTTTAGCAGCTTTTGTAAGGGTTTTGTTGATGCAAATAATGTTTTAAAAACGTTATTTATATCTTTCGATAACTCCACGTTTTGATGATGACAAAATGTGAAAACACTTTACGTCAAAATTAACGTAAACAAGTTTTTAGTCGATATATCCCGTTTTTACGTAAATCACTCTAGGTATGAACAAACAAATTTACAACTTGACAAATGATCAAAAAAGTGAATTTGTGTTTCAAACTTCACATTTTTAATGTGACAAAACATTTTTTCAAAAATACACCTTACAAGTTATTTTTGAATTATAAAAAAATGTTTTATTGGAAAAATATGTTTAAAAATCAAAACAACTATTTCCCCCCCCCCCCTCAAAATCAACTCCAAACTTCCCAAAATAAACTTTCACCACTAAAAACAAAAATTGGAGCGTCCTTGTCTGGCACGGTACCACGGTACCACTAAATTTAGTGGTACCGTGTGGTATTTAGTGGTACCGTGTCCCTATAACAGGCAAATTTCTTCTGCCTATAAATACCAGCCCTCTTCACAGTTTTTGGGCATCCTTTTTCACACACAACTTTCTAAGTTTAAAACTCTTATCACATATTCTCTCATTTGATCATTTAGTTTAGTTTTCTTTTGTTTAAAGAGTGATCCAATCATCTAACCAAGTGATCACCTTCATTCCTCTACTAGTGCAAGAGAAGAACACAAAGTATCAAAGAAGATACAAAGTGTTGTAGTTATAGTTAGTGCACTTGTAACACTTGTTACATACTTGTTGTATCCTAACATACACCAAGTTGATTTTCTTTTGTGTAAGTTTGTGAGAGTAGATCATTGTGATCTTGTTGAGATCTTGGAGATCTCTTGTAGCTTGTGGGCTTGTGTGTTGATCAAGTGGATAAAGGGTAGATCGGGTAGATCGAGTCAAGTGTCTTGATTGTGTGATTTAGTAAGGATCGTCTGGATCGTGGTAGATTGGTACTAGCTAAGATTAGTACTCGACATCTAGCTTAGTGTCGGAAATAAGGATAAGCGACGTTGTACGGTTTTCTCCGCCTGAAGGGAGCTTTGTTGACATAGTGCTTAGAACTCTTGAGTTTGGTACTCGGGGAGTGGAGTAGGGCGAAGAAGAGCTTCGTGACCGAACCACTATAAATCTCTTTGTCCCGGTTTGATCTTTCCATCTCATTTCTTTATATTTATTGTTTATATTAGATAGTATTGTTTAGTGTTCATATTGATGTTGATTGATTTCACAAAATAATCGAATCAAAGTTTTTCACAAGTAAAGTTTTAAAACTAATTAAAAACCGGTAAAACTATTCAACCCCCCCTTCTAATTTTTCACAGGTTTTTCAACCCTCAAAACCTATGTTTCATTGAAGATAAGTTACTCATTTAATCATTCAATATGTCTATGTGTTGTTTGATTGATTGTTTATCTTTTTTTCTATCTATCATGCTAGCTTAAGTTTATTTGTGTTTGCTTACATCTAGCGAAATCTAGCTGTTGAATATTGATTTTTCGTCTATTGTTTAGTTGATTGCTTCGCGTTAGGCTAAGAAAACTGGCCAACCTCTTATATGTAACAGGCTTGAACGTCTTATAAACGCAACCGTAGAGTGCACTATTATTTTTTCTCGTTGTATTTATTGCATGAATTGCGGCTTGTAGATCCTAGAAAACTTAATAGACTTTAAGGTTTTTAGGGGAGACTAAGATTCATAGAGTTGAGGACTTCGACACCTCCCCACGACTGATATTAAGGAATACAACGCTTCAACTAAAACAAGGACGTGACAATTCGATAAATCAATAAGAGATAACTAGGGAGTGATTAAATTTAAGTAAACACGCTTTTCCCTATTATAAAAAGTCACCAATTGTATTTTTTTTCTTTTTAATTTATTTAATTCAGTTATAATTAGTTTTGGGTTAGTTGACTAGCAACTAATTCCGCCCACTTTTCTAAAACCCGAGATTTTTACTGCTTACGTAAAATTATAAAAATACAAAAAGAATCATCCTTCACATATAGACCTATCTCGTCATACATCTTGACCTAACGACACTATTCCCTAAGAGAACGATCAATCCCCCGGATTTACCTATACTACACTACAACGATCAGGTACACTGCCTAGAGGTTGTTAATGTTTGTTGCCAAGTGTCAAAGTATCTTGTAATTGCAGAAGTTAAAGTATGTTAAGTCATTTGTTATAGTGTATGAAAATGGGTGTTCGGAAAACCCAATAAAGTATGTTTCTGTAAGCCATTTAGACCACGGATAATTATGAAAATGAAGTAATATATTGTTTAAATGAATTCTGGAAAGTTTGGTGAAGTATCGGACTCGAGAAGTTGTGTAACACCCCCAAAATCTGACTATGCGGAAGCTTTCGGGTCCTGGGGTGCTACGAAATCAATATACATCGCAAAAGAGATATAGTACAATGCCATAATTAAATTTAAGGAAAAAAAATCATACATTAATACAACATTGTCTTGGCCGACATCGGCAAATAAAATAAGTTTAAACTATTGATAAATATTTTCTTGACAACTTAATGAAACACATGACGACTCCTTTATGCTACTGTCTTCATAAAAATGCCTACTAGCGATCACCTGAAATGCATGAGAAAACGAGTCAACTATGAAAAAAGTTGGTGAGTATACACGTTTTTAGTCAAAAGAAGTCCAAAGTCTTTAAAAAGGTCGAGATGTCAAATCATTCAGTTACATGTCTTGCCCATACAAGACATGTAACCTATGATTTCACAATATAAAAATTGTACGTCTTATAGTCAAACACACATGCTCATTTAAGTTCACATTAAGGGACAACGTATATAATAATGTATGCGGCAAAGCCCCTAAAATAAATAATATGCATTCCGTAAACAGGGGAATGAGAGGTTGGCCGACCTCTAATAGCGCTATCCATACTACCTACTGCTCCACACAAGGGAGCCGTACGAACGGTACGTCTAAATTGGAGTGCGAACGGCAAACCAATCGGGGACTAACAATGCAAATGTACGAACGGTACATCATACCAACTATTATATACAATTTAATCAGGCTGCTCCGTAAACATGGGAGACTAAAACTTATGTGCGTATGGCACGTCAACAGTTCAAAACAAGTAATAGGCTTAAACAATATTTTAAAGGTCAAAGTCAATTTTCAAATGGTTCAGTCAAAACATATGTCATAAGTTCAAATAAAAATTTAAGTCATGCATTACACCCCAAACAATAAAACGGTAAAAAGGGGTTCTGAATACTCACCTTCAATAGTCTGGACAATGAACGCTGTGCACGACACCAACACGCAACCTAGATTAAATAATCATGTCTTAGTTCAAATATTAAATTTCTAGTTCTTTCACATTTCAATATTTTAGTTCGTCTATGTTGGTTCTAAGAGTATGACGTTTATTACTCACTAATTAAATGATTTTAAATTTTGACGGACTTTGTTAGTTAAAATTTACAAGGTTTACTAACTCATTATGACCCATTTACACATTATTAACTTAGGACCATATATATATTGTCAAATTTGTTCAAGCTACGTGTTGCTATATCATCCATTGTTTTTATTAGTGACATCTGGATTAATTGATTTAGTTTTTAAAATAACAATGTAAGTGTTAACTTTTATATATGTTCCGATGTGCGTCATTAATTTCACTTGTTTTCCGCCCTTTTTACTACACACAAGTTGTATACGATTTGTATTTCTTATGTCAACATTATGTCCTATCATTGGTGAATTCATAAAGTCGTCTATATTGTGCTAGTAACGTCTAACGTGTCAATTATTGTCAGCCGTGTTTTATATTACGGCTATTCAAGTTTTTATATGTACGGTTATACAAGTTTCCCTTTTACATGTCCATAAATTTGCTAATACCATTTTATTTTCGGTAACGGCTAGTGTTCATTTTAACTGTTCGCGACAATTCCTCATAAAATGTGTACTTGACTTAGTAGTTTATTCTAATTGGGCTGTGATCCAACCTATTCGACAGTGAGGGGCGGGGGGAAACAGTCCACCATTAGGCTGTCTCTATGGGTTGCTGTTGGTCCCTTTAACACGTTAGAGTTAACTAGAAAGTTAATCTATTTGTGTTTATGACTAATACAATGTTATGATTAATTCTAACAGTTATAAAACGTGAATATAAAAAACACAATATTTTTCAACGTTTAAATTCTTATTAGAAATAATTCCAAGAATCTATTACCCAAGTGTTTTGCGGAACAAACACTTGGGATTGAATAGACAAGGGTTTGAGGTGTCTCCTATCGAAACTCAAGTTTTGCTTGAGTGGTAACAATATACCCACTGAGCTATCTCAGTGAGTTGTATACTCTTTGTAGGAGAGAAGTTACTTTGTAAAAGTTCTAAGCTTTCAATATACAAAGCACACTTAACTTCTCTCCATCTGATCTATTTATACACAAGTAATCTAAGTATAAGTGATTAAAATATTACAAGTTGTTGAGGTAGCGTGTCTGACAATTACAAATAGTAATTGTCATTTCCAAGAACCAATAGGAAAGGGCTAATAAGACTTTGGGAGTTGTTGGCTGACACTCCATGACTTTTAGCCGCAATAGGGAAGGTTGGTATCTGACAAGAGAAGAGTGTTTGGTCTGACACTTTTATCTTCTCAGATCTTTCCCTTTTGTTCCCGCCTTTTCTTCAGGCATTGGTTCCTCAGTCTTCAATCACTTTGTTGTTGAGGAGACTGGGGTTCAGTGAGTTCTTGTCCAACACTCACTGAACCATCATCTTCTTCTTCGGCTTAAGTCCTACTCAGGGAGTACCGCCTTCCTGAGAGTGAGTCCTTTATTGAACTCGCCTTAAGCATCCTGAAGATGACTCACTGAGAGGCTGTTCTCTCAGTGACTTGAATTGTTCTCGGTTTAGCAAACACTTAGCTTAATTTGTGTTCAAATCCTGTTTAAGATAATTGGGTGTTTTACGAACCCAACAATCTCCCCCTATTTGGATATAAATTATGCCTAAGTGTTTTGATCAGTATGAGTGAGCTAAAGTCTTCTGCTCATACTGAATGTACTAGAAAATAAATAAGGATATTGATATAACAAAACATTCATCAATTTATTCATATCATTACAAGTCCTATTATTCTAAGTATAAAATACTCAAGGTTCCTGAACAAGACCCATGAGTTCTAGTTTCGCCTTCTTTGACATCAACACCTCTTTATCAGGTCGATCCTTCATCATTTGATCCATCAGCCTGACAAACTCCTCATTATCAGGTCTCCTGATATTAAGCGCCATCAGTTTGTAAGCAAGGAGTGTTGTCGTTTCCACTTTATCGATGTCAGAGACTATTTGAAAGGCTTCCTGACCAAATTTATCCACAAAGAAGATACCATACTCAGGTTCCTTGATGACCAGGTTGGGACGGAACTTGACTCCCTGAGGAGTAGTCCTGTTGCAGTGAAGTGCAGCTATGTATTGTTCAGGTTCAAGAGCCACAACTTTTCTTTTCTTCCCGGTCTTCTGAGTAAGTTCAGGGATAGCCAGTCCCTGAGAAGCAAGTGCCCTATCATGGTCAATTCCGAGACTTTTGGCCACTCTTGCGAGTTCCTTATACTTGGCACTCAGAGACTTGATAAGGTTTGGGGCATTCTTGCTTGAGGATTTCTTCCTTAGGATGGGCATCATCATATCCCATTCTCTTAACCCATAGTCTGAAAATTTGATTGTTGGAAGGTGTTCAGACTTTCTAGGACCTCTATGTATCGTTATGCTCAAGGGTTTGGTGTTGTGAATGGAGATGTCAGTGATAGTGCCTTCATCCTTGGTTTTGGTCATGTGCCATACATACCTCTCATATATCCTCTGCCTCTTTTCTTCCTTAAGTTTGGCTTGTTTGTTGTGTTCCTTAAGGAGTTCAGCCTGAAGCTTGAGAAATTCATCCCCTTTGATGTCCTTTTTCTCAGACTCCTTGATCACTTCTTTGGCAACCTTAGAAATTTCAGACCTGTTGAGTTCCAGCTCTTTCTCTTGTTCCTTCCTGAGCACTTCTTGGTGTAAAATTTCAGCAAGTTGTTCAGGAGTCCCATAGACCCTTCTCCCATCCTCTAAATCAACATAGAATGGTGCATCAGGATCTGCACGTCTTTCAGTTGAAGCCTTGACTAAGCGTGCTTCAGGAGGAGGGTTTGTTTCAGTCACCATGATTTTCTTCCCTTTGTCAATGGGAGGGGGTTGACTGGTGGATGTCTTAGGGACAGTTACCAAAGCAGAAGTAGGATCAAGGATTGGAGGATCATCATTTTTCTCCCCCTCAGCAGATGGTGGAGCTTCAGTGGAGACACCTGCTGACTGAGGAGTTGGAAGAGCATGAGAGGCTTGAAGAATAGATAGGATTTCTGAGACCATAGACTTTGTCTCAGAAGTCTCATTCTTCACGGCACTTAATTCGGCAGCCATTTCCTTTTGGTGGGTGGTGAGTTCAGTGACTTGGGTGGTGTAGTGGGTGATCAGCTCATTATGTGTTGTTGAGAGCTGCTCAAAGGCTGAGGAGATTCTGATCAGGTGCTCCTTGGATGCAATAACAGCCTGATGAATGGAATCTTGCTGTGTCCTTAGACCATGAAGATCTACCCTCTGAAGGAGCTTTAGAAGCTCAGTAATGCTGGTGGAGGTGGACGCTTGAGAGGCCAAGTATGCATCCAGTCTTTTGACAAAGGTGGGATCATCTATAAGATGTTCTTGGACTGATTCAATAGCCTTGAGGATGTTGGACAGTTCCTGATGCTGTCCAGTGGCTATTTCATCTACAGATTTGTTCAGGTCGCCAAGTTGTTTATCAGTGAGGGTGGCGGCCTGAAGAATCTTTGCCTGAGATTCTTCTACAGAAGCCCTGAAGTCGGCATAAGAGGCTACCACTTCAGTGTGCTTATCCCATTGCTCATCTGTAAGTACATTGTAAAGACCTTCATTGGCTTTGTGAAGGAATTTTGCCATTTGTCTTTCAGAAGCCGGACGAGCATTGTCATACTTTTGTAACCACTTAGGAGTGGCTGAAGCACCTGATGATGATGATGAGGTTGATGGGGAACTGGGTGGTTGATCCTAAGGAGGAAGAGAAGAATTGTGTTGCTCAGAGGGCTGAGGAGGGCTTGATTGACTTTCCATTTCCTCCTCAGCATCAGGGATATCATCATCACCAAAATCAATCTCCTCCTCTGACTCATTAGCCAACAAATTTTCATAGTCAGCCAGAGAAGGAGACTTCAGGATATCCGGCTCCCCCTCAGAAGAGGGCCCACCTTCGTTGTGGCCAGGTCCTGACTCTTTTGTCATAATAACTGGTGGGGTTTGACCAGCCTGACTAGTCATAATAACTGGGGGGGTTTGCCCAGCCTGACTTTTAGGGTCAGTTCCTGAGAGAACAAAAGTGCCTGAGGTGGGTTTGGGTTCCGTATCGGCGGGTGGTTTATATCCCTCCGAGTCTTTGTCCCCCTGAGCGCCTTCATCCACTGATGGGTGTTTTCCAGTGGAATCATGAGGCACTCCTTGTGAAGATGTATGGACCCCCTTCCCATCAGGATTGGTCTGTCCTTTTGGGGATTTAGGATCCTGAACTCCCTGAGACCCTGAGTGTGATTGCTCAGGGACGTTAGCAGGATGTGAGTGGGTATGGGTCCCCTTCTCAGTGGAGTAGTGCTGCCCCACTGAGGATATAGAACCCTGTACTCCCTCAGGCTCTGATTGTGATTTATCAGTGCCTTCGTTAGGATGTGAATGGGTGGATGTTCCTGATCCCTCTGACTTGTTTATGTCAAAGGAAACATGCGGAAAGGGTATGTCCAAGGACACTGAGGATGATTTCCCAGTGACCTCTGTTGACGGTTGTTTTGTGGTCAGAAGGGTCTCTGCAGTGGGTGTCTCAGAGGTCTGGGCCACAATGTTAAGGGTGCCTGGGGCAACAGTCTCAGTGACGAGTGGTTTAGGTCTAACCACCTTACTGGACTGTCCCCCTTTCTTCTTCTTCTTCACCTTCTTGGTTGGTGAAGGTACTGGGGAGCTAGCATTCTCACCCTGAATGACTACTAACATGTAGATGGTCAGGGCGGGGGGTTGTGCCTCAGTGATGTCACTACTAAAATTGGTCTTATGTAAGACGTCAGGTTTTGTACCTTGATCGTCAGACCTTAAGTAGTCAGAACCAAGAAGATCCTGAAGCGCACAGGAAATGAACCTAGGATAAGACATGTGTCTTTGCCTATGTTTCCCTGAGAGCTTGGCAACGAGGTCTCGGAAGATTATACCTCCGATATCAATTTTTCTACCCTCCAAGAGACTGAACATCATCATTTGCTGAGATGAGTTCACTTGCTCAGTGGAGGATTTATTCCCTCCTAGGACTTGGATAACAAATGTCATCATGAGTCTCCAGATGGGGTGAAACCATGTCTTCACTATGGGAGCCTTATCTAACAAGGCTTCAGGAGACAAAGTGGGACGCTTAGCGTCATGAGGCCCAAGGAATAGCATTTCTGCTTTAATTTCCTGGTCAGTAGGGTTTGCCTCAAAGGTCTGGGCGTAATCAAGACCAGTGGCCTTGAGAAAGGTCTTGTAGTCTAGGGAGAGGGGTTTCTTCCCATTCATCACAGTGAATGTGATGATCGATTCTCTGGTGTCCTTAGGGCTAGTAGCCGTTGCGGTACACCAGAACTCCCTGAGATAGTCATGATAAATGACTGATGGGGTTTTGGTAAAAGCTGTGGCAAGGAAGCAGTTATGTAAATACTTAACTACATCCTTGTAACCCTCATATTGTTGAGGGTAGTGGAAATTTCCAACCACATTGTTTTTGGTCATATCCACGCCCTCCATTGGAAAGTTCACATTTGGGGCGAGGGTGATAGCATTAGAAGATGCCATTTGTGGGTAAGTCTGGGTTTGACTAAGGTTTCTGGGTTTCTAAAGCTTAAGAATACACACAATTTGTTTTTAAGAATTAAAAATGGCAGAGTTTTGCTTTAGATTCTATAAAAACGTGTGTGTGTTTCTTTTGGTAGGGTTATTTATAGGGAAGTGGAGATGGGGGTGTTTTAGGCATTTTAGCGGTTTTAATTTATTCAAAAAGAATTAATGGAAATTGTTTTGAATAAAAGGTTTTGGGATCCGCATTTAATGCCAACTCTCCACTTTTCCATGGTTTGGCACAACAGTCAAGGTGAACAGTTGAGCAGTTCTGCAAAAGTGTAATTTGCAGAGATGAGTCATCACATATCTGTAATGTGATTGGAGAGGCATTTAATGCCAAGTGGGAATGTGGTGGCCCAGAGGTGGAAGCCAGAAAGGCAAAAAGAACAAATATTCTTTAATTAAATATGAGTTCAGTTACCAACCTCGGACATTTACTAACTAGATACTTAGAGCATTTAAGTCAGTATTTAATGTCTCTTTTCAGGGCCCTGAATGTCTTTTCATTCAGTGATGGTTTTTCAGGGACTTGGGATTAGTCACTGATGATTCAGGAATATGGAATGATTCCTGAGCTTCAAGGATTCAGGAACTTGGGTTTAGTTCCTGAACCCTAAAGATTTCAGGAACTTGGGTTTAGTTCCTGAGGTTGTGGATTCAGTTATTTGTTTTCACCGATGTACACATTGAGTCAGGGACCTGAGGTTTTAAGAATTTACACTTCAGTTGGAAGGATTCAATCAGTGGACTGATTCTCTATATCCAACATTCCTAATTCAGCTTTCAGCCTTGTGAAAGTTGGTTCATCCAAAGGTTTGGTGAAGATATCAGCTAACTGATATTCAGTAGGGATGAAGTGTAATTCAATGTCACCATTCATGACATGGTCCCTAATGAAATGATATCTGATATCAATGTGTTTTGTTCTCTGATGAAGAACAGGGTTGTTTGAGATTGCAATTGCACTTGTGTTATCACAAAAGATGGGTACCATCTTATACTGAATTCCATAGTCATTGAGTTGACTTTTCATCCAGAGTACATTTGCACAACAACTAGCTGCTGCAACATATTCAGCCTCAGCTGAGGACAAGGCAACTGATTGTTGCTTCTTAGCACTCCAACAGACTAGTTTCCCACCAAGTATTTGGCAAGAACCTGAGGTGCTTTTTCTGTCCATGTTGCATCCAGCATAGTCAGAGTCTGAGTATCCTTTAAGATCAAGGCCTGAGCATTTTGGATAATATAATCCAAGATTTGGAGTACCTTTCAGGTACCTGAATATCCTTTTCACAGCAGTGATGTGTGATTCTCTTGGGTCAGATTGATATCTGGCACATAGACATACTGAGAATTGGATATCAGGCCTTGATGCAAGTAGATACATCAGTGATCCTATCATTCCTCTAAAGAGAGTTTGATTTACTGGTTTACCAGTGAGATCAGGACCAAGGTTGTTTGGGGGAACCATGGGAGTCTTGACTGAGGCACAGTCACTGAGTTCATACTTTTTCAGTAGGTTCTTAACATACTTCTCTTGACTGATAGTGGTTCCTTTATCAGTCTGCTTGATCTGAAGACTAAGGAAGTAGGTTAATTCTCCCATCATGCTCATTTCAAATTGCTTAGCCATTAGTTTTTCAAATTATTTGCAAAGCTTGTAACTTGTTGAGCCAAAGATGATGTCATCAACATACACTTGTACTAGTATGACATCAGTATTTGTCTTATAGATGAACAATGTGTTGTCTATCTTGCCTCTGACAAATTTGTTTTGGATTAAGAAGGCTGAGAGAGTCTCATACCATGCCCTGGGAGCTTGCTTCAGTCCATAAAGGGCTTTGTTAAGCTTACAGACATGATTAGGAGACTCATGGCTTTCAAATCCAGGAGGTTGCTGAACATAAACTTCTTCTTTCAGTGAACCATTTAAGAATGCACTTTTAACATCCATTTGGTACACTTTGAAGTTCATGTATGTAGCAAAAGTAAGGAAGATCCTGATGGCTTCCATCCTTGCTACTGGTGCAAATGTTTCTTCATAGTCAATGCCTTCTTGTTGATTATAGCCTTTGGCTACAAGTCTGGCTTTGTTTTTAATGACTATGCCATTTTCATCAGTTTTATTTTTGAATACCCATTTCATGCCAATGACTGAGACATTCTCAGGACATTTGACCAAGGTCATTACCTTGTTTCTTTCAAATTGTTCCAGTTCATCATGCATGGCCTGAACCCAACTTGGATGTGTAAGTGCTTCTTTAACACTTTTGGGTTCAATTGTGGAAATGAAGTCCACAAATAGGCATTCATTGGCTGAGGCTGCTCTTAGACTAGCAGCCATGCTCCTGGTGAGCATGCCTTCAGTAGGCTCTCCAATAATATTGACAAGTTCAATGTCCTGACACCTAGTCCAACTTTCCTGAGGTCCTGGATACTGATTTGAACTTTTGGAGGCCTGATTGGGTAGAGGGGTTGGTTCAGGAGTAGACACATGATCATTAATTGGATCTTGAGTGTCTACCAGATCACTGAGATTGTTTGGTTCTTGAGCATTTTGAACAGACTGATTAATTTCATCAGTGTTTGCATGTGCCTCAACAAACTCAGTGATGGTTGGGTTAGGTAGGTTGTGAGGGATTATGTAATAGGAGAGGTTAGCATCATCATGATACTGAGTAGAAGGATTGTTTTCAGGAAGATATTCATCAGGAGGATATCTTGAAGAGTTATCAATTCCTATTTCTTCTACTGAGGCAGTTGAGAACCTGATTGCATCAGTGCTCTCATCAAAGGTAACATGAAATGTTTCCTCAGTCTGCTGTCTCCTTGTGTTGAACACTCTGAAGGCTTTTGAGACAAGTGAGTATCCCAGGAAGTATCCATCATCAGCTTTTGCATCAAATTTCCCTAAGTGATCCTTGTGATTATGAATAAACACAGGACACCCAAAGACATGAAAGTAGCTGATGTCAGGGATTCTTCCTTTGAATAACTCATATGGGGTTTTCCCATGTCTCTTGACAATGATGGATCTGTTTTGTGTATAACAGGCAGTTTTGACTGCATCAGTCCAAAAATGGTTGGAAAGGACTGATCCACATAGCATTGTCCTAGCAGCTTCAATGAGTGTTCTGTTTTTCCTTTCAGCAACACCATTTTGTTCAGGTGTGTATGGAGAGGAAAAGTTTTGGGAAATACCTTTCTCATCACAGAAACATTCAAGTTCATAATTTTTGAACTCAGTCCCATTGTCAGTTCTAATCTGTTTGACCTTAATGTCATTTTGATTTTCAATGTTCCTGACAAAAGACATGATTGTTTCAGCTGCCTGACTTTTTTTGATCAGGAAGAATACCCAAGTGTATCTAGAGTATTCATCCACTATGACCAGAGTATACTTCTCATGGTTAATAGACCTTGGACTGACAGGTCCAAATAGATCCATATGGAGAAGATGTAGGCAGTTCCTGATGGAAAAGTTGGTTTTGGTTTTAAAGGATGCTCTGTGGTGTTTACCTTTTTCACAAGCTGAGCATGGTTTATCCTTTGAAAACACAAGAGATGGTAAGCCAAGGACCTTGTTTTGTTTTACAAGATTGTTTATGTTTTTAAAGTTCAGGTGGGTGAGTCTCTTATGCCAAAGCCATTTGAGTGTATCAGTGGTCTTAGCAAAGAGACAAGTTCCATCCTGAGTTAGACTGGACATGTCTAATACATAAACATCTTGTCTTCTTGGTGCAATGAGGACAATTTCCTTATTTGCATTGAAGATGGTTCCTTGCTTATCATCAAACTGAACTATGTATTTTGCATCACATAGTTGACTGACACTGATCAGATTGTACTTAAGACCATTTACATAAGCTATCCTAGTAAAGACAATACCATTGCAGTTTACTGAACCATAACCTTCAGTGAGACATGATGAATTATCAGCAAATATCACTTTGGGTCCTGGTTCTTCCACATATTTGTGCAGACACTCCTTAACACCAGTCATGCTCCTTGAACATCCACTGTCTAGATGCCAAATAGGATCCCTGGCATGCCTTTGCACAAATAGTAAACTGGGTCAGTTCTTTCTAGGACTCCATTTCATGATGGGTTTGGTTTTGTAGGTCTTTATGAAAGTATTAATTGATTCATGGTCAGTGGTTGAGTGGACTGAGCTACCACATATTTTGCATTTAGTCGCAGGGGTAGCCTTAGTAGTCTGAGAGGATTGTTTATTCACTCCTCTTCTTGACTGAATGACCTTCTCTTTTCCTGAGGATTTCTGAGTGGAACTTCCACTAGATTCACAGTGTTTGTCAATTTGTCAATCCTCAGGATGATGGTCATTGAATCCACATAATGGGCAAGGTGGAAAAGGCTTGGCCTTTTGCTTCTGTTTCTGCTTAGAATCAGAATGGTAGTTTAGGCACTGAGCCTTAAGTCCTGAAAAGTTTGACATGACTGAGCATTGTTTATGATCAGAGGTCCTGTGATCTTCCTTTTTGCAAATCATGCAATAAAGGACTCTATAGCAATCATCAGTGAGATGATTTGTATAGTTGCACAGTTCACATCTTTTCAGGGGTTTTGTGGGTTTGGGTTTGGTTTTTGAGGAAGCTGGTTTTTCTTCCTTCTTGGATTGAGAAGGTTTCTCAGAAGATGCAATCTTCTCTCCCAGCTTCCTGACCATTTCAGCCAACTGATCAAATTTTGAATCAGGGCTTTGGGTTGTTACTTCAGAAGGGACTGAAGCTGATGAGTCATCAGTATTTACTGAGACATCAAGGGTTGGTCTCTTCAGGATGGTTGTTCCCTTTCCTGATATCTCCTTTGGAGAGTGTGGTGAGAAGACCATTGGTGGGAGGCCTAAGTTAGGTGCAGCACCCTGAAGGGTATTCAGTAGAGGAAGTGGTGGGTATGATTCTGATTCAGACTCATTCACAGACTCAGTATTACTGAGTTGTTCAGTGAGTTCAAGCTTATTGAGTTGTTCAGTAAGTCCAAGCATATTTTTCAAGGCCTGACTTTCAGGAAGCAAGATCTTTCCAGTCTCAAAGTTTGGTAACTTACTGACTGGGTTGTCCCTGACAATCCAGTCATTTGACTTGGGAAGCATTTCTTGCTCAAAAGATATGCCAGCTGGAACAAAGTTTAGTTCATTGTGACACACATTTGGATCAACCATAAGAGGGTCAATTCCAATGGTTTTCTGAGAGATTAATCCCACAGTGTCAAAAACTTTGGGGTTCTTCTTGGTCCAGCTTTGGATGATAGCCTTTTCTTTGTTAAGTTCAGTTTGAAGGGTTTGGTTTTGTTTCAAAATCTCAGTGTTCTGAATTTGTAGAGTTATTTTTTCTTGTTTAGCTTGCTTTAGTACAAGCAGTTCATCTCTACATTTAATCAATTCTGACACAATATTGTTATATTTTGAAAACAGGTTAAGCCTTTGTTCCTCAACAAACTTTAGATCAACACAAATATAATTCATGTAAGACTGCCAATCAGAATCATCATCCATAGAAAGTAAAGTATTTACCTTCTTCATGGTGATGTTGACCCACTCTCCATTCCTAGCATGGCTTTTTCCCACAGCCACCTGATCCTCTTCAGAAAGTGCCATCAGTGCACTAACTCTTATTTCCTCATCTGAGGAAGCCTCTTCTTCATCCCAGTCATATGCTTCAGCTACTAATACCTTGTTCTTTGTCTGAATAGGTTTAGATGGTTGAGCAGCCTGAGGCAATATGGGGTTAGTTTTAAGAAGTGCAAGTTTAGCTTTGATTTTCCTATACTTTGTTTCAAAATCCTTTTGACCCTTGTTTTGAGATTGTTGGGTGGACTGAAACATTTTTGGTTGAAACTTGCTAGTTCCTGAGGAACTGTTTCCTGAAAATTTGTAAGAGGGTTCTGAGATGGTTTTAGAATAACAGTCCCTAGCAAAATGACCCTTTTTACCACATTTAAAGCATTCAGTGGTCTCATTTGCTTTTGGTTTTGTAAAGTTGGACTGATTTCTTTTGATGAAATGTCTTGAACTAGCAAGGAGTGCCCTTTCTTGGAATTCCAAGTTCAAGTCGTTCAGGTTCTCCTCACCAGTTCTTTCATCAATTTCATCTTCAGAATCCTCTTGAGAATCCTGCACAATACCATTAGAATAGAAAGCAGTTGATATGGGTGTGGAGGTTAAGGCCTTTTTGGACTCAAGAGCCTTTGAGTCAGGGTATCTCCTTGAGATCAAGTTGTCCTCATAGACAAACTTCCCATAAATTTCAGGGAGCTCAAGGGTCTGAATGTGGTTAGCATTCCTCAGGCCTTGTGAGAAGTTGAGCCACTTCTCAGGGAGACTGTTGACAAAGCCAACATTAGTCTCATGCTTAGTCAGTACAACACCATCATTTGATAATTCATTTATCAAAGTCTTGTATCTGGTGTAGGTCTATGAGAGACTCTCAGAGTCTTTTGCCCTGAAAGTATTATACTCAAGTTTAAGGTCCATGACCCTATTTTCCTTGGTATCTGAGGGACCCTCAAAGCTGTTTACCAAGTCATCCCAAGTTTGCTTGGCTGTTAGACAGTTGATGACTGATTCCATTATATCATCAGGAAGACATGATATAAGGATGCTTTTCAGGCGTTGGTCTTGATTGACCACCCTCTTCTCATCAATGGTCCATTGGGCCTCAGGGTTGTTTAGCCCTGCGGCTGTCTTAGGGACAAATGGGCCATCCCTGATACAGGTGATGTAGTAGGGTTCCATACCGGTAAGATAGCAAATCATACGCTTCTTTCATTTGCTAAATTTCCCAGCTTCAAGTCTGGGTGCAACAGCGGAGTAGCTGCCACCCTTTTTGTCGACTAGCTGGGGTACATTGATATCAGCCATAGTAGGATCTTGGTTTTAAAAACCTAGAGCACTCTTGGTTAGTTTAAAAAGATTTTATAAACCAGAGGCTCTGATACCACTTGTTGGTCCCTTTAACACGTTAGAGTTAACTAGAAAGTTAATCTATTTGTGTTTATGACTAATACAATGTTATGATTAATTCTAATAGTTATAAAACGTGAATATAAAAAACACAATATTTTTCAACGTTTAAATTCTTATTAGAAATAATTCCAAGAATCTATTACCCAAGTGTTTTGCGGAACAAACACTTGGGATTGAATAGACAAGGGTTTGAGGTGTCTCCTATCGAAACTCAAGTTTTGCTTGAGTGGTAACAATATACCCACTGAGCTATCTCAGTGAGTTGTATACTCTTTGTAGGAGAGAAGTTACTTTGTAAAAGTTTTAAGCTTTCAATATACAAAGCACACTTAACTTCTCTCCATCTGATCTATTTATACACAAGTAATCTAAGTATAAGTGATTAAAATATTACAAGTTGTTGAGGTAGCGTGTCTGACAATTACAAATAGTAATTGTCATTTCCAAGAACCAATAGGAAATGGCTAATAAGACTTTGGGAGTTGTTGGCTGACACTCCATGACTTTTAGCCGCAATAGGGAAGGTTGGTATCTGACAAGAGAAGAGTGTTTGGTCTGACACTTTTATCTTCTCAGATCTTTCCCTTTTGTTCCCGCCTTTTCTTCAGGCATTGGTTCCTCAGTCTTCAATCACTTTGTTGTTGAGGAGACTGGGGTTCAGTGAGTTCTTGTCCAACACTCACTGAACCATCATCTTCTTCTTTGGCTTAAGTCCTACTCAGGGAGTACCGCCTTCCTGAGAGTGAGTCCTTTATTGAACTCGCCTTAAGCATCCTGAAGATGACTCACTGAGAGGCTGTTCTCTCAGTGACTTGAATTGTTCTCGGTTTAGCAAACACTTAGCTTAATTTGTGTTCAAATCCTGTTTAAGATAATTGGGTGTTTTACGAACCCAACAGTTGCTCTAGTGGGCTTGCATGGACTAAAAATGGCCCATGTTTCGAACTTAGTCCATGGCAACTAGGGGCTGTCACTTGGGCCTTTAAATGGGCTATTGATGGCCCTTGTTGTTGTCTGATGCGCGTGATGTGTCGTTGCGGTTTAGCAGTTTTAATGCCTACTCAAGTTTTAAATTTATATTTAGCCGACTTATCAATAACACACACACTTAACGAGCAGTGTACCCGGTCAGTATGAATATAATGGTAAGTAGAGTGTCGATCACTAAGAGTGGAACGTATTATCTAGTTATTCTAATCAGTATTTTAATATATTAAGTTAGCTATACAATCTAATCTAACGCAAGGGGGTTCAGCCTGAGAGACTGGCACGATTTGGTTGCAATTAAATAATAAACAAAACCAATAGGCACGAATCAGCAAGTAGCACACACGTACACAGATAAATACTCGAGACAATAAGAGGGCTGTCCTTATGATAAGTAGTTTGTCACTTGTTTTATTGCTAGTGTTATATGAAGTGTATAGTTCGATGCAACGCACCGAGATTAAGTCCTTTCTCGTTGGTTCTAATCTTATCGGCGAGTAAACCCTTAATGATTACTTATGACTATCCCGTTTATCTTTCTCCTACTTTTCTACAGACCATAGAATACATAGGCATCTAATAAACAGGCGAGGGCAGAGGCATGGCGACCCGATCAACGCTCAGCTAGCCATAGAGGTTATCAATGCACTAATAAAAGTCACCAATGACATCAACATATAAACTTTAATTAATGAGAAAGTAGTTTTAAGGGAGTGCAACCTTTCCGTTGTCACGTTACACAAGCCACCAATCTTGATGAATTAAAGTTTACTAACACAATAAAACAAAACTACTTAATGAATTAAACATATGCAGCACCTTCTTACAGCTCTTGTATCTTTGATTTGGGTGTGTCTTGTGCTGCTACCTTGACTGAATTCGTCCTTGGTTTCTGGTCTTCGGTATTCGGTTAAAACTTCCGAACTAAAGGCTCCGGAATTCGTCTGGTCTTGGGGTATTTATAGTTTCTGTCTGAGGGTAAGATGCGGCGCATCTAGTAAGTAGATGCGGCGCATGTACTTAACTTCGCGTGGGGTCCAAGATTATAATATTCAGGAATATTCGTACACCGCCAGAAGATGCGGCGTATCTTCATATTTGGATGCGGCGCATGTCCTCTTGTATCTTGGATCGCATCTGGTGAAATATTGATAGTGATGCGGCGCATGTAATAAGTGAGATGCGGCGCATCTGGAGCAGATTTGACTTGATCTTGTCCATTACAGTAGACTCTTCACTTTGTGCATGTTTTGCTCCATAATTAGTCCAAAATCGCCAAGTTTCACCAAATGCTTGTTTTCAACTGAGAATTACAAAAGTAAACGATTAAGTATCAATCCTCATACATAATATAATAAAACAAGTCAAATTAATAGGATAAATGATAGTAATAAAATGTACTTATTTGAGTTCATCATTGTTGTCTAATATTTCACCTAAGGGAATTAAAATCCCTGCGCCAAGTTTATCAATTGGCAGTCTCAATTGGGACATCCACTTGAGGTTCTAATATGCTACCAAACGTGTCTAGCGTCTCACTTGGAAATTAACGCTCGAGTACAACTCGAGCTCAAGCCACTTGGGTGTTCTAAGGGTCAATTTTACTAAGTTATCGACCCTTTTTGGGGTTGACAGTGGGATTTCCTAGTGACCTCTAAGGACAAGACCTAAGGGTGCTAACATTCGCGTCCCACCCAAGGCTCATTGAGGGCATGTTTTGGGTGTTGTTTTGTCTGGTCTTTCGCTAAGGTAAAGGCAGCTAGCCCTTGCTAAACATCACCTTGGCTAGTCTCTTTTGAGGCCTTAATATTGTGGTTTAAATAAGCCTAAGACCATGACTGTGGTTTCACATGGAGCTATCCTTCGAATGAACCTACAGTCTTGGTTACAATTAATATGGTTCGAATGCATTACAATCCCACAAAACAACTCAACTTACAACCCTTCTAGTCTATTTCTAACACCCAAAAACCATTCAACATCCTACTGCTATTCTAATGTAGTTCGACAGTCACACAAAAATCTCACAAACACAATCCTTCCTAAATCCTAACTGCTACTGCTTCTATAACTCGACTGCACAATTTTTCATCACAAGGTTTCAATATCTCCTAACCATCTTACTTCATCCCAAAAATCAAACCCTATTCGACCCATTTTTTTTATTATAACTAATATTTTTCCTTCAAATTTCTAGATCAAGGGTTCCTAAATATTTTAATTCGACAAGAACAAAATAGTTTTGCTAACCCTTAATAATCTTCCATTCGACCTAATTTTAATTCCTATTAACGATTCAAAAATATAACAAAATAAAAGTCAATGGTTAACCTGGTAAATTTGTTGGCGTTCGAACACTATAACAAACCCTCCAATCCGAATCCAAAAGCTCCAAGATTAACCACCACAGCCTCCTATTTGAACCACTTGTGCCCTAGATCTTGAGAACCTCTCAATCTTTGGGTGTGTTTGTAATTGGATGTGGTTCGAATTGCTCCCAGGAGGTGGAGATTTATGGAGAATAATGGAGTTAAACCCCATATTACTTTCGGATTGTGGGGAAATGATCCTTCCTAATCGGTGTGTTTTCTCTATACTTAGGGTTTCTTTCTCCTAAGTGAACCCGTGAAGGTGAAAAAGACAATAGTTTCATGGTCAACTATCATTAATTGTGGGTGTGTGTGGTGATGGGGATGGGACGATCTCAGTCTTTTTGGGAAAGAAGGAAGTGGCGACAAAGGAGAAGGAGAGTAGCAGTAAAAGTGATTTTTGGGAAGATGGGTTAGTGGGTGTAGGGTTGTATGTATTTAAGAGTGGATGTTTAATTTAAATGGTGTAAATTTTATTAGTGTTTTAAAGGTAAAGTGGGTAACTTAAATACCCGAGTCCCGTTAAACAGTGTCAAATCTGGGTCCGTTCTAAATCGTTTCTAGTTCGAGTGTATATTTTAGAGTCATTAAATATTATTGAAAACACTCTCCGATTCCTCAATTATTTTCTAATAATTCTTAACTTTCTGTCTGTTCCTGGTTTGCGTGTGGTGTCAGTCTGTGTGAAAGTGAAATAACCTATCACAGTATTAAAATAATGGCCTGAAAATTAAAGGTTGTTATAGTCTGCCAACCTTAAAAAGAATCTCGTCCTCGAGATTCAGTTCGTTCGCTCTACAGACGTTCGTCCCCATGATTAGAATTGACGGTCAACTTTTCCATTCTTGAGCTTAGCCCTCACATGACCTTTAGTTAGTGAATTCTCACTTAATCTCACAACTCCTCGAAAGGCAACTGTCATGAGTCTGAGTAACAACTTGATTCCATCTTGATTTTCGCAACTCATCAAACAAGAACTGTCGCTAGATCAAACTGGAAACGAGTTGCTAGAAGGGAAGATTTTTACATCATACATGAAGGCCTCTGGAAGGTTCGGCTCAAGTTTGGAATCGTCTAGGCCAAATCTAATCAACAAATAAAGGCTAGGCGTTCAATTACGGCTTATGACGTCAGGTCTCATATTAGTCGTCGTCGTTAACTTGATAGGGAACAAAAGTAAATCCTACACCAATACTAAGTGGTACGAACATAAAGTGACTGTTCAAAAGGTCGTACCCGTCACGACGGCTGGGTTTTAGCGAGCTTCCTTGTTGCCTAGAAGGTATACGCGACCTCGAGCTGGGCTGATATTGCCTCCACGGTTTGGGTCATTTTCACCAATCGCTGTAGTGAGAGTTAGATTCTCCTGCACTGGCCTCTGTGCCCTATTCAACTTAGGACACGTGTTTCGGAGGTGATCTGAACTTCCACACTCGTAGCATGTCCGCTTTCGCTCTTGGTTCCCATTTCTGTTTGGGCAATTCCGACTAAGATGGCCTGTCTGTCGGCATCTGTCGCACCTCAGGCAATCTCCTAAGTGATGGAGGTTACATCGTGTGCACTTAGGATGTGGGCCTGCATATCCTCTGCGCTCCTGGGTTGTTGCTCCAAAATTCCTGGCTACTCATTGCCGCTTATCCTGCTGGTACTGGTCTCGGCTTCCCTGTTGATCCTCCCGTCATTTTTGTCCATGGTCGTTCCCTTTTAGTAGTCCACCAGACCTGATCACATCGTTTGTCAAGCGGTATGCCATTCCTATAGCGTCTTGAAGTGTGGTTGGTTTGGATGACATGACGTCTCTCCTGATTTCAGGGATCAAACCCCAAACATATCGATCAATCAGCTTCTCTACAGTAGAGACCATGTGAGGGACCATTCTAGTCAGTTCGTGGAAACGGGCCGTGTATTTGTCAACTTCTACTCCCACCATCAAATGGTTCCAAAACTCTTCCTCCAATCTCTGCACTTCGTCTTTTCTGCAGTACTCCTCGGTTAGTAATTTCTTGAATTCTGTCCAAGGTAACCCATTTGCAGCTTCTCTCCCTCTGGTCTGTAGTTGGTTGTTCCATCAAGTCAATGCTCGACCTTGAAGCAGACCGGATGAGAACTCAACCTTATCTCCCTCAGCACATTTAGTGATGCTGAGTTTCGACTCAACATTCTCGAACCACGATAGCAGGCCAATGGCACCCTCGGTGCCATAAAACTCTTTTGGTTTGCATGCCATAAAAGTCTTATAGCTGCATCCATGGCCGTTGGTCGAGGTACCAGCTCCTTCATTGGTTCGTCCTGCACCAACTTTTGTGGCGATCTGAGTTAGAAGGTCCATCAATCCAACAGCACTGTCTCTTGGGGCTTCATTGTTGGTGCTTCCTGAGTGGGTTTTCCTTGTAGTCATGATTCTATAATAGACCAAAAACCTTGAGTTATATGTGGACGATGGCGGATGACGGCTTTGGAGACGTAGTGATTGTGACGTGACGGAATCAAAGGCGTGCTTAATCTATTAGGTCGTAATATAGCAAGGGGGAAGACATATATATCTACATAAAGTATAATAATATAAACATGGCATATAAACAAGGCTGCTCTAACATGATATGCATGCACACACAACTAATGCAATTTCAGGTGACCAGACTCCTAGGACACAACCAAAACATGATCCGAGACTACTACTCCCATCATTGCATGATTTTTCCCAAATTATGCATAGGTGATCAGGCTATGCATAATTGAGGAGAAATGATGCAATGCTCGGACTAGCCAGCTCGTATGATGTTTGGTGTTTAATAAAAACTTTATTCTGGTTATAGTTGCGATTTTTATTTTTGAAAAACCGACATTCTCTATAACCTTAGGCTCTGATACCAATCTGTAACACCCCCAAAATCTGACTATGCGGAAGCTTTCGGGTCTTGGGTGCTACGAAATCAATATACATCACAAAAGAGATATAGTACAATGCCATAATTAAATTTAAGGAAAAAAAAATCATACATTAATACAACATTGTCTTGGCCGACATCGGAAAATAAAATAAGTTTATACTATTGATAAATATTTTCTTGACAACTTAATGAAAAACATGACGACTCCTTTATGCTACTGTCTTCATAAAAATGCCTACTAGCGATTACCTGAAATGCATGAGAAAACGTGTCAACTATGAAAATAGTTGGTGAGTATACAGGTTTTTAGTCAAAAGAAGTCCAAAGTCTTTAAAAAGGTCCAGATGTCAAATCATTCAGTTACATGTCTTGCCCATACAAGACATGTAACCTATGATTTCACAATATAAAAATTGTACGTCTTATAGTCAAACACACATGCTCATTTAAGTTTGCATTAAGGGACAACGTATATAATAATGTATGCGGCAAAGCCCCTAAAATAAATAATATGCATTCCGTAAACAGGGGAATGAGAGGTTGGCCGACCTCAAATAGCGCTATCCATACTACCTACTGCTCCGCACAAGGGAGCCGTACGAACGGTACGTCTAAATTGGATTGCGAACGGCAAACCAATCAGGGACTAACAATGCGAATGTACGAACGGTACATCATACCAACTATTATATACAATTTAATCAGGCCTGCTCCGTAAACATGGGAGACTAAAACTTATGTGCGTACTGCACGTCAACAGTTCAAAACAAGTCATAGGCTCAAACAATATTTTAAAGGTCAAAGTCAATTTTCAAAGGGTTCAGTCAAAACATATGTCATAAGTTCAAATAAAAGTTTAAGTCATGCATTCCACCCCAAACAATAAAACGGTGAAAAGGGGTTCTGAATACTCACCTTTAATAGTCTGGACAATGAACGCTGTGCACGACACCAACACGCAACCTAGATTAAATAATCATGTCTTAGTTCAAATATTAAATTTCTAGTTCTTTCACATTTCAATATTTTAGTTCGTCTATGTTGGTTCTAAGAGTATGACGTTTATTACTCACTAATTAAATGATTTTAAATTTTGACGGACTTGGTTAGTTAAAATTTACAAGGTTTACTAACTCATTATGACCCATTTACACATTATTAACTTAGGACCATATATATATATTGTCAAATTTGTTCAAGCTACGTGTTGCTATTTCATCCGTTGTTTTTATTAGTGACGTCTGATTAATTGATTTAGTTTTTAAAATAACAATGTAAGTGTTAACTTTTATATATGTTCCGATGTGCGTCATTAATTTCACTTGTTTTCCGCCCTTTTTACTACACACAAGTTATATACGATTTGTATTTCTTATGTCAACATTATGTCCTATCATTGGTGAATTCATAGAGTCGTCTATATTGTGCTAGTAACGTCTAACGTGTCAATTATCGTCAGTCGTGTTTTATATTACGGCTATTCAAGTTTTTATATGTACGGTTATACAAGTTTCCCTTTTACATGTCCATACATTTTCTAATACCATTTTATTTTCGGTAACGACTAGTGTTCATTTTAACTGTTCGCGACAATTCCTCATAAAATGTGTACTTGACTTAGTAGTTTATTCTAATTGGGCTGTGATCCAACCTATTCGACAGTGGGGGGGGGGGGAAACAGTCCACCATTAGGCTGTCTCTATGGGTTGCTCTATTGGGCTTGCATGGACTAAAAATGGCCCATGTTTCGAACTTAGTCCATGGCAACTAGGGGCTGTCACTTGGGCCTTTAAATGGGCTATTGATGGCCCTTGTTGTTGTCTAATATTTCACCTAAGGGAATTAAAATCCCTACGCCAAGTTTATCAATTGGCAGTCTCAATTGGGACATCCACTTGAGGTTCTAATATGCTACCAAACGTGTCTAGCATCTCACTTGGAAATTAACTCTCGAGTACTACTCGAGCTCAAGCCACTTGGGTGTTCTAAGAGTCAATTGTACTAAGTTATCGACCCTTTTTGGGGTCGATAGTGGGATTCCCTAGTGACCTCTAAGGACAAGACCTAAGGGTGCTAACATTCGCGTCCCACCCAAGGCTCATTAAGGGCATGTTTTGGGTGTTGTTTTGTCTGGTCTTTCGCTAAGGTAAAGGCAGCTAGCCCTTGCTAAAAATCACCTTGGCTAGTCTCTTTTGAGGCCTTAATATTGTGGTTTAAATAAGCCTAAGACCACGACTGTGGTTTCACATGGAGCTATCCTTCGAATGAACCTACAGTCTTGGTTACAATTAATATGGTTCGAATGCATCACAATCCCACAACACAACTCAACTTACAACCCTTCTAGTCTATTTCTAACACCCAAAAACCATTCGACATTCTACTGCTATTCTAATGTAGTTCGACAGTCACACAAAAATCTCATAAACACAATCCTTCCTAAATCCTAACTGCTACTGCTTCTATAACTCGACTGCACAATTTTTCATCACAAGGTTTCAATATCTCCTAACCATCTTACTTCATCCCAAAAATCAAACCCTATTCGACCCATTTTTTTATTATAACTAATATTTTTCCTTCAAATTTCTAGATCAAGGGTTCCTAAATATTTTAATTCGACAAGAACAAAATAGTTTTGCTAACCCTTAATAATCTTCCATTCGACCTAATTTTAATTCCTATTAACGATTCAAAAATATAACAAAATAAAAGTCAATGGTTAACCTGGTAAATTTGTTGGCATTCGAACACTATAACAAACCCTCCAATCCGAATCCAAAAGCTCCAAGATTAACCACCACAGCCTCCTATTCGAACCACTTGTGCCCTAGATCTTGAGAACCTCTCAATCTTTGGGTGTGTTTGTAATTGGATGTGGTTCGAATTGCTCCCAGGAGGTGGAGATTTATGGAGAATAATGGAGTTAAACTCCATATTACTTTCGGATTGTGGGGAAATGATCCTTCCTAATCGGTGTGTTTTATCTATACTTAGGGTTTCTTTCTCCTAAGTGAACCCGTGAAAGTGAAAAAGATAATAGTTTCATGGTCAACTATCATTAATTGTGGGTGTGTGTGGTGATGGGGATGGGACGATCTCAGTCTTTTTGGGGAAGAATGGAAGGGAAAGGGAAGTGGCGACAAAGTGAGAAGGAGAGTTAGCAGTAAAAGTGATTTTTGGGAAGATGGGTTTAGTGGGTTGTAGGGTTGTATTTATTTAAGAGTGGTTTTTAATTTAAGTAGTGTAAATTTTATTAGTGTTTTAAAGGTAAAGTGGGTAACTTAAATACCCGAGTCCCGTTAAACAGTGTCAAATCTGGTCCGTTCTAAATCGTTTCTAGTTCGAGTGTTATTTTAGAGTCGTTAAATATTATTGAAAACACTCTCCGAGTCCTCAATTATTTTCTAATAATTCTTAACTTTCTGTCTGTTCCTGGTTTGCGTGTGGTGTCAGTTTGTGTGAAAGTGAAATAACCTATCACAGTATTAAAATAATGGCCTGAAAATTACGGGTTGTTATAAGTTGGTTTTCCGAGCAAAATGCAAGATTTGGATCAACAGGCCTCCAGCAGGGTGGCTGGAAACCAAGTCGGGCAGATAGAAAATGCCTTTTTGAGCAGAAATTTCCAGCCGGGCGGTCGGAGACAGTTTTTGGTAAATGATCGAATAATCATATAAAATAAACCAAGAGTCGTTAGAAGTCGTGCCACTTAGGGGTGCAAACGAGCCAAACTTTTATCAAGCAACTCAAGCTCGAGTTCAAGCTCGACTCGATCGAGCTGAGCTTTTATCGAGCTCAAGCCCAATAAAGTGGCTCGAAACACATAATGAGTCGAGCTCGAGCTTTTGATAGCTCGGCTCGAGCGGTTATCGAGCTTTTCGAGCCTTAGTATAGATATATTTTTATATTATTTTTAAATATGTAAATAAGGGCTGATTTGAATATTAACCTAATTATAAGGACTAACTCCATAAAAGATAAAATATTATATTCTAGACGTACCCTTTAAACCCTAATGTTGGCCTTGGTTATGAGAATTTTATTGGTGGTTTTATTACCTTTAAAAATATATATTTTTGTTTTCAAACGGCTAAGTATTTCTCTTCCAGTTTGTGATTCGAGATCGTGTACAAGTTCTGCGTGAAGTCTATATTTTTTTGTTGCAGCTGCCATTTGCAATTTGTTTTGACACGGAATGGTGTATCTGCTATTTTGTTCGAGTTCAGTTCAGCTGCAAATACCAATTGACACATATTCGAGCTGTTTATATAAATAGTTTCGAGCTTTGCTCGAATCCTACTCGAGCCGAGCTCAAGCTTGGATGGTTACAGTTTGACGAGCAATCGAGCCGAGCTCGAGCCAACCTTTTATTTTTCAAGCCGAGCTCGAGCCTTGTTGAGCTCGGGCTTTGCTCGGCTCGATTACACTCCTACTGCCACCTATCGTTGGATATGTGATTGAGTCTACTTTCATTTAAATATAATTTCAGAGTCTGATTCCTAACAAGTTTAAAAGAATACTTGAGAAGTAACTGGAAGGTCAGTTTCGGTAAAGTCTTTTGTGTAAAAATAAAAAAAAAAAAAAAAAAAAAATAAGAAAAGTAGAGAAAGGGGCGTTTCATTGATTTTTGGGTTCTTGAAGGTTTTTAGTATTAAGATGTGGGTTCTTAAAGGTTTTAAGATTCGAGTGTTTGATTTCAGATGTGGGATTTTTATTATCAATACATGTGGGTTTGATGTTTGAGAAATCAGATTCATATTTATATGTTTCAGATTTGGTTATAAACATTCATGTTAATATGTTAAAGATCTCCAAATGTGGTTATCAGATTCACGTGATGTTACTTTCTTTGTGATTTTGAGTTTTTTATGTTACAATCAAGTGAAAGATTTAGACTTGATGCTTTGATTTAATAGTTAATTTTCTATTCATTTTAATCTGGTTGTTTTTGGGTATGATCCGACTGGATTCAAATGAAATGGGTTTGTATGAAATGAAACAAGTCTGTGATGTTGTTAATTTTCTGATCATTTTGATTTAACTGTTTGTGATATTTCAGCTAAAGATCTTTACAAGTGTCGGGTAAGGTTTCTATGAAATGAATTGGGTTTGTGATGTTCTTGTTGTTTTCATCTAGAACATGAAACCCATGTCGTGTTTGTATCTTTTATATTCACATGTAGAGAATGGGTATTTCTTGATCTTTACAGATCTTGTAATGGGTGTTTCTTAAGCTGAGACTAAGAAAAAGATAATGGGTGGTTGAAGATGAGCCTTCTATTTTTTATTTCTTGAGCCTGTTATATATTTTTTTTATGCATTTAGTTATAAGAAGGATTAAAAACAAACAATAATTAAAGGTTGAAGATAAACATCAGATGAAAAGACTAAAATGTCAACAACTTGTATGTGGTCTAGTGGTGGTGGAAGGTTTAAAGGGTTAAGGAAACCGGTAACCAACTGGGAAGTCCGCACATGAGGGCGGGCCACATGCACTGTTGTTATCATAGGCAACGAAGAGGAGAGTCTGTGAGCAAGTAATGTCACAGACAATGAAGATGAGAGTCTGTGAGCAAGTAATGTCACAGACTCGAATCCGAGCCGGCCCCGGTTTTCATCCGGCTGTTACTCCAGCGAGTAATCTCGCGTGGAGGCAGTACGGTTTCCGGGCGGAAGCCGTTCTGTCCCCACTACACCAGCGTGGACCCGGTTCAGACAACATAGTCTGGTATGTGGTGGATGAGGGCCTGTCTTTGTGACAGGTACGACTCTCTAATCCAAAAAATTAAAAGTCGCCTTAAAAAAAAAAAAAAAAAAAAAAAAGACTAAAATGTCCGACACGTGACTTGCACATGGCTCACTTAACAACATTTTTTACGGCCATTTAACCAAAGGACCGGTTAGTTACAAAACGACAAATATAAAAATGAGCGGTGTAATTTTTGCGGTTTTACTGTTTTAGAACGAAAGATGAAAAGTGTGTCAAACACAAGGACAATTTATGTAACACTCCATAGAATAATGTCAAAAGAATTCAAAAAATTTCAATCTTTTTGATGTTCAATAGTTTTGTCCATCTTTAGCCTTGGCCCCATCCATATTTCCCCTCACACACACACACACTAGTGTTCCTTGATTCATCTCTCTCTTTCATCAAATACCATCACTCCAAATTCCTATTCACCTCACGATCAAAACACAAACAAAACCCCCAACTTTTATTATTGCTTCTCTGAATCCATTAAAACAAAACAAAAAACAAGATCAAAATAAACCCACCCTTTCTTTTATAAAACTTAACCAGATCGAGTAAATAAATATATAAAAAAGTTAGGGTTTTTAGTAAAGTAATATGTTAGGCGCTGGATTACAGTTTAACCGTAGTCGTCATAACAACATCAACAACAACAACGGAGATGACAGATTTTATAACCCCGCTAAAGCCAGAAAGAACCGTCAGAATAAACAACTACAAAGTGACGTCACTACGGCGTCAGATGAACCGGAGAATCGAACCGTAGAAGAGATGAAGCCTGTAATGGTGGGGGTGACGTCACCTGTGTGTAACCTTGAACGGTTTTTGGAATCTGTTACGCCTTCTGTTGCTGCTCAACATCCTTCTAAGGTTTGTTTGACTTTGGAATAGTCAACGTTAGTTTGGTTTTTGACTTTTTTTAATCTGGTTTTATGATTTAGTTTTTGTGTCTAGTTGTAAGGTTGTAGCTGTCTTTATTAGGTTTATGTATGTAAAAAGTTAATGAAAGGCTATTTTTCGATTAGAAGCGGAAATTTATGGAAACAACCTTTAGGCGCGTAGCTGAGTTGGTTATGGAAGAGAGTACTTTATGGTCGGGTTTTTGGTATGACGGAAGACAGGATGTGTGGGCACTGGTTATTACCATTTTGCGAGAGTTTATCAAAAAAAATTATGTTGATATCAAGGGCTATTCTGTTTTTTTATTTCTATTTGGAGGACTAGTGATTTGGAGTATCAATCGTTTTTAACCTTTTAATCAAGTGGGACGCTTTTTTGTTTTTTTGTAATCAGCTGTAGCTCAGTTGATAGTGTTGATATTATTCGATAAGAATCCAAGTATGGGTTAGTCTTTAGGCGCATAGCTTAGTTGGTTTCCAAAGAGAGGACTTTACGGATATGGTCAAGTTTAGCGAACACTCTTTAATGGGATTGTGAGTCGGTTTGAACAAGTCTTCTCCGTATTGTCCTTGGGGCGCGTAATATGAGCTGGTCAATGTTGCTTGTTTATATGTTTATCAATGTTCTTGGAAATTTTAAGAAAATGTTTGATGTTAATATAGAGGGGTTTATTGTAGTTGTTTTGTTTGGTGTAAAGTTGTGATTTTTTTATTATATTCTGTGGCTTCAGAGGACTACAAGAGGGTGGAGGACGAGTGATGTGGAACATCAGCCGTATTTTGTGCTCGGTGATTTATGGGAGTCTTTTAAAGAGTGGAGTGCTTATGGTGCTGGTGTCCCGTTGGTATTGGATGGTACAGATGGTGTGATTCAGTATTATGTGCCGTATTTGTCTGGGATTCAAATATATGGAGACCCTTTGAAGTCTTCAGTGAAATCCAGGTACTATACCACTTAAGCAGTTCTGATGTACCTTTTACTTGTATAGGTTTATGTTACGCTGAATGACAAGCTCTTTGTTTGTTACTACTTGTATTAGTATGATCTATGATTTATTGAATATCGATTTACGCTTTTCAGAAGCAATAAAACATGCAATTTTCTTGATTACACTGTGTGGGTTTGATGATCACTTTGATATGAGCATTAAAAACTATCAGAGTGAGTTTGTAATGCTGTGGTATTGCTTATAAATCTTGGCCTTTTTATAACTAAGAAAACAGAGTTCAATCTGGTCATCCACAGTTGAGCATTGCTACATCTAATGGACATAACATAAAATGCCACACTGTATCTTTTTGAAGCACAGTTTGGTGGTCGATTACACAAGCTTCTGCAGTTGTGCTTGGGACTTTTTTGAGTTTTGGCTATTCTTTTATCATTTGACATGATAAAGAAGTTCTTCTCAAAAGTTATTTCTTTTAAAAGGTTTACTGGTTGCTTATTACATATGCAACACGTTGTGGCTAAACTTATTCCTTTTACAACTTATGCAACATGTGATGGCTAAGTACATGCTATCTTGGTCTTGTTACTAGCAGACCATTACCTATTTTGTGTTGGTTTTTTGAATTTTTTATTCGTGATTTTGTAGTGATTCTTGGTCCTATTTGTGGTAGTGGTCTTGAAATTGTAGGCTATCTTTTCATTAAATGTACCACATTTTCTGAGCTAAATGTTTTGATTGATCATTTATCACATGGCATGAGTTGGATTTAGCTGTCCTGATAGAATGATATATTTGATAACATTTGGTTATCCTTTAGGCTTATTCATTGGTGAAAAGGGGCAGACTTGTATGTTTAAGAAAAACGTTATGTGCACTAATTAGGATATTTAAATGTTTTCTATTGGTATTATATAGTTATTTCTTTAATCACAAGTGCAGAAATAAGAACCCTAACTTCATGACATCATGTATTATTCATTGCTGATGCAGTGCTGAGTGATTAGACTAGGTAGTGTCAAGTATGTGATTGCAGAGCTAAATGAGGAGTACTTTGCTATGATAGGTTTCGGCCTTGGCTGGTACAAAATAGAGCCTATGATGTGCAACTTTGTTGATTTTGATTGGGAGTTTGGGCCACAGAAAATTCATTAAGGAGATAGGGACCAGAAGTACTTAGGATCTAGGAATGAAGTAATCTGTTCTTTGGGATTATCAAAAAGTCGAAGAAGTTGCTAGGGATGATATTCATAGGATAGAGCCACAGGATTTATTATCATAGGTAGAGCAACAGGATTTTAATGGTGAGATGCTTTTGGAGGATATGAACTTATATCTGTTCTTGAATAAACACCTATTCTCTGAGGTCACTCATTGCTCAGTTGTGGGACTTGCACATTTTGCTCCCGAAACATGAAAATTCATTATGTGTTGGAGATTTACTTTCTGTTCTGGCTAATTTTTGAGCTGTCTGAAACTAATATTTGTGAACGTACTTTATCTTTAAGAATTTTTTTGTTATTGTGTTGTTTGCAGGCAACCAACTGAGTATAGCGACGGTGACTCTTTTAAGGATTCAAGTAGTGATGTGAGCAGTGATTATGATGAACATGATAGATGTTCTTTGCATTACTCAAGGGAGAAGCAAAATAATCACCACCCAAACGGAGAAATATCTAGGCGAATGGACCAGTTGTCATTAAATGATCAGCATCATGTACTCCAAGAAGGCTTTTCTAGTGATGACGGTGATTCTATAAGCACTCAAGGTTGCCTGTTATTCGAGTATCTTGAGCGAAATCAGCCTTGGGGCAGAGAACCTTTGACTGATAAGGTGAGTCTACTCCTGTCACTCTATGCTGATGTATGCAACGTAGCAACTGGAAATTAGCTTTAAATGCTTATTTTCTCTCAATAATTAGTTTTATCTCCTTTCTCCAACAGATACTTGATCTTGCCCGCTGCTTCCCTGAATTGAAAAGCCTAAGAAGTTGTGACTTGCTACCATCTAGTTGGCTATCAGTGGCTTGGTAAGATCTAGAATCTGGTCCTGGTGTTTGCTCTCTGTCACATATACGCATGTACTTGATGGGGCTTTGTGGTGCTTGTATTAGGTACCCGATATACAGGATTCCTATGGGACCCACCTTGAAAGATCTTGATGCTTGCTTTCTGACCTTTCATTCTCTGCACACTCCTGTGACAGGTCAGTCGTTGATTCTGATTCTGCATAATGCATTTGAAAGTTGTATGATATTTGTTACTCGCATCTTTTTGTTCAGTGGTTATTATCTCTATGCTTATATCATTTATGAGAGGTTGCCTAATATGAACGTCGCAAACGAAAACGATTTATGAGGTTATATGTAGTGTAAATAGAGTTTGGGTGGCTTTCCACATGTTTCCCTTTTAGCTATTCTTTATTGATCAACTTGACCCGTTTGAGATAAATAATAGTCCATATCGACCGACTGATACATAATTGGGTTGAAATTACTATTTTTTGGTGTATTTACTAGCTGCTTAATTGTTTGTTGCAGGCAATCAATGTGAGCATCCACCTGTTGTCAGCTATCCAAATGGGAAGGATGACATTCCTAAGGTGTCATTACCGGTGTTTGGTCTTGCTTCATACAAGTTCAAGTCACCACTATGGGTCCACAATGACCACACTTTGGTGAGCTCTTTATTGCAGGCGGCTGATAATTGGCTGACAATGCTTCAGGTCAATCATCCAGATTATCTTTTCTTTTCCCGTAGGTGAGATGAAGTTGAATTCTAGTAACTTAAATGCTTGTAACAAACCATAATCATATGCATATGTGTACGTTGGTCATTGAGGTGGGACAGTTGGTTTTTTAGTTTTGACATGTTGAATGACAAGGAAGGTGATATGTGGGAAAAAGATAAACTGCGTGAAAAAGTGAAATTAGAAAAAAAAGAAAAAAAAAGGCAGAGACTGGGAATGTTAAAGAAATATGGTGTTAAGCCGTATGATAGAGAAAAGACTGATAGAGTAGACGTGAGCTTTGTTATAGTAAAGTAAAAGTAAATCTCCATGTTGCATGCTGCTTTTTTATAAATTAATAGCATGAGATAAACAGGTTCCTTTTTTTCTCCTGGTGATCTGTTTTTTAAGAAGTTTGTAATGGTATTATTTAGATATTTATAGACCAGTGAGCTTTTTTTTTGCTATATCTATTATCTTATTTTGTTTAATTGCTGCTATTTATGTGCAAGTTTCACACCTTTGTTTTGCTTGTGCTCTCTAAACTTCGTATTCCGGGGTTTTTGATGTTTAGAATTGAACTTGAAGTTGCATTTTTTTCCCTGCCTGCTTGAGCAATGTTTGCGATTCTATAACTGCAAGTAAAGCATTTAGCATAGCCTCATAAGGATGCTCATACAAGCATGAGACTTTTCTTTTTCTTTCTGGAAACTGAAAAGGGTTGGGATAATCTTACACATGCTGCGTGGCCACACGAGTGTTTTTAGTTGATATTTACTCTGCAAGAATCAGTTATGTCATTTCGTGGCTTGATCTTCAGTAGAACAGGGTTTATCAGGTTGTTGAGCTGCATTTTTTATGCGGTCGAGTTCAAATTGACATCATCTGAATGCTCCATTTTTTTTGGGTCCAAAATCCCATTTATCCCATTCTAAATGTAGTGTCCTTGAAATTCATGTTTAACACCCAATTAATGACAAAAGTACAGACAAAACCATATATAACTAGATATGGCTATCCGCATTTACCCCGTATGTGATATATAGCATTTTGATTTTTTTGTGACAGTTGACAATTAGTTTTAACCATAATCCTATACAGAAAGGAACTTTATTCTGCAAGTCTTCAATGCTTATATAGTTAATTGCATGAACTACATCAATGGCCTTGCTGTCAAAGGCAGTCGCCACCAAGATCATGGCCACTAGATGCTGACCTGCCCAACAATTGAGATCCAATATTGGTTGGACCGCACATATTCAAATGTGACCCCCTCGTATGAGATGAGAAAACCCTTTTGCAAGAGCTGTAAAGTTAGCACGCCTTGAACAAGAACCATTCATATTCATATGCTTTCTATGACATCTTCTCAACTTGTATAAAGATATATGTACCTGTCAAACATACAATATATGCATTTACTAGGTTCCTAATTATATTAGTTGAGCATCCAAAAAGTAAACTCACTTCGTTGCTAATTGTCAAAAATCTTAAGCATCTGTTTGCACATACCACACATTAATCCCGTACTGGTTAATGACAATCTCCATTCCTGTTCTCACTGAAAGTCTGAAATTGTGTGACTTCACCTCCTTGCCTTCATTCTCGCCATATATAGGCGCTGAGCACCACAGTAGCACGGTACTCAATATGATTCACTTTTTTTTTAAGAGACACATATTATTCACCTAGTCTACTGTATCAAATCATAAAATGTATGGTTTCTGTTACCATTTGAACAATGTAAACAGGGTCTGCTTTTTAGGTGCAGAAGCATGCCTGCTGGGCAGATCCTTAAGAACACTCACCACAACAAATATCTAGACATTTTTTATGCGACAAGATTTCATTGCAAGACTCTGGCACAAGGGTGTGTTTGCTGTTTATACGTTTGTGTTCCTATCAATGATGTGTTCATTGTTTATTATTGGATTCATTCCATGGTAGATACGGGGTGGCTCCAAGATGCAGGAGTACCATTGCTCTCTTCTGAATTAAATGAGACTTAGCGCCATCAAATTGCTCGTCAGTCTGAAAACCTTTGATCAAGATACTGCCCGATTTGTACAGGGTAAGACTATGAACAAAGTTTTAGTTGCTTTAACTTCATACTTTGTGACTTGAGACTTGTGAGTTATTTGTGACTTCTGAGTGTGGTACATGTTTTGGAATTTAGATTCAACTCGAACACGTCTGGGCTTATGTGTTAAGCATGTGGGCTAACTAAAGATCCTAACGCTCCATAGAAGCGATCAAAGTATTTCACTTTTAGGAAAAATGGTTACCATCCACTGATGGAGGCTACAAAATTGCGGAGTACCACTACCAAGTACCAACTATGAACCTTTTTGAGATAACTATCATCACAATGCAACCTCTGCGTAATATATTCAAATTATTTATCTGCGTCTAGTTATCTATGAAATAAATAAATGTTTTACCGTAAGTATTGTTGGAATATGTGAATCATAAATCTATAAACACATAAACAACATAACATCAAACATACGCAGCGGATTATACAAGATCTATATACACGTAATTAATTAACTAAATTTAAAAGTGATGCGTACCTTTTGATTCATAGCAAGAACAAGGAATCGTGCACTCCAAGAACAAGGTATAAACCCTAATTAGGGTTTAATGGGGATCGACTACACCTTAGTCGAATAGAGGAAAAATAACACAAGCTAAAGGAAGCTTGTACTCCGTTCTTGTACACACGTAATACTAGCGTTTCAATGGAAAAAGCTAGGTTCTAAGTTCACAAACAATTCCAACACTTGTGTATTAGCAAAATCGACAAACCCTAGGAGTTAGGGATATAGTCGATCGGCCAAAACTAGAGGAGAGGAGAAAGAAGTTGGTTTGCTTGAGAATTAGGGATTAGGGAATAACAAACACAATAGGTTTGTATTTATAGGCAAACCAAACTTCTCCTCCAAGCTATTAAAATCAACAACCATAAACCCCTAGGGGTATTCGGCCGACTTTAGCCCAAAGAAGGCATTCTAGATCCTTCTTTGCTTCTCTTTCACTTTTAGTCCTTTAACGAGCGTTATCTCTAACCCCGTTAAGTACTAACGACCGTTAAGTTATTTGTTTGTGAAATGAATAAATAAATCATAAACATATATTTAATTATTCAAACCATTGAGACTCTTACGTATTGTGTGCAATCCCAAAGTCTCGGGTTCGAAACCGGTCATACAAATATTAATTTATATCCATTAACTCTAACAGCTCCCATTTGGATATTCATTAATATCGTAATGACATGGGTTAGTCTAGCTTAACCTTCCCAATGCCCCCAGCTCGACTCGAGTATGGTTTTTCTGGAAAAAAACAACCACGTGATGATTATATCATCATACTTATCCTTTTGTTTCTAATACCGCGTTAATATGAATATGGATCCAATTCATTCCATAATTAACTATTCTGTTTCTCGTTATCATTGATTGATCAAGATTACCAAAACATCTGAACGTATTCCAGATAGACTTTGGGTATGGCCATACAAACATCTTGTCAACCCTACGAGGGGCTCATCAGTATTATACTTCAAAACAAATTTGAAGGAACAAATCCTTTCTTGACTATGAGCATAATCCTCGAACTTTGCATCACCTCTGAAAATAGCCCTTATAACCACCAGTTACGGATAGCGTTAGACTACCTTACAGAAAATGAGCTACATCCTCGAAGTTATCTGGTATCTCAAGTCTGAGGATAAATATTCATGATTTACATAATGACGATGATCCATAAAGTACAATCATGTGGTTGGGATAAGTCCTATATTCAATTTATCCAATATTGAATATCATGTGATATTGGTATCTCAACCTTACAGTACATTCTACCAATCCGCACATTTGTCTTTATTTAATGACATTCCCATATCATTAATCGACAACGGATAATTTAGAATAACATAAGTTATTCACGGATTTAAACATGCAAATATATGATACAATATTAACAAATGATAATAAACGTTATCCGCACTTTATTTCATTAAAATAATATTGCTTAACATCCCTTATCCAAATACTAACTAGATCAATGCATGATAATTCTCATTAATGAATATGCCACAAGTCATGTTCCACATACTTGTTGACAAGGCATAAATCAACTAATTTTGATCTATCGGAATTTTGAGAATACTTATTTCAAGAATGAAATTCTTGTATGTGTGCATTCATCTATCTAGATATTGCCACATAACATTTCATAAATTGCGTGACATCCTCAATCGTGAATTTATGACAATTAAACTACCAAACCTTTGTAGTTAAAGTATTCTAATTCTTAATGTATAATGCAACTATGTTCATATAGAGCATAACTAGCACACATGGTCTCCTAATAAGGATGAGCTCCCACCATGACTAGTATTGAGTGTCATCTCAATCTTACTAGCATCATTGTATGTAAACAATATGCTCTTTTAAAGTTCCCGTAAACTTTTAATATCCATCGTGTAATGTTTGACATCTACAAATCCTACAAGATTTGTCATCTATATCAACATCTTGCCATATGATTCTTATTTAGAATTTTGGAGCAAATCAAGGCTGAGGATGTAAATTCTAAACCATATCCATTACACTTAGCTATCTAATAAATTAGATACTAATGTTGTCAATCATCTTGCATCCAAGCATGATACAACAAATAACATGATGTACATGAATTGTCATTTTGTCAACCTTAGATTTATTCATGTCATATCTTTTCAAAGATATGTATCTATCTAGCCTTTCTAATAGAATATCATGTTTATTAGAATCAGTTATCATACCGCTTATGTTTATAATAATAAACATATACTTCAAGATTTTATTTTTTAAATTTTCATGTGAAGTTTCATTCCAAACTAAGACTTAACATATAAATGTTAATGGAATGTTACTTCCTATATGTTATACAACATATATGAAATAAGAAAATAAATATATCACTCCCACTAGCTTTCAGGAATATCCAGAAATATCTTATTTTAATTATAAATCAACACTAGATTTAACAACTAAAAATAAGTATTCCTCCTAGATGCATGCATTAATCCATTCACAAATGATTTGCATTTTGTATACTTCTAAAGATTATTTGAATTCAAATACTCCTTTCAATTACTTTCCGTCCTCGCACAAGTAATTATACAAGAAAGAGTTTTTGATATTCCATTGTTAATTTCATACAAATGAAACTAAGAATGACAATCATAATCTTTATACATTTAATGTGCTTAGAAAGAATTTCAATCACATTTAATTGCTTAAGTGTGATTGATAATCTTTTCACATATTAAATATGTATACAAATTTGTCTATTATGATTTCTACACAAGAATTTAAATCACTAGGATTTTTATTTCCTTTGTAGAAATTCATCTCCATTTTATAGTGTAACTATAGAGTTTAAGATCAACTACGTTTCCAAACTAGTTATCTTTTTGGACTGCATCTTATTATTCATAGTATGAGTAATTTGCCAAATTAAATATTTGCAATTTATTAACAGGTTTATCATAATCCTGTTACTCATAATTCTCAACATATTCTACAAATATTTGAGATATCCTTGCGGATCTACGAATAAGAATTCCATCATCTTGAGATTTAACATTTACTTGTTTAATTCTCATTATGATTTGCTAGTATATTTAGAAGATTTTGTATATTGTAATTTTATCTTATCAAGATAAAACTCCCACTTGCCTTTTGCAATTTATAGATTATCTATAAATACTTAGCAAATAGAGCAACACAAACTTGTTCTCTTTTGGGACTTTACAAATACATATTGACAGTTCCTAACATTAATTTGTTAATAGCCTACTCACAAGTGGTTTAACAAATTCTGAACTTCAATTTTAAGACTTAATGTGATTGATCACATTCCATATTAAATGGTGTCTTATTTAATCTTCTAGGTTGGAGTCTAATTGAGTATATCCAATCCATACTCAATTTTTTTAACCTTGATATCTTTAGGAAGAAAAGAAGATATAGTCATCTTAATCAAACAATATAACAAGAGTTTGATTCTCCTAAGTTAACATACCATAAACACTATGTATTTCATTAGGATTAATATTGTAAGTCATTCTTACAATATATAAGATAAATATATATATCGTATTGGCTTACCTATTTACCAACTAAATCACTTTAATGGTCCAATAGATTTTCCAAGCCAATCGCATGCTTTATAACATAAGTACTTTTGATCAAGTCACTTTATGTCTATGTCTTACTAAGAAGACATAACTGTTATAATCTCAATTTACGTTATAAGTCATTAATCAACTCAATGACTCCTTGTATATGTCTTAATTAAAAAAACATAACAAGTTAACGTCTTACTTTATTATAAGTCTTATAACAATAAAAGACTTCATATTTATATCTTTATACTAAAATATAAATATGCATAACTAAAGTAATTATGAACACCACGACTTGGTTTCAATATCTTATTTCAAGTTAATTTACTACTTCATATTTATATGTCATTCCAAGAATACATAAAACATTTAAATTTTGAAGTAGTATAAGATTACTTCCATCTATTTATGTCATTGCAATACATAAATATTCACATTTGAAGTAGTCTTATTATCATCTTGACACTTGTTCTAGTAGTTATCTAATTTAGGAACTCACAAATTTAACATAGTTTCATCACATCAGCTTTGGCTGCTAGTAATGAAAGTATGTAATTTGCCTTGTCATTAATATCTATTATCAAGTTTACACTGACGCTAGATATTAACTTCAAGTGTTCTATAACTAGAATGTGAATAAACCACATTAGAACATTAATCTCTTACCTTACAGTCAAGAGAACCCTATAAATCATATTCCTTTATGTTGTTGCTTGCACACATTAAAGATTTCTCCCACTTGTGCATGGAACAACACCATGTAAGCAACACGTTAATCGTTTGCTTATGTGACCAATATGATTTTGTGTCATAGATATAAGTAGATATAGAATCACTTCGTCTAGTAAGGAAACGTACACGACTATCCTTAATACCACAAGTGTCTATAATAGGAAAGTAATCATCTCAAGAAATTCTAGAGATAATCCGGGTTACTACCAAGATATCAAGACTTGTAGCTCCCACTGAATTAAAGATCACTACATGAACTCATTATTCAGTAATTACAATACTATGCTCCCACTGAATTTGACAACATCGTAAGTGTTGCACAACCAGTAAAAGCAAATAGCGTGCTGTTTACTTTCCTACACCTTTGAGGAATCCCTTACGTAACACTACTAAGGTACTCAAAGAATGTATTCTACTTTGTCAATGATAGAATATCCATTAGTGCAATTAACTTGAAAGAATTGGGTATGCAATTTCTTCCTTAATTAGGTCTATTATCCCCATCATGGTATGTAGCCCCTTTAAATGGTTAAAGCACAACAACTAGATCAAACATTCTAGTTTGCCTTTTACCAATTATGCGGTAATTAGTCCAGCTTATAATTTAATAACTCCTAACCATGCAATTTCTTAAGAAATTCGCCATGAGTTATTTCTTAGAATTTAGACAATTCTAATTATCCTATTATACTTTTCTCATTCATGAAAAGGAATAGGATTAAGTCTCACTCTTCACACGGAAAGTAGACTAGGTTTATTCTTTCAGTTAAGTTGACTCTATCCAAAGACCCCTACGGGTACAGATCAACTTTCCACTAAAGAATGCCCCACGTTTACGGTTTTAACGTTGCATTAAATACATTAAAAGAATTTTCAAAATTCAATTTTAGTATTTTCGATAATAAACTTTTCAAGAAAATTAAATACCCATGGTAAATAAACATTTAACCATTTAATTTTCACTGAAAAATTAGGATCCAAATTGACGTCGTTTTATTACATCAGCTGAGGCTGCTAGCAATGAAAGTACTCAATAAGGTAGAGCTACACTCAATTGCCAATATACTATTGCAATTCCTAGAATCATGGGACTTACATATTTTGTCAACAACAGTTGCAAATGTAAGCATGTTTCATCCCCAAATCTTTATGCCTTGACGCCGTTTCATTACATCAGCTGAGGCTGCTAGTAATGAAAGTGCTCAATTAAGTTAACCAATTTAGAAACATGTAAACTTGACGCCGTTTCATCACATCAGCTGAGGCTGCTAGCAATGAAAGTGCTCAATTTACCCTTTGATTCCCATTCTTTGAATCATTACATTCAGCTGAGGCTGCTAGCAATGATAGAATGTAACCTCAGGTGTTTCCGTATTAATTGGGCATTTGGGTGGCATATTACTTAAATTTAAGGGTATTTTATTTTTGATGTTATGTAATCAAAAAGAAATATGTACAAGATGTCATGCATTCATCTTGTATCATATGTTTCCTACAAAAACCATTTACCAATTCGCAGCTTAAAATCAACAAAATTTTAATTGACGGCGTTGAGAAACTTACAACATTGCCTTAAGATGTTTCGTACTTTTCCATGGTGTACTTAGTAAGTCTAATATTGACGCACAGGCGAGCAGAGAGGCAAACGTCCGCCCGAAGGCTAATTAAAAACGCGCCCCTTTCGGATGACAATTTAATGTCAAGCCTCCTTATACCCACTTTATAGTTTGTCAATATTTGGTCCGCCGCTTCGACCACTTTTGTACAGTCGCATCAATCAATTAAAAAACTTTAAGATTTAAAGCTTAAAACATTTATGTAGTAAATTATTAAATTGCTAGTCTCGCCTGGGAGCAAATTACCGTGCGAAGCGAACCACTATCGGCACATAAGACTTGGCAATAAATAATTTACCACAAAGGTTTCATAGTTATTAGGTTCATTTATTTTTTGTTCAAAAAATTACCCTCTTTGATGTTTAAAATCCATCATAATTAAAACACAAAGATCAAATAATTAAAAAATAAACAAACACTTAATAACACATATATGATCATTAACAATATCATATAGCCACATGCAAACCTTTTGATAAATCCTATTAATAATTTCTATGTGAATTTTAATGTATGTAATTAATAAAACTCCCATTGGTTTTCGAGTTCATTGTACCCAATGGACCACAGACGCCAAATAACTTGGCCGCGTAAGTTCTAATTAATTAGATACCACATTGCATATAACCAATTAATTAATATATTTAATTAGGGTCTTCCCTAATTTTAGATTTATCTTAAAAACATGTAGCAATTAGACATCAATTATCATGACAAAACATGCATGTTTTTGTCATGAATCCCCATATTGCACTTATAATCACGTAAACACATATTATCAAGCCAATCATGTACGCATACTAAATTAATGACATCTCAAGGTACTCATTAATTTTCACATAAAAGTTTTACATGCAATCTTAGGGTTTCTACAATTTTTATCAATACCAAAAACCCTAAAAACCATTAATGCGTGTCGACCCATAATAGAAAAAATTAGGGTTTACATAAAAATTAAAACCCTAGTATATCTAAAGCATGTAAAGTTTCAATTTTTATGTGTTTAGTAATTAATTATCATGTATAAACGGGCTCTTGATGCCACTGTTGGAATATGTGAATCATAAATCTATAAACACATAAACATAAACAACATAACATCAAAGCATACGCAGCGGATTATACAAGATCTATATACACGTAATTAATTAACTAAATTTAAAAGTGATGTGTACCTTTTGATTCATAGCAAGAACAAGGAATCGTGCACTCCAAGAACAAGGTATAAACCCTAATTAGGGTTTAATGGGGATCGACTACACCTTAGTCGAATAGGGGAAAAATAACACAAGCTAAAGGAAGCTTGTACTCCGTTCTTGTACACACGTAATACTAGCGTTTCAATGGGAAAAGCTAGGTTCTAAGTTCACAAACAATTCCAACACTTGTGTGTTAGAAAAGTCGACAAACCCTAGGAGTTAGGGATATAGTCGATCGGCCAAAACTAGAGGAGAGGAGAAAGAAGTTGGTTTACTTGAGAATTAGGGATTAGGGAATAACAAACACAATAGGTTTGTATTTATAGGCAAACCAAACTTCTCCTCCAAGCTATTAAAATCAACAACCATAAACCCCTAGGGGTATTCGGCCGACTTTAGCCCAAAGAAGGCATTCTAGATCCTTCTTTGCTTCTCTTTCACTTTTAGTCCTTTAACCAGCGTTATCTCTAACCCCGTTAAGTACTAACGACCGTTGAGTTATTTGTTTGTGAAATGAATAAATAAATCATAAACATATATTTAATTATTCAAACCATTGAGACTCTTACGTATTGTGTGCAATCCCGAAGTCTCGGGTTCGAAACCGGTCATACAAATATTAATTTATATCCATTAACTCTAACAAGTATCTCTTCAACCTTAGAAATTGTTATAGTCCGTAGTATTCACTGTGTTACTATGGCAAAAGTGCTAGTTGGGTAGTTCTCTGTTATGGGATCCCTTAATTTTGACATAGCTCTTTGAATCAAACATATTTCATCTTAATATCTTTACATATATAGTAGTGATAGTGCCATTAACCTTAAAAAACATTACAATTAGCTTACATAGTACCATGCAGAATCCTAATAATAGTAAGTTCCATAAAACATGATAACCTTAAACACATACACACCACTAAACACAAACACGCACAAGACTTTCTTGATTAGCAAGTGGGAAAAGGTGTGCCACAAGTATCAGCAACTCTTCTAGCATTAGGAGTGTTGATGAACTTCTGCAACCTTGGATTATGGATGTAGTTACAAAGGCAATGCCTCTGCTCTTTGATCTTCCCACAACATGTTTCCGATGGAGCGGTTGATGATAGGATTGCGGTGGCACATGGGCTTAGTTGGATCGGGTTACATATTGCTGCTGCTTTAGCTGAAAATTGAGAGTTGATGCCGATGACCACAAGCATAATGCACATGAGTAACCTAAGCATTCCCATGTTTTATGGAAGTGGAGTGATGTGCATTGTGGTACAAGAATATGGATTCAATTTATAGCAACTAAATGAAGGGGAAATGTTGGGGGGGGGGGGGTCACGACAAAATGTTTCTATACAAGCATTATTTGACTGTATACCATTATTCTGTTAGAAGAAGTTTGTTCTCATTGCTAGTATTAACTGTTAAATATTTCATTATTGTCATGCTGTTCACGTGATGAGCTATTTGTTATTTCGAATTTTCGACCTTGTAGGTCATTTTCATCTTAACATTTGGTAGGTTAAACAGCAAAAACGGATGACAAACGGTTCATCATATGTTTGAAATATCATAGTTGGACTATTTGCTAGTATTCGATAAAAAATATATTAATTTACTGAATATATTGCAATCACTAGCGGCATCTCAAGTCTTCTTTAGGAGGCTTGCGAAGTTCGCAGATGAGACCTTTCAACTGTCAAGGGGACGAATTGTATACTGCAACTTCTATATCTTATAGATATAGTAGCATACAAGGGGACGAATTGTGGTTTGATCTGAGTGGTTTTGTTGGTTTCAAGTGTTGATTGTACTTCTTTTATTGGTGCCTTTTATTTTGGTTTATATAATATATAGAGTTAACTACATTTTTGGTCCTTGTGGTTTACCGGGTGTAACGATTTTGGTCTAATAGTTTGAAAAGTAACGGATCCAGTCCAAGATCCGACGACCCGTAACAAGTTCAGTCCAAAGTTAATAACGTTGTTAGTTTGACCGAGTTTGACTGTTAAAAACGAGGGTAATTTTGTCATTGTGTATTATTAATAAAGGAATAAATCAAACCCAACCACCACCACTCCTCACTCCCTATCTTTCATCTGACTTAAACAAACACACTATTGGAATATGTGACCCACTAACACAAACATAATCAAACCCAACCACCACCACTCCTGGCCGTCCCAACGTCGGCGTTGCATCACACGTCACCGCTACCATTAATATTGTTACCCACAGTCACCATCAACTAACCCCATCGCCTTTACTATCAAACAAACGAACCCTTTGAATATTTCCTCTACGGCTTCAAGGTCTCTTAATGAGGTCTCGGGTAAGGTGTATTGATTTCGTTTTTGTTTTATCCTTAACCGAAAGAAAGAAAGGATGAAACAAGTTGGCATGGTTGATAATGCACATAACGTGTTTGATGAAATGCTTGAACGAAAAAGATGGGATTTGGGGGAGAAATCGCTTTGCGGGGTTGTTCCGGTTTTGGTGGGGAATGGGGTTTTTGGTGAGAGGTTGGATAAAGTGTTGGAGTTTGTGGAGAACACGGGTGTGAAACCGAGAGTGAAGGCCAATAATTTATTGGTGAGAGGGTATGTGAAAGGGGGGAGGTTGGGTGATGCGGAGGAGTTGGTTAGGAAGATGGAGAGTTGTGAGATTGTGGTGAAGCCGAGATCTTTGTTTAAATTCTTTTCCGTTTTGGTTCTTGATCGATGAGGTTGAAGTTTATGTGAGTTTGATTGAGAGATTGAACGAGCGTGGTGATTTTGATGGGACTCAGTCGGTTTTTGATGATTTGGTTGATGAAACGGGTGATGATAAGGCTAAGGTTAAAGTTAATGGGTTTAGTGCATTTAGTAGGATTGTTCAGTGTTTAGCGAAAGCTGAGAAATTGGAAGTTTCGTTTTGTTATTTTAAGAAGATTCAAGATTCGGGGTGTAGAGTTGATACTAAGACGTATAATTCGTTGATAAATTTGTTTTTGGAAAAGGGTTTGCCGTTTAAGGCGTTTGAGATATATGAGAATATGGAAGGGAGTGGGTGTTTGTTAGATGGTGGGACGTATGAGTTGATGATTCCAAGCTTAGCTAAATCAGGTAGGATACGGCTATGAAAGCTTATATGGAAATGAAAGGGTTTGGGATTAAACCGTCTGCAATGATGTTTGTGTCGATGATTGAGTCGTATGTTAAGGCTGGGAAGTTGGATATGGGGTTAAAGATCTGGGATGAGATGAAGAAAGCTCGTTTTAGGCCTAATTATGGGCTGTATACTTTGATTGTAGAGTCACATGCGAAATAATAATAATAATAATAATAATAATAATAATAATAATAATAATAATAATAATAATAATAATAATAATAATAATAATAATAATAATAATAATAATAATAATAATAATAATACTAAAGGAAAGGGCATTTTAGTCATTGTACATCATCATCTGAGGGTATTTAAGTCATTTCACATTTTTTTAACTAGTCAAACTAACAGTTAACAAAAAATGGACCAAAACCGTTACGGGTAGTCAGATCTTGGACTGGATCCGTTACTTTTCAAACTATTGGACCAAAATCGTTACACCCGGTAAACTACAAGGACCAAAAATGTAGTTAACTCTATAATATATGTTGCAGTTCCCAAAAAAAAAAAAAAAAAAGGAAAAAAAAGAAAAAAACTGTATCAAATCATTAAATGTATGGTTTTTGTTCCCATTTGAGCATGTAAACAGGGTTAGCTTTTTAGGTGCAGAAGCATGCCTACTGGGCAGATTCATAACACTTGCCACACCATGATACCTAACTATTTTTTATGCAACTAAGTTGCATTGCAAGACTCTGCACAAGGATGTGTTAGCTGGTTAAGCCACTTTTGTGTTACGGCGTGAAAAATAGCAATACTATCTGTTAGGATTTAAGAGGGATATTCATGAGGCAAAAGACCAGGACCAGCAAATCACAACACAAATCAAATTCAGAACAGGTGCAAAGACTAAATTTTGGATCAGTCTTATTATATACAAACTTCGTTTGGAACAGATTTGGCATTGATTTGCTTGGTTATTTTGAGTGAATGTTCGTTTCGAAAGTAACCTACAATTAGGTTATTTAGGTATTTGTATTTGGTATTCGAATTTGGACTGTAATTCTTATCACATAAGTGGGTCATTGGTATTATCTGTATCATATTTGGGGCATTTGAATTATCATGTTCGTCAAGTTATTCATTGACTTCAATTTGTATGATACTCGGATAATAGCTTTGAATGTTTGACCGTAATCCTTATGATATAAGTGGGTCATTAGAATTTGAATTTGAATTTGGTGTTTACATTTGAAGATCGATTTGGTGTTTGGAGACTTGATTATAATCAGGTCGTTTGAATTTTGTTTGATCGCTTGAAATTTGTCAGTTTGGAAATTTGGATATTCATTTGTCAGGCTTTTGAACTTTGCTGCCTGGATTTGATCATCTTTTGCTAAAGATCGTTTGGGCCAATTTGTTTGTTTGGTTAGCTGTTTTGAATTTGTCAGCTAACATTTGATTGTTCGTTTTGAAGTTATCGGCATTTGTTTTGAATCGATTTTGTTTCGGATAGCTTTTGGGAATCGATCGTTTGATTTGAAATTGGCTAGTATCTCTAGCCTTTGGAACTTTGAATTTGATTTGAAGCAGGTGGAGGAGTTTAACTCAGGACCTGTGATGTTGGCCTCATTTACGGTGGTGAACGTGAATATTTTGTTCCCGGCTACTCAGATTTGGATTATGTTGCGGATCTTGATGCTAGAAGATCCTTATGTTTTCACCATTGGAAATTCGGTTGTAAGTTGGAAAGCTACATTACAACCATCAGTTCCTTTGAGCAAGTTTCGTCACTTTTTGGATTTGCTCAATATTGATAATTGGAAATATGGTGTTACTTAGGAGCTAAAGTCAAGGTGGAGATTGTTAGATGTTTTGACTTGTAGTCCTAAGGGTATTTTAGTAATTTTGGCATAATATAGTTTAGTTTATCTACTAAGGGTATTTTGGTCATTTTGTTAGTATCTTAAGAAGTAAGATATTTGTATGTCGGTTTTCTCTATATATCATAAGCAGATATAGCTTTGTAAACATATTAGACTTTGACTTCATAAATATGAAATACCAGCTTTTGCTCCAAAAACCTCTGATGTTTTGATCCTTGCACCTGTAAAGCTCCAAAAACCTCTGATGTTTTGATCTTTGCACCTGTTCTGAATTTGATTTGTGTTGTGATTTGCTGGTCCTGGTCTTTTGCCCCATGCATATCTCTCCTAAATCCTAACACTAGCAAAACTTGTACTGAATCCAAAGAGGTCCAGAAGATAAACACAACCAGATAAATTAACTCGAAACCAAATGATTGAATAATAGTCAAATGATTACAATACACAAAGGATTGAATATCAAAATGATAAGCACCCTTTAAATATGAAAATGATTACAGAAATCAGTAATGGGATATGTAAAGATGATGTTTTATGTTGATAATGAAGAACAGAGAGATGGTTTGTGTTGTGGTTGTGTGTCGAACAAAGACCAGCAAATCAGGCTTTATACACAAAAGACTTCACATAAACTTCAAGTCCAACCCTCTTATTTCCTTTAAGTTACAAAACAACCCTTCCAGAGAATCATCTTATTTATTGCACAATCCCTGCAATTATGCTAATCATGCCATAAGTAAAGAAAATAAATAAGTAAAAGATTTAAAACTTAATTTGGTAAGATATAATACTCAATACACCTCCTCAGATTAAGTTTTAAATATGTCGAACATGTTCAACTTATTAGTGAGATAGTTGTGTTGATCAGAAGCTAATCCTTTGGTTAAAATGTCTGCTGCATTTTTTGCAGATTCAATATTTAAAGGTTTTATTATCCCTTCAATCATTTCGCCTCTGATAAAGTGAAGATCAATTTCAAAGTGTTTGGTTCTATCATGAAACACAGGATTAGAAGCGATCTGAATGGCAGCCTTATTGTCACAATACATAGTGATGGGTTTGGGAGTTTTGATGTTTAAATCTTGCAGAAGGTTGGTTAGCCAGATGACCTCACATGTTGCAGAAGCAAGAGCTCTATACTCTCCTTCTGCAGAGGATCTGGATACCACAGTTTGCTTTTTGCTTTTCCAGGATACAAGGAAATTGCCCATGAAGATGGCAAATCTTGTTACAGATCTCCTTGTGCTTCTGCACTTAGCCCAGTCAGAGTCAGAGTAACTGCACAAGTTCATGTTTGAGCCTTTTGAAATCATGATTCCTTTGCCAGGAGCCTGCTTTAAGTACCTAAGGATTCTTAGGCCAAGTTTTAGATGGGACTCAAGGGGAGAGTGCATAAACTGACTTAATGAATGGACTGCATAGGAGATGTCAGGTCTGGTGTAGGTGAGATAGATAAGTTTCCCAAGTAACTTTTGATATTCAGTTATGTTTTTAAGAGGCTTGTATTTCTTGTTTATGGGTTTGCCACCAATGATCAATTTTGATTCAATTGGTGTTTGAGATGATTTGTAGGCCAGGAGGCCACTCTTAGACAGAATTTCAAGGCAATATTTCCTTTGTGAGAGACAGATGCCATCATTTGTTTTTATAACTTCAATTCCAAGGAAGTATTTAAGTTCTCCTAGGCCTTTGGCATCATGAGTTATGTTTTAAAAAATCTTTGACTTTGTTGACTTCATCCAAGTTATTCCCAGTGACAACTATGTCATCCACATAGACAAGTAAACCAATGAAACAGTTGTTATCAGTTTTGATAAATAAGGAGTAGTCACTCCTGCTTTGTTTGAATCCATTACTGATAAGAGTTTGACACAATTTTTCATTCCATTGTCTTGGTGCTTGTTTAAGACCATAAAGAGATTTTTTTAGTTTGCATACTCTATGATCATTAACAGAAAAGTATCCTGGTGGAAGTGTCATATACACCTCCTCAGTTAGGTTGCCATATAAGAAGGCATTGTTGATATCAAGTTGGAATAGGGCCAACCATTATTGACAACAATGCTTATAAGGCACCTAACTGTTACAATTTTAGCGACGGGGGAAAATGTTTCATCATAGTCAACACCTTCTTTTTGGTTGAATCCTTTTGCCAAAAGCCTGGCTTTATATCTTTCTATATCACCATTGGATTTGTATTTGACTTTATAGATCCATTTGCAACCTATTGGCTTTCTGCCAGGGGGTAATTGGGTAATTTCCCATGTTGCATTTCTATTGAGAGCCTCCATTTCATTGTTCATGGCATTGACCCACTCTTTGTTATTACATGCCTCATGAAAGGTTTTTGGTTCAAAAGTTTTGTTAAGATTTGACGCAAAACAATAGTTTTCTTTACTAAGTTTTGAATAATTAACAACTCAATCAATTCCATATTTGACTTTATCATCAAGAAAAAAATCAGAGAGCTTGGTTGGTAGTTTAGAAGTTCTACGAGACCTCCTTTGAGAAACAGTTCCATTCACAACATTTTGGATGTTGTAACTGTTACCCTCAGAAGTGGAACTTGGTTCCACTATGTTATTATCAATTTGGTAAAGGAGAATGTGATCTTCTTGGGTTGCTCCAGAGTCACTGTCAGATGAAGTATGATCATTGTCAAGTGGCTCTGTACCATCCTCATCATGTGTTGCTTCAGAGTTGCTGATAGATGTATTATCACTATCAGCCGTCTCTGTGCCATCAACATGTGGAGATCTATTTTCACTACCATGATTTCCGGCCTCTGAATCATCATTGGGTAGGGGGTCTGGAGGGTGTTTGAAGTAGGGACTGTCAAAAAAGTTAAAATGATTTATTTCAGAAATTGGATTTGAAAAGGTTTTTTTGGTTTTCTTTCATTTTTAAAGGAAAGATATTTTCATAGAACTTGACATCCCTAGAGAAAAAAATAGTTTTGTTTTGTAAACTAAGTAATTTGTAACCTTTTTTGGTATTGGAATAGCTAATAAAGATGCATTTTTCAGATCTGGTTGAAAATTTGTCTGTATTTGTTAAAATAGTTGAAAAATAGAGGCATCCAAAAGATCTCAAATGATCAATGCTAGGTTCAGTACCAAACACAAGATCATAAGGAGATTTTCCTTTTAGGACATAGGTAGGCAATCTATTGATTAGATAAGCGGCAGTCAAGATGCATTTGTGGACTGAGTGGAACTCCTCCTTGAAAAAGAAGAGATCTTGCAACATTTAGTAAGTGCTTGTGTTTTCTCTCTGCTATCCCATTTTGTTGTGGGGTGTAGGCAACTGTGGTTTGATGGATTATTCCATACAGTTTGAAAAAGGTTTGAAAGTTATTGTTAACAAATTCTATTCCATTATCACTTCTAAAAATCTTAAATTTTTTTTGTTAAATTGAGTTTTTAGATAGCTGTGGAATTCAATTATGTTTGTTGTGACTTCACTTTTGGATTTTAGAAGATATACCCAAACTGCTCTGGAGTAATCATCAACAACAGTAAGGAAGTATTTGAATCCTTCTCGGCTTGTGATTTTGTAAGGACCCCACACATCTAGATGAATCAAATCCCCAACACAAGTGGTTTTGTATTCACTTAGGGGAAATGGATCTCTTGTTTGTTTGGAGTAGTGATAGATGTCACAAGGAGAAGAGTTGCAATTTCCTTTTATGTCAATTTTATGTTTTAAAGCTTTTAGGATATAGTGCCACAAAGAATTTGAGTGACAACTTATGATGTTATTGCTTTTAACAAAGTTGTTTGGATTGTTAAAGTAAAGGAAGTACAAACCTTCACTTTGACTACCAGTCACCAGAGTTTTCTACATCTTTTCTACAGCTGTAAGTCCTGAATGTAACATTTATGTTCATCAAAACCAATGAAGAGCTTGCTATCTCTTGCCAGTTTGTGAACTAACAGGAGATTAACAGTATATTCAGGAACATAAAGGACATCATAAATAATAATTTTATCACTAAGTCTTAAGTTTCCAACTTTTTTTATGTAGGCAGTGGTGCCATTAGGGTGATCAATCTGAAGTTTTATGTAGAATCATGTATTCTTGCATTATTTTGCATAATATGATTTTAAAAGATCAAAAGTTTGCACTACGTGAGTATGGCGAGATGTGGGTGGATCCGTCACCACGTATGAGGAAAGACAAGTGGGTCGAAAGATGTGATGTCCAACGTCGAAAGGCAAAAGAAATACACGACAGAGAAACGCATACTCAACTCCAGCTAGACCTTATGGAGCATCTTTGGCAGAAACATCTTCAATGACAACAACAACACGAAGATTCCGAAGACGATGAATAAGTATTTGTTTCGTATTGTAATGTTTAATATTTAATGTTATGTAATGTTTAATATTCGTATTGTAATGTTTAATATTTAATATTATGTTAGTTATTATATGAAGTATTAGTTTTAGTTTAGGGGTTGATTTTGAAAATAGTTGAGTTAAGGTTGAGTGATGATAAGGGGTGTTTTTTTTTAGTTAAAGGTGAAAAGGTTAAAGCTGATGTGGCGCTGACGTGATACTGGGTGAAAGTTTAACCCAATGTTAAGACATCCTATGCTCTTAGGGGGAACTTAGGGGTGTTTGATAGCTTCTTAGTGGATCAATGAAGAGAAAACCCCTAATCAGTCAGTGCATATGGTGTTTGGTAAAAACAAATTTGACCTCTGACCGAGTTGTTTAGCTTCTGAACCATTTTGGGTTGATGGGGTCCTCAGTCATTCAGCACATAAATGTTTCCTTGATTGGCCCTTTTATAGTTTCAAGGATTTTTCTTTTTGTCAAATGTTCTTTTCAATATTATTTTATACTTTCATTGTTTAATAATTAAACTTTGTTTTTCTTTTCAAAGTGATACATTCATTCCGGTATTTAGTACGGAGTATATAAGTCTTCAACATTCATTAGTTTTTTTTTTCTTTTTTCACATAAAAACGATAAACTTTTTACTGGCATTTTTTGCTTACCCTTTCATAATGATTATTCTTGAATTTTGAGACATGGTCACGTAGGAGCCCATATCAAGTACATACTTTTGGACTCATTTCTTTATTCACATTCTATAGTAATATAATACTTTTGTGAAATCTTAATTATGGGGCTTATGCTTGATTAATTACTAAAAAGTGAAAGAAAAAGAATAACGATTGCATTTCACCACTTGAATCTCTATGGATGTCAATTTTAGATATTTTTTATTTATAAGTTTTATCGTTGTAATAGTGAACTAGTTATAATACCCGTGCACGCACGGGGTTTTTTCTTAAATTTCTAATAATACGTTATTATTGATAAAAATACAAATAAATTTACGTGTCCTAAATAGTTTTACTTGTGTTTAAAATAGGAACATAATTTTATTACGATTACAAATGTCTTTTATGTTTTCATCCTTTGATTAGTTTAAACATCGTTCATACATGGGTTTTTAGTCATTAAGAACACTTTTAGGGTAGGATAATAATAACTTCATAGCAAAAGACATAATCTACTGAAGTTACATCCAATATAACAGTTACATCGATTACAAATTCAATCCAACCAAAGGTTTAAGACTATGTTATTAATACATGGGGTTACACTGGTATTTCAATTTTTTGTGATAATTCATCAGTTATATGAAATAGTGCATCTAAATTATATAAGATACTTCATATATAACAACCCATATTGACCTACTGATAAGTAAATGGGTTGAAATTGACGCCTTATGTCTTTCTTTCGAAATAAACTACTGCTCAATTAAGAATCCTAAAATTGTCCTCTTAGCCACTTATATCACATATAATATATTAATATGATTCAAAATATTCAAATTTACATAATCAATTGTTAACACCACATCCAAACAGCCCCTAAGTCATATCATATAGGCAATATTGTTATAGGAATACTTGCACAATGCCCTAAATAAAATGAACAAACTAATGTCAATTTCTTTTAGAGTTAAATACGATCCTTTCGCAAGGTTTTTCCTAGCAATAGCAAAGTCCGCTTGTCTTAAGTTTTTGCACAAAGATATGATCGCGATCAATTACTAAACCATATTAAAACTATTAATTGAAGAAGATAAGTTAATCAAACTTACCTTCTCGGAATTAACCAACCGAGCGTAAACCCCATTTCTACGTAACATAAAAAACTAGAAAAACTTACAAATCTTGGGCAATAACATAGTTTAAAACATTATAACGTTAATCATATCTACAACACTAAGTACTAAAAACGGTTGTTACAATTTTGGGAAAAAAAGCTTTTAAGGGTAAATTGACCTGCATTGTGTACGTAACAAAAGGAAAGTATCTTAGCTCTGCAAAAGAAAACCATAAGGCATTGGAATATTAAATCATTGACAAATTTACATGACTCAAGTGCAATTTGATGGGTGTCCATAAGTAGCTCTTTACTATTAGACGACACATAGTTAAAATACATGTCCTATACCATATGCCTGGTAATAAGTTTCATATAAACAATTTATAGAGGCCGACCTATAGGTTATAAGCCATTTTTTGAGCACTTTGATTTGTAGTGGCCGGCCTCATCTTAGTATTCTTACATACCTGTTTATATGACAACGTAAATACCTAGTGGCTCACCCATTCTTAGTCTTGTAAGATTGTATGTAGAACTACTTAATTAGGTAACTATCTATCTAACTTGATTCCCCAAGTTGCAGCAATCACTCTCAAATAAATCATGTAAACACATTAACTTTACATCTTTATAACAATCACAAATAATTCGACATCAAATAACACTCTTGCACAAAATTTGGGCAAAATCAACTAAAAAACAATAAACCTACATCCAAGATTCACAATTTTATATCTGGGTGCCAACAATATCACCAACTAATTGTTACAATATACATAAAAACCATCAACAAAACTAACCATGATCACCCTCATCAGATAAGTTGGTGTTCCGAACCTTCCCACAGTCCCGCGCTATCTCTTGTGCCCAATTATATAATACAATGTCAAATAAAGAAGTAACAATAGATAATTATATGGACTTTGTCTTTTATAATTATCTATTGTTACTTCGTGGACGATGCTCTCATAATGGGGGATTGGTCTCTCTCTAATGCCAAAAACCTTTCTAGGATTCTCACTTGCTTTCACCTAGCTTCTGGTCTTAGAGTAAACTTCAATAAAAGTAAGCTCTTAGGAATTGGTGTCACAAACTTTGGAGCTCAACACCATTGCTTCTTCCATTGGGTGTCTTGCCTCTCAGTTTCCTTGTACCTACATAGGCCTCCCTATTGGTGCAAAAATGACGTCGTGTTCGAATTGGAGCCCACTTGTTGAACGATTTCTTAAAAGGCTCTCTAATTGGAAAGCTAAATCTCTTTCCTTTGGTGGTCGGCTCATTCTTATTAGATCCGTTCTTGGTAGCTTGGGAGTCTACTACTTCTCAACCTTCAAAGCTCCGAAAAAGATTATTGGGAAGCTTGAAGGTATTAGGAGACGATTTTTCTGGGGTGGAAGCTCTATTGAAAATAAAATATCATGGATTGCTTGGGTCAAAGTGAACGCTCCTCGTAGCAAGGGAGGTCTAGGAATTGGCAGCCTCAAGGTAAGTAATCAATCTTTGTTAGCTAAATGGTGGTGGAGAATCCGTAATGAAGAGCATGCTCTATGGAGTAAAGTCATCCGCTCTTTACATGGTCCTATGGGAGGCTTAGTCGAGGATTCCACTTCTACATTTTCCTCAGGTCCTTGGTCAAAAATAAAGAAGCTGAAGTTTGATCTTAGTACAACTGGAATTAACCTTCCATTGCTTTTCAAAAAGAAAGTCGAAAATGGGCGTAACACAAGTTTTTGGCATGACAAGTGGCTAGGTGGATCACCCCTTCACGTTTCTTTCCCGAGATTGTATCGTCTAGACTTGAATCCTTATTGCTTGGTTTCTGATAGGAGCGCCTCTGCCCCCGGGTACCATCAGACGGGCCTTCTGACTCTACCCTTGTTCAAGGGCCTTCTTTTGAGAGGCGATCTAGGCTTAACGGGCCAATCATTAATTGGTCCTGGTCGAGGCCAATTCGTTCTAGCCATGAGTCGTGTGAGCTCGCTGAGTTAACGAGCCTCCTATCACACCTTAACCTATCTGATGAACACGACTCATGGGAGTTTATCATAGATCCATCAAGAATGTTTTCTGTAAAGGCCATTCGCAACCACATCGCCCTCTCGACCTCTTTTCTGCCATCCCAACCTACACACTGGAACAAAATGGTACCTTCTAAGGTAAACATCCTTCTTTGGAGAGTAATGAACAGAAGGATTCCAACCAGAATGAACCCAGACAGGCGTGGCATTGATCTCGATACCGTTCGTTGTCCCGTATGTGATGATGATTTGGAATCAGAAGACCATATCTTCGCCAAATGTTGCATTGCAGTGGATACTTGGAAGGATGTTCTTCTTTGGTGGCACATCCCAGGTATCACCATCACATCCCTTGATGACGTTTTATCCTTGGCTGATCGTGTCCCTCTTGAAACCAAATTTCATCAATACTTTGATGTGGTGGTTCGCACTACAGTTTGGCACTTATGGAGTTTCAGAAACAAGGTGTCCTTTTCTCAAAAGCGTCCTAGAAAAGATCTCATATTTAACGACATCAAGGTTTCGGCCTTCACTTGGATCTCTAGCAGGAATAAGAAAGTGTCTACTAGTTGGTTAGAGTGGCTATGTAATCCATGTAATTCATTTTCCCTTTTGTAATTGTTCTTTTCTAGCTCCTTGCTAGTTTAATGAAATCCGCCGTTCAAAAAAAAAAAAAAAGAAGATAATTATACATAATGCGACCCCCTTGGTGTGTTACTTATAACGAAAAATCAAGCTACATGTAACCAAAAATTTGACATGACGAGAACATAAAAATATGCAACTGATTATATGGTTATATTATCTTTTGAACATGCTTTCATATATGAGGTGTTAACTATTGTTAGCTTATTTATTGGGCTTATGTAAATATTGAAATGCCCACAAGCTACTTTTTTGGGCTTATGAACTCAATATAATTTTTGTAAACTTATTTGATGTGCTTATGAGCTTATTGAAAAAATAAATATTAAATAAGCTCATTTTTTTATTTCTAATGAACATGAATTTGAACTTATGAACTCAACTAAGCTATGAGGCCAAGTTGATAAGCTCATAAGCCATAAAGTATGAGCTTATTGGTTTTTCAATGTTTCAATAAACTCATATGCCTATTAAATAAGTTTACACAAACACCTCCTCAACTTGATAATAAGCTTATAAGTGGGGTTATGAGCACATGTAAAAGCTCATAACTGGAGTAAATAAGTTAACACAAACACCCTCTTAAGCTTTACCAAACACCCCTTAGTGTCATGTTTAGGGGACTTATATGTCACCTTATTTGTTGGGCTTATGAGCTTACGTATATCTCGAGAAACCCATAAACCCACTTTTCAGATTATAAGTTTATCAATACTTAGTTCATCGACCCACTTTTGCTACCAATAATACTTCTACTATTCGAGCTTATATGACATATTAGGATCATATCAATGCCAACAACCTTTGATGGATTGTTGTTGGAATAATATTGATTCCAAAGAGATGTTATCTTAACTTTTATATTTAATTTACCTTTTTCAGCATTGATAACTTGAAAAGGAGTGATTTTGATTGCCATATCTACAAAGTAGAAAAAGAAAACATGGAGATTTGTTGACTTTATGTGATGAATTCGATGGAATAAAAAAACTGGCCTATAAATTAAATATATGTAAGGTTTAAAGTGGTTTTATTGTGGGCTTTTAAGAATTGTAATACAATACAAATTCATATTGTATTAGAAAGTCTGCAGTTTTTACTAAAATTTACATTCTAATCCAAGAATATGAAAAAAGTAAAAAAAAAAAAAAAAAAAAAACAGAAACTTATGCCTTACTATCTTATTATGCAAATCAAATTGTGCCTTACTATCTTATTAGGATAATGAATAAAATGAACAATTTTCCCTTTTTAAACTTACATTATTAGTCTCCAGAGTTTGAAACATTATACCCGACACCATTGGATTTAAATCATTGTTTGCATGCATAGGGTCTTGCATGGGATTTTGTGATCTGGTCCCCACAGTCAGCATCTTCAAGGATATCTTACGCAGATAATCGGACTGCAAGTCAAATGGATTGAAGTGTTTTGGTTCCAAGGTGTCTTACAACGTAAAAGAAACATGAAATCAATTCATTGTTATGTACCATTAAAGTACTAAGCTCATTTTTACATATAGACTTATCCAAAATCTTTGTTCCACAAAAGCAAACGGCAAAAACTACAGAAAGAATAAGATTATGATACATATAGCGCACACATGCATAACAAACCTTGCTTGTTGTAGCAGTATAAATCTTATCTTCAAACCACACAACTATTTTCTTAAGTTTCTGTAGCCCCCTCATGTCCAAATAAAGGAAGATGCCTCTTCAAATTCCATTTTATGCAAGATTAACATGTGTCAGTAAAATAATATAGGTGCATAAACTCCTTAGGAATTATGACTTAACCCTCTGAAAAAGAAAACACATATCACAACACTAAGTAGTGTGCAAAGTAAGCAAAGAAGTCCAATTCGGCCTAAGAACAGGGTTCAATATTCCTCTCTTCAACAGGGTCATAAATGTACAGGTTCAATTATAAATTGGTATGACCATATTTCATTGGGTCTTACTATATTAAGCATATATAAACAACACCACATCAAAGCAAAAGCCTAAAATCGAACAGCAAGTAACCATTATCAAAGTTGAATTGATATCTTTTTTTTTCTGTAATGGACAATTAATCTTTAATATAATAAAATATCTATTGGTGTAGATTTGTTTTCATTCTACGACTATCCTATAACAACCATAATTAACTGAAAGATGCCACCTTAAAGCATTTGTTAAAATCCATGGCAGATTCCACCTCAGCAGATTCCAAAATCCAAAGCTATCCATCTTTTAGGTTCTTAAACTCTAAAGTTTACTATTTTGACACATTATAATAATAATGTCAGAACATACTCAAAACCGTATGCATTAAATTTCTTTTAATTGTAATTGCAAAATATAATGCACAATTATGGAAGTTCTGATGGCCCGATGAACCAGTATACCCATAAAGAGAGGTGATGGAGCTAAGAATGGCAAGAATACATATATTCATGTTTTCCTGATTGGTGTTTGCACTTAACCCTTATAAGTATTAACCCTTAAAAGGTTAACAATCACCATTTGTACAAAATGAATCAACATCAGTGCATTTCGTTTACTACAGACTTTATCTCAATACACAAGTCTACGCTACTAATCCTAGCAGATAACATCAACTAAAGACACAGTAACTACAACATACACACAAAGGCAATTGTTCCACAAAGGCAATTTAAAAATGTTTCAACAGATGATGCTTTCAAATAAAAAGTTACTGGTATTAAGTTACGTGCTTTATAAAGCTCTAATCACGCTTGCCAAATAGAATATGGTTTATGATAATAGTATTTGAGATGTCTAACTCCTTAAATCTAATTTGAGCCAAGCTGAAGTCCGCATCAAGCAACTAAATCAAATCTGGGCTTATTTTAAGATCATTGGCACCACTATAGCCTAGTTAAGCTTGTTCTGCTCAACAAATACAAACTGTATTTAATAGACCAACTTTAGAGTGATTATGTTGCATTGTAGTTACTTGCCATTTAGCTGTCAAGTAGAAAGGCTAAGAGCACATATTGCTTCATAAGATAAAACAACTGAACTTTAAGCTAAGCCCTAAGAATTCTTTTCATCTTATTTGTTTCAGCTCCTTTAGAGGGTGTCTTGGATATGTCCACCCCCTTTAATTGTTTCTTGTATATAGTTAAGCTAAGCCCTAAGTATATAAACTATCCCATTATAAACATTTATCTTCATACGCATGACGTACATCACGACAAATATCGGTTCTTAATTACTTTAAGCTAAGCCCTCAGTAAACACACATCACTTGCTTGGAATTTGACCTTTGTCAGTACAATATGACCATAAATAAAACCCCAATACCAAGAGCCAAAAGGCAAAACTGAATAACAACACCTTTGTGGTCTAGTGGTTGAAGCTTAGTTAGTTAAGCGAGCCACGGGTGAGAGTAGTACCGGGTGGGTGACCTACCGGGAAGTCCTCACTTGTGGACCACAAGCTCTGTTGGTATTAGGCAATGAAGAGGAGAGTCTGTAAGCCAATATTGCGCAGGTTCAAATCCGAGCCACCCCCGGTTTTCATCCGGCTGTTACTCCAGCGAGGAAGTCGTGTGGAGGCGGTACGGTTTCCGGGCGGATGCCGTTTGTAGTCCCCACTACGCCCAGCGTGGATCCGGTTCAGACAACATAGTCTGGGCATGTGGTGGATGAGGGCCTGCCAAAGTGGCAGGTTGTAACATATAAAGTGGAACACATACATATAGACATGCCAACATAAGGTAATTAAAGTTTGACCATATACACACAATTTTGGACCTCCTAAGGTACTCAAGGTGATAAGTTATTCAAGTCCAAGATCATAACGTACTGTTACAGCGTCAAATCAACACTTGTACACACACCTGTCACATATCAAAATAAATAAACTAATCCCGTGGTGGAAATTGAAATTAAAATCACATTTGAAAGAAATTACCTTTTATTTGGATCAGGGGTTCGATAAACACTCTAAATCAAAGATTATTATCTTTAATTAATTTTGTTTTGCAAGCTTCTGAAAGGAATGTGTTGGTGTAGATGAATTAGGGATGAATGTGTTGCGATAAGAGCACAACGTGCAGCTCTCGTTGTGGCTCGCAGTGCCACGTGGCACCTTCGCCACCATACCGAGGTGGCTTGTTTTTTCTCGCCACTTGCACTCTCGTCGTCTGCACGACGAGGGTAAAAATCGTCCTTTTGTCGGGGTTTGTTTTTTTTTTTTTTTTTTTTTTTTTGGGTAAATATGTAATGTTTTTAATATTTATGTAAAGTTGAATAAACTTGTAAAGTTTTTATAAAACTTGTAACGTTTTTTAAACTAGGAAATGAAAATACATTAAACATCGAATTGAAATTACATTAAACATCGAATTGAAAAAAGAAAGTACGATTAATAGAAACTACGATATGGTAATGAAAATGAAACTACAAATTAATGAAAGGAATCATCTGAGTTTCAACCGTCTTCACTCGAAGAGGTCCTAAACTCGCCAGCATAATACTTTCCTTCCATGATGTCAAACCAGTTGTTTCTAAGATGTTCTGCATCCCTGGCTTCCTGCTCCAATCGAGCAGCTTCCTCTTGTACTTCTCTTTGTTCTGTTTGTCTCCTGACTTCCTCATCCTACTAAAAAAGAATGAGTTCATCATCGGTGAGTCCAAACGGATTTGGTTGGTGTTCCATAACCGGTGGATTGGGTTGTTGTTCCACAACCGGTGGAGTGTTTACCGGTTCATTTTCCGGTGTGAACATCGGAAAGATATTTTCCGTATCGTGTTTAAGCTTAACGGTGTTGTATGATTTAGTTTTACTCTACAGTTTCATCTCAAAATAAAATCTTTAGGAGAGACTTTGAGTTTTCCAAGAATCTTTCCAAATATTTTTTATATTGTACTAGTGTACTATTCTTTGAGTTTTCCATATCGTGTTGTTACTTTTAGTTTGAATTTGAATTTTAAAATATCCTCCAACGGCTAGTTTCCCCTATAAATGCCACTTTAACAACACTTCGTTTTCTCACACAAGTATCACTAATTTTAACACAAACACTATGGCTAACGAGCCAGCTGAGGTGCAAAAGGCGATCCTTACCCGATTACTTCAGATGCAATGAACAAGAAAAAGAACCCCAACGGCTAGTTTCCCCTATAAATGGCACTTTAACAACACTTCGTTTTCTCACACAAGTATCACTAATTTTAACACAAACTCTATGGCTAACGAGCCAGCTGAGGTGCAAAAGGCGATCCTTACCAGATTACTACAGATGCAATGAACAAGAAAAAGAACTCAAGCTGATTAACAATTTGCTAGGTGAGATAACTCGTATTATGCTACAGATACATAATCGTGCTCCAGAGGTCGAAAGGTTGCGTGAGCTGCCTCAAGACCATCCAGCTATCAGGGTCGGTCTACAAACTCTATTAAGAAATGATGAAACAGTTAGGGAACAAGTGTTGCAAGTGTGGGAGGAGAAGTCAAATCTCATCGACAATTACAAATCTATATAAAAGCTTCATGAGAATCGTTGGATGATTTGTGTTTTCATATCGTATTGTTATTTGTGCTTTAAATTTCGTATCGTGTTTTTTTTCGTATCGTGTTTTTTTTCCGTATCGTTATTTTACGTTTCTTTGTTTTTTTATTGTGTTGTATTGTATTTTTATATTGGGCAAATGGCACAAAAAGGTATCAAAGTTAGGGTCTATTTCCAATTAAGGTATTCTGCTTTTTTTCTTGCATAAAAAGGTTGCCAACTTTTTTTTTAGCGGATTTGGGTTTTTTGCTAACTTTCCGTTAACAACTAACCAAAAATTTCGTTAACTATACAAATGAAACTTTTATAAAATTTGAAGGGCCAAAGTTGAATTTATTTTATTTTATTTTTATTTTTTTTACAGCAGCAATTTCATTCCAAAAACAATCCAATATTACAGTTCATATTTACTTCAAACCAAAATTACAACAACTAAATCATTTTTTTTAATTCCACAAAACCAACAAATCAAAATCATCATAACAAACTCATTTCTGTTCTTCATTCACTTCGAATCAAATTACAGCAGCAACACAAACACAACCAGATTCATTTACCCAGATTTTTAATTCCACAAAAGATCCACATTCATCAACACAAACACAACCACAACCAGATTCATTTACCCAGATATTTAAAGACCCACATTCATTTATATTTCAAGATCCAAATTCAAGTAATTTCACAAACAAAAAATACAACATCATAGTTTCTCCCATAGCAAAAATGTCATTACTGTACCTAACAAACATAAATGGATTTTGAACAAACTAAACAAAAGTAAACCACACAGCCCTCTATACGTATCTTCTTCTTTTTCCAGTTTGAAAATCATATACATACTCCCTGATGTTGCACCAACAACACTCAGCCTGAAACCCACCAGCTTCAGCTCTTTTTCACACCATTTTCTTACCACTCACAATCCCACACTACAAATCACAATCCCTCTTGTTCTCGAAGAAACTTCTTTCCCTGTCTTCTCACAGTCGATCTTTAAAATCGACACAAATCTTATACCATGCTTCTTTACAATCGTTTTCACTTCGATTGTATCCCAACAAAGACAATTCAAATCTTATAACATAGCTAGTCCAGGCTTCGTATTCATTTTCCAATCGAGCTCCCTCTTGTTTCCGCCATTCTTCTTCGATAAGAACCCTCTCTTGCTCTTTTCGCTCAATCATAGACATTTTTTTAGATCGAGGGTGATGGTTTTACAGATCTATGTTTGGTTTTCATGGGCATTTGTTTAGATCCGATTCTGGTTTATTTATGATGACAAGGTTTTGTGGTTTCTTGTAACAAAACCCAATTAGAATGATGGAAGAAGATGGAGATAGGTTTGATTTGGGAAAAATGATGGAGGATGGAGATGATGTGGGTTGAAAGATGATGTGGATGGAGATACGTTTGATTTGGGGAAATATAATTCAATGAAATGGAATAATAGATCTGAAAAAGTTTATAAAAAGTGATACTTCATTTCCCAAAACTCATACTTCATCTTTATTCCCAAAACCCAGATGGCAAAACACAAAAAGATCAAATCTTTATAAAAGAAATGGGGAGATGTTGGAGGTAGTGATGATTAGGATAGGATGGTTTTTGGATTTGGTTTAAAGTGGGTTGATTTTCTAATGTAATTTCAAATGGGTTTGCTGCTGTAATTTGATTCGAAGTGATTGAAGAACAGAAATGAGTTTGTTATGATGATTTTGATTTGTTGGTTTTGTGGAATTAAAAAAAATGATTTAGTTGTTGTAATTTTGGTTTGAAGTAAAATATGAACTGTAATATATAAATAAATAAATAAATAAAAATTCAACTTTGGCCCTTCAAATTTTATAAAAGTTTCATTTGTATACTTAACGAAATTTTTGGTTAGTTGTTAACGGAATTTTTGGTTAGTAGTTAGCAAAAAACCCAAATCCGCTAAAAAAAAAGTTGGCAACCTTTTTAAGCAAGAAAAAAAGCAGAATACCTTAATTGAAAATACCCTAACTTTGATACCTTTTTGTGCCATTTGCCCTTTTATATTTAATGAAATGAATTTAGTTTATTTGGAAATTTGAATTAAAAAAATAATGTTGTAAGTGGTGGGCCCTAAATGAGTAAGTTGAGGTTAGTTGTTAGTGAGGGGGCGGGGGGGGGGGGGGGTTTAGTTGTGGAGGTTTGTTAAAGTGATGTGGCACCCCGTGGGCCCCAAATGAGTAACCTATCCTCTTCACTGCACCAAGTGCTCTAAGCAGGAGTCCGGTTTTTTTTCTTTCTAAAAGTTACATTTTTCGCCAACAATTATTAAAAATAGCATTGAGGCCCATGTGTATTTGCAGTTTATTTATACATGTGGCTAAAAAAAACGTTTTTAAAAGATTTTTTAGGCAAATTAGGAAATAATTAGGTTTAATTATTTTTCAAAATTCAGAAAGAAAAAACAAATTAAAAAAATATTACTAAATAAGGGAAGGTTGAGTTTTTTTAAAATGCAAAAGTCCCAACTTGGGGTTTTGTTTTATTATATAAATAAAAGATGATTTATTCAACTTGAAATCGGACAAAAGGTTAGAATGGTAATTTTCTGTCATTCAGATCATTATTAAAAATGCCTATCAAACGCTCAATTTTCATTCAGAACCAAGTTCATACAGATTAGTCTATATCATTCAGGGCGCTAACTGATTCAGTACTAAATCATTTCTTTTATCAAACAGCCCCTTAGCGCCATCAAATTATTGCTCATCAGTCTCAAAACCTTTGATCAAGATTCAAGATACTGCCCGATTTGTACAGGGTAAGACTATGCACAAAGTTTTAGTTGCTTTAACTTCATACGTTAATCCAACAACATTTTCATCAATTGATTATTACTATGCTTAAAGGCCTCAACGTTATTCACAGTTACTTGTGACTTGTGAGTGTGGTATTTTTTTGGATTCAACTCGAACACGTGTAGGCTTATGTGTTGGGCATGTGAGCTAACTCAACAGATCATAGAAAGTATTTCACTTTAGGAATAATGGTTACCTTCCATTGATGGAGGCTTCAAAGCAAGTGAATTACGGGGTACCAACTATGAACCTATATCACTATAAATAAAATGCAATTTCTGTGTAATATATTCACATTATTTTCTGCGTTTAGTTATCTATGAAATAAAGAAATGTTCTACCTTATCTCCGACATCAGTTATAATTGTATTTACTGTTACTATGACAAAAGTGCTAGTTGGGTACTTCATATGGGATCCCTTAACTTTGACATAGCTCATTGAATCAAACATACTGCATCTTAATATCTTTACATAGTAGTGATACTGCCATCAACTTAAAAAAAGCATTACAATTAGCTCACAAACCCCATTCAGAATACTAATAATAGCAAGTTCCATAGAACAAGATAACCTTAAACACATACACACACTAAACACAAACATGCGCAAGAGACTTTCTTGATTAGCAAGTGGGAAAAGGTGTGCCACAAGTATCAGCAACTTTTCTAGCATTAGGAGTGTTGATGAACTTCTGCAATCTTGGATTATGGATGTAGTTACAAAGACAATGCCTCTGCTCTTTGATCTTCCCACAACAATTTTCTGATGGGGCCGTTGATGATAGGATTGCGGTGGCACATGGGCTTAGTTGGATCGGGTTACATATTGCTGCTGCTTTAGCTGAAAATTGAGAGTTGATGCCGATGACCACAAGCATAATGCACATGAGTAACCTAAGCATTCCCATGTTTTATGGAAGTGGAGTGATGTGCATTGTGGTACAAGAGTAGCGATTCAATTTATAGCAACTAAATATGGGGGGTGGGTCACGACAAAATGCTTCATTTAACTTGACATTTTTCATATTTGTGTGTATTGATTTTTTTTTTTTTTTTTTTTTCATTCTGTGTACTGAACTTTCAAATTTCGATAATTGTATGTATTTTGTGACTATTCAGCCATAAAAAATGACCATTTTATCATTTGAAATTTGAAAAAAATAAGAGTAAAAAGGTCACAAAATACACACAATGATCGAAATTTGAAAGTTCAATACACACAATGAGAAAAAAAAAAGTTCAGTGACACAATAACAAAAAGTGACAAGTATGATACATTTTCAAGCAATTAGCCCTTATTCTGTTAGAAGAAGTTGTTGTCATTGCTAGTGTTAACTGTTAAGTGTTAAGTATTTCATTAGAGCAGAGGGTGTTATGACCCTGGGTTAAAGTTTCACCCAGTGCCACGTCAGCGTCATATCAGCTTTAACCTTTTCACCTTTAACTGAAAAAAAACACCCCTTATCATAACTCAACTTTAACTCAACATTTTAGGCCCACTTTTATCATACCTCAACTAAAAAAACTTGAGTTAAAGCTTAACTCAGGAGGGCGGTGTAGAAGTTAAAGTTTAACTCACAAAAAAACACCACCTTCACATAGCGTTAAAGCTTTAACGCAAAGGTTTAACGTGGCTTTAACGCAGGGGGCGGTGTGGTTAACGTGGGTTTAACGTGAAAATGTGAAGCTTTCACTTGGTAACCAAGTGATCATACCGAGTGCTCTTATTGTCATGTTGTTCACGTGATGAGCTATTTGTTATTTCGAATTTTCGATCTTCTAGGTCATTTTTATCTTATCATTTGGTAGGTTAAACATCAAAAACGGATGACAAATGGTTCAGCATACGTTTGAAATATTCTAGTTGGACTGTTTGCTAGTATTCGATAAAAAAAATACATGAATTTACTGAATATATTGCAATCACTAGCGGCATCTCAAGTCTTCTTGAGGAGGCTTAAAGCGAAGTTCGCAGATGAGACCTTTCGCATAAAATGTATTTATTTTTTACTTTTATAAAATTTATTATTCAATTTCTTTCTTTTATTCAAAATCTGTATTTTTGCTTTTTACAATCAGTTTGGCATAATAACTTTTCTTCTACCGATAATATCCCGTGACATTATCGGTTTTATTTAATTATTAAATACTTTTAGTTTCGAAAAACTTGTTTTCGCTTAAGCAATTACTATCACAAGAAGAGTAAACATGATTCGATATGCAACATATGCTTTTGGAAAGAAAAAAAACTATTTTTCTTTATACAATATATCAATTGGTATGTCATTTTCAAGATGTATAATCTTGCTTATTTATTTATTTATTTTTTTTGATTTTGTAAATATATATATGGCGTTAACATTTGAACAGTTTTCACGGTTCAATGAAATTTCAAAGTTGAAAACAACCTTTTTTCTTAAAATTCATCAAGTGACTTTAATATTCAAATGTTAACACAAATATAATGATACTTCCATACATGTTCAGTTGGTTAAATCTACTTTCCAGTTATTCAAAAATGAGTCCGATTACTTTTAAACAAACATTAACTTTTATATTATAACATTTAAGTTTTGAAAAACAAAAATATGAGACATGCATAGCCTTAAAGCTTAATGATTTTTGGACCTAAATATATGCAAGAGATATTAAAATGAGAGGTATATTAAAATCAGAAGTGTAAAGTGGTTGTTTTACTAGCTTTAGCCTTAAGGCACCTTTGAGTTTACTAGCATTAGCTTTAAGGCACCTTTGACTAGAGGTGCAAATAAATCGGTTTTCCTAAAAACCGGTTATAAAAAAATCGGTTTTTTCGATTTTTTCGAAATCGGTTTTTTACGGTTATAAATTTTCGGAATCGGTTTTTTACCGGTTCGGTTTTTTTCGGTTATAAATGTTCAGATTCGGTTTTTTTATCGGTTATTTACCGGTTACTTTTTTTTTTTCGGAATTTTACATACATGTTCGAGCCTAGAAACTCGAACCGAATCGTATTTACCAAATATATTGAATTCTTGAAAGTTATGTGAGTTTATAATTGATTTTATTGGAAAAATGATTTCGTGAACAATGTCGCAAGTTTCGTAATTTTTCGAGTCCGTTTGATATGTCGAATGAGTCCCGAACCGTTTTGACGAGAAGTATTGCTAGTTAACCCTTTTAGTCCCTCTTGTATACTTTTATTTGCAACCCAACACTTTCCCTTTTGCCCCACTTTGGTCCCTCCATCCATATAAAAGTCTCATTTTATTTATTTTATTCATTTCTCACACACACACCACTCTCTCACTACTCTCTCCCTTCTCTCTCTCTATACCGCCGGCGACCCACCGCCGTCCGGCCACCGCCACAGATTCCGGCCACCGGAGAAATTTCTGGCTAAATTATTTTTATTGTTCCAAACGATAGATCGGGCCACCCTGACTTCATTTCTACCACCCACTCGCCACCACCACCCTCGAACCACCGCCAACGGCTAGTAAAAAAAAATAAAAAATAAATAAATAATAAATAAAACCGGTTAAAATCGGTTATTTGAAAAAACCGGATATAAAACCGGTAAAAAATCGGTCCACTTATAAAATCGAAAACCGGTCTAACCAGTTCGGTTAAAAAGAAACCGGCCCGGCTAAAAAAAAACCGGTTTCGGTTTTGTTGGCCGGTTAAAAAAAAACCGGTTTTAACTTGCACCTCTACCTTTGACAATCATTATGCTTCCTCTACTATCCAGCGCTTTAGATTGTAAGATGTGTTTGTTAATAAGGCCTATAAGCCCGACCCACTTGTTTAGGCATGTTTACTAGTTAGGGTTAGGTTCGTTACTTCTATTTAATGTCTTGTAATGTCAATTGTTTAGTTGAATTTGATCATTAAATTTTCAGTATTCCCTTGATGATTTCTACAAAGATCAGTAGATAAATAGTTCTTTTTAAAATAATATATTGTTCATTTTCCCTCTTTGATTTATACATGGTATCAAGAGCTAGGTCAAATATGAAACAGAAAAGACAAATACGAAACCCTAACTATCAAACAGGCCTAAACAAGTGAGCCGGTCCTATAGGCCTTATTAACTAACATCCCCCTCAAACTCACAATGCTACATTGAGAGTTTGACAACAAAACTTCAAAATCAGATGGACAAATGTAGATAGCAGATCTAGGCAGACAACAACAGACAGATACAGACGGACAGATGCAGAGAGCAGATCCAGGCAGACAGCAGCAGACATATACAAATTCAGCGGCAAAAAGATCCGAACAGAGGTAGACGAAGATCAGATTCAGACAATAGCAGACAAATAGGCCAAATGTCACAAATGACTTCCAAAAGAAATACAAATCCAACAAGTCTGAAATGAAAAGAAATATCCAAAGACATAAGTCCTCAACTAAATCCAAATGTCAATGGGAAACTATGATAGGGTTGGTCCACTAGAAGCTCCTACTCTCATCCCTCAAAGCCCAGCATCCCTCTTATTACCTGCCGCAGAGAAAAGAAAATGCGACTGAGCTTAAAAAGCCTAGTGAACAGATATAACAAACGAATAACTAATCATGAATCAATATACGAAATGAAGTCAAAGAAATATGTTGAGCAAAGTATCATAAGTTACAAGAGTCAAAGGAATAATGAGTCATGAGAAGGATAAAGGAAATCATGTTGGGAATTAAATATTCTGAAAATTAAGTATCGGAAAATTCTCTAAGTGATTAAGTCTGGTGGTTAAGTCTGCTAGTGTTAATCCTGGTTAAGTCTGCTACCTGGTTAAGTCTGGTCGTTGAAGATTAAGTCTGCTAGTGTTAATTCTGGTGAATACAGAATTAAGTCTGCTCTTCAGAATGTTAAGTCTGGTTGACTAAAGTCAAATATACACGGTAGATAATATCTTACCCCATGTGCTCAGTCTTTATCTTATATTCACAGAACAAGTTGTAAACATAGATACATGTTGTATCTTAGTTACTTACACACATAAGATAAGCTAGCAAGTAGTTCGATTAGACTTGATGTGACTTAACAATATTGTAAAGATCTTCTTGTTCTATAAAAGAAGATCTTAGCTTAGTAGTCAAGTGTGCTTACTTAGAACTTGATAGAACTTTTCTTAAATATACAACAAGAACAATATCAAACCTTTGTATCATTGTCAATAATATTAATCGTTTGGTGTTAACTCTAAATTGTTCTTTATCAAATTCAAACAACCACCATTGTTCCATTTCCATACAACAAATAACCTTCTAAGTGTGATTAAGTAGATTCCGCATACTTAATCATATTAACTCAATATATCATATACACAAAGCAACAAAGGTTTAACTACCTTAAAGTGTATCGAATCCTAACAAGTGGTATCAGAGCTCAGGCTGATATTTGATTTAGAAGAAGAAAGAAGAAGAAATGGACGTTGAATCTATTCAGACAAATGTTGCTGCGAAGATTCCCATGCTCAAACAGAATGAGTTTGAGATGTGGAGGCTAAGAATAGAGCAATATTTCCAGGTGCAAGATTATACACTGTGGGAAATTATTGAAGATGGAGACTCTTTCAAGCCTACCACCACTACATCAACAGTTGACGGGAAAGTGGTGACAACTCTGCAGATGAAGCCAAAATCTGTAAAAGAAAGAATACTGAAGAAGAATGATCTAAAGGCCAGAAGCATGCTGATGATGACCATTCCAAATGATCAACTTTTAAACTTCAGCAAGTTCAAAGATGCAAAGTCTTTGTTTGAGGCCATTATTGCAAGGTATGGTGGGAATGAAGCCACCAAGAAGACCTAGAAGACTCTTCTTAAACAACAGTTTGAAACTTTCTCATCAATCAACAATGAATCTTTAGACCACATGTTTAACAGGCTTCAGAACATTGTGAGCCAACTCGCTATTTTTGGTGTAGAAATACCTCAAGAAGATTTAAACTCAAAATTTCTGAGAAGCTTACCTGAAGAGTGGGCTATGCATGTTGTTGTCAGGAAGAACAAGCCCGACCTAGACACCATGGAACTGATGGACTTGTATAGAAACTTCAAGATTGTGGAACATGATTTGAAGAAAACTGGAGGTACTAGTTCAAGTACTGGGAACTTGGAATTTATGTCATCTCCTAGTACCTCAAAATCAGTTGAAGAGGTGAAAGTTATTGATGGTGTTGGTGCTGCTAGTTCATCAAGCAGTACCATGGGTATTTTGGATGAAAAGACTTGTTGTGCATTTCTCACAAGTCAAAATAATGGGTCCATGCTCACTTATGAAGACCTCCAAGAGATCAATGATGATGATCTGGAGGAAATGGACCTAAAATGGCAAATTTCTCTTCTTAGCATGAGAGCCAAGAAGTTCTATCAAAGGACGGGGAAGAAGCTCTTAATCAGCAATACTGATACTGCTGGTTTTGACAAGTCAAAGATAGAGTGCTATAACTGTCACATGATGGGTCATTTCTCAAGAGATTGTAGAAGACCAAGGCAGCAAGATAGCAAGAATAGAGGTTTTGGAAGCAAATCCAAAACAGAGGAGGTTATTGAGCCAAAAGCTATGGTAGCTATTGATGGCTTAGGTTTTGATTGGAGCTTCCTAGCAGATGAAGAAGAAACTCCTACTCAGATGGCACTTATGGCTTTTTCTGCTACTGAGGTACAATCTCATAAAGCTTGTTCAAATGCTTGTATCAAACATTATGATGACCAAAAGAAAGAGCTAAGCAGAACTCATCGAGACTTAGTAGATTATAAGTGTGGATTAGCATCCGTAGAAAAGCAGATCTTGTATTACAAAGAAAATGAGCTTGCTTTTTCTGATGACAAAGGTACTCTTAAACAGGATATTTTTTTTAAAGATGCTGAAATTAAGCTTTTGAGAGAGGCCTTTGATAGGGTCAAAAAGGAAAATGGAAATATTCACTTGACTACACAGACACTAGAACATGCTTCTAGAGGTGTCACCAACATGATAGAATGTCAAGTGATTAATAGAGCCAAGTCAGGGTTAGGATATAAGAGTGTCCCACCTCCATACAGAGGTATCCCTAAACCCTCAGGGATTGACCTAGAACACTCAGGCTTACCTGAATTTCAACTACCAAAGTTACAATATGGTGTACAACCAAAGACCAATGTAGTTGTTGTTGAGCCTAAGGAGTTAAGTGAAAGTTTAAGTAAAACTTCACTTTCTGAGGACAAGGTGTCCTCTGATATAAGATCAGATAAAATAGTCATTGAAGACTGGACATCTGATGATGATGAAGAAGAACATGTTATGTCTAAACCTGAAGTGGTTAATAAAGTAGGAACATGTGTTCCTAAGTTGGTTAGAAATCATACTAATAGGCCTATGATAAATGATAAACATGTTAGGCAACCAGTAAGATATTGTGAACAATATATGTCCATAAACAAGCCCAAAGGTGACCATAGAAAATGGAATACCTTTAAGTCTCACCAAAATGATGACTTTGGATTTTACAACAAAGCTTGTTTCACTTGTGGAAGTTTTGACCATCTTACAGCTTTCTGCAACCAATGGGTATCTGGGTATGAAAACAATAGGGTGAATTTCAAAAGGCAAACTCCTCAAACTCACTTTCACTCTAGTTCTAATTTTAATAGATCATCCCCCAAATCAGTTTTAATTAAGTCTGACTTAAAACCTGTTAAGTCTGCTAGACCACTTAAGTCTGTTTACCCAAACCCAGCAGTTAAAAATGCAAAATCAACTTTTAAATATGCATTAAAAACTGCTAGAAGGCCCATTCAATCAAAAGCAGTGGTCCAAAAACAAGTTTGGAAAATTAAGGGTACAACTGCAAAGTCAGCAGTTAATTCTGCTTGGCAAGTAGTTAATACTGCTGCTTGGAAAAAGAAGGCAAATGTTGTTAAGACCTCAGCATGTTGGGTTTGGAGACCAATTAAACCCAATGGTGCATCAATCATTTTAAAAAGGATTGATTACATTGATGCAAGAGGCAGATCTAAGTTAGTAATGGCTTGGATCCCCAAAGAAAACTAATTTCTTTATACATGTGCAGGAACATTCAAATGCTAAACAAGGATATTAAGGATACTCAAATAATGAATGTTCAAGTCACATAACTGGCAACATGTCACATCTTTAAATCATTGGATATGTTACCATCAAAGAAGGAATAGGTTTCAGAATTACTAGTTAAGATGCTAGTAAATTGCAAAAGTTCATTCTGTTAGTCATATGATAATGATGCTATAAGACATATGCTTTGCATATTGTTTCTTGGTTTTGGACTAACAATTTCAGGAATGAACATTGAGCAAAAAGGAAGTTTCAAGTGAAATGGAAGCAGCAGAATGTTATACAAAGTTGCTAACATAATAAGTTTATGATAGAAAGAGTTTGGGAATTTACACCTCCTTAAAACTTCTTTCTTGAAACCTGATTATGAAATTTCACTTTGAATTGATGACTTAGTTGGTCAGAAAGTAACTGACTCAACTCACTTTCTATCATTTTATACTTTCACAATATAATGAGCAAGTCTAAAGACATCTAATAGAAAGAACAGCTAGTAAAAGTGAATCTAACACTTGTGTTAGAGGTAACAATTGCTATGAGCTGGAAACCCTGTCAAGAAAGCCTTTTGAATAGGTTTATCTTTACACAGACAGTTATTTATAACTGAAAAACATTGGTTCTCTCACAACCAGAGGTTGCTTTAAACCAAAATTTTGATTAAGTGTCTGTTATACACTTAATCCCTTCAAAATGGTTGAAAGCAGTATGAGTTTTAATAATAAAATCATGAACATACTGCTCAGTCAAAAGTTTCTTAAAAAGGATTTTCGAAAGACTCAGAAAAACCATCCATTGATGGATAATGAGTCAATGCCCCATGAATCACCTCTCATAGGAGTTAACACACCTAGAAGTGATGAGGGCAGCAAATTAAATTCTTAAGGAATTGATGGCTACATGTACAACATTGTCTGATAACAAGTTCTAATTGATAGCTTAGATGATGGGGAGAGAAATATTTTGGTACATTGTGAGAGATCTTCCAAACAGGGGAGGAAATGTTATTTGCATCTCAGGGGAGGAAACATCTCAGTGGAGGAAATAAAGCCCAAGGAAGATTAACCAGTGAAAGGGAGGAAAAGACAAGAGCATACAAGATGATGACATGGAAGTTGAAAATGACAAGAATAGAGCTGATTCTGGAGTATTACATATATTCAGAAGGGATGAAACATTCCAAAGGAGAAAGTTCTATCTAGGTCAAAGGAAGAGAGCTTTCAGTTTCAATTTCAGTTCACTACGTTTGTTAATCACTTGCAAAGGCATGCTGATAGATGATTTCACTTGTTGAAACAAGCATCCAAGATACACAGCACCATTGCCTCTTATAATTCCTCCATCCAAGGAAATTGTACCATCTTTTAGGTCAATGAATGAATCCTGAAGATGTGTATTGATATTGTTAAAGTCAAAGAACAGAAAGCAGATGAGTTACTGAGATATATTTTAATCTTTCAGAATAGAAGAAAGTTCAGTCCTAGGGTCTGACTATGAAGTGTTTGAAAGATCTTCACAATTCATCATTTAATTCAGAAAACATGTTGAAATGGATTCACATGTTTAGGGGAGGATTGTTGGGAATTAAATATTCTGAAAATTAAGTATCGGGAAATTCTCTAAGTGATTAAGTCTGGTGGTTAAGTCTGCTAGTGTTAATCCTGGTTAAGTCTGCTACTTGGTTAAGTTTGGTCGTTGAAGATTAAGTCTGCCAGTGTTAATTCTGGTGAATACAGAATTAAGTCTGCTCTTCAGAATGTTAAGTCTGGTAGACTAAAGTCAAATATACACGGTAGATAATATCTTACCCCATGTGCTCAGTCTTTATCTTATATTCACAGAACAAGTTGTAAACATAGATACATGTTGTATCTTAGTTACTTACACACATAAGATAAGCTAGCAGGTAGTTCGATTAGACTTGATGTGACTTAACAATATTGTAAAGATCTTCTTGTTCTATAAAAGAAGATCTTAGCTTAGTAGTCAAGTGTGCTTACTTAGAACTTGATAGAACTTTTCTTAAATATACAACAAGAACAATATCAAACCTTGGTATCATTGTCAATAATATTAATTGTTTGGTGTTAACTCTAAATTGTTCTTTATCAAATTCAAACAACCACCATTGTTCCATTTCCATACAACAAATAACCTTCTAAGTGTGATTAAGTAGATTCCGCATACTTAATCATATTAACTCAATATATCATATACACAAAGCAACAAAGGTTTAACCACCTTAAAGTGTATCGAATCCTAACAAATCATAAAACCATACGGAAATGCCCACGAGCTCAAACATATGTTTAAGGCATGATACATGCCCTAAACCAAAATCCCATCATATATCATAATCCTGTCATAGCAAAATGTACAAGGAGTAGCTAGCTCACAATGTACCAAAAGTGAAATGGGTGTATGGCACACATAAACCAATCACTAATCTAAACTGAACAAAGTACCTAGGATGCATCCATACGCTCCCTGCAAAATAACTCCATACCACTCGGGATGATTCTTCTAAAGGATTTTAACGAACGAAATGGTTTAGTTTCTCATGACTCGATCCTGACGGTCCAAAATAGCCTCAGGCTCCTCAACAAAAGACAAATCATAACGAATATGAGGAAAATACGGGGGTAATGCTAAACGATAGGAAACTTCATCAATTTATTCCAAGATTTCAAATGAACCAATGAAATGTACTAAAGATCAAAAGCACATAACGAGTTATCAAAGCGTATCAAAATGCATAATGAAATGGGTAGAATACCCGTACAAATGAAAATGAAATAAAGGAACAACGAATCGCGGACTTAATTTTCCTTCTGACTTGATGACCCAAAAGGACGGTTGTGTTGATAACCACGGGCCTGTTGGTCTCGATCACGCCACGATCTCTGACCATTGCTGTTACTCTGCCTATCATAACCATGCTTGTCATAACTCTTTTCATCATAAACCCTCTGGTCATACCCCCTTTGATTATTTCCCTGAGTTTCCGGTCGTATACGGTCTCCATCCCTGTTCCTCTTGTTGTTCTGCCTTGCCCTCTCACGCAGAATCTCAATGTTCCTTGCAACATTGACGACTTGGGCCACATTAGTGAACTCAGTGTTCACTATCCTGTCCAGTATCCATTCACAGAGTGCCCACTTGAAGTTCTTCGCCTGTTCCTCTTGGGTACCTGCTCTTGCCCCCTAGAAACCTGCCAACCTTAGAAACCTTTTCGTAAACTCCGCGCTGGTTTCTCCCTCCTTCTGACGAATCGTGTGGTACTCCCTCTCATACTTCTGTTGCTCTGACCATGGGAAGTACTGCAAAAAGAAAATGTCATGGAATTCATTCCATGTCAGAGCTTCCACATAAGCATCACCTCCTTTGGCTTGCTTGTAACCTTCTACCAGCTGAGGGCATTACCTTCCAACTTGTAGCTTGCCAACCTAGCCCTGAATTGGTCAGCACATCCCAACACTTCAAAGATCTTCTCAATGTGAGCAATCCAGTTTTCAGCCTCAACTGGTGTGGTAGCTGAGCTGAAGGATCAAGGCTTCTGTTTTCCAAACCTTTCTAACCAGGTATGGATGTTAGTGGGCTGAGCATCACCACCTGAACCACCACCACCATTGGTTGCGTTGGTGTTCTAACGGACCTTATCGGTTATCCGAGCCGTAAGATCAGGTAACCATGCATTAACTGCCTGTTATACTGCCGCAGCAAAAGCAGGGTCTGAATAGTCGTTAGTCCCACGATTGTTCACCATCTGAATAATCAACAAATGAATCATCGAAGACGAATTAGAGGTTACGATCAAATTACAAAAGGAAGAGATCATATCAAAAGGAAGCCTAATGTCTACCCAATCCTCACAGGTTATAAAATAAGCTCTACATGACGAAACCTAGGTGCTCTGATACCATAATTGTAACACCCCCATCCGAGAATGGGACAAATGTCACAAATATGGTGTCAATCAGAACATATAAACGCAAGCGAAAGACTTTATTAAATAAATACTAAGTAAAGTAAACAAATGACTTCCAAAAGAAATACAAATCCAACAAGTCTGAAATGAAAAGAAATATCTAAAGACGTAAGTCCTCAACTAAATCTAAATGTCAATGGGAAACTATGATAGGGTTGGTCCACTAGAAGCTCCTACGCTCATCCCTCAAAGCCCAACATCCCTCTTATTACCTGCCACAGAGAAAAGAAAATGTGCCTGAGCTTAAAAACCCTAGTGAATAGATATAACAAACGAATAACTAATCATGAATCAATATACGAAATGAAGTCAAAGAAATCTGCTGAGAAAAGTATCATAAGTTACAAGAGTCAAAGGAATAATGAGTCATGAGAAGGATAAAGGAAATCATAAAACCATACAGAAATGCCCACGAGCTCAAACATATGTTTAAGGCATGATACATGCCCTAAACCAAAGTCCCATCATATATCATAATCTTGTCATAGCAAAATGTACAAGGAGTAGCTAGCTCACAATGTAGTAAAAGTGAAATGGGGTGTATGGCACACATAAACCAATCACTAATCTAAACTGAACAAAGTACCTAGGATGCATGCATACGCTCCCTGCAAGATAACGTCATACCCATATGTTATTTGATTGGTTACAATGAGTTAGTGGTTCGGTTAATAATAAATTTAGTGTGCATGGTGAATGTAAAGAACTTTTCAGAATCTTCTGGATCAAGTTATATGGCCGGTGTTTTGTTTTTGCATATTGGTTAGACGCTAGGGGTTTGAGGTGTTGATTTAATTGGTTCATTGTTTGGAATTCTTGGAAAAAGTGAATATAGGTTGCATAGTAATGATTATAATATTTAATTTTTTGGTTTATTGGTTTATAGCCAAAGTTGTTGGCAAAATATGTTTTTTGGATTGGAGATTGTATCGGTATGGTGGGTTTGTGATTGGTATTAGCATTGGTATCGGCATCAGTATATGATAATCATAGTTATATTTGTTTGGGTTATAATGGATCATTGGTGATTGGTTTTGTGTTGGTGACGTTGATGCAATATTCTTAACTAATTCGACTAAGTCTTGAATAGTTATCTGTTACATATCGGAATCAACAATGTGCTTTGGTTCTGCATCTGGTTGTACTTTGATTTTGACTGGTTCTGTTTGATTTTGCATCTGTCTGATTACACACGTGGTTCTGCAGCTGGTTCCGCCTGGTTTTGTATGTCTGTCTGCTGCATCTGTCTGCCTGAATCTGCTCTTTGTCTACCTCTGTTCGGATCTCTCTGCTGCTGAATCTGTATTTGTCTGCTGATGTCTGAATCTGCTCTTCACGCGCATGTATACCTCTGTTCGAATCTCTCTGCCGCTGAATCTGCATCTGTCCGTCTGTATCTTTCTGTTGCTGTCTGCCTGGATCTGCTGTCTGCATTTGTCCATCTGATTTTGAAGTTTTCTTGTCAAACTCTCAATGCAGCATTATGAGTTTGAGGGGGCATGTTAGTTAATAAGGCCTATAGGCCCGACTCACTTGTTTAGGCCCATTTAATAGTTAGGGTTTCGTATTTGTCTTTTCTATTTAATGTTTTGTAATCTTTATAGTTAGTTGAATCTGATCAATATATTGTTCATTTTCCCTCTTTGATTTCTACAAGATGGTATTGTATTGAATGCGTATAAATCATAAACCGGGTACTACAAATAGACAAAGAACCCTAGGAGTACATGGGCTTTAGCCGGTACATGAGATAGATGGGCCTATGCAATATACTTAATACTGACACTCCCCCGCGGTGGGAGCGGGAGGACACCGAACACTTAAACTGGAGCGAAACTCCTCAAACAAAGTAGAAGGCAAGCCTTTAGTAAAAATATCCGCAAACTGATAGCGGGAAGGAACATGCAGAACCCAAACTTGGCCAGCAGCTACTAAATCCCGAATGAAATGAATGTCAATCTCAATATGCTTTGTACACTGGTGCTGAACCGGATTAGAAGACAAATAGACAACACTGACATTGTCACAGTAAACAAGGGTAGCAGAGGACAAGGGGGTATGCAACTCACGCAGTAAATTCCGTAGCCAACATGTCTCAGCAACTGCATTAGCAACACCTCGATATTCAGCCTCAGCACTGGAACGAGACAACGTAGGTTGACGCTTGGAGGACCACGAGAGCAGGTTATTGCCAAGAAAAACACAATAGCCAGAAGCTGATCTTCTAGTAGAGGGGCAACCAGCCCAATCCGCATCCGAATAAGCAACCAAGGATTTAGTAGAGGATGAGAACAACTATAACCCGTAGTCTAAAGTACCCCGAACATACCTCAAAATCCGCTTGAGGGCCGACAAATGAGGCTCTCGAGGATCATGCATATGAAGACATACCTGCTGAACAACATAAGAGATATCAGGGCGGGTAAAAGTCAGATACTGCAGAGAACCCGCAAGGCTCCTATATAATGTTGGATCAAAAACCGGATCACCATCATCCCCTAGTTTAGACTCAGTATCAACAGGAGTCCGACTAGGTTACAACCATCCATATGAGCCCTCTCGAGTATCTCTGTAGCATACTTGCGCTAAGACAAGAACATCCCTGAAGAGTCACGTGTAACAGAAATACCCAGAAAATAATTAAGTGATCCCAAATCTGTCATAGAAATTTCCTTATGTAAAGAAGCAATAACACGCTGTAATAAGCCATCAGAAGAGGCTGTCAGTACCATATCATCAACATACAATAATAGATAAGCAGTGTCAGTCCCCTGTCGATATATAAATAATGATGAGTCACAGCGACTATGTGCGAAGCCAATCCGAAGAACATAAGTAGCAAAGCGCTAAAACCAAGCCCGAGGGGCTTGTTCAGGGTGCGCAGGATCCCGAAAACCAGGAGGCTGATGCATATAAACGGTCTCAGCCAAATCACCATGTAAGAAGGCATTCTTGACATCAACCTGATGAACCGGCCAATGTCTAGAAGTAGCCAAACTAAGAACCGTCCGAATAGTGCCAGGTTTAACAACCAGGCTAAAAGTCTCATCAACATCAATGCCCTCTATCTAGGTGCTACCATTCACCACAAGACGAGCCTTGTAGCGACTGAGAGTACCATCCGCCAAATACTTGTGACGAAATAACCACATACACCGGACAATATTGGTATCCGTAGGTCGCGGCACAAGAATCCAAGTGTTGTTTTTAATAAGAGCATTGTATTCATCACGCATAGCATTTTGCCAGTTAGGATCATTAAAAGCATCGTTATATGATTTGGGTAAGGGGGAGACTTTAGACACATGATAAGAGAAACGTTGATTGGGACGATTAGTCCCGACACGAAAGCGTGTAACCATGGGGTGAACCAAAATCGGGTTCTGGTTGGGAGTGTCATTTGTGGTTGGTAGAGTTTGGGAAACGGAAACGGGGGCGGATGGTTGGTCAACTGGAGTGTGAACAGTCTGGTGAGTGGAAGTATCACTAGGCGTGGGAGATGGAGCCACATGAGGTGATACAATAGTAGGGGAAGGTAGAGGTTCTTGTAAGGGTGGAGAAGATTGGCTAGTAGTAATGGGCGGGTCATGGGTGGATGTTTGTGATGTGTTAATTGGTGTGGGTGCGAGTTTTATAATATTGGAAATGAAATTGGATGAGTCGTCTAAAAAATCATACGAGGGACTTACAGTGGGTGTCATGGATCCAAACGAAAAAATCGTTTCATCAAAAGTCACATGGCGAGAAATGATTATTTTGTTAGTGTTGAGGTCTAAGCAACGGTAGCCACGATGATTAGTGACATGGCCCAAAAATATTGAAGGTGTGGCTCGGGCTCCAACTTTGTGGTAGGCATCGATGTGAGGGTAACAAAGACACCCAAAATACGTAAAATACTATAATCTGGTGTAGTGCCAAATAGTCGGGTAAATGGGATCTCATTATCTATGGCACGGGATGGTAAAATGTTCAATAGATAAATGGCCATGTTGAGGGCTTCAATCCAATAATTTGGAGGTAGGTGAGCTTGAAACAACAATGTGCGAATAAGGTTATTGATGGTGCGAATCATCCTTTCAGATTTGCCATTTCGTTGGGAGGTGCGTGGGCAAGAGAAACGAAATTGTATCCCATTGTCATTAAATAATTTATGAAAAGCGTGGTTGTCAAATTCACCACCATGGTCACACTGAAAAGACTTGACTTCACATTTAAATTGAGTTTTGACAAAATTACGGAACAATATAAATTTGGACAAAACATCAGATTTATGAACTAAAGGATAAACCCATATAAACTGAGAATAATGATCCAAAAATAAGACATAATATCTGAAACCAGAAAGACTCGGGATTGGGGAAGCCCAAAAATCCGAGTGAACAATATCGAAACAAGATTGAACTAAAGTAGGTGAACTAACAAATGAAAGTCGCACGTGTTTGCCAAGCTGGAAGGCATGAAAAAGCACGTGAGACTTCTCTTTATTACATGAAATAGAATTACTGGAAATAACACGACGCATCACTTCACTTCCTGGATGTCCAAGACGCTGATGCCACGTATACTGACTGGTGAGGTAAGCTTGAGGAATAGGAGAAGGCTTTGTGACAGGGTAGAGATCTCCAGTGCTGTCACAGCGGAGTAGCCCCCAACGAGTTTGGAAGTCCTTAACAGAAAAACTAAAAGGATCAAATTCAACAGTACAATAATTGTCACATACAAACTGACGAACAAAATCAAAAATTTGACAATATTAGGAGTGATTAGAACATTATTTAGGTGAAGTGGTCGAAATGGAGTAGGCAAAATGCTATGGCCAGAGTTGGTGACGGGAATATTATGCCCGTCACCAACCACAACAGATGAATAAATACACGAATTAAATACGTCACTAAGATTAGTAACCAAATCATTTAGGTGAGAGGACGCACCTGCATCCATATTCCAATTACCGGGAGCTGGATCCTGAAGTGTCGGAGCAGCAAAAGCATGCGGCAAAATAGTTTCGTGATCTGTAGAAACTCCTAACGAACCTGCGATAACCTGCTGACCCGTCGCGGGTGGCTGACCTGTCGGACCAAACTAACCCGGGTTACCTGTAGAAACTGAACCGGCGCTAAAGGCTGAACCAGGTACATGACCTGACCCGGTTTAACAAACTGTTCCGGGTTCACGTAGTGACCTGGAAGACAAAAAATACCCTGATGAACTGCCGTGACCTGCTGGCCTATCTGCCCATATTGAACTCGATTCATGAACTGCCCCAAATGAGTGGGCTGTGTACCGGTTTGAGCAGCCCAAGTGGGTGTGTTTGTTGTTGGGCCAGAATGCATAGATGGGCTACTAAATCCTGGTGGGCTATGTGTTAATGAATAACCAGGGTTATAAGGAGTGGTGTGCAACGCAAGTGGGGCAGTAACATTAGAATGTGTTGCGTGATTTTGGCCATTAATCTGAGTGACAGTATTAGTCCCATTACACCCCAACTTGGCTAATAAACTTTGCAAAGTTTGCATATCAGTTTGTGAAAGAGAGGAAAAGGGAATATCATGTGAGCTTGACATACAATTACCAATTCCATGCACACCGTTGTGTAAAAATTTCCATGAGGCCCCAAAACGACATGAACCCTTATTGAAGTTAAAACATAGCTTGTGTACGTTTTCCATGGAGGAAGAAGAGCGCCGAGCATTGGAACCGGTGTTTGCCAATAAAACCATTGGTCATGACGACATAGAATCCGTAAGACCATCTTGGACACGTGACTTCAATCGCATCTCCTCCATGGTCAGCATAGACCTAACGGTTTTGAGATCCGGAAACGGATCCCGATGAGCAATGATGGTGGCTATGTTATCGTACCTTGCGGGCAAGCCTTCTAGTGCAAAAGTAACCACGTCATCACTATCCATAGTCGACCCAAGGCTAGTCAAGATGGTTGCAATAGATTCAGTCTTCCTAAAGTATGCATCAATGCTCATATCACCGAGTGTCAAAGAACGTAATTCCGCTTTCAAAGCTATAGAGCGGGTACATTTATTATCATAAAAAATACCGGCAAGAATATTCCATGCTTCTTTAGCCGATTGAGGGTTGTCAATGACGAGTCGTTGTTGAAGGGTTTTAGACACGGTGACAAAGATCCAAGAGAGGATTATGGTGTCAATTTTCAACCACTCGGCATTGTGAGGCGGGGTAATGCTCGAGGACGCCTCATCCTCATCCTTGGTCTCTATGTGATCCAAAAGGGAATTACCCCTACAAATATTGAGGAAGAAGTAGACCCACGATGAATAGTTCATCTCGTCCACATACAACTTGACGGGGATTAGGTTAGTGATGGCCATAAGTTTGTTGGAAAGAAGGATGATGGGTTGTGGGGGAGAGTTAATGACAGTCATGTTTGGTGTTTGTAAAGAGATCGTGAACAGTGAGTGAGTTTGTAGGGTTTGAGAAAGTAGCAGTAACACCGACGATTAGGAAACAAAATTGATTAAACAACGGGTCGACTGGTGATCCGATAAACCAACGATTGACAAACAACCTTCAACAGGTCGACTGGCTATTATTGCCAATGATCGACACTAAAAAAAAAAAAAAAAACAGGAGAAACAGCAGCGGTAGGGAAAGCGTGTTTTAGGGTTTTGCTCTTGATACCATGTTAGATGGTATTGTATTGAATGCGTACAAATCATAAACCAGGTACTACACATAGGCATGTTTGGCGAGAACCCTAGCAGTACATGGGCTTTAGCCCGTACATTAGATAGATGGGCCTATACAATATACATAATACTAACATAGATAACATTTACAGCATCACTATGCATGAGTTTATTATGTTAGTATGGTACCGCGGAAACTAACGACAATGATTAAGCATGTGTGTTTTTTTTGTTGCAAGTATATGTGTGCATTTTTATATGTGTGGGACATAAGATTAAAACGATACACTGATGAATTTGGTGTCGTAGGGATATTAGTATTCTAAAATGAAAATTGAAGAGGTTTGTTTTTAGTGTTTAATTACTAAGATGATAGTAACAAAATGATACAAGGAATTGAATGCTTAACTTCTTCAATCTTAAAAACAGAATCCTGCCATTTTAAGATGCATAATAAGTCCCCATAATAAGATAGCATACACACTTAAAAGTTTAATAATGGTTATATTTTTAGGCTTTTGTAAAACGGTGGGGGTAATAATTATGAAGTAATTCTTTTTTCCTTATCTTCATCATTATTAGTCCAACAAGGTACCCTTTTTCTAAACTTTATCTTGTCATGGTGTCATGTCCTTATAACCACGCCTGCTACATGTAATTATATCCTTATCAAATATGCCGAAAATTAGCCCAATAAATTGTCACAACATCTACCAATGTTCGTATTTCAGTCGACGTCTATAAGTGACAGTTCCTATAGAAAAATTATTGTTGCATAATATATCCTTTGATACATAAAAAAGAAAATATATAAACGAAGTAGAAAGAATTGACCTTCGTTCAATATTATTTAGGTTTGTTAACACAAGTTATTTCCTAGTTTTTCAGGCTTGACAATCGTTAACGTTATTACAACAAATTTGTCATTTCTACACGCTTTTTTCTTCGTACTTTATGAAATGTGAACAATTTTTTTAAAGATATTCACACTTAAGAGTGTGAATAATTGTTTCAAAATCCCCACACTTAAAAAGTGTGAATAATTTCAATCTCACACTTAAAAGTGTGAAGAACTATTTCAAAATCAAAATCATCACACTTAGGGCACTAGGAGTGGCAGCGGTATGGCCAAATTTATGGACCATATCGCCAGTAACACCGCCGCCGGTGCCAACGGTATGCCCAAAATTTATGCCCAACGGCATTATACACCGGTAGCCATGAATTCCATTTTGACCGTTGCTACATGAATTGGGAGGAAAAAAATAGCCGTTTGGCATTAAAAATAAATAAATAAATAAATAAAATTAACCCCTTTTTCACTTATATATACATACCTACTTCCATTTCAAAAACATCAACAAACATTCAATCAAAACACACCCATTTTCATATACACTCCACAAAAAAAAAATGTCTTCATCTTCCGACGAAATCATCATCCCAACTATGCTACCCGATTTATCCACGGGTAGTTCATGTGCCTTTTTTCTAGACGCGATAAAAGAGATTGAAGCCCTTGAAGACTCGGGAAGCTCTAATGATTCACGCACTTATATTGAGCGACACCGGGAACAAGCTAACGAAATGGAACGGCTCCAGATAGTTCATTTGTTTTACGCGGGCGCTATTACAAACGTGGCTATTTCCTTACCGATGAGATTTATCCTAAGTGGTCTACGTTTGTTAAAGCGTATCTGCATCCAGTTGACCCGAAAGAAAAGAAATTCAAGCGACTACAAGAGGCGGCAAGAAAAGATGTTGAACGAGCTTTTGGTGTGCTTAAGGGAAAATGGAAGATTTTGGATCGTCCTGTCCGGTTTTTCGAGAAAGAAAAGATTAGAAAATGTTAGCAATCATTTTATGTCAATATAAAGTGATGGTCATTTGCTAACAATTTAATGTGTCAAGTATAATATTTAGTTTAGATTAGTGGGCTATATGTATTAGCTTTGTTAGTTATAACTTGTATATGTGTAATACAAGTATAGTCCATTAGATAGTCCAAGTCAAAGCCCAATCACAAGCCATGTGTTGGCTGTGATTCGTATAAACACACACACACACACATCTCTTTTACAAAGTGTGCCTCATTATTTACATTACAAAAGAGTGTGTGTGTGTGTAAAAGCAAAACCTCTCAAGTCTTTGTATTATCTTCAAAGTTGAATATAATCATTAGACTTGTAAAATATCCACATATCTCTCTTATTGTTCTTGACTTAATATGTTATGAGTGTCATCAAGTTTGTGTTTATTTGTATGATATAGAAGTGGGTCGATCTTTACAAGTGGTATACATGAGCCAAGCAACAAGGTAGAAAGTTTGTGTCTAAGTGTGTTCGGTTTGTTTGCAAAGAAACCAACTGTTGTGGTTTTTGGATTCTCAAAAAGTCACAAAGTGGGTTCTTTTTAAGGAAATCGAATAGTGAAAAATCTTGTATAAGGTTGTGTTTGTTCTTGGTTTGGCAAACTTGTGATTTTTCTTCACTTGATTGCTGGGAAAAAATTTCACTTTTTGGTGTTCTTAGTTGTCTTTTGATCGAAGATACTCAAAAGCAAAATCACTTTATGTGTTTGTATAATATCTTGGATATTATTGGTTAAAGAAGTGAAAAGTTGTAAGGAATATTGCAACTTGGGTCTGAGATATCCCTTGAAATAAGGCATCACGTGTGTGTGTAAGGGAAAAAGTCAAAAAAGGTAGGAAAAGTTCAATCTATCGCACTTGCAAGAAATATCTGCGTTTTATCGCAATTGGAAGACAAATCTGCGGTTTATCGCATTTGAAAGCCTTATCGCAGTTGACTTAGTCGGACCTTATCGCAATTCAGTTATCGCACTTCTTGTATTAGAATTGCGATAGGTATCGCTATTGGCTTATCGCTGTTGACTGACCTATCGCAGTTGACCATCGCATTTGACATATCGCAATTCATCTGACCAAGTTTTATCGCAATTGCAACTGCGATAGTTATCGCATTTGGCCATTTTTAGCCTTATCGCAGTTGAGCTTTACATAGTGTCATCCGAGATCCTTGGCCTCGTCAGATATCGGACAAAGAAGACCTCTAGGATATCGGACAACAAAGGATTTTGAGCAGTTTTCAGAATTGACATATTCAGTCCCTGTACTTTCCAGCAGCCTTTGAAAACTTTCAGATTTGGCAGTTTTGGCCCTCGTACTTCTGTGAAACGATTTCAAAGTTGTCATTTTACGTCAAAACTTCAAAAGGTTATAACTTTTGAACCGTAACTCCGTTTTCAGTCCACGACCTGTCAAAACGACCGTGAGACCGAGGAGAAGGACACGTTGAATTAGTTTATTCATTCAACCCAAGTTTCGAGGCCTGAAAACGCTCCAAAATGAAGTTATTGAGGTTTTAAGTTTCCAGACCAAAATTCCACCGTAACAACTTGCTTAACATCAACAACAAACCAAAGCCTCACGTCAAAAACCAAGTTTAACCTTCAACAACAACTACAACTACTTCTATTTTGTTGAAACGATCCTCAAATCCACTTTATCATACCATATCTTAAAAATGACTACACAACAAGACATTCATGCCGCAGGTTCAGAAAACCGTCCTCCAATGTTAGAAAAGGGTGGTTACCTTCCATGGACGAGTCGTATGCTTCGTTATATGAAATCAAAACCTAATGGACAAGGTAGACTCTTGGCTAACTCTGTTGAGAAAGGTCCATTCAAGCCTCGTAGGACGGAACTTACAGCTGAAGATCGAACTTCAGAACCTCCCGTTGCAGCAACTTACAAAATCCAAGAAGAAAAGGATTATACGGCAGATGATTGGAAGCAAATTGAAGCTGATAACTTGGCAATGCATCTAATCCAACTTGGGTTACCTCAAGATATATTCTGTGCTGTAGACAGTTGTGAAACTGCTCATGCAATGTGGGAACGAGTCAAAAGACTTTGTTATGGTACAGATATTGGTAAACAAGAATTGGAAAACAAGCTTCTGACTGAATGGGAGAAGTTCACATCTACACCAGCTGAACAGATTGAATCTTACTACACACGGTTTTGTACTCTAATGAATGAGTTGATCAGAAACAATTTGGCACCTAAACCAATTGTTCAAAATATCAAGTTCATCAACAACCTTCCTGAAGAATGGGGACGATATGTTACTATTGTCAACCAGACACAAAACCTTCACAAGATGAACTATGATCAGCTTTATGACTTCCTAAAACAAAACCAAGCAGAGGCAAATGAAGTCAGACAAGAGAAACTAGCAAAACAACAAGATCCTCTTGCACTCATAGTCCAAACACCTACACCTGCAACAGTTAATGCACAACCTTCATCATCATCTTCATCCCAACAAGTTATGCAACAACAATACAATCCTCAAACACCGTTCTACCCACAAAAACAACATGTAATCCCACAACAACAATACCCACAACACCCAGATCCACATGATCAGGATGAGTCAACTGATGACTTGACTCAAGCTTTTGCCTACCTATCAAAAGCATTCCAAGGACGTTACTCCACACCCACCAACAACAATCAACGAATCTCATCGAACACTCGCAACAAGCAGATTGCACAGCCGAGTTTCAACATGGGACAGCAAGGTCAGATGGTTGGGGGATATGGGAATCAACAGGGATATGCTCCAAGATATCAGATGGGAAATAAGAATGCAGGGCAGTATGTTGGTAATCAGATGGGTCAGTTTGCAGGGAATCAGATGGGTAATGCTGTTGGTAATCAACGGGTACAGAATGCTGGGAATTAGTTTGGGAATGTTGCTCAGGGAGCTGGGAACAGGAATCAGGGTAATGTGATGAAGTGCTTCAATTGTCAGGGTATTGGTCATATGGCTAGGAACTGTCCAGACAAGCCGAATAAGAGGGATCCAGCTTACTTGCAGAAAGCATTAATGTTGGCAAACAAGGAAACGGCTGGGCTTCAGTTAAGTGCAGAAGAGAATGACTTCATGGCTATTATGGATGCTTCAGAAGATCTTGAAGACATCGATGCAAACTGCATTTTTATGGCAAATCTTCAGGAGGCAAAGTACGACACGGACTCAGAAGCACCTCCTGCTTTTGACACTAATGCGGTTTCTGAGGTACAACCATATATTACATGTCACAATAATGAAATGTTTGATATGTCACCTCAAAATGAACAGTATCCTGAGACTCCTAATCTCATTTATGATACATACATGGACGAACCAAGTTGTAGTAATACTAATTTGGTAACTCCAGATATGCATCCTAATGAAGAATTCGAGTCACAGCATACTGATAATGATGAGGAAACACGTGCTATGTTTGAATCATTATTGCATAATTGTAGTATTGAAATTGAGAAAGTTAAAACGGTCAATCGCGAGGTTAAGGCCGCGAATGAAAAATTGACCGCTGAGCTTGAGAGTTATAAGGTGAATGCACAAGCTTATGATTTTCATAACGAAAAACAGTCAGAACTTGAGGTTAGCTTAAGAGATTCTGAGTTAAGAGAGAAACATTTGCAAATAAAATTTGACACTCTCGATGTTAATTTGAATTTGCAAATCAAATCTCTTAACAAAGAAATTTCTGAACTAACCAACCAGCTTTCAAAACAAAAATCAACTTATTCCAATCTTGAAAAAGAAAAGAAGGAGTTGAATGAAAGGTTTTCAAAACGTGAAAAAGATCTTCAAAAAGAGATCACTGTCAAAAAGGAAACCATTGCAAAGTTGGAAGATTTAATTGTAAAAACGGGTCATTCTGCACAAACAGTTAACTTGTTGATAAATGATCCAAACCCGATTTTACATACGCTAAAGAAAACGGCTATCGGTTGTGAAAACCCTTCTTATCTCAAGAAAGCTCAGAAAAATCAGAATGTGTTATATAATGGTAGTGTGCTAAATGATAATCATGATCCGATTGAGATTTATGATTCGGATGAAACGATTGAGCGTACTGAAAAGAGACGAGTCAAAATGAGACAAATGAACCCAGAAATTAAACCAATTGACTATAATGAAGTTAACAGACTTGCTGGGGTTCATCTTGTTAAAAAGGAGTCACCTCTGTTTTTTCAAAAACCAGTGGTTTTCACAAGACAAAAAGCTGTCTCAATTCATCTGTCTAACATTCAACAAAGGGCATCTAAAAACACTTTTGATACAAGTGCAGCTAGACTATATTTGGTGGATCTTAAACAGAGAATTGAAACACTTCAAAGTATTGTGGCTTCCAAAACAAACAGTCAAAAATTTGAATGGTTTTCAGGTGTTCAGGATGAAATTAAAGAGATTTTTGAATCGGAAATTAATCCACACATTTCTGCAATCTATGCGGTTGTTCAAAATGTGGAAAATAATCTTTTGAGAGAATCAGCAGCATTTGTTGAGGACCACAAATCCTTAGTGAATGAAGCCAATGAATACTTGGAACACATAAAAGTTTTGGAACAACAAAATGACTCTCTCTCTTTCGAAGCTCTATCGACCGATATCATGTCTATTATTTTCCGAACATATTCTGTGGAGGATGATGAAACACTTCGAGCTGAGACTTCTCAAATTGCTGAAAAATATGAAAAGGCACTTTTAAAGCTTGAAAAACAAAATTGCACATATTTTAAACAACTTGATACGAAAAAGGAAGAATGCAAGTATGACAAACTGTCGTATGAGCGTTCTTACAAAAACATGCAAGATCAAATAAATCTTTTGAAGTCTCAGCTTGTAAGTCAAAAAGGGCAGGGTGAGGAAACTACGGGTATTGCACCATTAACCCCCTTGCCTAATGAGAAACAAAAAGGGAAAGCTGTTGTCAAGAACACTAATGTGATAGCACCTGGCCTTTATAGGATTAGTCCCACTACTGCGTCTGCCTCTACATCTAAAACATATAGGGCGATAGACAAAAGTATTAAAGATAATCCAAACGAGATTAGGACTGCTAAAACAACATCTCAGGACAACAACATAAATTCTAATGAGTGTGCCTTACCTTCTACAGGATTAGAAAGCAACTCTAGGAGCAGAAGACAGTCTAGGAGCAATATCAAGAAACCTAGTGTCCCATCTGTTTCTGAGAATGCAAGCAAGAAAGTAGAAGAACACCCTAGGAATTTACCGCTTCCCAAGAAGAAACATGTATCATCTAGTTGTAATGATAAGACTCATGTTTCTAATGCATGTAATGATTCTGATTGTTTAATGCAAAAGATATCTTTGTCTGTAAATGCTTGTGATGATAATGTTTCCACTAATGTGAAAAAGAATGATATGCCAGAACAGAAAAAGGGTCCTTTTGTAACTAAGGCTAAGTCTAGATATATTCGAAGACTTATTGCAAAAGCTAGGATAACCACTAGCAGCCTATTGCCTAAGGATCACTCTAAGTTTTGTGCATGGAAACCAACGGGTAGAATGTTTACACCCAAGAATGGCACATTAGAAATAGTTCCCAATGCATCATCGGAAACCATCTCTAAGTGTACTCCACCTGTTACATCTAACCCCTTGGAACCAAATGTTACACGGTTTCCATATACAAATTCTTTTGTTCTTCTCAGGTCATTGAAATCTGTCTTTGGATCGTCGACTCGGGTTGCTCCAAGCACATGACCGGGAATCTGAAGCTGCTGATCAATTTTGTGTGGCAGTTCATGGGGACTGTACGTTTTGGGAATGATCATGTTGCAGCTATTCTGGGTTATGGAGATCTTCCGTTTGGAAACTACTTAATCACTTGGGTTTACTATGTCGAAGGGTTGGGACACAATCTGTTCTCTGTCGGATAGTTTTGTGATGCTGATTTAAAGGTTGCATTTCGGAGAAACACTTGCTTTGTCAGGAATTTGGTTGGGGATGATCTCTTAATTGGGGATCGTGGCACCAATCTTTATGCAATTGACATAAACCAAATGGCCTCTTCATCACCGATTTGTCTCATGACCAGGGCAGGCAAAACAAAATCCTGGTTGTGGCATAGACGTTTGTCCCATCTGAACTTTGACACGATCAACAAGCTTGCCAAAGACGACATCGTCTCCGGACTTCCTAAATTCAAATACACCAAAGAACACCTATGTCCATCATGTGAGCAGGGAAAGAGCAAAAGAGCAATATATAAACCTAAACCCGTACCTAGTTCGGTTGATAGGTTGCATCTGTTGCACATGGACTTATGTGGCCCGATGAGAGTTCAAAGCATAAATGGGAAGAAGTATATTCTTGTAATTGTTGACGACTATTCAAGATATACATGGGTGAAGTTTTTGAGATCAAAAGATGAAGCACCAAGCACCATCATCACCTTTCTGAAGCGGATTCAAGTTCTACTTCAAGCTACAGTTAGGATAGTAAGAACGGATAATGGCACGGAATTTGTCAATCAGGAGTTAAGAACATTCTTTGAAGAAACTGGTATTACTCACCAGACATCAGCTGTTCGAACTCCACAGCAGAATGGGGTAGTTGAAAGAAGGAATCGAACCCTTGTAGAAGCTGCTCGCACTATGCTGATCTATTCCAGTGCATCTTTATTCTTATGGGCTGATGCTGTATCTACTGCTTGTTTTACTCAAAACCGATCCCTAATCCATCCAAGATTCAATAAAACCCCATATGAACTTGTCAACAACCGAAAACCGGATATTTCTTATCTTCATGTATTTGGCGCTTTATGCTATCCAACAAATGACAGGGAAGATCTGGGAAAGTTAAAGGCTAAGGGTGATATTGGAATCTTTATTGGGTATTCTGAAAACTCCAGGGCATTCAGGGTGTATAACAGGAGAATGAAAAAGATAATGGAGACGATGAATGTGAAGTTTGATGAAATTTCACAAATGGCTTCTGAGAGACTCGCTCTAGAACCCGCGCTTAACCCGATGACTTCCGGACATATCAGTTCGGGACTCGCACCTCAAGGAGCTCAATCAATTCATGACGAACAACCCACAACTCAAGAACTGGATAATTTCTTCAAGTTCATGTACGATGAATACTATGGTGGCGCTTCGAAAAATGCATCTAACCAACATTCCGCTGCAACCGCTCAACATCAACAACCACCACCAATTCCACCAAATCCAGATGCATCCACAACATTCGAAGCTGGCGCACCACCTCCCTCACCATCAACATCATCTACATTTACTCCTGCAACTCCATTCATTGAAATTGTTCTACCCAGAATTGATGAGCAAGAACTAAATAATGCTGTGTTAGACGATGAAGTCTTTGAAAACCCGTTTGGAACGGAATCTGGTGAATCATCTTCCAGATTACATGAACCGTCTAACACACATTCAAACAGTCCAAGGTACCCTTCAACATTACAGTGGACAAAAGACCATCCGATTGAACAGGTTATTGGTGAACCCTCAAGACCAATTCAGACGAGAAAACAACTTCATACCGATTGCGACATGTGCATCTATGTCTGCTCAGTCAGTCTCATAGAACCTAAGAACATTCGGGAAGCAATGGCAGATAACGCCTGGATTGAAGCGATGCAGGAAGAACTTCTTCAATTTCAAATCCATGACACCTGGGATTTAGTTCCAAGACCAATTGACAAACTAGTCATTGATCTTAAGTGGTTATGGAAAAATAAAAAGGATGAAGAAATGACTGTGATTCGCAACAAGGCTCGTCTGGTGGCAAAGGGATTCAGACAAGAAGAAGGAATAGATTTTGAAGAGTCATTCGCACCGGTTGCAAGGCTTGAAGCAGTCAGGATTTTCTTAGCTTATGCCGCTCACAAGAACATCACGGTTTATCAGATGGACATCAAGACGGCGTTCTTGAATGGAACTCTGAAAGAAGAAGTGTATGTGAGTCAACCAGACGGTTTCGTTGACAAAGATCATCCAGAATACGTCTACAAGCTAAAGAAGGCAATCTATGGTTTGAAACAAGCCCCACGGGCGTGGTATGACGAGTTATCATCTTTCTTGTTGTCAAATAATTTCACCAAAGGAACAATTGATCCAACCTTGTTTACAAGAAAATACAAAAATGACATTTTGATTGTTCAGATTTATGTGGACGACATAATATTTGGGTCCACTAATCCGACACATTCAAAACATTTTTCAAATCTCATGAAAAGCAAATTCGAAATGTCCATGATGGGTGAATTAAAATTCTTTTTAGGCTTACAAATTCATCAATCCCTACGTGGAATTTTTCTTAATCAGGCTAAATACACAATTGAGATTTTGAAAAAACATGGAATGGACAATTGTGACTCTGTTGGTACTCCAATGGTCACTTCACCAAAAATTGGCGCTGACCTATATGGGAAACCCATGGATCCGAAGAAATATCGGAGCATGATTGGTTCTCTCATGTATCTAACTGCAAGCCGACCAGATATTCATTTTGCTGTTTGCTTACTTGCACGATTTCAGGCAAGGCCTACCGAACTTCACCTCCAAGAGGTTAAACGGATCTTTCGATACCTTCGAAGAACCATTAACATGGGACTTTGGTATCCGAAGGATTCGGAGTTTACACTAATTGCCTTTTCAGATGCCGATCATGCTGGATGCCAAGTAACAGCGAAAAGTACATCAGGCGGAGCGCAATTTCTGGGAGAAAAGCTAGTAGGCTGGTCGTCAAGAAAACAAGATTGCACTGCTTTATCAACAGCAGAGGCCGAGTATGTGTCTCTATCTGCGTGTTGTGCTCAAGTCCTATGGATGAGAACACAACTCACAGATTATGGTTTCTCTTTCAACTGCATACCTTTGTATTGCGATTCAAAAAGTGCCATAGCCATCTCGTGCAACCCAGTGCAACACTCGAAGACCAAGCATATTAGAGTCCGCTACCACTGCATAAAAGAGCACGTTGAAGAGGGTACTATTGAATTGTTTTTCGTTAAGACTGAATACCAGCTCGCTGATCTATTTACTAAGGCCCTCCCAAAAGAGCGGTTTGAAAACTTAGTTCGTCGAATTGGCATGCGAAGCCTAACTCCCGAAGAGTTAGAAAGTCTTCTCGAATCTTATTGATTTACTTCATAAAGCTTCGCATGTAAATATATATGTGTAAATATGTTTGTAAATAGTTATGTATATATTTTTGGTAAATATATATATATATATATATATACTTTTTCAAAAACAAAAATATAAAAATAGAAAACTTCAAAAAGACATAAAAAATATAAAACATCAAAAACCAAAAATACTCTTCTCACGACATGTCTCTTGTCTAATCAATATTCTGTACGTATCTAGATATGTCATTCAACAATGATACGGACATGTACAGATGCTTGAGCGAGAGTTATTTTTTATGTTTTTCTAAAACATGTCGTTTCTCAAATTTCTTAACGGCTTTCGTGCATTTCAGTACGAAACCCGCGCTACATTGAATGACTTCTGATTATTTTCGATCAGAACTCGCAATGTTAATGGCGAAAAGCTAAAACCAGTGAGCACTTAATCAAAATTGTTTCAAAAAGATTTTTCAAAGTCTTTTTATAAATTTTGTGCTCACAAAAACTCCCTCAAAGACCACTAAATGCTTTTAAACTCAAAAGTTTAACCATTTGCTCTGATTAAGGGGGAGTTGAAAAAGAAAAATGTTCCACGTTTCATGCTCAAATCCATCTTGTTCTCCAAAACGTCTTGCTTTTCATCAGTTGATATCAAAAATATCAATGCATGCTATTTTTGAGGGGGAGAAGATGAGATTAAAATGTGTTCAAAAAGTTTTTGTGGTTTGAATCTCAAGACTCAGGGATAACCCTCGAATTGACGAAACTAAATGTCTGTTCTCGAAAAGACATGTCCTGGACGGGTAATAATTTCAAGCTGGTTTACCAGTGATGCAAGCGTGTCTCGCAAAGGACTTGTCTGAGTAGAATGTACCAATTCGAGAGATGATCTTTGAATATGACCAGGACGGGTAATAACTTCAAACTAGTCTAACTAGTGATGTAAGCGTGTCCCGCGAAGGTTATGTTCATTGAAAGTCGATCAATTCAAATGTGCGAACTCTACCCAACATGTGCAATTTATTACAAAAATGCATGAGCACATGTGAAGGGGGAGTGTTTCATAAATGCAAAACTCTCGATGTGTTAACAAAATGTGTTTTCTCATAAACACGTTGGGAGATTTTCACAAGGTTTAATGGCATGTGACAAATAATCTAGGATAATCATGGAGCAATAAGGTGATTATGGTTAGGTAATGTCTAATGATCCGCCAGAACCGGAGGGATCTACCCAAGGACAATTCCAATAGCTTAGCATTAGAAGTCCTTAGGTAAGATTGAAAAAAGGAGTATAATGAGAAAGGAGAAAGAGGGGGTTGAAGAATGAAAAAGAAAAGTTTTTGTAAGGGTGAAAATAAATAGCCCTCCATGAAAACTTAGGACAGAAACCGGGTCAATACATCTGCTATCGGTATTCACTAAGGTGATACTGGTATTGAAGACAAGACGTCATGGACCCAGTGACGCATTTGCACCACCCCTCCTTGCCACTCAGATATCTCTTAAAAGATATTTGTTTCATTTCTCACGGAGAACACTACATAATCTATCGACCTCTCACTCCGAGATGTGTTGATATTGAAAAGGTGGCACTCTGCTCCATGCCTCCGACGACTAAAACCAAAACGCACATTATTGAGTCTAGAGACATGAGATTCATCAAAGATCTCTTAGGAACACTTCCTATGAAATACACTTGTGTTCATCATAAGGATACAAGTTGTATGAGTCTTAATGAGATCTAAGGATCTTGCCTCGTGACATGATGGCCGAAGGACGAATTATTGCTAACTGTTTTATACAGGTACCGACGAAAGTCTATCAACCATCATCATCTGCTATGACGACGCATCTGGACAGAAGAAGCAGATCAAGGCAAGTCAGACCAAAAGACGATTCCTTGAAGATCGCAGCACATGAAGGAACACTGAATGAAGGATATTATACAGTGACACTCGAAGTTCAAGATGTCAAAATCTAAAGACCAATCACGGGAGCATCATTGAAATGACCATCCCTTAGGGGGAGATTGTTAGCAATCATTTTATGTCAATATAAAGTGATGGTCATTTGCTAACAATTTAATGTGTCAAATATAATATTTAGTTTAGATTAGTGGGCTATATGTATTAGCTTTGTTAGTTATAACTTGTATATGTGTAATACAAGTATAGTCCATTAGATAGTCCAAGTCAAAGCCCAATCACAAGCCATGTGTTGGCTGTGATTCGTATAAACACACACACACACACACACATCTCTTTTACAAAGTGTGCCTCATTATTTACATTACAAAAGAGAGTGTGTGTGTGTGTAAAAGCAAAACCTCTCAAGTCTTTGTATTATCTTCAAAGTTGAATATAATCATTAGACTTGTAAAATATCCACATATCTCTCTTATTGTTCTTGACTTAATATGTTATGAGTGTCATCAAGTTTGTGTTTATTTGTATGATATAGAAGTGGGTCGATCTTTACAGAAAAGTCGTCGAAACGTGTTGTATATTGCACAACATGATCATAAAGGACGACCAGAGGGCAATATCACCGGTTCATATAATGGACCAACCGGTGCCGGTATCTTATGACCCAAGTGTACTACCGGAGTTACATGACGAAAACGTCCATCATCGTCTCTAATATGATCTTACGGAGCACGTAGCGGGTCTAGACTTGGCATATCTCGATGACCCAACGGCTCAACCACCACCAATTGATGACTTAATTTAGTGTTATGTAGTTTTTTTATTTTTAAGAATAATGTTGCAATGTAGTTTTCTTTTTTAGTTTGTAGTGTAATGTTATGTTTTTAATAAAATGTTTATGTTTTTAATTAAATTAATTTTAGTTTAATTATAAAAAAGAAAAAGAAAAAATTTGGGAGGGATGAGAATTTATCGGGCGCCAGTGAATTAAGTTGGGAGGTGGAATGAGTTGGCTGAAGTTTATTAGCTGAATTTGGGAGGTATGATAAATTTAACCACTACCACTCCCAGTACCCTTAAAAGTGTGAAAAATTGGTTTAAAACCCTCACACTTAAAAGTGTGAAAAATATTCATAAATTTTCACACATAAAATTGTGAAAATATTTGCCACACCCAATTGGTTCACACACATACTAGTGTGAACTTTTAATTCTTCATACTTTAAAGTGTGTAAACATGCTCTAATAAATGTGAGTATGTTACTATTTTGTAATAGTGCGTTCAGAATTATTGGGGTTGCAAAATAGTACGTGTAGGGGTGTTCATCGGTTCGGTGTTCGGTTAAAAAATTTTTTTGGGTCATAACCGAAAACCGAACAGAACCGAAAATATTTGTGACCGAACCGAACCGAGAACCGAACCGAAGTTCGGTTCGGTTATGGGTCAAAACCGAAAACCGAAATTTTGTACTTGAATATTGAACAACATTTATATTTGCTCTAATATTGAACCATAACAGTCTTGCATACACATATTGATATGTATGTCAAATGATTAAACCTAGAGAATAGAACATACATCATCCAGATACATAAACTTTCCTAAGAAATAACTAATCATAGCACATGACCCCATGACGGTATGCCAAAATATATGCAAAACGACATACCTAGAAAAGTTTTAACATCTATTAAACACAAAATACCCTAACATCATAGGACCTAGGGTTAGTCAAGTTATATTTTTTTAATTAATATATAAAAAATATTAAATATTAATTATAATTCGGTTTTCGGTTCGGTTCGGTTGTCAATATGCTAAACCCATAACCGAACCATAAACCGATTAAAATGTTCGGTTCGGTTCGGTTTTTACCAATTCGGTTCGGTTAAGAATTCGGTTCGATTCGGTTTCGGTTTTCGGTTACTGCAGATATTACCCGATCCATGAACACCCCTAAGTACGTGTGGGCAGAATAAATCATCATTTGTTTAGCCCAACACAGAAATAAACTGAGCATAATGCAATGTAGCCCAAGTAATGAGAGTCCAAACTCCAAAGTAAAGGGAAGTGGAAAGTTATATGTCCGTATTATTTTTTGTTGTTCAAGAAAACCTAGGGAAGACTCAGACAATTGGAGAAATTCGTTTGACTGAGATAAAGAAGAAAATATGTGATTTCTTTACCATTAGCATTACTTGGCATACCAGAAATTTGCATATGATAGAGTACACAGAACACATTCCTTTTATTTGCATGGAAATGATATCGGAGAGTCCCATATTCAAACTTTGAGGCATATATTTTTCCTGAATATGAATCTATTAATGGATATAAGTTTCTTTTCTTGAAAGATGTACATTGAACTTTGGAAATGTTAATTAGCTAAGGAAAGGTTATATTGATATATGGATGGATATATAGAAAGTTTCTTATTATGAACCATACATGCATCTAACTTTGGAAAAGTTAATTAAGGAAAGGATGGTACGAGAAACACGTAAAGTTCCATTGTAAATTCAGATATGTATCTTACAAGTATTCAAGGATGGATCACGAGCTTCTATTAAGAAGAGCTTTGATATAGGGACCTAAATTGTACTGGTCATTTATGCATTAGGTCACCTTTTAGGTCCCTTTAGTTAGGGCCATTTATCATTTTCGTTTATTTAGTTGAATCACGAGATTCTATTGAACAAGGCCAATTTATTTCTGTCAACTGAAAATTTGTTTCTGACAATGATGATAATCACATGATCTGATCAAGATATGTTAGTTAATGTGTTAGCTTGTTTATTTAAAAATTAATTAAGCTAGCTAGTCTCACATTACAAGAAAACTAGGCAACATTATTTACGAATTTTTCCAGGGAAAATTTCCATAGTAAATTATCAACGTAACACAGACAATTTTCCTTTAAAAAGATATCCTGATTACCTAATGAAATGCGGTAGGAAAGTTCTTACGAAATATTTACTCCCTCCGTCCCATTTTATAAGTTCATGTTTGAAAAGTCAAAATCTTTTTCGTTTGACCGTAATTATTTTTTTTCGTGTTATATAATACTTGATACAAAATATATAAATTGATTTGAGTTTTAAATGTATTTTCATTGGTATACGTTTCATTAAGTATTATATAACACGAAAAAAAATAATTACGGTCAAACTCTGAGGAAAAAGACTTTGATTTTTCAAACATGGACTTATAAAATGGGACGGAGGGAGTATAAAAATTTGTAATAAGTCACTAGAAAAGGAAACTACCATTCCGTCATAAATCACTAGGAAATGAGAACTAAATTCCGTAGGAAATCAGTCTGATGCATGCATGATAGTTAAATTGTATTTCTATCCGGAACAAAATAGAAAGAAACCTGTTATTGACTACTAGAAAAAAGAGCAAAAGCGACTAACTCCGTCGGTAATTACCAACAGAATTACAAACGGATACCAACAAAGATTTTTGCAGATTACCGACAAATCTGCAATCTAAGATGTACTGATGTACCAATATATATTCTAATCCTCTCATACATGTCCGACTCAATTATAACCTCTGAATTATAATTCCTTTTTTTGCAAATTTTGAGCGAAACGTGGGAAAGTAATAATATCTGTTTTATGGACAAATATGCTCTAGGAAATATGAACTGATATATTACTTCTAGATAAAAAACTACAATAATTAATAAACAATTGGTATTTCATATCCTTCAAGCATATACCCATTGACACAACTACAAAAGCTTGATTGAGAGATTCTTTATCTAGAGTAGCAACGGTGCCTGGTGGATAAGGGACAAATCTAATGCTGACAATTATTTGACTGAGATGCAGTTCACATGCTTTGTTTATACTGTATTTTTCTATCAGCTTTTGACTAAGATGGGGTAGATGATCATATGCCATCATTGCATGTTGGAGCCTTGGAGATAGCTGCACTGCTGCAGACCGTAGATTTGGAAGCACATTATTAAGTATTCTTACTTAGAAAATGATTTGCCGCCATAATTTCACTTACTACAAGGAAAGCAACATTTGTGACATAGGGTTATTGACACAAGAAAGTGTCACTAAATTTAGGGATTTAGTGACATTTTTTAATAGGGTGTTGTTAAAAGGTTACAACTTTGGGATATATATATATATATAAGAGGGTTTTATTTTCAGAACCCTGTTAAGTGCGGGAACTGCGAGAACTCCCCTAGACCAATCATATTTTTTTAAATATTAAATATTTTTATTTAATCAAAAGGGTATGATAGTAAAAAAACAATTTTTATTTATTTGTGATTTTTCTTATTAAAATTCGTTTTTTAAAATCCCATAATTTTAGGTTTTTTTTTTTTTTTTTTTTTTTTTTTTTTTTTTTTTTTAATTATTTTTTTTTAAACTTTTTTATTTCCAGCATTATTTGAAAAAAAAAGACTAGGTGCATGTATGTTTTATATGTACTAATTTTTTCTAGCATGTATGTTACAGTGCATAGGTGTTTTTATGTAATAATTTTTTCATTTTATTTTCGAGATGTAGTGCATAGGTGTTTTTGAATAATTTTAGAACATGATTATTTTTCAAATAGTAAGGTGCATATGTGTTTTTTATATAATATAAATTTATAACAAAACAAGAACATAAATGTTACATACAAAATTCAATATCAATTAAATACATGAATCTAATCGATCAATACATGCATGCACTAATATATATAATGCAAACGAACTTATGTGCACACTCATTATTATCAACATTTTTAGAAGTTGAACATATATGCACGCTTTCAATACTCATATTTCTTCAAACGCTGCATTGTATCTATGTGTGCATCCACTTCTAATATCTTCATTGCTATCACCATCTTCATCAATCTGATACAAACATGCCCAAAAACAATTAAACCATAACCAAATAGTGTAAGTAACTTTCTAATCATAATAACTAGCCTAACATATATGCACAATCTATGTTCAATGAAATACAGCCATGTTCAATGTAAAAACAAGTATGTTCAATGAATAACATGTATGTTCTATGAAAACCATGTTCAATGTAAAAACAAGTATGTTCAATAACATGTATGTTAATAACATGAAATACAGTTATGTTCAATCTAAAAACAAATATGTTCAATGAATGACATGTATGTTCTATGAAAACCAAAATGTGTAACGAAAAATAAGTATGTTCAAACAAGTATGTTCACTGGAAAAACAAGTATGTTCAAACACGAATTCCACCTTTAATCTAGACATAGTAGTAACAACAAAAGGAAGCTCGATAATTGACTTATTAAAGTTCCAATAAGCCAAAAACATGATGTGGTGGGGCTAATTATATTATTTAAGATCCGATCTCATACGTTGTTCATCAAGAAGCTATACAACAAAATTTGACTAATAAGTGATTTCATTTGCTTAAATTGGTTATTGATTAACAGATACTACCTAAACTTTTAGTGGCATAATCAAATTGTGCATTAACATATTAAACCATATGTTTATAGCATCTAGATTTGACACTTACTACTAAAACTTTACGTCCATTACTTTTTTCTCTTCCAAATTTCCCCTTTTTTATTAATTTCAAACTCCTCTTTTTTACCCTCAAAACGGTTTTGACATTACAAATAGGAATTTGATGGTGAAAAACACACTGGTGTATTATCTTTTCTTGTTTTCAATATGAAAGATTTTGATTCAAAGGATAAGAAAAATAGAAAATCATGTTGTAAAAGAGTCGCACAATAAAAACCTGTAAAAAGCTTGGTCCATCAGGCTGAAGGATTTGTAAAGGCTTTACATCACTGCGATCAACACCACCTCCACACGGCCGGTGATGCAACCACCACTATCGGACAAAACGGAAGGTTGGGATGTCAGTTTGACACATCGAACGTTTGTGGTATCGGTTTAACGGATCAAAGAGGCCGAGGGTGTCGATTGGAAGGCTGTAGGTATTTTGGTGATGGAGCGGCTAGGGTTTCTTGGTGATGGAGGCCAGAGAAATAAAGAAGAAGTGATTTATGAATTTAAAACTTCTCCAGATCCTATTAAAATGCTATAATTTTGGACGGTTTTAAAAAAATAAATAATTGTGATATCCCTTAATTACCCTTACACTAGTTACATCAACTAGCATGAACTTTTGATTATTTACATAAATGGCACATTCAGTTTTGACCATTGATCAACTAATCTAACGGTGGATAGCGGGTTCTCGCAGTTCTCGCACTTAACAGGGTTCTGAAAATAAAGTTACACTATATATATATATATATATATAGGATAGAGATCCTCTCATGTTCATTTGAACATGAGAGGTAATGTTGTGCCTTTAATGATTGTACATTTGAATTAAAATAAAACAAATGTTTTGCAATAATGACAATGTACAACTAGAATAAACACAACATTACCTCTCATGTTCAAATGATCTCTATCCATATATATATATATATATATATATATATATATATATATATATATATATTGACCTTTCCTGTGAACAATTTGTGTCCCAATAAGTCCAGCCTACATTCCCACACTCTTTTCGTGTAACTAGAAATGGGTCTCTACGAATGACTTTTATTTAAACGTTTTATGTGTAGGAGAAACACATGAAAACTTTAGTGACACCTTTTTTCTTTTAGTGACACTTTACGACATTTTCTTGTAAATATAGTCAATTACTACTTTATGTTATAACCTTAACTGATTTGTACGGAAAAAGTGGTGTACAAAAGTAATTCCAGCTCCGTTGTGGCGCTTGTTTAACTTAAGAAGCTTGCAGACCCAGGGATAGATACTATATATGTATAATGATAATGTTATTGACAGAACATTAGTGCGTTATGAGGATATTGCCGAAGAGGAAGAATGTACCATGTGTTGTTGCCACGGAATTACGCTTATAAGCAACGAGCTTCAGCACGGAAAAAGCTACATTAACATAACTTGTAGATTTTGGTGATCCATCTAGCTTATATCAATCTAGAGCACATCAATTATTCTTTTCAAAGACACATAGAAACATATGCATAAACATGACAACGATTTATTATACAAGATCGACTTGATCAAACAATTAAACGCATACCTATGACGTCATATGGATACTTACAGTTAATCTCAACAGACTTAACTGCTTACCATTAGGCCCAAAGCCAGTTAGTACCGTATTTTTCTAGGTAAATTTACCAAACACTTGGGTGGGTTCCATGACCATATATTAGCCAGATTAGGGAACTGTCCGGAGAGGGAGAAGATAATTCATCTATATTTCTTAAATACTTCTCGTTTGCTGATCATCATTGGCGTCACTATTATGCATTGTCGATCACATCAATTTACGATTTTGGTGGGATTTCTCTCACTCTTGGACTTGAAGCTTGATGTGTCTCCTATACAAGAAATAATTATTTTGACATTCACGCTGAAGAGCTGATCATTCCAGTCATTAAAAGTTTTTGTAAAGGTGTCGTTGGTAAAAGACATATTTTGAGAAAATAGAATCTAGGAATAGATTTTTAGCAATTTGTTACAAATTTTTCTGTTTTAAACTGTCAGAAAACACAAAAATTTATAGCTATTAACCACATTTATTATATAGTTTTAGTAAAAAGTAAAACTTGTTAATTAGTGTCACTAAAACTAAATACAGTGACACTTGTTTCATGTGAATGAGAGGTATAATGATTTAACCTTGGACTTCATAGATCTGGACATAATAAAAGACAATTAAAATCTGGCTATGACACAAATCTGATATGAATTTGAATGGTAACAATAAGTCGCGCAAGATTATAGCATATGGGTGCGAGTTGCAAAAATTAAAGGACATAAACAAGCAATGCCATACTTGATTCGTCACTGGCATATGATATGCATACTGAGAAGATATCCCAGATCCAACTTGGTCGCCTGTTGTTGGAATAATGGTGTCGGAAGATAATGTACCAGAACAAGCAGGTTCAATTGTCTGTGATAGAAACTCTTGATGAGGAATTTGAAGCAATCTTGGCGATCCTACGAAATTCTCCATTGTTGGTACTGAAAGACCGAATCCGCTTGCAAAAGGTGGAAATATTGGAAAACTTGAAGTAAAATAGGATCCATAGTGTCCGTTTGTCATGTATCCCATTCCATGCATTGGTCTCATAGACAAGTAAGGACCTTGTGGCATAGCACCAGCTCCCATGCATTGCATCATCTGATTTAACACAAATCCTAGCTTTAGATAATATGTATAGAACGAGAGATATCTGATTAGAATGAGAGTACCTGCAATTGCATTTGCAACGATTTGACATACACAATGGTATCATCTAGAATTGATGCTTGGTCTCTCTGTGAATTGGAGTAGTATAAAGTGAACAAGATGAATTAATGGTACAACCAACCATAAAAACCAAAATAACCTTGTTGCAGTTGGGGACAAGATCCTTGAGAACTCGTATTTTTTCGTGTATTTGGCTCCTTCGCCTCTGCACAAAATATGTATAAAGCTCTAAGTTGTTTCAAGATCGATGCTTAAAATAACATTTAGTGTTAGTTTTTTCATCATTTTTAATGTCATCAACTCATACAAGCTAGTACTCTTGTTGACAACTTTTGTGAAGGAGATCGCCAAAACTTTACCTATAAAACAAAAGTATATGCATCTTGCAAAACAGTCAAAATGATAATTAATTGGAGTGGTTTTGTTTCGTGTCTGACCCGCTCTGTATTTTGCGCCCGGGGAGCACAAAATTGTGTTTCATGAGGCTCTTGGAGATTATCATGCTTATCTTTTAGTTCTGTTTCTCGTTGTTCATCTGGAAAGAACAGAAAGTAATCGTATTGCTTTATAACTCACACAAAAGTTCCCGAAATTTGTCTACTAGAAACCAACATTAATTCCTTATTTCAAATACGCACACTTTATAACGAACCCTAAGTTTCATAGGTATTTGAAACATATCTTACTTTATTCTCGTCATCTTTCTTTGTGCCACTCGGTTGACCCTCATGGAAAGTAATCAAATTATCTTCTCTGGTTGAGGTACGACATGTTGCTAGGACTGGCGATGGAGAAGGAAGCTCTACTTGCGATAAAAACTTGACGATATCCGCGAAGTTTGTAACATCGTTGCTATAAAATACTGAAGTATAAGGTGCTTCATGAAACTGCGAACTAGCTGCATGATGTTCTGATATACCTTGTGATGTTGGGATGTGCTCATGTTGATCATCATCACCTTTCTGCATGGAGTTTTTTTTTTTTTTTTTTTTTTTTTTTATTTTTTATTTTTTATTTTATTTTTATGTCAAAGCTAGCTAGTATGAAAGTGAAGAAATAAATATTTTTGTTAACAATATATGTACTGTTAGCGGTAGAGGAAACCCACTACAAGTGTCATGTAAACTGATATAACTAGTAATTTTTTACCCATGTGCATGTCAGGACATATTATAAACCCTAGTTACTTGTAGAACTTGTCGACAACATCCTCCATCTTTTCTATACAATCTAAAATGGAAAATTTGAGGATAAACAACTCCAAAAATTCTGTAAGGGAAAAGTATTAACTAAACCAGATATAATAATGAACAACATATACAGAAAGGGTATGTGATGTGGAACCGTAGAAGATTAACAAGACCTTTTCATAAAACAACGAAAGCATAAACAGACATGCACCATAACTTGCAAAGCGAGCAGTTAATGTAACTGCCACATATCCATGTAAAGCTTACTACATGCGGACGCGCGTTGTTGCGAATTCTCGGCCTAAATTCCTTCATGAATCCAGGCCTCAAAATTATTTCATTATCTCTAACTATTTACGAATTTTAGTTTTATCTAATTGTTGCAATAGTTTTATTCTAAATCACGTGTAATCAAGTTTGATCTTTAATCACTCAATATCTTATAATTGGCTAGCTATTCAGTTTCAGTTAATCTTGTCCAATTTTTTCTTTAATGTGTTATCCAAACATGCCAAGATTATACTCGTCCTTTAGATTAGACTTTCCTTGTGTCTTTGGCACTGGTGGGAATAATAGTGTGTTTTTATACATCCTGTCAATTGGTATACAAGCTCGTGTGAATCCTGATGTTGTTGAAGATGCTCAACAACCTCGTCTCAATACTCGAGCCTAATTATTCCTACTGTTAGATTCTGAGCAGATATTTTTCGATGTACTCCAGGGAACATGTATTATTTTGAGTTTACGGGGTATTTTGTGCCCCTAGACAAGATGATGCTTGAAAGAATAAGTCCAGCAGCACAACTCCTTGTCGTAAATTTACAATTCAGATTTTAAGTGAATACTTGATATAGAAACATAGACATCTGAAAATTAAAGTAAATCCGTATTTCAATAGCATTAGGTTTCCTCTTCGTACCGGCTATCTGATGGGATACGTTATGCACCCGTGTTTCTTTTATTAAGAACCCAAGTTTTAATATAATCTTAGGGCATGGTGAGAGTCATTTGCATGTTGAAAAAAATGCTGATGCAAGTAGTGATGTTTCAAACTTGGGTCACCCCTAGACATTTGTAAGTTCTTTTATATATATATATATATATAGGGTCCGGTTCTAGAGAAAAATATAATTAGATAGAAAAGTGAGAAAAAAAGTTACAGGGTAGATTTCGAAAATGTTTAAAAGTTCAGGATAAAAAATGAAAAAAAAAACGAGAATCATTATTTACTCGGATACAATCACACACACTCCATTATTATACACACACTCCATCAGTTACCTCCCACTCACCATCTCCATCGCCACCATCATCACCGGGAATCACCACCATCATCACCGGGAATCACCACCATCGAATCGACACCGTCATTAAAACTATTGAACGCTGGCAATCTACATCAAATTACCGACATCAATTACCGGCCACCTCTATTTGCTCTCACGAATGGTCTATCGCCGGTGACAGCGCCGGAAGTACATATAACAGTAAGTGCACAAATTTTGTTGATTGATTAATTATTTTAATATTTAATATATATTAACTCAAACAACAGTAAAGAAAAACTTATTTTAGGGCATTAATGTGTAAAGTGTAAACACGCAATAATTGTAAATTTGTTGAATTAGTTAGGGCATCATTGTGTAAACAGATGATAATTTCGAGTATTTTTGTATTATTGTTGAATCATATGACATATTAAGGCATCAATGAGTATGATTAATGCATAGTTAGACATGTTAAGGCACAAGTGTTTATGTTTAGTGCATCATTGGACATACCTTGGGCATATGTTTATATGCTTAGTGCATCGTTGAACATATTAGAGCATCGGTGAGTATCAATAGGACATCAATGAGTAAGATTAGTGCATCATCAGACATATTAAGGAGTCAGTGTGTATGTTTAGTGTATCGTTTTGTATGTTTAGTGCATCGTTGGTCATAGTAGGGCATCCATTTGTATGTTTAGAGCATCGTTGGAACTACTTGGGCATTTGTTTGTATGTTTAGTGCATCGATGAACATATTAGGGCATCAATGAGTAAGATTAGTGCATCGTCAAACATTTTAAGGCATCTATATGTATGTTTAGTGTATCCGTTTGTATGAATAGAAAATTGAGTATTATGGTGTGAATACATGTTATATGGACGAGAAATGTGTACTGTATGGTTTTTTGCAGTGAAGCGCGAAAGCGTAACTCAATAAGAAGACATCTGATATTGATGGAAATGAGTTTCTGATAATCTGATATGAGTAGACTATCGTTTAGACCGCGTCCCTTAGACATACACAAAAAGTGACCTATTTTGAAATCTGTTAAGGATTTCGAAGATGACGATACTCCAAGTGCTACCCGGACACAGATGCTTCGCCTTGTTGTAGAAGCGGATAATGAGGCATAGATTTAGTACTTTAGTTTGCGTTTTTGGTATTTCGTTGACTGTTGATTTGTTCATTTTGGTTAATGTTTGTTATCAATATGTAGGTGCAGCAAGCTGCTAGTAAGAAAACGGCTTCTGATATACCTACTCCTGAGTTTGTGATTGTGGATACGTATGAACGAGATTATTCTGCCACTTTTAATCAACCGACGTCTTATATACGCGCAAGGGGAGGTATGCTAACAACTGTGACTATTGATTTCGAACGTCGTTAATTGATATATGATATAAGCTTTATGTATTATGCTGAGATATTTATGTATTATGCTGAGTCGAGAAAAGTTGGATATTAGGGCATCTATGAGTATGATTAGTGCATCGAATAGGTAGATAATTAGTGCATCAGTGAGTATAATTAGTGCATCTACTCTTCCATATATAACATACTTAAACTAACACTGCTACTACTCTTCCTATTACTTTCGAGTTCTCCTGTTATCTTACTCAACATCGTCGCTCCATATCACTTTCATGTGATGCTAGTTATATTGTTTAAACTAGGAAAGTAATTAAGATTATATAATACCTAATGAATTTGGTTTGCTTCAGATTATCTTCTCTAAGATCGAAAAAGTAATTTTGAGATTCCTTTTCTTGTGCTATGATATAATTTTATCTCAGTTATAAAGATGTGCAGGTATTTAAATATTTTCAATGATGTTTTTATTACGAAATGAAAAATGCTTTGAAATGATCTAAACAAACAAGACATTCGTATTCTGGTTTGGTTTTTCTAATGAAATACCACCTTGGCTTTGAATATCAACTTTGTTGCTCTCTTTAACCTGATGCCAACAGTCCACTCTTTTCTGCAATTTAGATGTTAGCTTACCTGGTTTACTTATGGTAAATGTGTACATGAGGGCATGATAGATCACTCGTTTCATATGTACTCTGTTGATGTCATAGCTTGATCATTTGTGTACTTTTTTAAACCTAGCAATGTGTTAGGTTTTATGAACTAGTTCTCTCTTATAGATCTGTTTCAGTATCTTATGATGTGCTCTCGAGGCTGATAAGTTTAGAAGCAAAATAAGCCTGATGGAAAGGGCATACAGCATAATCAGTTGAACCCAAGATTTGATATTGCTACCAAGCCAATGGAAAGAAAGGCTTACTGTGCATTTTCTTGTGATTAAATGCAGGCATGCCCCCACTTGTGGAAGTTATATTTTAGACATTTCACTAAGGTTAGGGGGTGTTTGGGTTAGCTTATCTAGCTGGCTTACGGGATTATTTGATCTGGAAAAACTGATAAGCTCACATTCTGAGCTTATTAACTAAAGCTTATGGCTTTTTCTGTTTAAATTACCTCTAAAATGTGAGATTATTCACTTCTGTCAAATAGCCCATAAGATGGCTAAAATGTAAGATTATTAACTAACTAGTATATGAATTAGTGTTAAAATTGTGTATATTTTAGTGCATCTGCATTAAAAAATAATGTATCCGTATGGAATATAGCATAAAGATCATTAAACTCATTTGATATTTTTATATGTTTGGCAATATACTAATATTGCATAAGGATTATTCAAACTCATTTGATAGTTTTGTATGTTCGGCAATATTGAATTCATTTAATATACATTGGGGGTGTTTGGCAAATATACTAATTTGTGTACATTTAGTGCATCTGTATTTAAAAAAAAAAATATATAGATGCATTAAAATGTGTATACTAATTTGTGTACATTGGCACCGCATATCGCAGTTATACATGATCTGTGTTTTTTAGAAGTTGTGTGGTTTGCAGGTTTAACAAATACCAATTGATGAGAAAAAGTCTGGAATTGATAATTATCTTCATGTACTGAATGTTCGGAAATTTCTAGTTTTTTCTAGACACCAATTTTTTCAACCTTTTACTATACTCAGGGATTGGTGGATCTGGGCTCAGGCTTTCTTTGTATCATTGCAGATCTGGAGAGTAATTTACTTATACTTGTCATCCAATCCAATTGGTATTGTTTATGACTATTTTGCTATGTACAAAAGGCTTATTCATCTCAATAGCTGTATTAATATGATTATAAGATAAATGATTAGTTATGTGGTTTTCCAAGGGGAAATTATTGAACTTATATGTGGTCTTTGATGACGTTGGAACTAGTAATGGCTCAGTAGCTGGAAATGCTTATTAGTTTTCCACTTTTAGGACCACTTACTGATAGATTACCTTCTATTAGGATTTAGGAATGCATCCCCATGCTAATTATACTTAGTGAACTGATTATTAATCTTTTGTATTTCTTCCTTGAAATTTTTAGGATGTTTGATATATGGTGCCTACATATACCTGCTACAGATAGAACACCATTTCAAGGTACCTTTTTTCATTTACTAGAATGTGGCCCAAATCCAATGAATAGATATACATTGTCTCTTTAATTGCATCCATTTAAAGTACTTTAGTGCATCAGTTTGTCTCTTTAATTGCATCCATTTAAAGTACTTTAGTACACCATTTCAAGGTACCTTTTTAGGATGTTTGATAAAGTACTTTAGTATACCATTTCACAATACCTTGTGCACTGTTCAATGTCATTGGACTTGGAGGATACATAAATTATGTGCTGCGTAAATATGTAAATGAGTGCGAAATTATATGCTGATGATATTTTTTACCTAGTCAATGCAGCGGTGTAGTTATTTTATAGGTTCTTACAGTCAAATAACCCACTATGCTGCAGGTGATGATGAAGAGAATAAAATTGCTAATGTTCATCAGTGGGCAACTTTGGCTGTGGTACAAACATATAATCCCAGGCGTAAAGTGCCTCGTAGCAATATCTCCATTCCCGAACTAGATCAGTGTCTATCAAAAGCTTCATTTTCAGCTGCTCAAAATTATGGTATGTTTCATCATAGCATCTCCTTTCTTCTTGAGTTCATTACCTTCTGTCTGATTTTATTTATCCATACGACCTTTTAGTTTTATACTTTTGAAATCTCATGAAACTTTGTTGGCCACTTGGTCACAAAATGAATGCAACTTGGGTAAATGGCTTATTTGAAGATTTTTTTGGCTAGTCAAAATATAAAATGCCCCCCAGTAACAACCAGATAGACAGGACATAAATCAATGATTCAATGGTTACAACTAACACTGTGTTTTGAGATATATAAAGGTATATATCTCGTATCTTCATGAACAAGGTTTATCTTAAGTCTCTCAGTTTATATCCACGTATTGTCATGATTTATAATCTCAACTTAACTTTAAAACTATGCACCTTACTGAGTTATCTTGCGTATCAGTAAACATCCTAATATATTAGTAATTGGCATGTTTGCTTTCGAGTAGAGGATTTGGACATAAGATCGTTAGAATGAGTTATTATTTGTGTTTTCCTGGAAAATGCAGTTGTGAATAAATGGGATGATACCAGTTCTTTGAAAACACATAATATGCTGCAATCCCAGTATCCCTTAACAACCAATCTTAAACACCTATATAGACCTGAAATTTCAAGTTTAAATCATTAATTCTTTAGTTTTCGCTTGCAGGTTAGTGGAAAGTCAGTCGGGAACATAGGCTTAGGAAGAACCGGCTCAACAATCACATGAAGAATGGAGTCGTTATGCAACTGTCGATCAGAAATACAGTTCAAAAGGATGTTTAAATACTTAAATCTCGACTTTCCAGCATATGTTTTTTTTGTTAATTGTACTTGTTTTGTATTTGAACTGTGAATGGTTACCGTATTACGTATGTAGTTTGATGAATAATTATATTTTCAATGTATAAACGTATCACCTGATTGAAAATTGTTTAGTTTAAATGTATAAAAAGTTACAAAACATCCTACAATAAATAAAGAAAGTAACAAAGAAGCCCATGGATTTGGGAGGAAAAAAAGGAGGGGAAAGGGACATGTTCGGAACAAACCTTATAAAATAAAAAAAGTTACAATCAGGCCTTTGTAGTTAGGGAAAAAAAAGGAGGCGGGAAGGGAGGGGGTGATTTGCACTACTTTTTCACCAAAGTGGGTTTTTTTTTCTAGAACCAATATATATATATATATATATATATATATATATATATATAGGATAAAGATCAAATAAAAAGACAAATATTCGTACACTACGTAAATTTTTTTTTATTTATTTTTTAAATTTCACGAAAAATTCCAAAAAAATTCCACAAGATCGGGTATGTTGGTGCATGAAAAAGTTGTGAAAGAAGTTTTTCTAAAAGTGGATACCTTTTCCGAAAAAAAAATTATGAAGAAATGCGTTTGCGCATTAAATCATTTTTTTGTGCATCAAAAATTCGTTTTTGCACCCAACTACATTTGAATTTTTTCATCAAAATAACATTACGTATCTAACTAAAACAAGTTGAAAATTTTGTGCATCAAAATTTTTTTGCGCATTAAAATTCATTTTTTGTGCATTAAAAAAAACTTATAAAAACTCAAAATTAGAAAAACTTATTTCACAAAAGTTTTATGCACCAACATACCCGATCTTGTGGAATTTTTTTGGATTTTTTCGCGAACTTTAAAAAAAAAATCTTTTTACGTAGTGTACGGATATTTGTCTTTTTATTTTAACTTTATATATATATATATATATATATATATATATAGGGAAGGGTTATTTTCAGGACCAAGAAAAGGTCGAGAACTGCGAGAACCAGCATCAACCAATCAGATTTTTTTGAATATTATTTTTATTATTTAATTCAAAATGGTATAATAGTAAAATTACGTTTTTTTTTAAATTTATTTTTGCTTTTTTTTTAAATAAAAAAACATTTTTTTTAGTTCCTAAATTTTAGGAAACTTTTTTTTTTTCATTTTTTTATTGAAATAATTTTTATTTTCAGTATGTATGATTTCAAAAGTAAGGTGCATATGTGTTTTTTCTTATTATATAATGTAAATTTACATATATTTTTAATGTTCAATTGCTTAAACCTTTAATGTGTTTTGGTCACAAATATTTAAAAAATGTGTTGATATAATAGAATACATGTGCAAATACGGTACATAAACATTAACATCATATGATATACAAATAGATACTGTGCAAATCACTGGTACAGATTTCACCTTTCGTCACACCTAAAATGCGTGACTATATGCATATAGTCACACACGTTTTTTTGGGTGTGTGTGACAAAAAGTCGCGCCACCGTAGGTATCATATGGTCACATTGCTTAGTTTGTGGCCGTTTTCATTGAAAAAGAGTGACCAAAACCCGAATATGTGTGACTAATTAGGCACAAGTTTTGTTGGATTCATCAGTATGTGTGACTATTTCCCATCCTATGGCCACATGAAAATATAATAAATGTGACGTTTGTGATGATTTAGTCACACAACGTGTGTTATTTTTTTCGAGTTAGTCACATACAATTTAAAAAACAGTGGCCAAAAGTGTGAATATGTGTGACCATATGCTGTTTAAAGTGAAGAAATGTGTATTTTGTGTGACTATTGATCATCCAATGGTCACATGAATTTTTAGTTTGTGTGGCCTTTTGTAATATTTAGTCACACAAAGCATGTTTGTTTTGGGTATTTAGTCACATACAATTAAGCATAAAGTGGCCAAAAGTGTTAATAAGTGTGACCATATGCTGTTTTAAGTGAAGAAATGTGTATTTTGTGTGACTATTGATCATCCAATGGTCACATGAATTTTTAGTTTGTGTGGCCTTTTGTAATATTTAGTCACACAAAGCATGTTTGTTTTGGGTATTTAGTCACATACAATTAAGCATAAAGTGGCCAAAAGTGTTAATAAGTGTGACCATATGCTATTTAAAGTGAAGAAATGTGTATTTTGTGTGACTATTGATCATCCAATGGTCACATGAATTTTTAGTTTGTGTGGCCTTTTGCAATATTTAGTCACACAAAGCATGTTTTTTTTTGTATTTAGTCACATACATTTAAGCATAAAGTGGCCAAAAGTGTTGATAAGTGTGACCATATGCTGTTTAAAGTGAAGAAATGTGTATTTTGTGTGACTATTGATCATCCAATGGTCACATGAATTTTTAGCTTGTGTGGCCTTTTGTAATATTTAGTCACACAAAGCATGTTTTTTTTGGGTATTTAGTCACATACAATTAAGCATAAAGTGGCCAAAAGTGTTGATAAGTGTGACCATATGCTGTTTAAAGTGAAGAAATGTGTATTTTGCGTGACTATTGTTCATCCAATGGTCACATGAATTTTTAGTTTGTGTGGCCTTTGGTACTATTTAGTCACACATCGAATTAAACAAAGAGAGACCAATAATGTTGATAAGCGTGACCATATTATGTGACTGCATCTTTTAGTCACAGGGTTACCATACTGTTGGAGCAGAGTTGCTACTGCTAGTACTAAGGTAGTCCTGCTGAAGCAGAGTTACTACTGCTAGTACTATGCTAGTGCTGCTGGAATGAGTATATATATTATATATAAAACAATATTCAAAACCACAAGAAATTTCAAATTGAATTAAACTCGAATGTATATAACTGGACAGGATATACAATTGTAATGTCGTACTTAATTAATCAAATTCTCAATAATCTAAAGACTTTTGAACCTTCACCGCCTTATTAGCAGTTTGCCTTAAGTCGTTAGCAGATATATATTGTTTCTTCAATGGTGCCGGTGGTACACATTTAGTCACATGGTTTGTTGGTTTAACCTGTAGTAAACAAAAGACGCTTCTATCAAACATTGAATTACATATGAATAATTATATATATGTAGGTTGAAAAAACACATGTATGTACCTCCTCTTCAAAAATAACTTGATCCTTTGGCCATGCAACGAAACTACCTTCGACTTTCTTAACTGTTTTTAACCCATTATGTGCTACGTCCGGTATGCATGCTGCATCAACTAACGATTCATCAATTGACACTTTGTAGCAATCACTTGGGAGTGGTCGGTTATGCAGCAATTGCTTTCCATGAGACTGGTATACGGTACCCAAAGCAACAATATTTGTTTGCTTTATAATCCACAGTTTGCACTTAAGTGTCTACAAAAAAAGAATTTTTGCATGTATATATCAGAAATTATTTAAACAAAAGAATAACAAGAAACATGTTGAAATACATACTGTTGGCAGTGCTTGTGTTGGAGACACATCTTGTTGCGATTGGGAATCCGGAGACCCGTTTTTTCGCTTCTTTTGCTTTGTCTTGGGTCCGACAGTTTTAGCAAGTTCGTATATGTATATATAAAAAACGTTACATTATTTAAACAAAAGAGTAACAAGAAACATGTTGAAATACATACTGTTGGCAGTGGTTGTGTTGGAGACGACACATTTTGTAGCGATTGGGAATCTGGAGACCCGTTTCGTCGTGACTTAAGGTTATGCTTAGGCCTGACAGTTTTAGCAGGTTCCTATACGTATATATAAAACACGGTACATTAGTCGATCATGTATGTAAAATTCAAAAATCAAAGGGGGATGTTTTATTACTATACTTAATTACCATTGTTTCCGTTACCTTTTTAGAAGTTTCAAGGCCATTGGACTTCTCCTCAATTCCCGCATCTTTAGCACTTACAACATCACTTGTCTGAGTGTCGTCCACCTCATTAGCGCTGCTCTCTATATTGTCAATTGCGGCCATTGGAGTCACCTGCAATATAAATTAAGAAATACAGTCATTCATCAGTTTATGTTCAATGCCTGGTATCATTAGCATCAGTGGTGTTAGCATTAGAAAATGAAATTGTTAACAACATAAAAAATGGCTTACAACTGAGGCTATTGGCGATGGTTCAGATGGCAAACTTATATTCATCCCTTGATCATTCAACTGTTTCATAATTTGAGCAAGCACTTTATTTGTGTGTTCCACCTCACCGGATAATTTCTTGACCTGCACATCTTTTTCGGTCATCTCGGCGGACAATTTCTTGACCAATTTATCTTTTTCTTCACGCTCGTGTCTCTCATTATCCAGTTGAGTTTGAAGTAACGCAAGTTTTTCATCGGCTTCTTGTTTTCTTCGAGGAAGGCCAAAATACTCTTTGTATGTTACTCCACCTCCCACTCCTTTGGCATAACCGCCCTTTTCCTTACCAAATACAACTGTCATGGCATCAGTGCCATCATCAACACTCGAGGTTCCTTCCTTGATATTTTCATCAGCTTCTTTCTGCACAAAAAATATAGGAAATGTTGGGATTAAAAGTCTTCTTGATGCTGTTAGAGTAACTGCTGCTCATATTTGTGTCAATGCTGCTCAGCTGGAGTTAGTTTTGCTCATGAACTTCAATGAAAAATATGCTAGTACATAGTTACTGCTGGTATACAAGCTATTACTGCTAGTACACAGTTAATGCTGCTGCTATGTAAGCATAATAATAGAATTAGCAGTCAAACTTACAAGTTGATCTCCCTTTGATTTAATATCATCATTTGGGTATTCGCCGTCTTTGTTTACCCTTCCTTTCACCCACATTACATCACGCGGGGGTTCTTCATCCGCTTCAATCTCTTTATTTTGGATCTAATAAACATCAAATGCATACACATGTAAAGTTAAACCAAGATAAACGAAAATATGAGGGTATTAATGCAAATGTGCAAATTGGGCAATGTAAACAGATTCATTTCTCATGGGCAATTTGTAAAACAAACATTATGTAATCTTACCATTTTCTCTTTGACATAAACATATCCACCTCGTCCCATTTTATGCTGATAAATATTTTGGGAACGCGCCATTTTACCTTTCTCAGATTTCTCCTAAAAACACAAAATCATAAGGCGTTTAGATGCGGTAATGCTGCAAACTGAAAATAATAAAATGACATATACACTTAATTAAAGATGACTAATTAAAACCTTGTATGCTTCGGTGGTCGTGTATTTAACATACTCGACCCAGTCTTCTGATTTCATTATTGTATTATACAAGTCCGGGACTTCAGTCAGTTTGGAAGGTGTATTTAGGTTGGGCAAAATGTAGTTGAATTTGAGCTTCCTTCTGTAATTCCTTAGCATTTTACCAAGACGAATCATTATCAATTTTCTGTATTTCAAGTCAACATCAAAAAATTTCTGCAAATATTGACACAATGTTGTTAATTAGTTGCACATAATGTAACTGCATACATAAACTTATGTAGTACTGGGTTACAAAATAGTATATATGTACCGTGATTTCATCCCATAGTTTATCTCTTGATTCTTTATTCACCTTCTTCCAGTGTAGAATCTTCACACCTATCTGCTCACGAGCCACATCTCCTAAAAAACTCACAAACACTGCTCTGTTTGCCCCTGATACCCTACCGAATGCATCGAAGGTTACCTTGAGCTTTATTGCACCAGGTTTGTCATGCTTCGCGCGAAAACTTTACTAGCCTGGTTGAGCCCCTCTTAGCTAGTATCTCTGCTTGGTTGGTTCCAGTCGCATCTATATCTTCATCATCAGAATAGTGTTCGGATTCATATTGTAAGACGTTATCATCAACTACAACATCATGATCAAGAGGAAGCAAACTTTGATTATCAGCAATGGGTTCAATATCCATGACTCTTGAGCAACAAAGGGTAAAAGAAAATGATTATGGCTTAGCTTGGAGAGTAATGGTGATAGAAGATTTGATTTTTGTTTTTTCTTTGCAGTCTTTTTTTTAAGGTGAGAAAAGAGGCTATACACCAAGAATATGAATCGTTGTGATTCAAAAAATTTTGATCCAAAAATTTGCCTCCAAGTTGTAATTTGAAATTTACATTTGAATTATTTGAAAATTTTGCTTTTGAACCTATTAATTAAAGCATAATCTTGAATAAATCAAAATTTTGGCTCCAAATGTTTTATATCATTATCTTAATAATCGCAAATGTACCATACTGTGCAACCATCACATCAACAGTACAAACTACTACCCTTTTAACAAACCAAAATACTTACATAATTACCAGTTATTGTACCCTTACTAATTACATTTACAAAACACAAATTGCTACAAATTTTTTTTTGAACATTGAAGACTTTTTATTAAGTAAGTAATACTCTATTGAAAACAAAAACCAGTAAGTTGCTGGGGAATACAGAAAGGAGAATATTTAAAACATAATACAGTACATACATAAGGGAAAATCATATCCAAATTAAATGTCAGAATTGAACCAAATACCATTTACAAAACACAAAAGCTGTTAATGTATATCCTAAACCCCTAAACCATCTTAGTTTTGCCTTTCCCATGGCTGCTAGAAGATGCTCCAAAACCTATAGGATTCTTCTTACACGGCATTCCCAAGACAATATCCTGAGTAAATTTCTTTTTGTGTCCTTTTCAACTGGTATTTGAACTTGCACGGGAGAGCCAGGATAGGAGCTTAAGATGGGAGTTCCTCTGGAGGTTCAATGGCTTGGATATGTTCCACTTCCAAGTATCAGTACTTGCATCAGAATGTTGCTCTGGATAATACCAAGCAAGGAGGCCAGGAAGGATGTTGAGAGCACCGTCATTTGATTCTGAACTGCTTGAATCAGAAGAAATTTGTATGACATCTACAAATAACAACTGTTAGATCAGTTTTATTGATTCAAATGTTAAACTATATCACAATCAAAGAAAAACCTTTTGATGGTTTACCATTGCAGAAGAATCCATTGTACTGTGTTCTAAAATTTTGGTCCTCTTTTGTGGTATCCCAAACAATGAAGCAATGTTGCACAAACTAGGCTGCATTTCAAGTATCATTGGTGGCCAACTAGGCTGCAATTGAAGTCTCAATTGGACCTCTCAGGTACTCACAAACAGTTCAAAATACTGTATTTGTAGTCTCAATGGACATGTCAGTGTACTCTAATAGGCTGCATTTGGACCTCTCATTGGTGGCCAAGCACAAACAAGTCTGCTAGGTACTCTCATTACTGGCCAATCACAAACTAGGCACATTCCAATGCTCTCATTGATTTAGACCTCTCAGTGTACTCACAAACAGGCAACAAAAAATACTCAGACACAAAACACTTAATTAGACATAGCTAACAACCATTATAAAATACAAAACAACCCCATTTTACAATAGAATCGATCGGTAACAACCACTAACATCACCATTTATAGATCAAAAGCCTGATATTAATTATTGTACAATCAATCATCAACTGATATGTGAAAACATTTAAAAACATACCTTTGTTGTTATTTGGATTCATTGTTTGCGTGCTTGTGTTTGCCAGAAGAATGTGTGTGTTGATTAGGGTTTATTGATTATTGTGTGTGTTTACAAATGATAGGGTACTAAAGGGATTAATTGCCGGTTGAATATTGAATTTGTGGTTTGGTTTAACTATAGCTGACTTGGCAAGATTTGTAAAAAAAAAAAAAAAAAAAAGAAAAAAAAAGGCTAATGGTGATGACGTGGCGGTGAAATCCGGCTATAGCCGGTAAATAGGGATGGCAACGGTTCAGGTTCGGGGCGGGTTTTAGTGTACCCGTAACCGAACCCATTTATAATATACCCGTACCCGCCCCATATCCCACCGGATACCCGATTAATATTATCCATCGGTTTTTTCGGGTTTCCCCGTGGGTATCAGTTATCCGTAGTTGAATATTATATGGACAAAATTGGCGGTATTAAGATTAAGTCACGCTAAAATCCACCGACAAAACAAAAGAAAATACTCTAACCACTCCCAACAATAACTCAGCTTTAAACTTTAACACACTGTCATGTCTGCTTTAACACACTCACCCTTAACTCAGCTTTAACACACCTAACCGGTGTGGTAAAAATCGTGGCTCGCCGTGGTAAAATAGATATTATTTGTAATTAGAAAGTAAAGTTTATTTTAAAACTTGTAATGTTGAAGATCTTGCAAATTGAAACTACATTAAACATCAAGTAGAATACATTAAACATCAAATTGAACCTACATTAAACAGCCACTTGAAAAACAACAAACGATTAACGTAAACAACGAACGATTAACATAAACAACATACGATTAACATAAAAAACCACAGACTAATGAAATGTATCATCTGAGTCTGGGTAACCATCTTCAGAGGATTCGGAAGGTGTGAAAAACCCAAACTCCCACCTTTGCCTACGTTCTTCATCCTCCCTAGCTTGCCGCTCCAAACGAGCAGCTTCCTCTTCTATTTCAAGTGCTTCCATTTCCAGTAAGATTTTGCATATCTTGGTCCATTTGGCGAAGTTGTTCCTCAGTTAACCCAAACGGATTTGGGTCTTGGTTGGCAACCGGTGGATTGTGCACGTCATTTCGTGTTATTCACGAAAATTTTCCGGTTGGAAAACCGGAAAGATATGCTCGGGTGGAGTATGGAATTCTTCATTTTGGCGAGGTGGGCTTGGAAATTGTTGCCCGAAATCCCTTTGGCGAGGTGGGCTTGGAAATTGTTGCCCGAAATCCCTTTGGCGAGGTGGGCTTGGAAATTGTTGCCCGAAATCTTTTCTGGAAGACATGTTGAATTTGAGATGTTTGGATCTTGAATTTGAAAAGTTTGATGTTGAATGTGTTTGTGTGTGACATTTGTTTACAGAGGCCATGCTATTTATAGTGGACAAGAATAGCAAATTTGAAAGTTTGAAATTTGAAATATATCCCGCCCTCCAATTTGAATTTGAATTTTGAAATATATCCGCCCTCCAGTTTGAATTTGAATTTCAAATTTTATGTTTTGAATATCCCGCTCGTTAATTAAATTCGAATTTTGAATTTAAAAGTTCAAACGGTTATAAATACCATACCGTTCTTGGGTGTTCAACAAATCTGAAATGAATAATCGTTTGTCTAAAGAGGAAGAGAAGTTGCTAGCTGAAATTTGGGTGGCAGTTTCCCAAAGTCAAAGTTTGGGAGGAGAAGTCGGATCTCATCGACAACTACAACTCTATATAAAATTTCGTATCGTATTAGTATTTGTTGTATCGTTATTTTTAATTCCCGTATCATTTTTTTCGTATCGTAACTTTATAAATTAGTGTGTTAATCAATTTGAGTTCTTTTTCTTGTTCATTGCGTAATCGGGTGAGGATAGCCTTTTGCACCTCTGCTGGTTAATTCGTTAGCCGTTGGAGCCTATTTTAACAATCCACCAGAAAATGAACCGGTGCACAATCCACCGGTTGTCGACCAAGACCCAAATCCGTTTGGTTTGACAAAGGAACAACTCAGACAAATGGACCAAGATATGCAAGTCTTCCTGGAAATGGAACAACTTGAAAGATATGCAAGTCTTCATTCGTAGTTTCTTTTTAATTTCCTTATCGTATTTTCATTTGTAGTTTGGTTTTAATTTCCGTATCGTAGTTTAATGTAATTTCTATTTGACGTTTAATGTATTATTTCTATTTGATGTTTAATGTATTTCTATTTGATACTTTAGAAAACGTTACAATTTTTTATAAAACATTACATACCATATCAAAGAGGCAAATTAAACATTACAATTTTTTACAACCTAAAACCCTAAACCCTAAACCCTTAAAGCTAAACCAATCCGTAACTCAAACAATAACCAACGAATAGTCCAATAAATCCAAATATGTTAGTCTACGGGTAGCATGTCTCGAATAGTCTACGGTATAATTCATTTAAGAGTTTTTTTTTTTTTTTTTTTTTTTTTTTTTTTTTTTTTTTTTTTTTTTTTTAAATTCTACAAAATACATTCCATACTTTTTTAGTTTGCGGTTCAAACAATAACCAAACGAATAGTCCAATAAATCCAAATATATTAGTTCTTAAGTCCTATGGTAAAGATCGGGATCCTATAAGATCTTAAACACACTGCCACGTCAGCTTTAACCTTTTCACCTTTAACTCAAAAAAAATACCCGCATCATAATCACCTTAACTCACCTTTAACTCAACTATTTTCAAACCCTATAAACTTATTTAATATCATTAATAATTTAATATAGAAAATATCATTAATATATAAAATATCAATTACCCTAATCAAAAAGTCAATTAGTCAATCCAACACCAAAAACACTTCCAAATCAACTAAACTAGTCGATCCAAACCAAACACAAACAAATCCTATTATCCATCTGTTTAATTTTGGCGCATTTCGATGGTCCCTCTTCCCTCCTAAAGTATTGGGAACCGTTCGTATACCGTCTGCAACCTATTTATACCTATGGACATGGAAAACCGTTCAATAATCAACTCCTTTGATATTTTCATTAGAAAATAAATTTCAAATTTCAATGGCTGAATCCTCTTCAACTCCTTCTTCAAACAAAAAAAAAAAACGCCCAAGGGATGATTCTCCTCCTCCAATGCCTGAAGAATATAAAAAATTAGGCATATCCCAACATATTTGGGAGAAATGTAGGGAAGGTGAGTATGGTACTCAAAACGCATTGATAGAAATTTACAACAAGCGTATAAAGATGTTTGAAGAAAGGAACAAGAAAGATTTAGAGGCCATTGAGGAGCATCAGAAGAAAATTGATGAGAGGAACAAAAAAATAGAAAAGCAAGAGAGCAAATAGTTAAAGTTTACAAAAGTATTCAAGCTAGTATATATATGTCTTAATGTATCTTTTGTTTATATATTTTGCCTATGTAAATGTAAACTTATTTTGACTTTGTTTAATATATGAATGCAGTTATTATTACAAGTTTATGATATTTGAATGCAGTTATTATTATTGTACTGCTAGGCAAACCGTTGTACTGCTAGCAAACGTTGTACTGCTGGGTATCCTTTTAGCAGTGGTTGGGAGTGTAGGGTAGTTTGTATCACTTTTTACTTAAAGGGTAAAAATCCCCAATTGCGGCACACAAGCACATTCACGCACACATTAATCTCTCTCTTCCACTCCCTAATCGAATTTTAATCGTCATATTGCAAAACCCCCAAATCAAATCATAATGTCGAACCTAACTTTTACCGAACTTCATAATAATGTTGCCTTTTTAGAAAAATCCAACGAGTCTGTAGATTTTACTGAGATCATTGATTTCCTTAATGCAAGCTATATTAAGTTTGCATTAACAGTAAAACCTACTATATATACTTCCAACATTATCCAGTTTTGGTCGTCTGCTAAGGTCAAAACTATTAATGGGGAAGCACAAATCCATGCCCTTGTAGATGGGCAGATGATTATCATTACAGAGGCGTCTATTCGAAGAGATCTTCTCCTAGATGATGCTAACGGAGTTGAGAATCTTCCAAATACTACAATCTTTGAAAAACTTTCACTGATGGGCTATGATAGAAATACAGATGCTTTAAAGTTTGAAAAAGGTAATTTTTCTCCTCAGTGGAAATTCTTAATTCATACTGTCTTAGTGTGTCTAAGTCCAAAGACAACTGCGTGGAATGAATTTAGCAGTAATTTAGCTTCTGCTATAATTTGTTTGGCTGAAAATACTCAACGATTTAATTTTCGAAATTAATTTTTGATAGTATAGTTAAGAACTTGGAAAGTTCTTCGGCTAAATATTTTCCATATCCAAGGTTTTTGCAACTCTTTTTGGACAACCAATTTAAAAAAAAGAAAAGTCACAAAAATGTTTATCCACTCCCTGCCTTACCAAAAAGGTTTTTGCTAAATGAGGAGGTTGGAAAAGTTTTTGCAGGGAGAGTGACACCTTTGTTTCCAACAATGTTGGCACTAGCCCAAACCCAAATGGGTGAAGGTTCAGCAATCCCAGCTGGTACCCATCACACACCCACAGAACAACAACAACAGACCTATAAACGTAGGACTAACACCAAGAACACTGAGCTACCTCAGGCTAGTGGTTCTATACCAACTGTTGCAGATGAGGATGTCACTGGGGGGGAGAGTGACATGTTGGCAAGGGCTGCCACTACTGTGTCTAGCTTAGCAGCAGCACAGGACAGTGGTAAGGATAGTATGCAACTTTTGAATGAATTGAAGGATACCTGTGCCAAGCTGTCTGTCACAAATTGGTGATCTGCGAGCAATAGCTTCTTCCCAAGATGGAGTCATCAAAGCTCAAGGTGGGGAGATAAAGGCTTTGAAGAGAAGGGTTAGGTATTTAGAAGGAGTCAAAGGATCAAGAATTCCCAAACAAAAGGTTAAATCTTCTGAAGCTTCTAAGGATGCTCCCAAACAGGGAGGGAATGAAGGCAAAGTTTCAGGGGAGGATAACCAAGGGAATCAAGTGGTGATTGATCATCGTCTGGGCAAGGTTACAAATCTGATAGTGCTAGTGAGCCAATTACAGCTGGTACTACAAAAGCTAGTACTGCTACACCAGAGGTTTTTGCAACTGCTGTTAGTGTACTTGCTGAGCTGAAGACAGCAAAACCAGTAACCAAAGGTGTTGTGATACAAGAGCCATCATCCTCTCCAAAAGCCTAAACAATCAACTCCACAGGTACAAGGCAAAGGTAAAGGGATTCTTACTGAAGAGCCTGTGGAGAAACCATTATCAAAAGAAGAGCAATTAAAAGTTGATGCTGAAATTGCTAAGAAATTATCACAAAAGTATGATGCAGAAAAATCAGACAATTTTGGAACAAAGGAGAATACAAGAAGAAAAAGATGCAGAGTTAATAGCTTCATGGGATGAGAAAGGGCTCAGGTTGCAGTGATTCTGTGCTTGCTAAGAAACTACATAAACAAGAGCAAGATAAGTACTCAGTAGATGAAAAAGCCAGGATGCTGAAAGAAATTTTTGATGCAAAAAAGAAGTTGTATGCAGAACAAAGATATGCAGCTAAGAAGAACAAGTCACCCACTCAAAAACAAAGAAGAGATCTCATGTGCAGTTTTTTTTTTTTTTTTTTTTTTTTTTTTTTTTTTTTTTTTGCAAAGGTAAATTTATATTAATATCAACAACACCCAATATGTACATCATAAACATCTACTCATGTGTAGGTATTTAAAGAATGTGGCCAGTTGGAAACTAAAGGATTTGAAATTCTTGGATGATAAAAGAATTGAAGAATTATATGCAATTGCCAAGAGAAACAATGAACTCTTCTTGAATGACAGTTCAAAGAGAGCAGGTGAACAGTTGGAAATAGAAAGCAGTAAAAAGAGAAAACAAGAACAAACTGAGCAAGCTGTTGCTAAAGAACAAATGCAAGCTCACACTGAACTTGCAGTTGACTCTGTAGGAGAAGCCATGGATGCACAACCTTTAACTGTCAAACATCCCATTGTTGATTATAAGTCTGGATCTCATGGGGAAACAATTTATTACGATATTAAGAGGCATGATGGTTCTTCTAGAAGGTTTGTAAGCTTTCTTCACATGGTTCATGATTTTGATAGACGAGATATGATAGATCTATGGAAATTACTCAAACAAAGATTTGGTAATAAGACACCAGAACAAGCTTATGATAGAGAAGTTTGGAATTATTTGAAGGTAATGTTTGAACCAAATCATGAAGATGAATGTTGGAGAAGACTAACGCACAATACTGTTAAAGAATGGAAAAATTTTCAACGATGTGGAGTACATGCTTTAACTGTGAATGAGTTGGTGATCTACATGCTTGTAGAAAAGGATTACCCTTTAAAGTTTCACAAAGACATTCTACATCAGATGTTGCGTGGGAAGAAAATACTCAAGCTTCAGCTTAATTATGATGACATGGCATATGAACTGCTCAGGAAGATGGAAGAGTATCTAAGACCCAAGGACAAGAAATAGAATGTATAGTTATTACTGCTAGAATGTATAGTTTGACTTAAACATGTATAGTTATTACTGCTTATGAGATAAACATGTGTAGTTATTACTGCTAGAATGTATAGTTATTACTGCTAGAATGTATAGTCTGACAAAATATGCTTACATAAATGCTTACAATGGAGCCAAAACATTGATATTTTTAAAATTTTGACTATTGCATAAGTTATCATAAATGTGTGACCATATGTATCGAATTGTGACTACACTTAAATAATGTGTGACAAAATTTGACTATTGCCTATAGTCACATGATTGTGCTACAATTAAATGTGACCATACACATTAGGAATTGGCAGGCAAACACACACTTAACTTTGGACAAACATATTAACTTACGTGACTATTTGTATCGAATTTTGGTCACACTTAATCATGTATGCCTATGGTTTAGTGTGACCATATATGACATTTGGTCACACATCGCAAGTGTGTGACATATATTTGTCTCTTTTAAATGCATATCGTGACTATGCTTCAAACTTACTTTTCAGTTGTCATACATTTCAAATTCATATGTGGCTAAATTTTCAACAAAAACTAGCAGTCACGCTTAAATAATGTGTGACAAACTTGAGCATATGATTTAGCCACATACACAATTACTTCGTGTGACCATATATGAATTTTGGTCACACTTTTCAATTGCGTGACATATATTTGTCACATATGTATATATATAGTGAGACTAATGTTTCAACCTTATTTGTATCCGTCACACGTCCCAAATTATAAGTGACTAAAAAATCAAAATTTTTTCTACCAGATACGTATAGTCACGAAAATATTCAAATGTGTGGCTGTAGCCTCGGATGTAATTCCGAAATGGTCACACAAGTCGGATCAAGTGTGGCTATTTATTTTATTCTGGTACATTTAGTCACATAAAAAGGCGACTGTGTGGCTGTTCGAAAAACAGCATGTGTGACTAAATCCCATTTTTGTACTAGTGAATGCGACCAATCTATTATTCTAGCCACTAGATACAAGTACATAAACATTTACATCATATGATATACAAATACGGTATAAAATGTCTTTGCATGTGTGCACTGATAATCTTTAACATAATTAGATTTTGTTTTGATGTATGCACATGTATTTCTCCTCATTAGTTGCTCTTGCCTTTCTTGGACATATGCGTTCGTTCCATCCATATGCACTTGTATGCACATGTGTATCATCTGCGTTATCTTTTTCAAACACATAAAAAAACAAAAGACCTGTGAAATCAAAACACAACATTTTGTTAAACCAGTAAATACTAATTAGAGAAACTAAAAGAAAAAAACTACAAAGTCAATAAATTAATAAACCTTGATAATCCATTTAAACATAACTAAACCTTGTAGAATCTTGAGATCAAAAGTAAACAATGATAAAAATACATGTGCATAATTTTCTAAACTGACCACTTTATAAAAATACATGTGCATATTAACCGAATTACATGTGTTTATTAACCAAAATGCAGTTTCTTTTTCCATACAAGAAGAACGAAAATGATATTTTATTCATCTAGGCATACCGAATAATATTCACTCTACGGAGTACATCTTTTGTTCTTTTTATTCATCTAGGCATACAATATCTTTATAAGCAATATCCACTTACAAACACATGTGCATCGTATCTTTATATTTATAAACACTTACCAATACATGTGCACCACGTCTTTCTAAACCATGTATACAGTTGCCACAAACAATTTTCGTGATCCATCAGTTTAATTAAAAAGTTTCCAGTTACACAAGAACCAATTCATTTAATATTCCATGATTATTTAATTCTTGCAATTTTTTTTATTAAAATAAAACAAAAACAACTTATGCATTGATGCATCAAGGACAACAACAAGTACTTTAATCTTTCATTCCTTGTTTTATTTTGATTGATATAAAAAATATTTTAATTATCAACGGGGAAATATTCTTATTGAGAAACTATCTTCGTAAAGATCATGATAAAATAAATTATTAAAAATATATAATCCATTAGGTCATATAAGATTTTCTCAACAATTAATGAAAACTCATAAAAGAAGATTTACATACGTATTCAAATCAACCCATCATATCATAGATCTATGTGATTTATGGCGGTTTTGGTCGTCGTGGTAAAGAATCTCGATCTTTAGGGATTACACCAACCGTTGGAACCTAATGATGGCGATGACAGTCCTTGAGCCCGGAACTGATGGTCGGTCGCAAAAGTTTGGTGGCGGCTTGGTTTTGAGAAGATAGGATGGGTGGTTTTTAGGTTAAAAGAGGGTGAGAGATAAATTTGAGAGAAATAAATGGGAGAGAAGTTATCTGGAGAACCATAAAAAATTACTTAAAAGCCCTTTCACCTTTTTTAATATGTGACATGAAGTTTCAGTTTATTACCATTGTGCCATCATTATTTATAACCATTGATTAAATATTTAATGGCTGAGATCGGTTCTCGCAGTTCCCGACCTTTTTTTGGTTCTGAAAATAACTCTACACTTCAGGGTTATTTTCAGAACTAAGAAAAGGTCGAGAACTACGAGAACTAGCATCAACCAATGAGATTTTTTTGAATATTTATTTTTATTATTTAATTCAAAAGGGTATAATAGTAAAATAACATTTTTAATTTCTTTTTGATTTTTTTTTATATAAAAAACATTTTTTTTAGTTCCTAAATTTTAGGAAACTTTTTTTTTTTTTTTTTTTTTTTTTTTTTTTTTTTTTTTTTTTTTTGAAATAATTTTTATTTTCAGTATGTATGATTACAAAAGTAAGGTGCATATGTGTTTTTTTCTTTTCATATAATGTAAATATACATATATTTTAAATGTTCAATTGCTTAAACCTTTAATGTATTTTGGTCACAAATATTTAAAAAATGTGTTGATATAATAGAATACATGCGCAAATACGGCACATAAACATTAACATCATATGATATACTAATAGATACATGTGCAAATGCAACCAATCTATTATTCTAGCCACTAGATACAAGTACATAAACATTTACATCATATGATATACAAATACAGTATAAATTGTCTTTGCATGTGTGCACTGATAATCTTTAACAGAATTGGATTTTGTTTTGATGTATGCACATGTATTTCTTCTCATTAGTCGCTCTTGCCTTTCTTGGACATATGCGTTCATTCCATCCATATGCACTTGTATGCACATGTGTCTCATCTGCGTTATCTTTTTCAAACACATAAAAAAACAAAAGACCTGTGAAATCAAAACACAAAATTTTGTTAAACCAGTAAATACTAATTAGAGAAACTAAAAGAAGAAAACTACAAAGTCAATAAATTAATAAACCTTGATAATCCATTTAAACATAACTAAACCTTGTAGAATCTTGAGATCAAAAGTAAACAATGATAAAAATACATGTGCATAATTTTCTAAACTGACCACTTTATAAAAATACATGTGCATATTAACCGAATTACATGTGTTTATTAACCAAAATGCAGTTTCTTTTTCCATACAAGAAGAACGAAAATGATATTTTATTCATCTAGGCATACCGAATAATATTCACTCTACGGAGTACATCTTTTGTTCTTTTTATTCATCTAGGCATACAATATCTTTATAAGCAATATCCACTTACCAACACCGGTGCATCGTATCTTTATATTTATAAACACTTACCAATACATGTGCACCACGTCTTTCTAAACCATGTATACAGTTGCCACATACAATTTTCGTGATCCATCAGTTTAATTAAAAAGTTACCAGTTACACAAGAACCAATTCATTTATTATTCCATCATTATTTAATTCTTGCAATTTTTTATTAAAATAAAACAAAAACAACTTATGCATTGATGCATCAAGGACAAAAACAAGTACTTTAATCTTTCATTCCTTGTTTTATTTTGATTGATATAAAAAATATTTTAATTATCAACTGGGAAATATTCTAATTGAGAAACTATCTTCGTAAAGATCATGATAAAATAAATTATTAAAAATATATAATTTTTCCATTAGGTCATATAAGATTTTCTCAACAATTAATGAAAACTCATAAAAGAAGATTTACTTACGTATTCAAATCAACCCATCATATCATAGATCTATGTGATTTATGGCGGTTTTGGTGGTCGTGGTAAAGAATCTTGATCTTTAGGGATTACACCAACCGTTGGAATCTAATGATGGCGATGACAGTCCTTGAGCCCGGAAATGATGGTCGGTCGCAAAAGTTTGGTGGCGGATTGGTTTTGAGAAGATAGGGTGGGTGGTTTTTAGGTTAAAAGAGGGTGAGAGAAAAAATTGTGTGAAATAAATGGCAGGGAAGTTATCTAGAGAACCATACAAAATTACTTAAAAGCCCTTTCACCTTTTTTAAAATGTGACATGAAGTTTCAGTTTATTACTTTTGTGCCATCATTATTTATAACAATTGATCAAATATTTAATAGCTGAGATCGGTTCTCGCAGTTCTCGACCTTTTTTTGGTTATGAAAATAACTCTACACTTATATATATATATATATATATATATATATATATATATATATATATATATATATATATATATATATATATATATATATATATATATATATATATATATATATTTAAATATATACTAGTTTTCGAAGCCCGCCCGATGGGCGGGCATGACTTTTAATTATTTGTTGCTTAATATTAGATGGTCGTTAATTAATTGTAATTATTGATTATTTGTGATTGAGTATTAAATAATTTTTTTTTATATGGATGTATTGTTTCTCTTAAATATTTTTGCTCTGTATTATATAATGGTTTATTCAAAATATATAAATGGATTGAGTTTAAATGTATTTTCATTTGTATAATTTTGATCAACACAAATAAACTATAAAGAAACTAAAAACAATTATTATGCAATGTCTTTTATCATCAATAATAAAAATAATAACCTTAAAAATCTTTTGGGTTGGAGATAGCGGCACAATCCAGGTTGTATCATAAGATAACATGTTCATATATCGACTCGGTTAAAATAACCACATGATTAATAATGGCTTTAAACTATACATGAAGAAACAACTTCCTTTTTTTCTTTTCTTTTTTACCAAAAGTCTTTTAACGCAACCAACGTCATTAATATTGTTTGATTTCAAAACACATTGATAAACAAATCAATATCATACGCAAATCCAGGTACCTTCTAAATGAAAATACAGAAAAAGAAAATGTCATTAACAATCGTATTTGCAAACACACATTAACTTAACCTTGCCCATTTAAATGTAAGACACTAGAAGGTTAATCATGGCTATTGAAATGAGTTTAAAAAGTTATTTTAAAGTTGTTATCTACTTTCTTTTTAACTTCAAATTTCATAAGTGGCACTTATATTCATGCTTTTTAGTTAAATGAAAAATCTTAAATTCATGATACTATAAGAATACATTAAATAAGAAGAAGATGAACATAAAAAGTGATACTTTAAATCTTACATTCATGAGTACTATAAGAATACATTAAATCTTACATTCATCAATCACTATTTTTCTATTTCTTACATGAAATTAGGTTTGCTGTTTTAAAACACCTAATTCAGAGGGTAACTGCAGCCACGTGCTCATCCTCGCAAATGTAATAAGTAAATGACTTGTATATTACGAAAAAAGTCACTAAAAGCAACATATGCGTATACACAAATGGAGATTAAACATTTTACAAATAAATTTGCACATGGGGGTAGCCGGTTAAAGGGTATAAAATACTTCAAAGTTACATAAATAAAATTGCCAAAGTATTTTTATTAAACTCAGTTTTTTATACTGCATTTAAGTAACATTTAAAATATACATATCCCAAATGCATCCTTGTTATCAAGTATTGTACAATCTAATTGGTTCGTATTACAATAAACATTTTAAAATATACAATTCCATTGAGTAATTGTATATGTGAGATAAGTTTTGAATTTTGTGGCAATCAAGAAAGTCATAGTAGAGTTATATTTTTGGCTTACCTATTAAGTCAAGATGGCCTTTTCCAATGTCTCATCTTCATTTTGTATGATTGTAATCTAATCTTTAGCTGCAAATGTAGTGTCTTCTTCCAAATCCTTTTTTCCATCTTCTGAATCCTTTTTGCTCACATGCTTCAGCTCTGACCATGTAGTCTGGTCATGTACGATGTTTTCAAAAGTGACGCATGCTTGTTTTAGTTGAGGCATTGTATCATTAACTTATTTTTCTTCTATCATTGATTGAGATGTGGGCTTGAGCTATCCATGTAGTTCAACTGCTATCATTGATTCAGATGTCGGCTTGAACCCTTCTATCATTGAACCGATTCACTGAACGACTTGGCTTAAACCAACATACTGACACATAATTCTGCATGGATCATTTTTTCAACTCATTTTAGCCACTTATTGAAGTGGTAATATGAAAAAAAAAAAAAAACTTATTCCAAATAGGAAGACATAGTGATCGAACAGGTAGCCAAAAGTAAGTTATAGACAGAATCAGGAAATTGTTGGTGCAAAGGAAACCTGAATCGGGACAAACATTGTGCGTGAGAGACCCGCCTTCCTAAAACAAACAGATATGAGAGTTATCGTATGCTTAAATGTATAAATGATGTTAGCAACTGTAATCAAGATGAACCTCAAGCACTTTAGTGGCTATATAGAGGTTGGTTACCCGTTAGGAGCTCTTATGGCTTTTGGTTAGTTACTCAACTTCTTTACATTAACCCACAGAAGTTGCACACATATCAAGCATTCTGGTATCCCCAGTTCAGCAGTTAAGGAAATAGATATAAGTTCCCCAACATTTGATGATTATATGTACCTAAAGGTTTACAAATACATGTCAAATGAAATACAATATACTTGGACTATAACTCTGGAAAAAGGTAATTACTACCTGATAAAGGACAGTAATTCCCATAGCAATTCCAATATCAGCAAGTTTCAAAGCAGGAGCATCATTAACACCGTCTCCTGTCATTGCTATGACTTCACCCATCTCCTTAAGCATCCTTACTATCCAATGATAAATCTGCCCTAACACTTTGAATACGCAAGGCCCTCTTCCGTTATTGATGGACTCATCAACATCAGCACCAAGTGACATCATACTAAAAATTTGGTTGTATGCTCTAACATTTTCCATAAAGTGGCGATCATTGAACAACGTAATTATATACGGTGGATATTGTCGCTGCATGCGCAAGACCACATGGCCTCCTAAGCAACAGTGGTGATACTTTGGTATTGCATATTTAGGCCCGCTCTTTATCCGTTCTTCATACTAAAAACAGCGCGTTGTAGTGCTCGCAAATGTGAATGCACCTCCCGAGCCTTAAGTAAGTCGATTGTGGCCCTGAATCATAGATAAAGAATTAGGAGAAAGTGACAGGAGTCGACACACAGTTAAGGTGGTTAAACCTTGTGACTTTGTGTGTATGATATATTGAATTAATATGATTAAGTACGTGGAATTTACTTAACCACACTTAGAAGGTTATTTGTGTTATGGAAATGGAATGGTTATGTTTGTTCTATGACAATAAACAATGAAAGCTTTTCACCAAAACGATTCAATATTATTCAAAATAATACGAGTGATCTTGAAATATCACTAGGGTTACAACCTTGAATCTTAAGTTCTTACAACTTGTGATATTCTTGTGTTTGTTCTATGTCTTAACTGTTATATGAGTTCTAATAATAACACACTTGTACACGCATAATATCGAGTCTAAGATCTTCTTTTATAGTCCAAGAAGATCTTTACATATTGCTTAAAGTCTAGCCGACTTACTTGTTAACTTATCTTGAGTGTGTCAGTACATAAGATACAACATGTATCTGTGTACACAACTTGTTAACTAAGCACATGGGGTAAGATATTATCTACCGTATATTGTTGACCAAATACAAATAATATCTTTTCAATCTTATCCACTCAGCAGCAGAATGTTCATTAGCAGCAGCAATGAGATTATCGCTAGCAGAAGGAACAAGTATAATAACAGCAGGATCAACAGCAGCAGAATGCTAAGCCTAGCAGCAGAATCATTTATCGCTAGCAGCAGAATCAAATGTTCTAGCAGCAGGAACAAACATTAGCAGCAAGAACCAAATGCATTAGCAGCAGAATCACACTTAACGTTTTTCTTTGAATAGAATCTGATATTTAACTTCTTGAATATTTAATTCCCAACAATCCTCCCCTAAACATGTGAATCCATTTCAACATGTTTCTGAATTAAATTATGGATTGTGAAGATCTTTCAAACACTTCTGTTCTTCAAGATTGAATATCTTCTCAGTAATTCATCTGCTTTGTTCTTTGACTTTAACAATATCAACACATTGCTCCAATCTTGGACTAAAAGATGGTGCAATTTCCTTGGATGGAGGAATTATAAGAGGCAATGATGCTGTGTATCTTGGATGCTTGTTTCAACAAGTGAAATCATCTATCAGCATGCCTTTGCAGGTGATGAACAAACTTGGTAAACTGAAATTAAAACTTTTCTTCATTTGACCTAGATAGAACTTTCTCCTTTGGAATGTTCTTGTCATTTCCAACCTCCATGTCATCATCTTGTATGCTCTTGTCTTCTCCTTCCTTTTATTGGATTATCTTCCTTTTCTGGGCCATTATTTCCTCCCCTGAGATTGTTACCTCCCCTGAGATATAAATAACTTTTGTTTCCTCCCCTTGTTTGGAAGATCTCACTATGTACCAAAATATATCTTTCCTTATCATCTGATCCATCATTTAGAACTTGTTGTCAGACAATGTTGTACATGAAGCCATCAATTCCTTAAGAGTTTAAGTTACTGCCCTCATCACTTCTAGGTGTGTTAACTCCTATGAGAGGTGATTCATTGGACATTTGATTCATGGTCCATCAATGGATGGTTTTTGTGAATCTCTTGAAAATCCTTGTTTAAGAAATTATTTGACTTAGCAGTATGTTCATGATTTTAGAATTGAAAAATCATACTGCTTTCAATCATTTTGAAGGGATCAAGTGTATAACAGACGCTTAATCAACATTTCGGTATAAAGAAACCTCTGGTTGTGTGAGAACCAATGTTTTTCAGTTATAAATAACTACCTGTGTGCAGATAAACTCATTCAAAGAGTTTTCCTGACAGGGTTTCCAGCTCATAGTAATTGTTACCTCTAACACAAGTGTTAGATTCACTTTTACTAGTTGCTCTTTTTATCAGATGTGCCGCGACTTGATTCTCAAATCGCCTGTTTGAAGCACCTATCAGAAAAACAAATTTTAAATTAGCAATGTCAATTAATTGATGCAAGTGTAAACTTATATAATAGTAATCACAAATGTAGTAACCTTTGAATGTAGTTTTTGTTCTCCTGTCAATGGACCTAAGTCCTTCATTGTGATCCCAACATTTCCGCTGTTGATTGCTGGTAGAACCTGTAACAGAAGTTGCACACATATATATAAATTATCCTTCCTGGTTTATTCTCAGGATTCAAGATGTCAATGAGCTTCACCAACTCGCTTGAATCCATTTTGTCACTCACCTTTTGATAAAGTATTGTCAGTATCCATTGTACATAGGACTATACACAGAAAAATTAATTAAAAAAAATAAGAAATACCTTAATTCCAAGAGAGTATGCGATCCCTGTTAGAAAATCAACACGGGCACCAACTAGTTGGCGGGTTCGCTCGCCAACTCAAAGTAAATGAGATAAACAATCATACTATAATCAAGAAGTTGAATCTACTCGAGTAAGAGATTGTTCATAAGGAAAGTGAAAGCACTCGTGTGGTGTCCAGAAATTAGTGATGGGTAGATAGGATGATCGATTGTAAGACCAGCAAAATCAACAACATCTAATAGTGGTACTGAGCAATTGCAATGACTTCTAAACAAACCTCTAATATTTATAGTGCGTTCCACTATAATTAAACACAAAGGGTTGTTCATGATTGCTTACTAAAACTGCTTATCTGCATATTTTTTGCAGGAAATAAGTTGCCTTTCAAAATGCGCCCTGCAGCCTGTGAATTCTGTTTTTTTTGTTACCAAGCTTGTGACCTTTCTTATATAATTCGTCTTGTTCTTGGCCTATAAAAACAAATTTAGAGAACACGTTGCAACAATATCAATAAGTGATGAAACAAATTGCATATTGAGCACATTAAAGCAGATGACAAAGGATATATACTATTTAAATGAACTTTTAACCATTTATTTCTCATCACCAGCTTTAATAGTAACTCACCTCTCGACATGCATCAGTCATGATTTTTGCTCTGTTAGTGCAAGGGTGAAGCTGTGGATATCTCGTTCTTGAATCAAAAGCCATGTCGTACACACCATTTTCACCTTGCAATGACATATCAAGAGATGCCAAATTTGAATTATGCACTTCCACAGAAAACTGATAGACTCTTGAAGTGTAAAAATAAAAATCATGTATCGAAGACATAATATCATTGTTATGATCTTCCCTTCCGTTAAAAGATGCATGAGGTTGAGCAACCCTTTGTTCGAGTTGAGAGCCAAATAATCTTACTCCTGAAAAAGAAGGTAATCTTCCACTCATTCTATTATTATTCCAAAGCCAATGATGTATCTGACGACGTATCTTTCGTCTATCTCTTAATGTAGTAGCTCTAGTTCCAGTAGGACCCGCCACAAAATCAATAACAGAAAGTCTAGATTCTCTGAAAACACGAGCTTGTTGTGCCAATGGCGTTTCAGTAACATACGTCTCGTTAAGATCAAAACCACCAGCAAGTGGAGATGAAAGATATGATACATTACTGCTTAATCTTCTATCTGATGTGGGAGTCGGGAGTTGTGAATTTAGAGAACATAATACACTCGGTCTACATTCGTCACAGTACCATTTCCTTCTGGTACTTCTCCTCCAAGACCAACACAAAAAGTATGTGCAGATGAATCACATATATCACATAGTAACATCAAAGCATCGTCACCAACACATTGACATTCAGTACACATCACATTTCATATGGATCAAGCTATCCCCTTAGCTCTTCCTCAGATGGTTGATAAGCCTGAATAAAGCATCAAAATTGTGTTAATATATGAAGGTTGCTACTATATTAGAATGCAAGAAATACTTGGGATACAAACCTGATCACACTCAGGTACAGGTATAACCACAGTCCTCAAAGCAAACGCAGTGTCTAATTTTGTAGCTTTAGTTATTGTTGCGAACCTTCCTTTGGCGATTTTAAAGAACCACAACAAATTCATAGCTAGAAAGACTGGTGGAATTTTATAAATCAAATATTAAGTTCTATACACAGAAAACCATACAATTGTAACAAAAAGTGTAATCCTTGTAAATTGATCACGATTGCATGCATATCTAAACACCATAAACCAATATAATTTGAGACAGAATTAACATATTAAAAGCAATCCAAACACTCTCTAAGAAGGACTGGTCAACCGGGTCAAAAGGACGGGATTGGCTGACCTAGATCGTTTAGGTTTGAAAAATGAATATAACCTGTGAATAGTCTTACGGAACTATTGAACCATTTTACATTTTCTATATATTAACGATTTAGGATTGTGTAAACATTTGAATACATGTTTAGTAGCTTGACCCATTTAATCCTTTCGAATTTCAACCCCTTTGCCTAGTTGTGATTTAAGCCAAGAAATTTATATCTAACCTGATAGACCTGATTCTATATAAATGGAGCGACATATAAACACGTAGAAACTACCTTTATACCATAAGCATGTCATCTTTCAAGAGCTTCAGGAACATCATCATAAACAACTCCTTTTATCTAATTTTTCTCAAACCTCATTCGCCAGATATGCCCCTGCATCAGAAAATGTTAGCAGTGGGATCCAGCTTAACGATACATGTTCTAAACATCTTTTTTGCGTACTTATGCAAATAAAACCCAAAAGAATTTTCTTGTCAAAAAGTAATTAACGTAGCTCAATATAATGTCAAACTAAGAATTGGTTACATGTTATGATTTTACCAGCGCAGACTAAACCATGGTCTTCTTCACATATGCCTCCAAGATCATTGCATTCTGGTATTTGTTTATCGAATCTAACTCCAATCTTGGAAGAGGCAATGTAACCAAATGCAAGCAAAACTTTTCCCTTATAACCATATCCTGGACCCCTACAAAATGCATAATACATTATAAGTTGTGAAAACTATAATTATGATGCTGTATTGATTAATATTGATAACAACTGAATATGCAGAGACAAAAAACTGGAAACTGGAAACTTATCTCAGTTGCTATTTGAGCCATGTATTACAAATCATATTGTGTGACTCAGAGCGAGATGCAAGTGCTGAGCCAATCATGGATGATAGAACGTGTTTATCACACATACCTTGTCAAAAGAAGTGCAAAAATATAAGTGCAGAACAATTTCTTTTATTTCAACCTATATATTGATAAGTGAAAAGAAGTCAGATACTTAAAAAGTTCGGAAAATAGTAACCTGATCAAAACGCAACCTTAACAACCTTAGCACATCCTCTCAACAAATTCTGGTGTCAACTCCTGGTGGTGCCTTCTGCTTCCCTACTCCTTCTCCTACTGTTACTGAATAAACCTAAAAGAACCAAATTAGACTTATAAGAAATGCTTCCCTTCTAATACTTTCGAATCCAAATTTATCTGTTGACTAACCTGTTGTCAGAAAAATATATAAAACTTTCACTTAATTTAGTATTGCAGATGCCATAAAGAATATATAAAATTTCACTTAATTGAGTATCATAGTACTTTTTTTGTAGCATTTTAGTATTGCAGATGCCATAAAGAATATATCAAACTTTCACTTAATTTAACGAAAGAACATACCTTTAATTCTCTTTTGCCGACTGTCATCCTGCAACACTAATCTTTTGCCGACTCTCATCCTGCAAATGCTCATTCCTAGAATCAATCAGAAACACGAATGCCCTCAAAAGCAGTTACCTGCAAACGAAATTCAATCAAAAAACAGATTTTACATGACGTCAAGCATATTAACAATAAAATCATCGAATCGACATCAGTCAACTTTTATATCTAAGACTACTTGCGCTTATCCAATTTATCTGTTAGCTAACCTATTAACAGAAAAAAAAATAAAAAAAAAAAAAAACAAAAAAAAAAAAAACATATTTTGATTTTCTTTTGTCGATCATAGCATCACATCTTCAGTTGTTACCAATGATTTAGTGACAATAAAGTTGCAATCACTTACCTCTCTTCTAGAAACTCACAGCCACCCTTATTGGTCGTTGCGGTCCAATGAAATAGCATCCATCTTTCCACACTTGTACACATATAGAGATTGTCATTTTGATGAAGCATTACATATTAGGGTTAAATCAAGAGATCATTCGGTGGACTTGTGTTTAAGGATTTGATGAGAGATCTTGAATATCCGGTTCTTTTTGGAGGCGGCGAAAATGGCGGGTAGGGCAAAAATTAGAGGTCGAATGATTTATGTTTTATGAGGCCGGCTAATTGAATTGTCATTCAATACTCTCTCGTCTATATTTTTGGAAGTGATATGCTTTACTTTTGGACTCTCCATTGACATAATGAGGTGCGTGTTATCAAATTTAGTTTGCAAAATTTATAACAAATGTTGGAATGCCTTAGTGGTTGAGATGTTATTCTCTTGTGCATGCCAACTCGAGCACCCTAGGTTCGATCCTTGCAAGTGTCATAAATTTTTAAAATTCCAAATTCTTATGAACAAAGGGTGCTTAGGTGGCATTATGACGTGGCATAAATTGATTAGGTGGTATTGAGGTGGCGTTTATGTGGCATTATCTACGTGTAACGCCTCCTGTTATATATAATGTGTGTATATATATATATATATACACTAGTTGTCATGGCCCGCCCAATGGGCGGGCATGACTTATAAGCCGGTTGGGCATGACTTATAAGCCCACCCGGGCATATAAGCCCGCCCTGAAGGGCGGGCATGACTTATAATTATCGTTGGCATATTTTTTACTATAGCGAAAGAAGGGTGGTAAAAAATAGTTGAAAATTGTACATGTTGAAAGAAAGGGTTGTACATAAAAACTTTTAGATTTCTGTAAATAAATTTTTAGATATTAGTGATCGAAGGCAAAATGAGCGCCAACATAATGTGATTTAATCCGTATTCCGATCAAAGAATTAAAGAAAGAAGGTTTCAGTTTCATATAACAATCACCTCTTTCCAGCCTTAGTCAAATAGCCACCGAAGGCTCCGAACGGGCACGAGCCAAACGGGCTCATGTTATACAAATCGCTTTTAAAAAGACCCAAGAAGACGAAATAAATTTCTTAGTTAAGGAGTAAAATACATGATTCATCAGAAAATTTACCCAGCTAGTGTACAATAGCATATGTATGCAAATTTTAGATCACTTAAATGTTGTGAGACCGGAAAAATAGAATAAGTAGAATAACGGCATACTTCCTTTTCCCAGTCAGTGTATAACATCAAAATCGTTAGGAAGAATGCTTGAGTGAATAACGCGGCAATGATCCCTAGCCAGAATCCCTGCATAATAGAGGAAATTAACTTGAAGAGTAATTTTCACTCGAGCTTTAATTCCGTAAGGTCTAGTTACATATTTTATATACCTATTTTAAATGTGCTTGATACATTACAGTATTAAATGTAGATCAACGGAAAGCTAAGATATAAAAGACTGTTATCCTAAAATAAGCGTCTCATTGGACATCAATGATGATAACGGATAACTTATAACAACCATTTTTTGGTTTCAAGTTTGCGAGATTAAATGGAAAGGTTTAAACAAAATTATATATTCACAAAACAATATAATATATCACTTAATGAACAGAAAAAACATAACATACTTGAGAAAGTGCGGAATTTGCAGTACCAGGTGTAAGATACTGCAAAAATCCATTGTAATAAATCTCGTTGATTAATAATAATCTGGTGTTACCGTTTAATAAAACCCATTTTTACGGGGAAATTTAAAATTTTCTCTTATTACTATTCTTACCACGTCACGATATCACGATAATTACCGAATAATGACACGTACTTCGAGACACGATTATACACAAACCACCATTTTCACTAAACTTGAATCTCAATAATCATGATAAGTACTAATAAATTTGCTACCTTAAACTTATTTAAATTTTCCTAATTACAAGTAATTATTACTAATTACTTCCACTAAATATTACCTAAGCTACAAACCAAATGGGCTGCCAATTCACCTCAGCCATCAACAGCCCATCACCACCTCAAAGCCCACACACTCCCTTGTTTATTTCATGCATAAACCCGATCCTATGCCCTCTCCAAAACAGCCATCGTTCTCACTATTCATAAACACGACATGCCCATATTTTTACACCATCATAATCACCACCCACTAGACTTCATGTGTGCCGAATTTCAGCTTAACAGGTCGCGTTTTACTATGACTTTGAAGACCCATTTGTTTGTCCCATAATAACCCAAAACGCATGAATAAAAATCCCAAAACACAACCAATTCGAACCACGCCTTTTCCTATAATTTTCTAACGATCATGTTAGTATATTAGGATGTTAAAAAGACCCCTAGGACTGCAGAAAGAGGTTGAAGCTCGCTAGTTCCATTTTTTTTGAACACGTTAATATACAAACGTGTGAATATATATCACAACAAATAAGGATAAGCCTTATCTACACTTCCATATCTTCCTAAGATATTTTCTAGTCAGAAAACATGTTAGCATGGTCCCTCAATCTCTGCCATCGAACAGTAACCAACAATAATAGAGTTTGAAGACTTTGAAAAGTCAAGAAACGTGTGAATTCTCCTCTCTATATCATACCCCTTCTAGCCACTCTATCCTACCCACATCTCCACTTTCTTTCACCTCACTAGATACCTCAAACCTTCAGAAAACTCTCTGTCTCAAATCAAGAAGCAAACGAGCAAAGGAAACTATACGTATAAATCGTATACGAGGGTTTCTAGCAACTGGGTCAATACTCCTTTGCATTCATTCGAACTCATCAATCTACACCACCTCATTTTCACACATTCCTAAAGAAATAAGGACAAGTAAATCTAGCCAAGATCCTCCAAAATCTGTATGAAATCATCCTTGTAGATCTCCTTTGATCACGTTGCATAATAATACATATATACGTTTTATATATAAAACGTATAACCCATTTCAACACTACCACCTCTCACCCTCGCCTCCTCTACATATTTCTCATTCCCTATCATCAGTTAGAACTCCCTAAATGACCAGAAACACTCACCTCTCTCGTTTGAAAAATAGTTCGAAGGAAATGAGTTAACATATAGCAAAGTATATGTTAACTTTGAAGGAGTTGTGACTCGTCCTTGAGGCCTAGTCATATTCGTGAGTCCACTACCCACCTAAGAGGTGTTGTAAGTCTTCCCATATCATCTTAAGTTCATCTTGTACATTAGCTCATAACCATGCATCATATAGATATCATGTTCAAACGTATAATTCTCTTTTTCATTTTTGTTTTCATATCACATATATATATATATATATATATATATATATATATATATATATATATATATATATATATATATATATATATAAGAGACGAGGAGTGACATGCCTCCACTGTGAAGGCTTGGGAGTCACCACTCACCCCACACTCATGTTTAACACTTCATTGCATGCATACTTAGAACACACACGCTCTCACGGTCATACTTTAGCTATATGCTCCATTCTAAACGTATGAACATAATATGTCACACGTTAAGACTTAACTTGAAAACACTGAGGATTATTCCAAATGTTTGTGTATATAAAAACAGTTTCAAACCGCCTATTAAGTGACACCTTGACTCACGATCTAACTGAACGGCCATGTTCTATTTTTATACAACCTCATAGACACCCCAACTAGCTGCATTTTTCGTATAAACATCATGTAAAAATAATCACGTTTCAACCACTAAAAACTGCCAAAGTAAAACGTTTAGACCCATGGTGAAACTGCCACAATTATGCGACATGAACTTTACTGCCCATTAAGCTATTTATAAGCTATTAGAATAAGTTGACTTTTGGAGCTTTTTAGTATGAAAATAAGAGGTAAAAAGTGAACTTTTAAAATTACCCAACTCACTTCAAAGTGTACGAATTAAAACTTGTTAACGGGTTTAGTAACATGGCTCGTTAAGGGCCCATGTAGGAGAAAATAAGCCAACGACCGAATAAGCAGTTGTAATAAGTTACAAACGACTTAAATAAACTTTAGAAAAAGTCGCATAACTTTTCCCCATAATTTTTACACATTTGGACTAAAAATGTAACGCAATTTGACTAGAAGGACTAAAACTACCAAACCAAGGACTGAGACTGTGAAAACACAATATTTAGATTATAATTTGACATACTATTGAATTCCTAGCCTTATTTGTACCTTTGGATAAGTGATGGACTAATTATGGACTTTGGACTTATCAAAGGACTAACGGTGTAACGCAATCTCAGTTAGGGTGAAAGTATAAAATCTGGAAAAGGACAAGGACCAACTGATTTTACTTGACATTCTTATTTTATTTTTCCTTTTTCACCCCATCACTTCATATGCATTCTCATACTTACGTATTATTTAACGTTTGTTATTATAAGCATCAACATTTCGAGTTAACGTTGCATATCATTTCAACTCTTTTGAAGAAATAACATTATTTTTGAATTATAAGCACTTTAGGCATAACACCTTCCCACTCAACGATCAGATCTTTATTCATCATTCATCATTAACTACTCATTTCACATCCACCACAAGTATTTGGTTAGATTCTCAGACATTTGTATTTATCAGGTTTTGTATTGAAGTCAATACCATAATCACCCCTGAGTTTACTTTCACCATCACCAGTAACGCTTAAGGTGAGTCGTGGCCCCTACCCTTTTAATACTTGTTTTTAATTACTCTTTTGGGGGAGATACATGCTTCAAATGTTTTAAGTTTACTTTTATACTTTGAAAACTCTCATGATTTACTCAAAATCATCAACTATGCTTTACATGTTTTGAATCACCCTTTGTAAGGGATATATGCTCGTTATACTTGCAAATTGCTTGCTTAGCTGAAACACTGTGTTTGAAAGATAACATTTTCAAGCTACTTGTTGTAACATGATACGGAGACTCATTATATGCATTCATATAGCAATTGAATGTACAGTTAACTTTACTACGATATTTCTACATTTCACTGGAAATAATTGCCAAGAATAAAGTACGCATATTCTATGAACCCCTGAAACCTATATTGCCTAAGTTTACTATATTGCCATAAAGTCCCTCGATCATGAGCTATTAATCACTGCGGTGAGCGTGAATATAGTGAACAACTTCGAAACCTGTTGGAGGCTGACGACCTATCCCACTAAATAATTTGACGGAATGCCTATTGGTTAGTCGTATTTAGTTGCGATGCACTATATTTGAGAAAAATAGGAAGTTGGCAAAATCACCTATTACATGAGGGCCAAACCCATCAGTAACCTGATGTGGACACCGCCGTTTTACGGTACTTTGTTAACGTTTTGCGTGTCATGAGGCTTAGGGCAATATAATTATATGAATGTTTCATATATATTTGGATACAACTGTATTTAGTAAACCACCACTCCACACTGATAGACTTCAGACTTTATACTATTGTTTTCACTCTGTGTTAGGATAATGTATCCTGTACTTGGAACTTAACTGTTATCATATGTGACTTAGTTATGTCTTCTAATAAAGACAGCTCAATGCTTGGTATATTGTTACTTTTAAAAGTTGACCCATCATTTCATTTCGAGCGTATGACAACATAGCTCATTTTCATTTAAAACTTGAAACTTATGATCATCTGAGTTCATAAAGGATTTACTTGTGGATTTTTACCCAACGCAACTTGTTATTTACTTCATGAAGTACTAGTATTTATTTCGACTATCACTGTACACCTCTTGAATTTATTGAAAGAAAGTTATTTTCTATTAAACTCCACGAACTCACCAACCATTGTGTTGACGTTTTAAGCATGTTTATCTCAGGTAATTAACGGAGCAGGACAAGACACGGAGCGGGCATTTTATATACTCTGATAAATTAAGTGGTGTAAAATCAAATATGTCATTCTTTCCAAATTAGTACATCTTTTCATGGAATTTCCAAATCAAATATTTCACCTTCGCATTAAAAGTATTATTTTGAATGACATATAACTTTCAAAACGCCTCTTTCGAGCCGTTTTCTGAAATTATGATTTCGATCCTCACCGTAACACCCTAAGTACTTTTCCGCTGCCACAAAATAAATTAGGGGGTGTTACAGAATCATGCAGCGTCTTTCCTTTTGGCATCAGAGCCACAGGTTATAGAGAATCAAAGGTTTTTAAAACATTGAACTATAACTATATTTTCAAAATAAATGATTTTACACCATATCATCTTATGCCTTCCGTGTCTGTAGACTGCCGTGCTCAATACATTACCTATTAAGATTATTTTGCACTAATCTTTACATGCTTGATGTTTACTCTTCACACATTACACACCGTATTATTTCACACTCAATGTTACACCTCGAACGTACGAAATACTTATAATTACTACTTTCGGTTACTACAGTACCATGTCTACCAAACCAATCGATATTACCAAACTTACCCTCCGTACTACTCGTGCATCACCTATTTATCATATCACTCCGGATGCTGAAGATCCTTATGTATTAATGTCACAACCCCAGCCTAATACGGAACTTACTTAATAACCACTCCCATCATCACCTATTCACTCGCCTCCACGTCAGAAACTTAGGAGAACTGCTGAATCTTATTCAGATGAAGAGTTGATTGGTTGTCCGGCAACGTTAGAGGTTGGACAGAATTCACACCCAGAAACGATTTGGAAAGATGTTGAGCGAAATTCTCCATCACCTGACGCTTCAAATTTCTCAATACCATACATCCCATACGATGTATCTTTACCTAATTCCTCTGACTATAACTTAAACCCTCGTGATTCAAAATGGACTCTTCTTTATCAACAAGACTGCACAACTAGAACTTGAGGCAGAAGTTAGACGTCTACGTCAGAGACGTAACTGATCTTAAGTTCAGATGTATCGCTGTTGTACCCACTACACCACATAGTTTTGGTTAGTGTTGACGTATTTTCCAATAATCCTGAAACTCTCAGAACTCGTAACCAACTCTCAAATAACAACACCTTTTGTTATATCTCTCGGTTGTGAATAAATTCTTTCTATCATGATGCTATGCATGCGTGTAATGATTTCTCATATCCTCATGCAAAATCTCACCATATGGTACTCTCTTTCGTAGACCAATAGCTCCACGCAAATCAAATCTTACATGAAACGCTACGAATATCACTTCACCCTCCCCCTAACCTAGTCAACCGACCAACTTGTAGAGCAGCAAGTGGCAGAGACTATGGCCGCTGTTGTCAACATAGGACCAAGCACTTATACTAGAGACAGAGACTACTCCTCCCACCATCATGACGCAACTGGATCGTCATGAGGAACGAATCAATACACTCCTGAACGTCGTTGACAGAGATACCTAAACTTACCTCATGGAGCATTAATAAAAGACCTTGTATCATTGATTTTGTAAAAGCAATCGATCAAGTTATTAATATTATGATGTTTACAGTGATTATACCCAAACCTACCATAATATTACCTACGATTGTTATGATACCTCAAACATACCATAACTAGACTATAAACCATAGGAATTCCCCAAGACATAATTCTCGGAAGAAAACTTGATGAATGAAGAGAAAGTTGCTGAACTTCAGCTTTTGTAAATGAATCGTTTGTTCCTTAGCAATCCCATACCAAGAGTTGATCAATTCATCTACGATATTACCCAGACACATCGTAATGTTATGATCCTCAGTTGGTTTTGATTTCGTATTATGACCACTTTGTTAGCACTAATACGCAAATACCACATTATTTGAATTATTCTAACATCAAGTGAATACTAAATCAGTGTTTCTTGTGACATTTATAGAAGATGACCAACACGAACAATACAAATACCCCACCAGCGCCAACCATAACTATGACTCCTGAAACTATCCGGAAGTTAGTAAACAACATTGTTACAACGATACTCGAAGTGACCACAGAAGCTCGTCCGAGTAGCAGCGATATGACGAGAGAAGAAAGGAAGACGGCTGTGTCTTGTAAGCACAACCATGAAAGTTTCATGGATTGTAGACCAGCTCATCTTAAAGTTCCAGAAGAAATGACTAGACCTGCCCTCACTCTTACCCAAGGATTTCCCAACCAAGGCATTAAGCAAAGTAATACACCCGAGAGGAATGATCATAAGCGAAAGCTAGATGATCGTAGGACCTCCCTCCATGACAACAACAACCACCAACAGGAACGCCGTCAGAAAACCGCCAGAGGTTATGTGGCTGTGCCCACCGAAGGGAAGGGTTATGCCGGGACACTACCCCAGTGTAACCAATGCAGGATGCATCACACTGGGCCTTGTCCTCCCCGATGCGGAAAATGCCTAAAACTGGGCCATAAAACTAAAGACTGTAGAACCAAGGATGCAAATTTACAACCATTAGAAGTAGTGTGCTACGGTTGTGGCGAGAAGGGACACAACAAGAACCGATGCCCGAAATGGAATACCACTTAGGAAAACAAGACCAGTGAAAGAAAATGAAAACTCTTTAAAACCTCAGCAATGTCGAAGAATGACACCTATGTTTAAGCAGAAGAATAAATTCCTGTTGTAATAAATGAACCCTAGTTTAAGACTTTCTAAGTTGTATTTCCTTTTCTTAATTACCTTAGGTACGATGGATGTAACCTAAGTGTAACAACTATCTCTCTACCGTATGAAAACTCTACATTGTAATATTTCCGTAATGAACATAATCTACGTTCATTTCAATTTCTATTCCATTCTCCCTATTCATAGTCGATATGTAACAATACCCTGATATCACCTTGGAATTTGATTGAGCACCATTTCTGACCAAACAATAGATTATTAGCACCTTGTAAGAAATTCTCACTCAAAACCTAAGTTTATACCGAGGATATCCTATATTTACCCTAGAAATTCCTGACTCATCACCATAATATGAACATAAATTTTCTACTGTCTTTTGAAAGGCAATTATGTTATTATTTTACAAAAACAACACGTTGAACGTCATCTAAAACTTTTCAAAAAGCATAAATATTACTGTGACTGAGCCAAGCATCACATCATTTGGTCCTCAAATTATACATAGCCTGATCAACTATGTCTAATTTAGGAAGAATCATGTTATAAATGGAACAGTTATCTTTTCAGATCTCCTAATAACAATCTTCATTCAAAAGCAAAATCTTGAGACAAAATAAACTATTCATAAACGTCACTTTTGACCAACCACAAATAAATACCTACACATATTACCCACCATTCTTATGATAAGAAACTAACAAAAGTACAAGTATTAGAACCCTAAGAGTCACAAAGATTTATGGAAAGCACAAATAGCAAAAATTTTATTAGAACACACGGAAATTAGTACATAACGATAAAATTAGCAACGATAATGCTAAAGTTACAACTATTTATTTCAACCCTCCTACTATCTATTTTCCCCATGCCTTATCCACGATAAGGGCTACGATCACCAGCGGGACGACAAACGCTAAAATCACGACCAAATATTGGTAGTCTTCGTCCGGAGCGTACATCGAGTAAATCACCATAAGAATGACAAACACAATCGCTAGCATGGTAATGAGGTGCGGCATTTTGAGATGTGGAATGAGAGATATGTGTTTGGTGGAAGATTGGAAATTAAGTGGAGTAATTATAGGCTAAAATATAGCCGTTAGAATTGAAAACTAGCCGTTACATACACTATTCACGATGTTTGGTATTCACTGAGCACTAGCCGTTAAATTCCCACAGTTCCTGACCGTTATTTTCATTATTCACAGTCTTTAGGTTCATTAATTGACCAAATATTCGAATTTATCTCACCTAGCACGAATAAATCTAGCGGAGTTATATATCCTAAATTTTCGGACAGAAACTTCTCGACAACCTTTCTTTCCACAAATCCTTCACTTTAGGAATCACAGACTGAACTTCGGGACGAAGTTCAAAATTGAGGGGTGGATACTGTAAGATACTGCAAAAATTCATTGTAATAAATCTCGTTGATTAATAATGTAATACCCAAAAATCTAAAACATGCAAAAAGACCATATTGCCCTTGTAACTTTAAAAATTTGATTAATAAGTACATAAAGTATCAAATAAATCCCAAACCTTTGGTAATGAGCAACATATAAAGTAAGGTAATTTTTATTACAACATTTTAATATTTTACAATGTACAAAAATACTTGTCACACATAAAATTATTATATGGGCCAAATCATATATGTTTAATTATTTATTTGTATTTAAAATCACTTAAAATTAGGATAATCATCAAAACAAATTAGGAAATGGTACAAAATTAGAGAAATTGATTCCCTAATCAATCTTGGCTGAGATTTATGCATATGTCCCCCCTTCACACGTTTTCTTGCTCCTTTCCCTTTTATTCATTCGCAAAACCCTAAAAACACCCAAAAACTCCAAATCGGCCACCATAATTTTTCCACAGCCACTTATCATTTTTCCTGAGTTCCTTGGTGCTAGAAGAAGTGTAGAAAAATAGGGGTTCGATTTTTGAAGGCTTGGTTCACTCGGTTTCTTATTTATTTCCATATTACACATTCTTTAACCCTAAAACAAAACCAAAAACTCTCTCTACTCCATACGGATTTTTGGAAGCTGTTTCATATTTTTCCTGAATTCCCTCAAGTCTAAAGAAGGTTTAAAAATGGTGCCATGGTTGCTGGGTCGTTCGTGTGATCAAGGGAGTTTTGTTGGTGTCGATATATCCTAACCGAGGGGATTAATTTGCCCACACCTCATTCGATCAATCTAAGAATCATCTGGTATTTTTTCTTGTGTTCTTTACATCATATATGATCTATATAAAATAGTATATTTGATCCATGCAAGCTTTTTAGTCTGTTTGGAATTTAACGAAACATAAACCCTAAAACGTATAATAAACCCTAAATCGGCTATGCCAATTTTATGAGGCTTGTACTTCATTTTTCTGAGTTCTATGATGATCATATAAGTCTGGAAAAATAGCCTTTTGATTTGTGGAAGCTTAAATCATTTGTTCTTGAATTATTGTGTAATCGGATTTTATAAAAAAAAAGGAAAGAAAAATAGAAAACCCTAATGGAACGATTAGGGTTTGGGTTTTTATGATTAAATATGGTAATTAGTTATGTTTTAATGATTGTGTAATGATTTTTTGAAGATTGGTTGAATTTTGGTTAGGGTTTGATAATTTAAAATGTATACCGATTGTGTTTTTAAATCAAAAGGGTGTGTTTTGTAATTTTTAAAACTCGTGGGACATTTTTTGTAATTCATTTTGGATCTGGGGTAATGTGAGAAAAATATTATATAAGGGTGTCATGTGTCAATTTTATAATTTAAAGGTTTAAATGGTAATTATATAAATTATTTATATTCGGTTTGTATATAATTAAAATAGAGTGACTAAAAGTGTAAATTCTGGAAACTTAAAGGTGATTCGTATAATATTTGATATAAAGGGATTAATGTGTATTTTTGGATATTTAAATGGCTTAATGAGTAATTATGAATAACTTGTGATTCGAATTATAAGTTTTAAATAATTAAGGGACTTGTTTTGTAAATTATGAAACTTGAAGGGGTATTTCGTACCATATATGATATTGAAGGGTGATTCTATATTTTGGTAAAATTAAAGGCCTGTTATGTTAATATAAAGATGTTAAAGATTAAATTGTAATTTAATTAATTATAAGGTTTAATTTGTAATTAAAGTAATTAAAGGGCTTAATTTGTGAAATTGTTGAAACTAAAGGATTAAAATGAATAACTTGTAATATTTGCATTTTGGACTTTAACTTTGGTGTATTTACAATTAAAACCCTAAAATAAGGAAACTTTCTAAAAATGGAAACTTACTAATTTTGGAAACTTGCTATAAATGGAAAGTTACTAAAAATGGAAAGCCGACCTAAAAGAGAAATATGATTTGAATAAGGTATTGATAATAAGAAAATCATGAATGCGTGTAGATTCGCTGAATATGGAGTTTGCTTCCGGTCTTTATATTCTAGTTGTATTTTCACTTGCGGTATAAGGTACAGATATTCTACCCTTTCTCAGTAAGGGTGTCTTTCTCATGACTTCGATCTTTGATTCTGATTCGTTTTAAGATTCCCTAAGCCATTGCTATGTTCCCCTACACTTTGGTTCGTTCGTTTGATTCATTTTGACTTTGATGTTCGATATGACCCTTTTTGCTTTGTGTCTCTATAATGAATCGTTTGATATTCGTTCGTTACCTTGGATATTAGTATTCGTATCACTTGATGCTTCGAAGGTTCATTTGATTTTGGTAACTAGATGTGAAAACCTTTTTAATTATATCATGGAAATGCTTTGAGGAAAACTTATTTTAAAATGATGTTTATGAAATATGCGATACCACTTTTATTTGGAATCTTACTAAACTTTTATGAAAATTACTTTTAAAGACTACTTTTGTGAAAATAGTTAATAAAGATCATTTTTGATGAAAACCATTTGATAAAGATTTCTTTAAATGAACCATTTGATTATGAACCTTTGATTGGTTCGTTTGGATTCGTTTGAATTTGATATTGGATATGAACCCTTTGCCATGAACCTTTGATATTTGGACTTTGACTATGATTCGATGACTTAGACTATTTGAACCTTTGCTATGATTTGGACCTTTGACCTTTGACCCTTCAAGTTTGATACCCGAGCCAAGTTCGTTTCCTAGCCATGAAGGTAACATGGCCGTGTCATTGATGCACCAGTGGCATGACTCACGTGTGGGTGAGTGATTTCTCACACCGTCCCCATATTGTTCGTTGCATGCACATTATATTTATTATGGCCAATATTATTGTTCGGGGGATGTATGGGTTGCAATCCTAGGTTCGTGTCCGTGTTCCTGGACTTAACATGATTTGATATTATATATTGTTCGGTGACTGATGCTGGGTGCAATCCACGTCTTTCACAAGTTCGGGAGCTAGCTACTCCATTTGAAGAATGAGGACACCCCTCATATTATCTGATTATCTGAGAGGTCTCCCCTCTATATGATTATGAAGACATGGTTACTATATTTGGTTCGTGTTCGGGCTCGTGGTGGATTACTGACCTTCCCTTTTCCCTTTCTTACTTTGTACCTTTGTCTATACCTTATGTTATTCCATTGCACTATACCATATATGTTCGTTTCCTTTTTCTTTCGTTTTCGTTTATATATATCTGTTCACTGGGCTTTTTAAGCTCAGCCGCATTTCTTTTCCTGCGGCAGGTTTAGTAGGGAGCTGGGAATGAGTGGAGAGTATCTTGGACTTAGAAGACTTGATAGTTATTCTGGATTAGAGTTGATTAGAAGATATTATATTTTTAGAATTTGTATTCGCATTTGTAACCTTGTAAATTTCAGTATTTCTTTTGTAACCTTTGAGAATTCTTGTATTACTTGAAATGTATGCTTTGTTTTGATCTGATATGAAGCCATTAGTGTGACACCTTTACCCTTATCGGGTTGGGGTGTTACAATTATGGTATCAGAGCGACAGGCTGCAATTCGTAATACATTTACCCTTGACCTGTGTAAGTTAGGACCACTAAGTTTTCCCTGTAGGCGCTCGTAAGACAACTTTTGAAAATTTGTTTTAAGATTACCCTATAGGAACGTAAGTTTTGACCAGTGAGGAATGGGTAGACTATAAGGCATTTGTTTAAGTATCATTGCTTCCGCATCACTCTGATTCGTGTCTTGCTTTTGGTTAGATCCTGTTGATATCACTTTTGGAAATCAAAAGCTTATGCTTTGCACCACCTGAGATCTGAACCTGATTTAAATCGTGAAGGCATTGAAATTGCATAATGATTGCCCGACACTGTTTGATCCTTATCTTCAGATTCCTTTTGTTAATCTTTTGATAAAGACCCGCGTTACACTCTGATCCTTTTGTTAATCACTTTGATGCCTATTCGGGCACTTTGAGAACCTCCATGGTGATGATATACTTGATGTATTCTCTTATTTGTCTCTTGCTTTTGATAAGTACCTATGAATCTTCCGACACTATTTGATTTCGGTTCACCCATCTCTGTCCCTATGAGAAGTCTTGTGGCGTTTAACCACGAGTACAAGAATTTTTTTTTCCTCTCACTTCTGAACGATAAGTTTTGCTATGCTGATCTGTTAATCTTTGGATAGTTAACTTCGGTTTTATTCTGATAAGGAATTGATTGATCGATCACTCAAATACTGACAACTACCTTTCTATGTCTCATCTTTGACGTTTGCAACAATTTTGAACTCCCTACCATGATTACCGATTGTTAAACCCTTTGCTATCACTATTACTCTGGAGACTCGTATGTTACTTTCGCGGCTATGAAGTTTTCCTGGAACCCATTTCGTACCCCAATAAATGAATCTTACCTTGAGAGGTATTTGGCACCCTGAGTTTTCTGAATATGATTCGTAACTGAACCACATGTTTTTCCACCGAAGTGTGAAGTAGGATTTGACATGATACCGAGAGATTGTCTAGTCACTAATCGAAGGTGTCTTTCAGATGTGTTCGGGATCATATAAATTGATTCGAGCAACCGGGAAGAACAGCAACCGAAGACCAGGAAGTGAGTTTACTTGAGTGTATTTCCTGGGCGTGTTTTAGTTCGTTCGTGATAAAGAAGGATGGTGACTGGAGATATGTATTGATTACAGGAACCTGAACCGTAATACTGTTAGGAGCCAATATGCATCCACCCTGAAACGACTATGTATTTGTTTAATTTCGGAGCGCGAAGTTTCCTTCTGATGAATTGAAGTTATTCTTGAAATCACTTCCGTATTCGTAACGACTGCTATGACAGTTAGTGACGCTAATAGTATTAGCTAAAGCTGTGACTGTTTCGTGAATTTGATAAATAGTGTTTTCTCGTAAGTACTTGGGCAAATGGTCATTGTATGACTTAATAGTATGTTTGGAAACGAGGAAGAGCATGAAAATCATCTTTGCACTTTGCTAGGAAATTCGTCGATCGTTTGTGCATTCTGAGAGATTGATATTTGTAAAGACAACGATGTCCTTATTTGAGGATACCTCTTTAAACCCCGCAAGTTTTGAAAACTATCACCAATTGGTCAAGACCGATAGATGAACGGAGAACTGAAACCTTTTGAACCTTGCAGAAGAATTCTGGAAGATGTTTGCAACTGATGATACCACGGAGAAATTTCGTGAACAGAGAGAAACAGCTTAGTTTGATTGAGAATGGAGTTTTGGAAAAGCTGAAATAGAGATTAGCTTCCATATCTTCGGGCGGAACGAATTTTGGGGCATTCCAGAAAGAGACTCGATTATACTCCCTTACAGCACAGAAGGTTTTTCGTATGCATCAGGACAACTAGAAACATATCAGAAGAATTATTTCACTGCCTGACCTGGAGTTGACAACAACGGCGGCTACCCCGAAGAGTGAAGACATTCCTTACAAGGCAGAAGTGTTGGCGATGCAGAAGAAGAAATTCTAGTCAAGATGGCGAACCTGGAGCTGATGAAGACATGCGGTCTCACTTCCCTATTCATCTTGGTTGTACTAAGATGAATTGAGAGCGGAAGCAGACTGGATGATGAAGAGATTTAAAGATCGTGCCAGAAATCCACATTACTCCATCACATTCCAAGAAGAACTGCAGGAGGCTCGACGAACCAGACACAAGTTCCCGATCTTGGTTTCACTTCCCGACTGATGGACAACGAAGACAGATTAACCGGACTTGAAGAGATTGGACGTGTTGAACGAACGAAATTTTGAAACAGACCCTTTATGTTTGGAAGAATTGATTCTATAAAGGCCGAAGTTCTTGGCGACTAACTTTCATTTCGGTTGACCCTCTTAAATTTCGTTAAATAGTAATAAGATCCTCTTATGATTTAAGTTTCCTAGAAGCATTTCAGTTCGTGTTCATTTTTCGTATGATCGGTGATGGCTTTGTTTGAGAGATTTTGGCGAGTTGTGGAAGATATGATGCTTATGACGGCGTGCCTCAATTCTGCTAGGCAATCTTGGATTTTGATACTCTTGCGAATAGTTTTGTTTTCCCTCTTGACTATGGTATTCGATTTTGGTTGACCTTTGAGACTGTAGAAGTACTAGGTGGATTAAGATAGGTGGTTTTGATTACGACTTGAGATAAAGTATGACCATCATGAGGGCATATTTATATGATGCCGGTATTATGACGTCTGGCCAACGTGATAATACTTACATCATATAACGTGCACTTGTTGTGGGCATAGGATATCCTGGGGAGTACCTAAGAAGTTTAGAATTTGATCTCCGTTGGATTGCCTGTGATTAGTGAGACTTTAAGTTCATTCTACCTATGCGTTTACTCTGTTTTCATTCGTTAGATATCGTGATGACTGTGGACTCTCATTTTGCATTCCGTTGACCTTAGTTATAAATCTTGAAACTCTTTGCAGAGCTCTCTACTGTTGAAACAGTTAATTTGATTTGAAATCTTGTTCGTATTCCATATGAGCTATCTGAAGATTCACCTATCGTCCATTTGATGTTGCATGGACCTTTTGTTCTGAATCAACCTGATTTTGTCTCCTTTTGAGAAATTTGAACCAACCTCGTTTTGATTTGAGTCAAGAGAAACTATTTAGTCTGAAGACCTTTTTGGAAGGACCGCCCCGGACATGAGAATATTTGTGACGATCTTTTGCGACTTGCTACGACTTCGTTTAGCTTTGCGAATTCAATTTTCGAGGACGAAAATTTTTTTAGAGGGGAAGAAGTTGTAATACCCAAAAATCTAAAACATGCAAAAAGACCAAATTGCCCTTGTAACTTAAAAAATTTGATTAATAAGTACATAAAGTATCAAATAAATCCCAAACCTTTGGTAATGAGCAACATATAAAGTAAGGTAATTTTTATTATAATATTTTAATATTTTACAATGTACAAAAATACTTGTCACACATAAAATTATTATATGGGCCAAATCATATATGTTTAATTATTTATTTGTATTTAAAATCACTTAAAATTAGGATAATCATCAAAACAAATTAGGAAATGGTACAAAATCAGAGAAATTGATTCCCTAATCAATCTTGGCCAAGATTTATGCATATGTCCCCCCCTTCACACGTTTTCTTGCTCCTTTCCCTTTTATTCATTCGCAAAACCCTAAAAACACCCAAAAACTCCAAATCGGCCACCATAATTTTTCCACGGCCATTTATCATTTTTCCTGAGTTCCTTGGAGCTAGAAGAAGTGTAGAAAAATAGGGGTTCGATTTTTGAAGGCTTGGTTCACTCGGTTTCTTATTTATTTCCATATTACACATTCTTTAACCCTAAAACAAAACCAAAAACTCTCTCTACTCCATACGAATTTTTGGAAGCTGTTTCATATTTTTCCTGAATTCCCTCAAGTCTAAAGAAGGTTCAAAAAATGGTGCCATGGTTGCTGGGTCGTTCGTGTGATCAAGGGAGTTTTGTTGGTGTCAATATATCCTAACCGAGGGGATTAATTTGCCCACACCTCATTCGATTAATCTAAGAATCATCTGGTATTTTTCTTGTGTTCTTTACATCATATATGATCTATATAAAATAGTATATTTGATCCATGCAAGCTTTTTAGGCTGTTTGGAATTTAACGAAACATAAACCCTAAAACGTATAATAAACCCTAAATCGGCTATGCCAATTTTATGAGGCTTGTACTTCATTTTTCTGAGTTCTATGATGATCATATAAGTCTGGAAAAATAGCCTTTTGATTTGTGGAAGCTTAAATCATTTGTTCTTGAATTATTGTGTAATCGGATTTTATAAAAAAAAAAGGAAAGAAAAATAGAAAACCCTAATGGAACGATTAGGGTTTGGGTTTTTATGATTAAATATGGTAATTAGTTATGTTTTAATGATTGTGTAATGATTGTTTGAAGATTGGTTGAATTTTGGTTAGGGTTTGATAATTTAAAATGTATACCGATTGTGTTTTTAAATCAAAAGGGTGTGTTTTGTAATTTTTAAAACTCGTGGGACATTTTTGTAATTCATTTTAGATCTGGGGTAATGTGTGAAAAATATTATATAAGGGTGTCATGTGTCAATTTTATAATTTAAAGGTTTAAATGGTAATTATATAAATTATTTATATTCGGTATGTATATAATTAAAATAGAGTGACTAAAAGTGTAAATTCTGGAAACTTAAAGGTGATTCGTATAATATTTGATATAAAGGGATTAATGTGTATTTTTGGATATTTAAATGGCTTAATGAGTAATTATGAATAACTTGTGATTCGAATTATAAGTTTTAAATAATTAAGGGACTTGTTTTGTAAATTATGAAACTTGAAGGGGTATTTCGTACCATATATGATATTGAAGGGTGATTCTGTATTTTGGTAAAATTAAAGGCCTGTTATGTTAATATAAAGATGTTAAAGATTAAATTGTAATTTAATTAATTATAAGGTTTAATTTGTAATTAAAGTAATTAAAGGGCTTAATTTGTGAAATTGTTGAAACTAAAGGATTAAAATGAATAACTTGTAATATTTGCATTTTGGACTTTAACTTTGGTGTATTTAAAATTAAAACCCTAAAATAAGGAAACTTTCTAAAAATGGAAACTTACTAATTTTGGAAACTTGCTATAAATGGAAAGTTACTAAAAATGGAAAGCCGACCTAAAAGAGAAATATGATTTGAATAAGGTATTGATAATAAGAAAATCATGAATGCGTGTAGATTCGCTGAAGATGGAGTTTGCTTCCGGTCTTTATATTCTAGTTGTATTTTCACTTGCGGTATAAGGTACAGATATTCTACCCTTTCTCAGTAAGGGTGTCTTTCTCATGACTTCGATCTTTGATTCTGATTCGTTTTAAGATTCCCTAAGCCATTGCTATGTTCCCCTACACTTTGGTTCGTTCGTTTGATTCATTTTGACTTTGATGTTCGATATGACCCTTTTTGCTTTGAGTCTCTATAATGATCCGTTTGATATTCGTTCGTTACCTTGGATATTAGTATTCGTATCACTTGATGCTTAGAAGGTTCATTTGATTTTGGTAACTAGATGTGAAAACCTTTTTAATTATATCATGGAAATGCTTTGAGGAAAACTTATTTTAAAATGATGTTTATGAAATATGCGATACCACTTTTATTTGGAATCTTACTAAACTTTTATGAAAATTACTTTTAAAGACTACTTTTGTGAAAATAGTTAATAAAGATCATTTTTGATGAAAACCATTTGATAAAGATTTCTTTAAATGAACCATTTGATTATGAACCTTTGATCGGTTCGTTTGAATTTGATATTGGATATGAACCCTTTGCCATGAACCTTTGATATTTGGACTTTGACTATGATTCGATGACTTAGACTATTTGAACCTTTGCTATGATTTGGACCTTTGACCTTTGACCCTTCAAGTTTGATACCCGAGCCAAGTTCGTTTCCTAGCCATGAAGGTAACATGGCCGTGTCATTGATGCACCAGTGGCATGACTCACGTGTGGGTGAGTGATTTCTCACACCGTCCCCATATTGTTCGTTGCATGCACATTATATTTATTATGGCCAATATTATTGTTCGGGGGATGTATGGGTTGCAATCCTAGGTTCGTGTCCGTGTTCGTGGACTTAACATGATTTGATATTATATATTGTTCGGTGACTGATGCTGGGTGCAATCCACGTCTTTCACAAGTTCAGGAGCTAGCTACTCCATTTGAAGAATGAGGACACCCCTCATATTATCTGATTATCTGAGAGGTCTCCCCTCTATATGATTATGAAGACATGGTTACTATATTTGGTTCGTGTTCGGGCTCGTGGTGGATTACTGACCTTCCCTTTTCCCTTTCTTACTTTGTACCTTTGTCTATACCTTATGTTATTCCATTGCACTATACCATATATGTTCGTTTCCTTTTTCTTTCGTTTTCGTTTATATATATCTGTTCACTGGGCTTTTTAAGCTCAGCCGCATTTCTTTTCCTGCGGCAGGTTTAGTAGGGAGTTGGGAATGAGTGGAGAGTATCTTGGACTTAGAAGACTTGATAGTTATTCTGGATTAGAGTTGATTAGAAGATATTATATTTTTAGAATTTGTATTCGCATTTGTAACCTTGTAAATTTCAGTATTTCTTTTGTAACCTTTGAGAATTCTTGTATTGCTTGAAATGTATGCTTTGTTTTGATCTGATATGAAGCCATTAGTGTGACACCTTTACCCTTATCGGGTTGGGGTGTTACAATTATGGTATCAGAGCGACAGGCTGCGATTCGTAATACATTTACCCTTGACCTGTGTAAGTTAGGACCACTAAGTTTTCCCTGTAGGCGCTCGTAAGACAACTTTTGAAAATTTGCTTTAAGATTACCCTATAGGAACGTAAGTTTTGACCAGTGAGGAATGGGTAGACTATAAGGCATTTGTTTAAGTATCATTGCTTCCGCATCACTCTGATTCGTGCCTTGCTTTTGGTTAGATCCTGTTGATATCACTTTTGGAAATCGAAAGCTTATGCTTTGCACCACCTAAGATCTGAACCTGATTTAAATCGTGAAGGCATTGAAATTGCATAATGATTGCCCGACACTGTTTGATCCTTATCTTCAGATTCCTTTTGTTAATCTTTTGATAAAGACCCGCGTTACACTCTGATCCTTTTGTTAATCACTTTGATGCCTATTCGGGCACTCTGAGAACCTCCATGGTGATGATATACTTGATGTATTCTCTTATTTGTCTCTTGCTTTTGATAAGTACCTATGAATCTTCCGACACTATTTGATTTCGGTTCACCCATCTCTGTCCCTATGAGAAGTCTTGTGGCGTTTAACCACGAGTACAAGAATTTTTTTTTCCTCTCACTTCTGAACGATAAGTTTTGCTATGCTGATCTGTTAATCTTTGGATAGTTAACTTCGGTTTTATTCTGATAAGGAATTGATTGATCGATCACTCAAATACTGACAACTACCTTTCTATGTCTCATCTTTGACGTTTGCAACAATTTTGAACTCCCTACCATGATTACCGATTGTTAAACCCTTTGCTATCACTATTACTCTGGAGACTCGTATGTTACTTTTGCGGCTATGAAGTTTTCCTGGAACCCATTTCGTACCCCAATAAATGAATCTTACCTTGAGAGGTATTTGGCACCCTGAGTTTTCTGAATATGATTCGTAACTGAACCACATGTTTTTCCACCGAAGTGTGAAGTAGGATTTGACATGATACCGAGAGATTGTCTAGTCACTAATCGAAGGTGTCTTTCAGATGTGTTCGGGATCATATAAATTGATTCGAGCAACCGGGAAGAACAGCAACCGAAGACCAGGAAGTGAGTTTACTTGAGTGTATTTCCTGGGCGTGTTTTAGTTCGTTCGTGATAAAGAAGGATGGTGACTGAAGATATGTATTGATTACAGGAACCTGAACCGTAATACTGTTAGGAGCCAATATGCATCCACCCTGAAACGACTATGTATTTGTTTAATTTCGGAGCGCGAAGTTTCCTTCTGATGAATTGAAGTTATTCTTGAAATCACTTCCGTATTCGTAACGACTGCTATGACAGTTAGTGACGCTAATAGTATTAGCTAAAGCTGTGACTGTTTCGTGAATTTGATAAATAGTGTTTTCTCGTAAGTACTTGGGCAAATGGTCATTGTATGACTTAATAGTATGTTCGGAAACGAGGAAGAGCATGAAAATCATCTTTGCACTTTGCTAGGAAATTCGTCGATCGTTTGTGCATTCTGAGAGATTGATATTTGTAAAGACAACGATGTCCTTATTTGAGGATACCTCTTTAAACCCCGCAAGTTTTGAAAACTATCACCAATTGGTCAAGACCGATAGATGAACGGAGAACTGAAACCTTTTGAACCTTGCAGAAGAATTCTGGAAGATGTTTGCAACTGATGATACCACAGAGAAATTTCGTGAACAGAGAGAAACAGCTTAGTTTGATTGAGAATGGAGTTTTGGAAAAGCTGAAATAGAGATTAGCTTCCATATCTTCGGGCGGAATGAATTTTGGGGCATTCCAGAAAGAGATCCGATTATACTCCCTTACAGCACAGAAGGTTTTTCGTATGCATCAGGACAACTAGAAACATATCAGAAGAATTATTTCACTGCCTGACCTGGAGTTGACAACAACGGCGGCTACCCTGAAGAGTGAAGACATTCCTTACAAGGCAAAAGTGTTGGCGATGCAGAAGAAGAAATTCTAGTCAAGATGGCGAACCTGGAGCTGATGAAGACATGCGGTCTCACTTCCCTATTCATCTTGGTGGTACTAAGATGAATTGAGAGCAGAAGCAGACTGGATGATGAAGAGATTTAAAGATCGTGCCAGAAATCCACATTACTCCATCACATTCCAGGAAGAACTGCAGGAGGCTCGACGAACCAGACACAAGTTCCCGATCTTGGTTTCACTTCCCGACTGATGGACAACGAAGACAGATTAACCGGACTTGAAGAGATTGGACGTGTTGAACGAACGAAATTTTGAAACAGACCCTTTATGTTTGGAAGAATTGATTCTATAAAGGCCGAAGTTCTTGGCGACTAACTTTCATTTCGGTTGACCCTCTTAAATTTCGTTAAATAGTAATAAGATCCTCTTATGATTTAAGTTTCCTAGAAGCATTTCAGTTCGTGTTCATTTTTCGTATGTTCGGTGATGGCTTTGTTTGAGAGATTTTGGCGAGTTGTGGAAGATATGATGCTTATGACGGCGTGCCTCAATTCTGCTAGGCAATCTTGGATTTTGATACTCTTGCGAATAGTTTTGTTTTCCCTCTTGACTATGGTATTCGATTTTGGTTGACCTTTGAGACTGTAGAAGTACTAGGTGGATTAAGATAGGTGGTTTTGATTACGACTTGAGATAGAGTATGACCATCATGAGGGCATATTTATATGATGCCGGTATTATGACGTCTGGCCAACGTGATAATACTTACATCATATAACGTGCACTTGTTGTGGGCATAGGATATCCTGGGGAGTACCTAAGAAGTTTAGAATTTGATCTCCGTTGGATTGCCTGTGATTAGTGAGACTTTAAGTTCATTCTACCTATGCGTTTACTCTGTTTTCATTCGTTAGATATCGGGATGACTGTGGACTCTCGTTTTGCATTCCGTTGACCTTAGTTATAAATCTTGAACTCTTTGCAGAGCTCTCTACTGTTGAAACAGTTAATTTGATTTGAAATCTTGTTCGTATTCCATATGAGCTATCTGAAGATTCACCTATCGTCCATTTGATGTTGCATGGACCTTTTGTTCTGAATCAACCTGATTTTGTCTCCTTTTGAGAAATTTGAACCCACCTCGTTTTGATTTGAGTCATGAGAAACTATTTGGTCTGAAGACCTTTTTGGAAGGACCGCCCCGGACGTGAGAATATTTGTGATGATCTTTTGCGACTTGCTACGACTTCGTTTAGCTTTGCGACTTCAATTTTCGAGGACGAAATTTTTTTTAGAGGGGAAGAAGTTGTAATACCCAAAAATCTAAAACATGCAAAAAGACCAAATTGCCCTTGTAACTTTAAAATTTTGATTAATAAGTACATAAAGTATCAAATAAATCCCAAACCTTTGGTAATGAGCAACATATAAAGTAAGGTAATTTTTATTACAACATTTTAATATTTTACAATGTACAAAAATACTTGTCACACATAAAATTATTATATGGGCCAAATCATATATGTTTAATTATTTATTTGTATTTAAAATCACTTAAAATTAGGATAATCATAAAAACAAATTAGGAAATGGTACAAAATCAGAGAAATTGATTCCCTAATCAATCTTGGCCAAGATTTATGCATATGTCCCCCCTTTCACACGTTTTCTTGCTCCTTTCCCTTTTATTCATTCGCAAAACCCTAAAAACACCCAAAAACTCCAAATCGGCCACCATAATTTTTCCACGGCCATTTATCATTTTTCCTGAGTTCCTTGGAGCTAGAAGAAGTGTAGAAAAATAGGGGTTCGATTTTTGAAGGCTTGGTTCACTCGGTTTCTTATTTATTTCCATATTACACATTCTTTAACCCTAAAACAAAACCAAAAACTCTCTCTACTCCATACGAATTTTTGGAAGCTGTTTCATATTTTTCCTGAATTCCATCAAGTCTAAAGAAGGTTCAAAAAATGGTGCCATGGTTGCTGGGTCGTTCGTGTGATCAAGGGAGTTTTGTTGGTGTCGATATATCCTAACCGAGGGGATTAATTTGCCCACACCTCATTCGATCAATCTAATAATCATCTGGTATTTTTCTTGTGTTCTTTACATCATATATGATCTATATAAAATAGTATATTCGATCCATGCAAGCTTTTTAGGCTGTTTGGAATTTAACGAAACATAAACCCTAAAACGTATAATAAACCCTAAATCGGCTATGCCAATTTTCTGAGGCTTGTACTTAATTTTTCTGAGTTCTATGATGATCATATAAGTCTGGAAAAATAGCCTTTTGATTTTTGGAAGCTTAAATCATTTGTTCTTGAATTATTGTGTAATCGCGATTTTATAAAAAAAAAGGAAAGAAAAATAGAAAACACTAATGGAACGATTAGGGTTTGGGTTTTTATGATTAAATCTGGTAATTAGTTATGTTTTAATGATTGTGTAATGATTGTTTGATGATTGGTTGAATTTTGGTTAGGGTTTGATAATTTAAAATGTATACCGATTGTGTTTTTAAATCAAAAGGGTGTGTTTTGTAATTTTCAAAACTCGTGGGACATTTTTGTAATTCATTATAGATCTGGGGTAATGTGAGAAAAATATTATATAAGGGTGTCATGTGTCAATTTTATAATTTAAAGGTTTAAATGGTAATTATATAAATTATTTATATTCGGTTTGTATATAATTAAAATAGAGGGACTAAAAGTGTAAATTCTGGAAACTTAAAGGTGATTCGTATAATATTTGATATAAAGGGATTAATGTGTATTTTTGGATATTTAAATGGCTTAATGAGTAATTATGAATAACTTGTGATTCGAATTATAAGTTTTAAATAATTAAGGGACTTGTTTTGTAAATTATGAAACTTGAAGGGGTATTTCGTACCATATCTGATATTGAAGGGTGATTCTGTATTTTGGTAAAATTAAAGGCTTGTTGTGTTAATATAAAGATGTTAAGGATTAAATTGTAATTTAATTAATTATAAGGTTTAATTTGTAATTAAAGTAATTAAAGGGCTTAATTTGTGAAATTGTTGAAACTAAAGGATTAAAATGAATAACTTGTAATATTTGCATTTTGGACTTTAACTTTGGTGTATTTACAATTAAAACCCTAAAATAAGGAAACTTTCTAAAAATGGAAACTTACTAATTTTGGAAACTTGCTATAAATGGAAAGTTACTAAAAATGGAAAGCCGACCTAAAAGAGAAATCTGATTTGAATAAGGTATTGATAATAAGACAATCATGAATGCGTGTAGATTCGCTGAAGATGGAGTTTGCTTCCGGTCTTTATATTCTAGTTGTATTTTCACTTGCGGTATAAGGTACAGATATTCTACCCTTTCTCAGTAAGGGTGTCTTTCTCATGACTTCGATCTTTGATTCTGATTCGTTTTAAGATTCCCTAAGCCATTGCTATGTTCCCCTACACTTTGGTTCGTTCGTTTGATTCATTTTGACTTTGATGTTCGATATGACCCTTTTTGCTTTGAGTCTCTATAATGAATCGTTTGATATTCGTTCGTTACCTTGGATATTAGTATTCGTATCACTTGATGCTTCGAAGGTTCATTTGATTTTGGTAACTAGATGTGAAAACCTTTTTAATTATATCATGGAAATACTTTGAGGAAAACTTATTTTAAAATGATGTTTATGAAATATGCGATACCACTTTTATTTGGAATCTTACTAAACTTTTATGAAAATTACTTTTAAAGACTAATTTTGTGAAAATAGTTAATAAAGATCATTTTTGATGAAAACCATTTGATAAAGATTTCTTTAAATGAACCATTTGATTATGAACCTTTGATTGGTTCGTTTGGATTCGTTTGAATTTGATATTGGATATGAACCCTTTGCCATGAACCTTTGATATTTGGACTTTGACTATGATTCGATGACTTAGACTATTTGAACCTTTGCTATGATTTGGACCTTTGACCTTTGACCCTTCAAGTTTGATACCCGAGCCAAGTTCGTTTCCTAGCCATGAAGGTAACATGGCCGTGTCATTGATGCACCAGTGGCATGACTCACGTGTGGGTGAGTGATTTCTCACACCGTCCCCATATTGTTCGTTGCATGCACATTATATTTATTATGGCCAATATTATTGTTCGGGGGATGTATGGGTTGCAATCCTAGGTTCGTGTCCGTGTTCGTGGACTTAACATGATTTGATATTATATATTGTTCGGTGACTGATGCTGGGTGCAATCCACGTCTTTCACAAGTTCGGGAGTTAGCTACTCCATTTGAAGAATGAGGACACCCCTCATATTATCTGATTATCTGAGAGGTCTCCCCTCTATATGATTATGAAGACATGGTTACTATATTTGGTTCGTGTTCGGGCTCGTGGTGGATTACTGACCTTCCCTTTTCCCTTTCTTACTTTGTACCTTTGTCTATACCTTATGTTATTCCATTGCACTATACCATATATGTTCGTTTCCTTTTTCTTTCGTTTTCATTTATATATATCTGTTCAGCCGCATTTCTTTTCCTGCGGCAGGTTTAGTAGGGAGCTGGGAATGAGTGGAGAGTATCTTGGACTTAGAAGACTTGATAGTTATTCTGGATTAGAGTTGATTAGAAGATATTATATTTTTAGAATTTGTATTCGCATTTGTAACCTTGTAAATTTCAGTATTTCATTTGTAACCTTTGAGAATTCTTGTATTACTGTAAATGTATGCTTTGTTTTGATCTGATATGAAACCATTTTTGTGATATCTTTACCCTTATCGGGTTGGGGTGTTACAAATAATAATCTGGTGTTACCGTTTAACAAAACCCATTTTTACGGGGAAATTAAAATTTTTCTCTTATTACTATTCTTACCACGTCACGATATCATGGTAATTACCCAATAATGTCACGTACTTCGAGACATGATTATACACAAACCACCATTTTCACTAAACTTGAATCTCAATAATCATGATAAGTACTAATAAATTTGCTACCTTAAACTTATTTAAATTTTCCTAATTACAAATAATTATTTCTAATTACTTCCACTAAATATTACCTAAGCTACAAACCAAATGGGCTGCCAATTCACCTCAGCCATCAACAGCCCATCACCACCTCAAAGCCCACACACTCCTTTGTTTATTTCATGCATAAACCCGATCCTATGCCCTCTCCAAAACAGCCATCGTTCTCACTATTCATAAACACGACATGCCCATATTTTTACACTATCATAATCACCACCCACTAGACTTCATGTGTGCCGAATTTCAGCTTAACAGGTCGCGTTTTACTATGACTTTGAAGACCCATTTGTTTGTCCCATAATAACCCAAAACGCATGAATAAAAATCCCAAAACACAACCAATTCGAACCACGCCTTTTCCTATAATTTTCTAACGATCATGTTAGTATATTAGGATGTTAAAAAGACCCCTAGGACTGCAGAAAGAGGTTGAAGCTCGCTAGTTCCATTTTTTTTGAACACGTTAATATACAAACGTGTGAATATATATCACAACAAATAAGGATAAGCCTTATCAACACTTCCATATCTTCCTAATATATTTTCTAGTCAGAAAACATGTTAGCATGGTCCCTCAATATCTGACATCGAACAGTAACCAACAATAATAGAGTTTGAAGAGTTTGAAAAGTCAAGAAACGTGTGAATTCTCCTCTCTATATCATACCCCTTCTAGCTACTCTATCCTACCCACATCTCCACTTTCTTTCACCTCACTAGATACCTCAAACCTTCAAAAAACTCTCAGTCTAAAATCAAGAAGCAAACGAGCAAAGGAAACTATACGTATAAATCGTATATGAGGGTTTCTAGCAACTGGGTCAATACTCCTTTGCATTCATTCGACCTCATCAATCTACACCACCTCATTTTCACACGTTCCTAAAGAAAGAAGGACAAGTAAATCTAGCCAAGATCCTCCAAAATCTGTATGAAATCGTCCTTGTAGATCTCCTTTGATCACGTTGCATAATAATACATATATACGTTTTATATATAAAACGTATAACCCATTTCAACACTACCACCTCTCACCCTCGCCTCCTCTACATATTTCTCATTCCCTATCATCAGTTAGAACTCCCTAAATGACCAGAAACACTCACCTCTCTCGTTTGTAAAATAGTTCGAAGGAAATGAGTTAACATATAGCAAAGTATATGTTAACTTTGAAGGAGTTGTGACTCGTCCTTGCGGCCTAGTCATATTCGTGAGTCCACTACCCACCTAAGAGGTGTTGTAAGTCTTCCCGTATCATCTTAAGTTCATCTCGTACATTAGCTCATAACCATGCATCATATAGATATCATGTTCAAACGTATAATTCTCTTTTTCATTTTTGTTTTCGTATCACACATATATATATAAGAGACGAGGAGTGACATGCCTCCACTGTGAAGGCTTGGGAGTCACCACTCACCCCACACTCACGTTTAACACTTCATTGCATGCATACTTCGAACACACACGCTCTCACGGTCATACTTTAGCTATATGCTCCATTCTAAACGCATGAACATAATATGTCACACGTTAAGACTTAACTTGAAAACACTGAGGATTATTCCAAATGTTTGTGTATATAAAAACAGTTTCAAACCGCCTATTAAGTGACACCTTGACTCACGATCTAACTGAACGACCATGTTCTATTTTTATACGACCTCATAGACACCCCAACTAGCTGCATTTTTCATATAAACATCATGTAAAAATAATCACGTTTCAACCACTAAAAACTGCCAAAGTAAAACGTCTAGACCCATGGTGAAACTGCCACAATTATGCGACATGAACTTTACAGCCCATTAAGCTATTTATAAGCTATTAGAATAAGCTGACTTTTGGAGCTTTTCAGTATGAAAATAAGAGGTAAAAAGTGAACTTTTAAAATTACCCAACTCACTTCAAAGTGTATGAATTAAAACTTGTTAACGGGTTTAGTAACATGGCTCGTTAAGGGCCCATGTAGGAGAAAATAAGCCAACGACCGAATAAGCAGTTGTAATAAGTTACAAACGACTTAAATAAACTTTAGAAAAAGTCGCATAACTTTTCCCCATAATTTTTACACATTTGGACTAAAAATGTAACGCAATTTGACTAGAAGGACTAAAACTGCCAAACTAAGGACTGAGACTGTGAAAACAGAATATTTAGATTATAATTTGACATACTATTGAATTCCAAGCCTTATTTGTACCTTTGGACAAGTGATGGACTAATTATGGACTTTGGACTTAACAAAGGACTAACGGTGTAACGCAATCGCAGTTAGGGTGAAAGTATAAAATCTGGAAAAGGACAAGGACCAACTGATTTTACTTGACATTCTTATTTTATTTTTCCTTTTTCACCCCATCACTTCATATGCATTCTCATACTTACGTATTATTTAACGTTTGTTATTATAAGTATCAACATTTCGAGTTAACGTTGCATAGCATTTCAACTCTTTTGAAGAAATAACATTATTTTTGAATTATAAGCACTTTAGGCATAACACCTTCCCACTCAACGATCAGATCGTTATTCATCATTCATCATTCACTACTCATTTCACATCCACCACAAGTATTTGGTTAGATTCTCAGACATTTGTATTTATCAGGTTTTGTATTGAAGTCAATACCATAATCACCCCTGAGTTTACTTTCACCATCACCAGTAACGCTTAAGGTGAGTCGTGGCCCCTACTCTTTTAATACTTGTTTTTAATAACTCTTTTGGGGAGATACATGCTTCAACTGTTTTAAGTTTACTTTTATACTTTGAAAACTCTCATGATTTACTCAAAATCATCAACTATGCTTTACATGTTTTGAATCACCCTTTGGAAGGGATATATGCTTGTTATACTTGCAAATTGCTTGCTCAGCTGAAACACTGTGTTTGAAAGATAACATTTTCAAGCTACTTGTTGTAACATGATACGGAGACTCATTATATGCATTCATATAGCAATTGAATGTACAGTTAACTTTACTACGATATTTCTACATTTCACTGGAAATAATTGCCAAGAATAAAGTACGCATATTCTATGAACCCCTGAAACCTATATTGCCTAAGTTTACTATATTGCCATAAAGTCCCTCGATCATGAGCCATTAATCACTGCGGTGAGCGCGAATATAGTGAACAGCTTCGAAACCTGTTGGAGGCTGACGACCTATCCCACTAAATACTTTGACGGAATGCCTATTGGTTAGTCGTATTTAGTCGCGATGCACTATATTTGAGAAAAATAGGAAGTTGGCAAAATCACCTATTACATGAGGGCCAAACCCATCAGTAACCTGATGTGGACACCGCCGTTTTACGGTACTTTGTTAACGTTTTGCGTGTCATGAGGCTTAGGGCAATATAATTATATGAATGTTTCATATATATTTGGATACAACTGTATTTAGTAAACCACCACTCCACACTGATAGACTTCAGACTTTATACTATTGTTTTCACTCTGTGTTAGGATTATGTATCCTGTACTTGGAACTTAACTGTTATCATATGTGACTTAGTTGTGTCTTCTAATAAAGACAGCTCAATGCTTGGTATATTGTTACTTTTAAAAGTTGACCCATCATTTCATTTCGAGTGTATGACAACGTAGCTCATTTTCATTTAAAACTTGAAACTTATGATCATCTGAGTTCATAAAGGATTTACTTGTGGATTTTTACCCAACGCAACTTGTTATTTACTTCATGAAGTACTAGTATTTATTTCGACTATCACTGTACACCTCTTGAATTTATTGAAAGAAAGTTATTTTCTATTAAACTCCACGAACTCACCAACCATTGTGTTGACGTTTTAAGCATGTTTATCTCAGGTAATTAACGGAGCAGGACAAGACACGGAGCGGGCATTTTATATACTCTGATAAATTAAGTGGTGTAAAATCAAATATGTCATTCTTTCCAAATTAGTACATCTTTTCATGGAATTTCCAAAGCAAATATTTCACCTTCGCATTAAAAGTATTATTTTGAATGACATATAACTTTCAAAACTCCTCTTTCGAGCCGTTTTCTGAAATTATGATTTCGATCCTCACTATAACACCCTAAGTACTTTTCCGCTGCCACAAAATAAATTAGGGGGTTTACACCAGGAAATATTTAAGCCTCCCATTTATAACCGTGTGATCCAGCTTGCCTGAAATTGGACAACATCCCTTCATTAATAATGGTTTCCCGTTCCACTAAACTTAAAAACCATCTTTATACCATCTTTGTCAACGTAACGGCTATACAGCAAGGATTTGACTAATCCATAACAGGTAGAATCCTGTTCAACATAAATCTCTAAAATCCTACTTCTTGGAAAAGGTAGATCCTAATAGACGAGCCGTCATCGTAAGACTTACGTACGTCTCGTTGACTAAACGATCAGCTATATACCACGCCACGTATCATCCCCTCTTTCTTTCCATAAAGGAGAGATGAGCTCGTGATCACCTATTATGCTGCCATCAGCCACATAGACTGGTGATCTGATAGTTTTTCATATAAGAAGTGGTAACAAAAGCATTAGAATTTGTTGGCAACGGGACGTCAAAAATATTAGTTGCTTAACATCAAGGGTGGGTGCATTTCTACATACCTTGGGAAAAACCACAAATTTGCCACTCGTTGGAGGCCGAAACATTGTAATTTTCGCAACCTACACCTACAACAAACATGAGACATCATGTAAGGCTAACAGCAAAACGCTCCCATCTACACACGCCTGCACATAGTTTCGTCTAAAAACTATTGTTAATGCCCACTATTAAATCCAGGTCCCGCGCGTGTGCTGAAGAACTTTCAGAACAGTCACGGGCATTTATAGAGGTAGGACAACCTTCAGTGGATGTCCCCTGACTGAAAATCTAAGATCAGTGGTATGTTCGGTAGGCCTGCAACCAATGACAAAATAATTAAATAGTGATAAAATGATTAAGCACAAATTTAAACGAATGAAAACTGAAAGAACAAAGTAAAAGATAGTATGGGAGCAAAACCTGCAAAACTGTTGTTGTCGGGTGCCGGGTCACTGTGAATCTGAGAAGGCACCGTTGGTTGACAACGTGAGCTATTTCGAGTGTTGTCATGCGCCATTCGCTCAGTAGTAACATAATGGCCTGAATGGGCACGATCAACAACGACCACACCTGCACGGAGGCTATCAGAATCAGATCCAATCGCCAACGACTGACTTTCGTAATTCAACATCTTCATATTTGATGAACTCAAATAAGTACATTTTATTACCATCATTTATCCTATTTATTTGACTTGTTTTATTATATTATATATGAGAATTGATACGTTAATGTTTACTTTTGTAATTCTCAGGTAAAAACAAGTATTATGTGAAACTTGGCGATTTTGGACTAATTATGGAGCAAAACAAGCAAGATGTTAAGAGTCTACTCAAATGTACAAGATCAAGATCATTCTGCTCCAGATACGCCGCAACATACTTTTTACATACGGCGCATCACTATCAAGATTTCACAAGTTACGATCCAAGACAGCAAAGGACATGCGCTGCATATAGAAATGGAGTTACGCCGCATCTTAAGGCGGTGTACGAATATTCCTGAATATATTAATCTTGGACCCCACGCGAAGTTAAGTCAATGCACCGCATCTACTTATCCTATGCGCCGCATCTAACCCTCAGACAGAAACTATAAATACCCCAAGGCCAGACGAATTTCGAGATCCTATACAGACACTAAGCTTTCGAAGACCGAAGAAACCCTAGAGCCGAATTCAGACGTATTAGCAGCACAAGACACACCTTGAACGAAGATACAAGAGCTGTAAGAAGGTCCTGCATGTATTCAATTCATTAAGTAGTTTCGTTTTATTGTATTAGTACACTTTAATTCATCAGGATTGATGGGCCGATTCCATGTGACTACGGAATATCATGGGCACCCCTTAAAATTGCTTTCCCATTAATTAAAGTTTATATGTTGATGTCTTTGGTGACTTTTATTAGTGCATTGATAACCTCTGTGTCTAGCTGAGCATTGCTTGGGTCGCCATGCCCCTTCCTCGCCTATTTAAGAGACGCTAAATAAATAGGATAGACATAAGTAATCATTAAGGGTTTACTCGCCGATAATATTAGAGCCAACGAGAAAGGTTTAATTATATACACTTCATATAAAACTAGCAATAAAACAAGTGACAAGCTACTTAATTATCAGGACAGGTCTTCTTATTGTCTCAAGTATCTATCTGTGTACGTGTGTGCTAATCGCTGATTCGTGCTCATTAGTTTAGTGTTTTATTTAATTATAACCAAACCGTGCCAGTCTCTCAGGCTGAACCCCCTTGCGTTAGATTAGGTTGTATAGCTAACTTAGGATATTAAAATACTTATTAGAATAACTAGATAATACGTTCCACTCTTAGTGATCGACACTCTAGTTACCATTATATTCATACTGACCGGGTACACTGCTCGTTAAAGTGTGTGATTTATTGATAAGTCGACTAAATATAAATTTAAAACTTGAGTAGGCATTAATACTGCTAAAACCACAACGACACATCACGCGCGCACCAAGTCTTTGGCGCCACTACCGTGGATATAAAAGAATTAGAGCAATACACACGCACATCAAGTTTTTTGGCGCCGATGCCGGGGAGTGAATTGTTATTATCTGTTAATTTGATTAGTATTTTAATTAGGTTTTTCTTTTTAATTTTTAGATTCTAACCACTAACCCTGTTATATATTAGATAAATTGCATTCATTGTATTATTTTGCATATTTTCTGTTTTTGTGTGTTTTTATTTTCTTTAATTTTTGTTTCTTTTTGTGTTTTTTTTTTGTTTTTCTTTTGTTTTTTTTTTGTTTTTTTTGTTTTTGTTTTTTTTCCTGCTATCGTTGTACTGAGCTGATACAAACGATACGGCGCATCTGTTTTTACAGATACGGCGTATTGCGTTTAATTTTTATTAAATACAACGCGTTTAATAAATTCGATACGACGCATCTTTCCCCAAGATACGGCGTATTCTGTTTTTAATAAGAAATTTTTCTAAACCCTAACGCCATACGATGCATCTGTCTTAACAGATACGGCGTATTTTCGATTGAAATTAAAAACAGTTTTCGAATTATTAAACAGATACGACGCATCGATCTCTATCGATACGGCGCATCTTCTAAATCAAAAATCTTGTATTTTGAAACATAACGAAAATACGGCGCATTAACTTTTGTTAATACGACGCATTTAATTTTAATAAGTATAATCGATTTTTGATAATTAAACTGATACGGCGCATTCTAATTCATAAGCGGCGTATCTGCTTTCTGAATAAAAGTCTGATTAAATTTTAACGATTATAAGATACGGCGTATCCAACTTTTTGGATACGGCGCATCGTCTACTGATATCAGCAAATTTTATTTTACTTTGATTGTTTCACTCTTCTTTTGCACGAGTAAGTTTTATTTTAGGAAGATGGACGATCCGGATATTACAATGGAAGAATATGTCAAGTTTATAGAGGAAAGAGCCTTGAGCAATAATTAGGTGTATAACTGGAAAAGAGCAAGATATGGTGCACAAGACATTGAGACGAAAGAAATCACTATGGAAGAATACTTGATTTTAGGACAAGATAAGTCAAGGAAAGAAAGAAACAAATTGCCATTTCAACACACTTGGTGTATGTCAAATGATGATGAAGAAGATTCATATACCGTGAAACCAATTCCGGCAATTGTTATTGATAGTACTTTTTCTCCAGAGATTGCACAAGATGATGTGTATACGGAACCTTACGTTGAAGAATATTCTGCAATCGTATTACCACCATTAGACAATCCATCGGATGAAGATGAAAAGTATTCTAATTTTGATTTCAAACCATTTGACGCAATTGTATATGATGACATACCTCAACCAGATTTTGACCCAACGAGGGATTTTGAAGAAATCTGGGATGACTTGTTTAAAAATGAAATTCGGGACGATTCTGAAATTGCAAGACCACTAGTTAAAGATGGAGATTCACAAGATGAATTGGAGTCACTTACAACACAAAGTGGTACAAATTTATTTAATATTATTAATCCCGTTACTAATAATCTTGCTAGTTTTCCTAAACAGGTTGCAAAACAAAAAAATGATGAGGTAAAATTTATTACACTACCTATTGAAGCACATGAAGCACCTGTGATCAACCCATTTTTGGTGGAGCTCGAGAAAGAGTTTGGTGATGAGCTCTTAAACATTGCTATGATTGATGAAGATGATGATTTCGACCCTATGAAGGTTATTGAGGAACTCGAACTTTTACTTGCCAAAGACCCTTTCTCATCTTCTGTGGAAGTCAAGGGACGCCTTACTACCAAAGAGACTAACCAAGAAGAAAGGAGACTCATTTTTCCTCAACACACTACTCTTTCAGATGGAATGGTCAAGTCATCCAATTTATCAACCAAACCGGGTAAGGATAAGAAAGATGTACATATATTGCCAAGGTATGATCTTTATTTATTTCTTCCATCTTTACTAGCAAATTTACACTCTTTTCGTGTTTATTGCTATTATCACCCGCACTTGATCCCAAGTGGGGGAACAACACCTTAATACACAGTAAATAAGGGTGGAGTCAGGCTCGTGACTCGAACAAAAACAAGCGCTTCGTGGGAGGCAACCCATGCTTATCTTTTATTTTATTTTCTGATTTTGTGTCGAGTCTGTCAGACCTGTAGAAGATACGGCGCATCTCAATCCTAAGATGCGACGCATCGCCTGCACTGGTCATATCTTATTTAATTTTCTGCATTTTTATTTTTGACTTTAAAACTTTCTGTCAGTTTATTTAATGCGGCGCATCCCTGGTTAATGATGCGACGCATCTTTTATCCTGATTGGTATTTAATCCAAGCTCGATACGGCGTATCTTACTTAAGATACGGCGTATCGACTGACCTGATGATTTTCATTTTAATTTTTTTGGTTTTATTTTTACTAACTACTAATGTATTATGCAAGTTTGAACCTTCTTAACTCAGGTGTGTTAAAGTCTGAATGGTATTATAGATTCCTGCATTTTTGTGGATATATCATTTTTGAAGCTTAAACGTTCTAATCCACAAGAAAGTTGATTTTTGCTCTTATACGAATAATGGAGGATCATACCGAGCAAATCTTAGGGGAGTTTTTCTGTTCTAATTCTTTTATTTTCCAGTTTTTAACCTTTGACACAAACAACGAGGACGTTGTTTAACTTAAGTGGGGGGATTGGAGAATTAGAACACTTACTTTTCCTAAAATTTTTCAAAATATGCTTAAAATGCGCTTAATATATAAAAATTTAAAATTTTTTAGCATGTTTTGTTTAAAGTCTAAATTACATAGCTGCACACATAACATTATTTCCAAAAATTGTGAACTTTTCAAAATTCACAAATCTATGAGTGTGCCGGTGACCTGTGAACTTTAGAACTTGGCTTGTATACTATTCGAGACCACCATAATAAGTATTATCTTTATAATTGGAATGACTTGTCTAAATTAGTAAATTTCTAGGATTACACCCAAGTAGCCTTTATATGTTATGTGATATTAACTAACTATACTGATTAGTTAACCCCCGTATAAACCCTTTGTTACTCTCACTTTTAGAGTAAGATACCCCTAGAAAAATACTCAGAGCCATTCCTTTCGTTTCTTACACCTTTGTTATAATGTTTCGTTACACCCTTACACCTTAGCCTACCCTATAGATTAAAATCCGTGGTTGGTTAATTGCTTTAGGCAAAGTGTGTTTCCTTACATTACCTGTGTTCGCGTGCGTAATTCATTATCTTTGGTTGAGTCAGGAAATTGCACAATGCAATTGGTATGAAAGTAAATATTGTATAACTTTGAGTTTATTTTTCGTGTGTTTACTACTTTCGCTATTATAGTTATTTCTGAAAGTATGAAAAGTATGGAAAAATTATCCGGAAAAATAGTGATAGAAAAGTTGTGAAATTTTACACACATGTGTTGATGTCAAAAAAAAAAAAAAAAAAAAAAAAAAAAAAAAAAAAAATCGAAAAAATAGAAAAGAAAAAGAAAAAGGAAAAGTTGGAAGTTTGTTTTAACCAACTTATGTAAAGTTTTGTATTAAGTGGTCGATATCACCACTAATTGTTGTATATTATATTTATGGATTGAATGGGAGTTGGCCGTTATGGGAACTCCAACTAAGGTTTATTCTTTGATTGAGATCTTGTTGAGTATAATTCGGGTCTACCTAAAGCGTGTGTTTCAAGTGTTAAAGCGTGAGTTATTCAATGATATGAGTCTTATTCATGGGATGGTTGGGAAAGTAATTTACCACACTTAGGATTTTAATTTATCTGTTTTGTGTATTTTTCATTTTACACCAATTTGTATCCCAAATATTATCCATACCCTATATCATTCTTTATCCAAACCTTTGATTTATTGAGATTAGGGATTTGAGCAATCTTAAGTATCGTAGTCGTGGATTCGGCTATGTATTTATGATTTTGTCGCCCTTTTTGATATAATATTATTGGTGAAGATTACTTGGTCCTATCTTTAGCCTATTCGAGTTAAGGATTTGAGCAATTGCAAGTATCGTGGTCGTGGATTCGATCATGTATTTGTGATTTTGTCGCCTTTTCTGGAATGTGAGATCGATAGAGATTAAGAAGAATGATTAACCCTTAACCAACAAACCCTTTTTACCGCTTTAGACTTGTTATTCCTTAGCTTTAGTGGAGGAGATGCGTATACTTGCCAAGCTTATGATAGAATATTTGTCACGACTGGACAGTTAAACGATTAGATTTGCTTTTATCGAAATATTTTATTTTATTTCTAATTCGTTAAGTGTTTGGTTGTGCAATTATGACAAAATGAATACATGCTTAAATATAAAAATAAATCCTAATATCTTTTAGGATACATTTTCATAAGATTTATTTTAAGGTTTACTTGGGGACAAGTAAAGTTCAAGTGGGGGGATATTTGATGAACTCAAATAAGTACATTTTATTACCATCATTTATCCTATTTATTTGACTTGTTTTATTATATTATATATGAGAATTGATACGTTAATGTTTACTTTTGTAATTCTCAGGTAAAAACAAGTATTATGTGAAACTTGGCGATTTTGGACTAATTATGGAGCAAAACAAGCAAGATGTTAAGAGTCTACTGAAATGTACAAGATCAAGATCATTCTGCTCCAGATACGCCGCAACATACTTCTTACATACGGCGCATCACTATCAAGATTTCACAAGTTACGATCCAAGACAGAAAAGGACATGCGCCGCATATAGAAATGGAGTTACGCCGCATCTTAAGGCGGTGTACGAATATTCCTGAATATATTAATCTTGGACCCCACGCGAAGTTTAGTCAATGCGCCGCATCTACTTATCCTATGCGCCGCATCTAACCCTCAGACAGAAACTATAAATACCCCAAGGCCAGACGAATTTCGAGATCCTATACAGACACTAAGCTTTCGAAGACCGAAGAAACCCCAGAGCCGAATTCAGACGTATTAGCAGCACAAGACACACCTTGAACGAAGATACAAGAGCTGTAAGAAGGTCATGCATGTATTCAATTCATTAAGTAGTTTTGTTTTATTGTATTAGTACACTTTAATTCATCAGGATTGATGGGCCGATTCCATGTGACTACGGAATATCATGGGCACCCCTTAAAATTGCTTTCCCATTAATTAAAGTTTATATGTTGATGTCTTTTGTGACTTTTATTAGTGCATTGAAAACCTCTGTGTCTAGCTGAGCATTGCTTGGGTCGCCATGCCCCTTCCTCCCTCGCTATTTAAGAGATGCTAAATAAATAGGATAGACATAAGTAATCATTAAGGGTTTACTCGCCGATAAGATTAGAGCCAACGAGAAAGGTTTAATTATATACACTACATATAAAACTAGCAATAAAACAAGTGACAAGCTACTTAATTATCAGGACAGGTCTTCTTATTGTCTCAAGTATCTATCTGTGTACGTGTGTGCTAATTGCTGATTCGTGCTCATTAGTTTAGTTTTTTATTTAATTATAACCAAACCGTGCCAGTCTCTCAGGCTGAACCCCCTTGCGTTAGATTAGGTTGTATAGCTAACTTAGGATATTAAAATACTAATTAGAATAACTAGATAATACGTTCCACTCTTAGTGATCGACACTCTACTTACCATTATATTCATACTGGCCGGGTACACTGCTCGTTAAAGTGTGTGTTTTATTGATAAGTCGGCTAAATATAAATTTAAAACTTGAGTAGGCATTAATACTGCTAAAACCACAACGACACATCACGCGCGCACCAAGTCTTTGGCGCCACTACCGTGGATATAAAAGAATTAGAGCAATACACACGCACATCAATATTGTATCAACACCTCCAAAGACTTTCCATAGGTGGAAACTTCTAAACACTAAATTAGTTATCATTAACCAAGCTCTATACAATCGCAAAATATATCTTTGCTGATCAATATTGCTCAAACAATATCTACAGATACACTACATGCTCCCTATCACATGCTAAAAGCTCAAATTACTTACATTAACAAAGATTAGTTACTGAACTACATCGACTATCTCCTTGGGGTCTAGGACTGCCGGGCATATAAGTCGTTGAGTTTTTTTTAATGATAAGTTGTTGTTAATGATATGGATATATATGGAGTCGTTTTATTTTGATATTGCATGTGTGTTTGGTTGTTTGATTGAGAAATCCCTATTTGGTGTTTGCTTCCGATCATGTTTTGATTACTTGGTTGCTATTATGGCTTTTTCCCTGATAGTATTCCAGACCATCTAGCCGAGCTCGTCTATTATCTGAAGCCGTCTTGGTCATAATTTCATAACCCTGGATATCGGGTAGTCTTATAGCCAGCGGTCAATTGATTACGTACTTGTAGCGGACATATCAAAGTCAAGCATTATTTTTCTTATATCAGCAGCTGTTATAAGCTTCTTGCTGTCAACAAATTTCATATAAGAAGAATTTGTGAAAAATTTACTTACTTTGAGGAAGCAAATAAACTCGATATTCCTAGCTTAGCACATGGCAGAAGGGAGCATCAAAATTAATCTGAAGCACGAACAATACTTTTATTGAAAATCCTAAGTTCATGATCACCTGTAGGAATACTTGCATCTCTGTTTAGCCTTCATTCATTTGCTTTTTTAACAATGATAAACGCCTCCCGTAAGGCTGCAAGACAAAAACATGACAAAATTATATATAAAAAGTATATATATCTAAAAGTAGAAGTTTGCTAATTATGGTTGTCTCATTATTTAAATGTGACATCAGTTGGCACATAATAATACGTTGATAGATTGGACTGTTGATCTGATATCCTCTTGTATGAACTTATTGTAATTCTTTGCTAGCGTCTTGCTATTTTTTTAACACTACGACAGTACATATAATCCTTTTGAATACACAAAACCATAAACCCCTTTAAAAAGTATCTACTGACAGATAAACTCAAAAAAGATACCTTCAAGGTTGCGCGCTTTAATGGTGAGGCTCGAAGATATACTTGACTACTTTGTTTGGAATATAAACATTCAAGTGAAAGACTCGGTCACCCCGAGTATCTATTAGCATTAAGTAGCTCGTAGGATTATTAGTATTAGTTTAGTTATTATCGTATTCGTGGAGTTGGGTCGGGTCTTTACCCACTGTCAGCTCACTCCACAGCCCACACGGGGCATCTAAGGTTGGTGTATAAATACCCCTTCCCACACATGGGAAGGGTTGGAACTTCTCTTACAATCTAATACACCTTCATTTCTCAATATGTTACAATTGGTATCAAGAGCCAAGGTTAGGTTCGTTTGATAGTATATTCTCGGATTTATTGGATTGGTTTTGTAGTTTCTTTTGGTTCGAATAGTATAGGTAGAAAACATCTTCATTTGTCCTTTATTCGTGGTTTCTAGTGTTGTAAGCTTGTACTTTCATGTTTAGAAGAGTTATTGTAGCTTACTTTGGTCACTAGATTGCTTATTTCATAAGTGGTGTGGATGTTTGAGTCAATTCGAGTGGTATCTTAGAGTTTTTCTTTGTTGCAATTTGACTCTCGATACGAATTCTAGGTTGCGATTTGAGTATTGTTGGGTAATTGGTTTGTTGCGATTTGATAAGTTTCAGTTCTGCGATTTGGCGTTTTACTTAAAAAGGAAAAGAAGACAAATCGCAAGAAAGTGACAGTTTTGTCCTGTTGTGAATTGCGATTTGACAATTGTGATTTGAGCTTGCGACTTGAGTGAGCCTGCGATTTGAGTGAGCCTGCGATTTGAGTCATTGCAATTTGATCTTTGCGATTTGAATCAGTGTTGACTAGTTGCGATTTGATTAATTGCGAATTGACAAGTTGCGATTTGACTAGTTGCGATTTGACTGATTGCGATTTGACCAGTTGCGATTTGACATTGCGAGTTGACTCTTGCGATTTGACTTATTGCGATTTGACTTGTTGCGATTTGACTAATTGTGATTTGACTGGTTGCGATTTGACTTCTGTGACTTGATTCTTTGAAGACCAGTATTGCAACTTACCTTTGGTTATTTAGTGTGATTTGCAAATCTTATCATATCACACTCAAGTAATCTATATCTTACGGTTTCTTTTGTTGATTTTATAAAATCCCGTGAAAGATTCGATTTCTCGGTTTAAATCACAAGAGTTGTAAAATCCCGTGTAAGTTTACATCATGGCAAGCACTTCTTCTGATGACATCCAAGCTGCCGGGTCCGATACCCGCCCTCCTATGCTTGATAGGACTGATTATGAATCATGGGCTCAGAGAATACGACTTTATTGCTTGGGAAAAGAAAATGGTGTTAACATTCTTAAATCCATTGATGAAGGACCGTTTCAAATGGGCACCACTAGAGATGTTGTCACTACCGATGAGAATGGAACTGTCACGTTTGGAATCGACAGGCCACGTACTTACAACGATCTTAACGAGGAGGAAAAGAAGCGTTATGATGCAGACAATAGAGCTTCTAACATTGTGATTCAAGGACTTCCCAAAGACGTTTACAAGCTTATCAACTTCAACACTGAAGCCAAAGCTGTTTGGGAAAATGTCAAAATGCTTCTAGCTGGATATGAATTGACCAAAGAAGATCGTGAATCTCAGTTGTATGATGAGTTTGAGCATTTCAAGATGAATCCGGGTGAAAACATTACTGAATATTATGTGAGATTTCACAAGCTTATGAATGACATAAGGATCATCAGGATGACAATGCCAAATATCCAGCTCAATTCTAAGTTTGTGAACAACATGTCACCTGAGTGGGATAGATTTGTTACAGCCGTGAAGCTCAACAAAGGATTGAGACAAACCAACTATGAACAGCCGTATGCTTACTTATAACAACATGAAAAGCATGCTATCTATGACCGTCAACTGAGGGAAAAACTCAATCCAACGACATCCAATGATCCTCTTGCCTTTGTCTCAAATGTTCAGCCATTTAATCAATCCTCAATTGATCAAGTTCATCACCAGCCCTTTTCACCACAAAATCAGACATCATTTGCCCAGTCATCATTGCACCCACCATCTGCTGTGAACAACCAACTGGATTCAGGATATTCTCACACCGACAAGATGATTGATAATCTTTCCAACCAAGTGTCTTTACTTGTCCAACAGTTCAGGGCAACACTCCCTCAAACCAACAACCAACTTCAAACTTCATCTAATCCACGCAATCAAGAAACAGTGGAAGATGGAAGGGTTGTGGTTTAGAATGTTCAGGGAAGGCAGAATGTGAATCAAAGGAACATTGGTCGGGGTAATATACAAAACAGAGTTGGGAATGCTAATCAGGGACAAGGAAGGCAACCCAAGTGTTACAACTGTGGTGGACTAGGACACATAGCAAGGAACTGCACTCAACCAAAGCGTCTACAAAACTCTGACTACTTCAAAGATAAGATGCTGTTGATGCAAGCTCAAGAGAATGAAGCAGTTTTGGACGAAGAAGAGTTATTGTTTCTTGCTGGTGATGGGGGGAACACGTTTGATGCTGATGTGGATGATCAACCAGTTCAGGACTTGGCACTAAATGATCCCAACATCTTCCAAGCTGATGACTGTGATGCTTTTGACTCAGACGTTGATGATGAACCCACTGCTCAAACCATCTTCATGGCTAATATGTCTTCTGCAGTCTCATCACCCCAACAAGCTGGTCCCTCCAATGCATCTATCATATCTAAGGTACTAAAGCTTTATGACACATATAACATGGTAGATGAACAGGAGATTCCTAACAAAGTACAACAGACAGATGTTGTTGAATCAGATACTGTTAATATGGGAAATAGTAATGTTATTCCATATGAACAACATGTTAATCACAACGACGTGTCTGTTGTACCAAGTAGTGCATCTTCTGTTGTAGATAATGCTTCTGTTGTAGATAAAGCTTGTGAGTTGCATGAGAACACCGTGTTTATCCCTGATGATACCTTGACCACTAGACTTAACATCTATAAAGATCAGGTGGCCATATATGAACAATGTGCCAAATTTGAGCTAACTAAACGTGAGCAGAAAATGTATAGTCAAATGCGTACATTCATAACAGAACGTAATTTAAGGGAAGAAACATTGAAAAAGGAGTTACATTCTTTACGAAAATAACTTGATCAAACTGTTAAACAAAAATAGGAGATCCAAGAAAGTGTAATTACACTAAAACATGATTTCAAAGAAAAAGAAACAAAACTCTTAAATGATTTTTCCAGACTTAAAACGTTAAAGAACAAGATTGAAAAAAAATTGTACACACAAGATCAGACCAGACAAACTGCTCAAATGATTCAAAAGCATAAAAGGCTGTGTGATGAAAATGGTGAAAAGGATGTAGGTGAACCTAAATCAGTTTTACTTAAGAGTGTTAAAGCTGCCCAACCTGCTTTATATGATGCAAATGTAATGCTTAAGCCTGGTCATGCCCCTCCTGATGTGTCATCATTTGAAGAGAGTAATGATATAGAAGTGATAAGTAGAGAAAGAATGGCTGATGATGAGTGGCCTTTTACTCATCATTTTATACCCGAAAACCCCCACAAAAATAACCAAAAACATCCAAATGGACCATATAATGTTACAAATATCCTTGGATTGTGTTTTATGTGTTTCAGGTACAAAAGGATTGAAAACGAGGCAAATATGGACAAAACCGAGCTTGATTTGGAAAAGTGTTCAAAAGCCGAAACCGGGAGAGACATTATTCATTCGGATTAAATTCAAGCTCAAAAATCCCAAAATGTCCCTTGGATTATTTTCACTTGGCAAAAGTGGCCCTTGGATTAACTTTGAAGAATTGGCAGAATTAGTCCTTGAAATTTCTAAGCTTACAACCTTGGTCCTTAAGCTAAACATTTTAACCTATTCACCTAAACCATATTCGGATCTAAAAGAAATAAAAACCCATCCCATTAAACCCAACTAAATCCTATAGCCCAACAAAAGCCCATCCCAAACCCTCTTAACTAAAAACGGGTCAAACTCACTCAAAAGATAGTCAAACCACACCCTTAACACTGTTCATCATCTCCTTAATCACCATCTTCTCGCCAAACCTCTGCTTAACCCTCTCCCCATCACTTTCATCTTTTCCACCTCACACCACAGTCCAAAAATCACCCACATGGGTGTGTTTCCCTCTCCACCTCACCAATCCGGGGACAACTAACCCATCTACGGCTCAGAATCTTTGTGGTGGGGAGCAAGATAATCCAAGGGTCAAGAGTTAAGGAAGAAAGCAAACTGGGATTACTCACACAAGAAGCATAAGATACCGAGGGAGAAAAACCCTAGTCTTTAGTAGTATAAATAGCTTAGTATTGTATCAGTAGAATTTTAGGTTTTTTTTAGCTTATTTTTAGGTAATTCTTAATTCAGTAGCTTATCTTTTTTTATGTTTTATTTATGCTTTCAGTATTGTAATTTTAATTTTAATTAATGAAATTTCAAGTTTTCTTGTTTGGTCAACCAAAGTCAACATTACTGTTCCTTAGCTTATTTTTGAGCTTATTGCCTTTTTCTTTGCTTATTTGTCTGATGTGAAGTATATGAAAGCTTGTTGGATAATTAGTTCTAGGCCTTGATCATTTTATGCCCATATCAGTCCTCCTCACCATAGCAGACTTGGATTTTTGTAAATTCCACTTTTGCAGCCTCAATTGTTGATTTTTAATTCCCTCATGTTAAGTTGTTTTAAGTTATATTTTGTACAAATGATCTTGGCTGGCTTATCTTCCCATTACCAATTTTTTTTGATTTTTAGGATTTTATTTAGACAGCTTTTTAAGGGCTTGAAAAAGCCCTTTTATGCCCTGCACCTAGGCTAATCAGCAGACCTTTGTGGCTTTTTGGCTTATTTGTACTTATTATTGCTTATCTCTGGTTCCTATGGCTTATTGTGAGTTCCATTTTAGTTCTTAGTTAGACTTTAGCTTATTTCAGTATCATTAGCTTATTAGAATAGCTTATTAGCTTATTTGCATATTTTAGCTTGTTTACCTTTTTTTCCAAACTGATCAGATACAAGAAGCTTATTTTGAGCTTATTAGTGATTTTCAAAAAAGTTTCCCAGTTTTACTTATTGCTTATTATCACTTGTTTGTTGAGTTTTAAAAAGAAAAACAAAAAAAAAAAATGTTTTCAAAAAATTGGCATAACTGGGGTTCACAATACCATCACCTTACCAGTCGCCCTTGGGTCTTTTTCATTTAGATCTTGCAAAGTTTAATTGATAACCACTCTTTCTTTTTAAGCTTATTCGGCTTATTTAGCTTTTTCCCAGCTTATTGAAATAAGCTGGGACCCTTTTTACATTTTTTTAGGATCAGTATTGTTTAAAGTATTTTTACAAAAAATTTCAGATTTTTCTCTTTTCGTTTAGTATTTTTAATCAATTATTTTCTTTTAATTAGTTTTTAATTCGTATTTAATTATTAAAAAGTCAAAAAAATATAATTCTTTTTTTCAAAATTTTCTTTTATCATTTAGGACGTAGGAAAATTAATTTGGTACTCGTAGGGTTAATTTTTAAAGATTTTGACGTTTATGCACGTTTTTAGTTTACCCGGTCACGTTATTTTGTTTTCGTTTTATTAGAAATTAGCACCCAAGTGACCCCCGTCTTTTCAAGCATTTTAATTCCGAACCTAAAACGATATCCTCAATTTCACACCTCGTTGGGACTACGACCCGGGTATTCACTTATCCGGTTTATTATAATTGATTGTGTTGCGTTAAATCGTCGCGAGTTGACTTTTCTTCGTGAGAGGTTTGACTTGTGACGCGTTGACCCCGACTATCAGCTGAAAAAAATGAAGGATCCCAAATGTATAGCCAATCAAGTCATAATCAAACCCCATGACTACTATGAGGAGAACCGATTGACTGTTTTTGCACCTCAAACTTAGTTGACACCAGAACAGATATTTTGGTCTTTAGATGTAGAAAAGAGAAAGGCCGATGAACTTAAAGCCAAAACTCCACCCCTTAGAAAAATAGCGGCTGCAACGGTGTACCCACCCAATACACCTAGGCACTTAGTTCCTTTAATTCTTCCCACAGAATGTAAAACTCTAATTAGCATATATGTTCTTAGTCAACTATTTGCTGATTTTGATAAAACATGTAAGAAGAGAATTACGCCAACGGGAATTACTGAAGGGGAAAGGGGTTTTGAACTAACAAAAGAGTGTTACTTAACTGAGGTTATTCCATTCTTTAAACTCCTCAAGGAACATTTTGAGGGCATGCAAAAAACCCTTAAAACTGAAGTAAAAGAGATGAAAGAGGTATTTAAAGATATGGAAAACGAGGTGTCCCAAAATGCGATAGAACTTAAGAGTCGTGAGATTGAGAGAAAGAACATTCTCATCACCAATGAGAATTTGATTGCTAGATGTATTGCACAGGATGTGTTTTATACTGCTACTGATGCTGCATTAACTGCTTGTCAATTTCATGAGTTGTCTATTGCATTGAATGTTTCCCAGAATCGTGTTGTTGAGCTTGAGGGGGAGAATTTAAAATTGCATGAGAAAATCCAAAACGATGACCATGATAACATGGTCAGGCATTTTTCAAAACTAGAGGTTGATAATCTTAATTTGCAATTAAAATATCAACATTTAGAAGAAAGAGTTAAAATCTCAAATGCCAAGACATCTTTGGATGCTCCTGAATTTGATGCATATTTTGAATTAAGCAAACGAGATGAAAAAATTCAAGCTCACACTAACACGATTCGAAAATTGAGGGCCCAAATTGCCCAATTAAAATCAAACAAGTGTGATGTGATTGGCACCCATAACCCATCGTCTTCAGATTCTCAGAATTTTCACTATCAAGACACCATCAATAAATTACAATATGAAAATGAGTGTTTTCAAGCTGAAAATTCAAAAATCAAACAGCATTACAATGAGTTATATGACTCGATTAAAGTCAAACGTAACAATCACAATGAAAAGATAACTTCTTTGCTAAATGAGATTGAGAATCTAAAGACTCAAGTGAAAGGGAAAATGCCAATCATCACTAGTGAAAATGTTGTTCCAAAGGTTTCTGCTTGTAGAAAATATGCAATTGATGCTGTGACTATTCCACTTCCTCTTAGAAACAATAGGTCAGCTCACCAAGTTTATCTCACTCATCTTAAGGATAGTCTTGACATTCTTTGTGAGACCGTAGATGAGGATAGGATAGAGAAACCACTAGATAGTGCAGTTGTAGATGCCTGCTTCCTCACTAAACAATCTCAGGAACTCTTAGAATACATCATTGGTACATGTCCTAAGATTGATAACAAGCGAGATAGGTTTATTGCATCTTCCTCAATGACTAAGAACAAGCATGTTACCTTTGATGTACCACTGAAAACATCTAACCCAGCACATCAAAACTAGAAAAACAAATGGCAGTGAAACAAACTAATGTTCCCATCATTGCTTCTACAGGAGTAAACAGTGACACTAAAGCTAGCGGGTCAAAGCCTAGTCGCAATACAAAGAAAGATAGGACTGCGCCGACTAAGAGTGCTCATGAGAAGAAAGTAGAAGCTCGCCTTAGGAACAATAAGTTTGATTTGGTAAAAAAGAATCGTGTTGATTCTAGTATTAGCTATAAGCGTACTGTAATTAATTCGAATTCTAATGCTGCCTGTAAAACATGTAACAAATGTTTAATTTCTGGTAATCATGATGATTGTGTTGTGTCATTCTTGATGTCTCCTAAACGATCCCCAGTTAAGAATGTTAGGAAAACTGAACTGAGTAAGCAGATTTGGATAGCAACAGGAAATCTGTTTAATAATGTTGGTTATCAATGGAAGCCCACTGGAAGAAAATTCACTTTAGGAAATAAGTGCCCCTTAACTAGAATGACTAATCATGAAGTAGTGATTGTTAAGGAATGGAAGCCAACTGGTAGAATTTGCCCGTTAGAGAAACAATGCCCTGTAACTAGGTCCATTGCATCTACTAGTGAAGTTTCCACTGTGAATACCATGGCATCTATGATTCCTGTAGTTCCAGAATTTGTTTGTGCTAACCAAACGGACCCCAGTTGCACGTGGGGATCCACCTTTTTCAGTTATCCATCGTTGTCTGTTTTCAAATGCAGGTCGTACAAATCGTCCTTTGGTATTTGGACTCAGGCTGCTCAAAACATATGACCGGGGATAGCTCACGGCTCAAGAACTTCGTGAAAAAGTTTATCGGGACAGTTAGATTCGGGAACGACCATTTTGGGGCGATTATGGGTTATGGAGATTATGTGTTTGGTGACAGCGTGATTTCCAGGGTATACTATGTGGAAGGACTTGGGCACAATTTTTTCTCGGTTGGTCAATTTTGTGATTCCGATCTTGAGGTTGCTTTCAGAAAACACACATTTTTCGTCAGAGAGTTGGATGGTATTGATCTCCTTAAAGGCAGTCGTGGTACTAATCTATGCACCATCTCTATTGAAGACATGATGCGGTCCTCTCCTATTTGCTTGCTGTCAAAAGCCTCAAAGAACAAATCATGGATGTGGCACCGTCCTTTAAATCACTTAAACTTCGGCACCATAAATGAACTTACTCGCAAGGATCTTGTTAGAGGTATGCCCAGATTGAAGTTTGAAAAGGATCATCTTTGTTCTGCATGTCAACTGGGCAAAAGCAAGAAGCATACTCACAAACCTAAAAATGTCAACACCATCATGGAAGTTCTTCACATCCTTCACATGGATCTATGCGGACCAATGAGAGTGCAGAGTATAAATGGGAAGAAATATGTTCTTGTGGTGGTCGACGACTACTCTCGGTTTACATGGGTGAAGTTTTTGAGAACCAAGGACGAAACTCCAGAGGTCATCATAAAACTTATCAAACAGCTACAAGTGAGGCTCAACAAAACTGTCAGAATCATCCGTACGGACAATGGAACTGAGTTTGTTAACAAACAACTCATTCAATTTTATGAAAGTATTGGCATAACTCACCAGAAAAGTGTTCCACGTACTCCTCAGCAGAACGGCGTTGTTGAAAGACGAAATCGTACTCTTGTGGAAGCTGCACGAACCATGCTGATATTTTCCAAGGCACCGATGTTTCTTTGGGCAGAAGCAATTGCCACAGCATGTTACACCCAAAACCGATCCTTGATACATACTCTTCACAACAAAACTCCTTATGAGCTGATACATGGCAAGAAACCAGATCTTTCCTTTCTATGAGTGTTCGGTGCTCTATGCTACCCAACAAATGACAGTCAGGATCTGGGAAAACTAAAGGCTAAAGCAGACATAGGATTCTTCGTTGGATATGCACCAGATCGCAAGGGATACCGAATCTACAACAAACGAACCCGATAGATCATGGAAACCATTCACGTGACATTTGATGAGCTGACTGAGCAAACGGCTCCTGGACACACAAGTTCTGGACCCGCACCTAATCTTTTATCTCCTGGACCAATTAGTTCAGGTCTTATACAGCATCCCACTCCTGCAGTTCCTTATGTACCTCCTACCAGTGAGGAGTTGAAGAATTTGTTTGATCCGATGTTTGATGAATACTTTGAGCCACCAACTGTTGATACTACCACTGAAGCTCCACCTGTTCCTCCAGTTGCTGATGCTCCAATTCCACAAAACTCAGAGGGTCCGTCGGCATCTATCCCAATCAGTCAAGATGCACCATCTGCAAGTCACTCACCATCATCATCAAATATTCAATCTCCTTCGGTACAACAAGGTTCTGCAGTTGACAATTCTTTTGAAGTGAATCCTTTTGCTCCTGCTGATGATGCCCCATTCGAGAATATTTTTGCTCCTGAATCTTCTACTGAGACATCTTCTTCAGGGGATCTTAAAATAGCAACATCAGTTCCTTACCCTCAACTACATGAACATCTCAGAAAATGGACCAATGATCATCCAATTGACAACATCATTGGAAATCCTTCTCATCCAGTATCAACACGAAAGCAACTTGCCACCGATGCATTGTGGTGCTTCTTTAATTCCGTAGTATCTAAAGTCGAACCTAAAGATTTCCAAGATGCTTTGTCGAAAGACTGCTGGTTTACTGCAATGCAAGAAGAAATTCATGAGTTTGATCGACTTGAAGTATGGGAATTAGTGCCTCCTCTAGAATGTGCAATGATTATCGCTCTAAAGTGGATCTTCAAAGTGAAACTCGATGAGCATGGTGATGTTCTGAAAAATAAGGCGCGGCTTATTGCAAAGGGGTATCGTCAAGAAGAGGGGATGTATTTTGAAGAATCATTTGCACCGGTTGCTCGAATTGAAGCCATCAGAATCTTTCTCGCTAATGCTGCCAGTCAGAATATGATAGTCTACAAAATGGATGTTAAGACAACATTCTTGAATGGTGATTTGAAAGAGGAAGTCTATGTAAGTCAGCCTGAAGGATTTGTAGACCCTGATCATCCTACTCACGTCTATCGCTTGAAGAAGGCCCTGTATGGTTTAAAGCAGGCACCTAGGGCGTGGGATGACACTTTGTCTAAGTTTCTTCTGAAAAACAGATTCTCCAAAGGTGTTGTTGATCCTACACTATTCACTAGGAAATTGGGCAAACATCTACTTCACGTCCAGATCTACGTAGATGATATTATTTTTGCCTCCTCTGATCCTATGGAATGTGACCGGTTTTCTAAAGAGATGAGTTCTAAGTTCCAAATGTCTATGATGGGACAAATGTCGTTCTTCTTAGGTTTACAAATCTCTCAAAGTCCCGGAGGCATCTTCATTAATCAATCCAAATATGCAAATGAAATATTGAAGAAATTTGGATTTGATTCAAGTGATCCTGTTGACACTCCTATGGTTGAGAGATCGAAGTTGGATGAAGACCTCTCTGGGATCCCTGTTGATCAAACCAAGTTTCGAAGTATGATTGGATCCCTAATGTATCTCACCGCTAGTAGGCCAGATCTCTTGTTCGCAGTATGCATGTGTGCTCGGTACCAGTCCAAGCCCACCAAAAAGCATCTGGAAGCAGTAAAGCGGGTTTAGACTGGTACCGAGCACACATACGTCGGGAGGTGCTCAGTTTCTGGGAGAAAAGTTAGTAAGCTGGTCATCTAAGAGGCAAATGAGTACATCTATATCTTCCACAGAGGCTGAATACATTGCCATGTCTGCGTGCTGTGCTCAAATCCTATGGATGAGATCTCAACTATCGGACTATGGCTTTGCATACAACAAGATTCCTCTGTATTGTGATAACAAAAGTGCTATAGCTCTTTGCTGCAACAATGTCCAACACTCCCGATCAAAGCACATCGACATCCGACATCACTTTATAAGGGAACAGGTTGAGAAAGGGATTGTTGAACTCTACTTCGTGAGGACTGAGTTTCAGTTGGCTGATATCTTCACTAAGGCACTTCCGAGAGAGCGGTTCCAATTTATTCTCCCGCGACTTGGCATGAAGAGTTTGATGCCAGAAACCATCCAGCGTCTTCAGGAAGAGAATGAGGAGTAATGGATTTGCTTCATATATATTTGTATATATTTGTATAGATTTTAAACCAAAAAGAAAAGAGAAAAATATAAAACTTATAAAAAACCATAAAAATCAGAAAAACACAAAAATACCAAAAATAGTTGCTCTAGGCATGTCTTTTGTTTATCGATAACATTTACAGCCCTAGAAATGTCATTCAATAATGACACGAGACTTTAAATGAAGCTCGAGCAGAAGTTCAAATAAACTGTTAAAACATGTCTTATCGGCTTGCAGTTACTTCAGACTGTAACCCGTTCCTAATTATGGGGAAAGCACGTCGCCAAAAAGTTGGTTGTTCCTCCCACTGGGTGAAGTTCACCCGGGCATGGATTACTTTATATCCATGTTTCTTTGATTTGATGTACGTTTCAGTGCATTATTTCTCGTATAAGAAGAGAAGTCTTCTTTACAACACAGATACTTTTCCATCTATGATTCTTCAGGAAAGTATTTGTGCTAAACTTGGTGGTACCATGATTTTTGAGTATCAATCAGAATTGAACTTTTCATAAAAATATATCACTCAATCAATGACTACAGCTATTTAAATAGAAGACGGGTCATCGATTGAGGGGGAGAGTGATGATTTCAAATTCTTATATCATCACAAACAAGTCACTTTGTACATAATAAGCAGTGAATGAAATGTGGTTGTTATGTGTCAGTGTATGATTTTTATTAAATTCAAATCTTCCAAACCTATCATACCTGACACTAACATTCTCCCTCATAGATTGAGGGGGAGCATTAGTATGTTCCATTATCAGCACATATTAAACCTGACCACATTTTCTCCCATATTTTCTAAACTTATTTAAATCAATTGGGATCACAAAATCTCAAAAGGTTTGAAATTTCTGATCGGGGGAGAGAATGTGATTTAAATATGCAATCTGATAATATTGAGGGGGAGCAAATGGTTTGTGGTGGGGGAGCAAATGGTTTGTGGTGACAAAAAGAATGTGGCATCTTTGGTGGTATCTCATGTGAGCGCGACTCAGACTTCACCAATGAATTGACGAAACAAAAATTGTCATTAATCGAAAGGACTTGTCCTGGCCGGGTAATAATTTCAAGCTGGTCTAACCAGTGATGTAAGCGTGTCTCGAAGAGGACTTGTCTGAGTAGAGTGTACCGTTTCGAGAAACTTTCTGTGGACTTGACCAGGCCGGGTAATAATTTCAAGCTAGTCTAACTAGTGATGTAAGCGTGTCTCAAATCGGTCATGTTCACTGAAAGTGGATCAATTCAAAAAATGCAAGCTCTACCCAACATGTGCAAATTTATAATAAAAACATCTGAGCACATGTTAAGGGGGAGCATTTGAAAAGTTCAAAATTCTCAAAGTGTTGGCAAAATGTGTTTCTTAATTATAAACACTTTGAGAGATTTTTCAAATAAATGGTTTATGGCAACATAGGATAGTCATGGTGTTATAAGGTGCTAAGGTTAGGAAAACCGTCCTATGATCCGCCAGAGCCGGAGGGATCTACCCAAGGACAATACCAAATAGTTAGTATTAGAAAGTCCTTAGGTATGATTATGAAAAAAGGAGTAATATGAGAAAGGAGAAATAAGGGGTTGAAGAATTAAAAAGAAATGTAATGAGAAAGGGTGAAAAGAAATAGCCCTCCATTTATTCAACCTTAGGGCAGAAACCGGGTTCAATTCATATGCTACTGGTTGTTACTAAGGTAACGCCGGTATTGAAGACAAGACGTCATGGACCCAGTGACGCACTGCACTAAACCTTCTAGCCACTCAAGTTCTCTTAAAAGAACTTGTTTCAATCTCATGGGGAACCCTGCTTAATCTATCGACCGCTCATTACGAGCTATGTTGATATTGAAACAGGAGACACCGCTCCAATCTCCGACTACCAAAATTGCACTTATCGAGTCTAGAGCCGCGAGATACATCATAAGATCTCATAGGAACACATGTTACTTTCACACTGGTTGTTCAACAATAAGGACACCAGCTGTAAACTTATGAATCCTACGCAGATCTTGGCAATCTGCCAGAACATTTATGAGGGAACTTACAATTGCAATTCTCAGTGATTGAATGGAAATTCCTGCCAGGGTCAACATCAAACAGCCCTGAAAGCAGGTCACTTCGGTAATTCCTTGTGGATTACGCTTAGTGGTCACGGCGGTTTCAAACGGTCTACAGTCGTGGAGTGAACTCCAGCGGCTCACCTAATCGTTGATGTACTTCGGTAGATCTTGTAAGCCCTCTCAGGGGTATCCGATTTAGGAACGGCCTTGGTAAGGATTAGAGAAAGTTTTCACACTATGCTGTTAACAATCTCGAAGTCCAAACCTGTAAGTACCGGACGTTTTATTGCTAACTGTTGTATGCAGGAATCCCTGGCGGTTGCAGATGATTGCTAAAAAGATGCCGATTCATCACCCCATACTCACACTTCATCATCATAATCCAAGAAATCATGATAAATGAAAGGCCTTCAACACTGCTTTCGCAACTCTGATGCTGAAAATCATGATCCAGAAAAGTGTGAGCATGTCGGTCCAAAGATCAATATCACATGGAGACGATACTGCAAAAGGATGACTTGAAGACGTATGTTGGATGATGACCTCAAAGAAGCCTCAAAGATCATCCAAGATAAAAGAACAGTCATCAACGGTTCACTGCTAAAAGTACAAAGATTAAAGATTTAGAAGAATAAAAGACTACGAGCTCGAAACTCAAACTTATGTTATAGAATGCTTGAATTCAAAGTGTAATTTTCGGGGTGACCTCCCTTAGGGGGAGATTGTTAGGAATATAAACATTCAAGCGAAAGACTCGGTCACCCCGAGTATCTATTAGCATTAAGTAGCTCGTAGGATTATTAGTATTAGTTTAGTTATTATCGTATTCGTGGAGTTGGGTCGGGTCTTTACCCATTGTCAGCTCTCTCCACAGCCCACACGGGGCGTCTTAGGTTGGTGTATAAATACCCCTTCCCACACATGGGAAGGGTTGGAACTTCTCGTACAATCTAATACACCTTCATTTCTCTCACTAAGTTCCCAACTTATCATCTCTTTCTCTCTCTACTCTATTCGACCAAGAATTAATCCATACGTGTGTTATGTGTTTATGAATATGTTACATACTTGACTAATTTGTATATCAGATCTGAATGGACTGCACGGTTCTCGTCTCATAGCCAAGGGTGAGCTGTATATTTGTTAATGGCCTTCCAATGTAACCGAGAGGTAACCATTTTAAGGGGTGTTTGGAAGCTGCTTTAAAAAAACCAGATAAGCAGTTCTACACAAACATTCAGAGGGTGTTTGAGATTGCTTATTCAGGTGCTAAACTGATACCTTGTTTATATGTATCTGTACGTTGAAGCCGTTTTAATGAGCAAAAAATGTTTGACACCTGCATTGACACCTGATCAGAAGTAGCTTCATCAATTATAGGGAGTGTTGACTAAGCTTATTAAGGGAGTGTTGACTAAGCTTATTTAATTGTTTAAAGCTTATATGATGAAACTAAACTATAGCATACCAAATAAAGATGAAACTAAACTGTAGCATACCTTTTGATGTTTTGATCTTTAAATTGTTGCATTCAGGACAACCACTATCAATAAAAAAGAAGCCAATATTCATGAACCTGCAGATAATATGAAAATGGGTAAGAATTGGCTGGTAGGGTATTCAGTTTAATGTGGCAAAATGTGTGGGTCATACGGGTTGGGCAACGATTCAAAACACGTTACTTTACTTTCAACTTCTTTCATTTTCATTTTAGCTAAAAAGATCGTTGTTTGGTACGATGGTTGTACCCAACTAACCCGTTAGAGATAAAAAATAACACAAATTGACCCATTTATAAGGAATTGGGCCTTTCAAACATTTGATAAAATGTTACTATTTGACCCGTTATGAGGACCCTTCTAACCACTCATTCCACCACCTCTAAAAGAGCCTCAGTTAAGTACAATAATTATGGAGGGCCATTTATTGTTGTGTTTTGAGGTTTTTGTATAGTGTTTGGTGCTGTGACACAGGGGAACTTAATGCTGGCATTAAAAAAATTTAATCTCATGAAAATTACTCTGTTGAGCATTAACAATATTACCTTGTTGAAACTGAACAATGTTGACATGCACCATGCTAATAACTCACATGTAAATTAAAGAATTACATTGAAGGTCTAAGTTTATCATTATCGAATCACAAATTCACAAACAATGAATTATGAGCCAGTTGTTGCAGGTACACAGTCTAATGGTTTTGCAGGCACAAAAGCAAGTGATAGCGCATGTCAAGCTAGAAAGGAGACAGAACCTATAAAAGATTACATTTTGCTACCATTATGGACTGTTGATCCACCATTTTCCCAAGAACCAAAGAGTTCTCAAGAAGATGAATTCAAATATTCAAGTGATGATGAAAAGAAGATTAATGAAGATCCAAGAACAGAAAGTGAATGTGATGATCAAGAGAAGGAAGATAATGTTAATACTGCTAGTGATGGAAACAGCACTAACAATGTTAATACTGTTAATTCAACTGTTAATGCTGTTGGCATAGAAGTTAATGATGTTGATCCAAATATAAGCATTGAACTTCCATTTGATCCACAAATGCCTGCTTTGGAAGATACTAGCATATATGACTACTCAAGTGATGATGAAGATGATGCTGAAGTGACTGATGTGAATAATTTGGATACAACAATCCAAGTCAGTCCTACTCCAACTACAAGAATTCATAAATATCATCCTCTTGATCAAGTGATTCGAGATGTGCAATCAGCTACACAAACAAGAAAGATGTCAAAGAATTTGAAGGAACATGGGTTTGTTAGTACTCTTCAACAAAGAACAAACCATAAAGACCTTCAAAACTACTTGTTTGCTTGCTTTTTATCACAAGTGGAACCCAAAAAGGTAATTCAAGCATTGAAGGATTCAAGCTGGATAGAGGCTATTCAGGAAGAGCTTCTACAATTCAAGTTACAAGAAGTTTGGACTTTGGTGGAGTTACCTAATGGAAAAAGGGCTATAGGCACTATATGGGTTTTCAGAAATAAAAAGGATGAAAGGGGAATTGTGATACGAAATAAAGCAAAATTGGTTGCTCAAGGGTACACACAAGAAGAAGGGATTGACTATGATGAAGTCTTTTCCCCTGTTACAATAATTAAAGCAATTAGGCTATTCTTAGCTTATGCCTCATTTAAAGATTTTGTGGTGTATCAAATGGATGTAAAGAGTGCTTTTCTCTATGGAAAGATTGAAGAAGAGGTGTATGTATGTCAACCACCAGGATTTGAAGATTGAGACTTTCCTGATAGAGTATACAAGGTTGAAAAAGCACTGTATGTACTACATCAAGCCCCTAGAGCTTAGTATGAAACCTTGTCAACATATCTATTGGACAATGGGTTTCAAAGAGGGAAAATTGACAAGACCTTGTTCATCAAAAGGCACAAAGGTGATATTTTGTTGGTCCAAGTGTATGTGGATGATATCATCTTTGGTTTAACAAAGAAGGAGCTATGCATTGCATTTGAGAAGTTGATGCATGAGAAATTTTAGATGAGTTATATGGGGAGAACTTACATTCTTTTTGGGATTACAAGTGAAGCAGAAGAAGGATGGCATATTTATTAGTCAAGATAAATATGTTACTGAAATTTTAAAGAAATTTGGGTTTACAGAAATCAAGACTGCAAGCACACCAATGGAAACTGGAAAGCCTCTGCTCAAGGATGAAGATGGTGAAGAAGTTGATGTTCACATGTACAGGTCAATGATTGGTTCATTGATGTACCTTACATCTTCAAGACCTGATATCATGTTTGCAGTGTGTGCATGTGCTAGATACCAAGTCAATCCAAAAGCTTCACATCTTCATGCTGTGAAAAGGATTTTTAGGTACTTAAAAGGTCAACCAAAATTGGGCCTTTGGTATCCAAAAGATTCTCTTTTTGATTTGGTAGCATACACTGATAGTGATTATGCTGGAGCAAGCTTGGATAGGAAGTCTACAACAGGAGGTTGTCAATTTCTTTGATGTAGATTAATATCATGGCAGTGCAAGAAACAGACAGTGGTTGCAAATTCCATAACAGAAGCTGAATATGTGGCTGCTTCAAGTTGCTGTGGACAAGTGCTTTGGATTCAGAATCAATTTCTTGATTATGGGCACAATTTTATGCATACCAAGATCTTTATTGACAATAATAGTACTATTTTCATAATTAAAAATCCCATTTTTCATTCAAAAACAAAGCATATAGAGATCAGACATCATTTTATTAGAGATTGCAATGAAAAGAAATTGATTCAAATGATTAAAATCCATACTGACAAGAATGTTGCAAATTTGCTTACAAAAGCTTTTGATGTAAGTAGATTTCAATATTTGATTGCTAGTATAGTAATGTTAAATCTTTAAAATCTCTTATCTCTTTATGTTTTTGAAGAGTTTTGTATGAATTAGTATTGTTATTCATGTCATTAAAAGTTTCTGCTGTTAAGTACAATTAGTACTGCTGGTTATACTTAAAACTGCTAAGTTACTGATGTTGGTTATACTTACTATTGTTAGCTATAATTAATATTGTGATCATCGTGAAATTGTTATGGCTTGTGTTTTCTTGGTTTTTGGACTAACATTTTGCAGGATAAGCAAAGAAAAGTGTTAGATTGATGATAGACAAGTGTTTGGAATAGAATTGGAGTTAATGCTGGTAACTCAAAGTTAATGCTGCTAGGCTTAACTTACTACTGCTGGGTTGTTTAGGGTACTGTTTTACAAATACATCGATTAAGGGTTTACATTATTCAATCACTTATTTAATCGATTTCATTAGTCAAAATACTCTCTCATAACAATCCTTAACTCAATTTTATCATCCAATTTCAAAATCCAACACAAATGGCGACACTAAAATTTGCTGATTCACACAACATGGTCGCTTTTTTTTCTAAACCCACTGAAAGTGAAGGGTTTGAAGAAATAGTGGATTTTCTGAATGCACACCCTATAAGGTATGCTTTAACGGTCAATCCTACTATATATATTTCTTGCATTGAACAGTTTTGGTCTTCTTCTATGGTCAAAACTATCAATGAGGAAGTACAGATACATGCTGTAGTAGATGGTAAGGATATAATCATTACTGAAACATCTGCTAGAAGAAGTCTTCGACTAGCAGATGAGGAAGGTATTGATTATTTCCCAAATTCTACCATTTTTGAACAACTTGACTTGATGGGGTATGAGAAACCTTCAGAAAAATTAACTTTTAATAAAGCATTCTTCTCCTATCAATGGAAATTTCTAATTCATACTATTTTACAGTGTCTAAGTCCAAAGACTACTGCCTGGAATGAGTTTAGTAGTACTATGGCATCTGCCATTATCTGCTTGGCTATAAATCAGAAATTTCACTTTTAAAAATTGATTTTTGATAGTATGTTTAGAAACTTGGATAATTTGTCTGGTAATTTTTTAATGTATCAAAGGTTTTTGCAAGTATTCATGGACAAACATTTTGTTGAAAAACCAACTCATAAAAGAATATATGTTACACCTTCTCACACTAAAAAGATTTTTGCAAATATGAGAAGGGTAGGTAAAGGTTTTTCTGGTAACACCTTTGTTTCCAACAATGGTGATACAAAACCAACCACAAATGGGTGAAGGTTCAGTTATTCCTACTGATTCTCAGCACACACCCACCATTTTACAATCATCCACATCTCAACCCCAAAAGACACAAAAACCTAGGAAGCCTAAAAGAAAGGGCACTGAGATACCTCAGTCTAGTGCTCCTATTGATATTGTTGCAGATGAGGCTGTCCATAAGGAGAGGGGTGACAGATTGGTGAGGGCTGCCACTACTGCTTCTAGCTTAGAAGCAGAGCAGGTCAGTGGTAACATAAGTAAGACCCAATCCAAGGCAACATCTAATGAATCTAGTTCCCAAGGAACTAATTCATGTGATGGTCCCAGGTGCCAAGAAACCATGGGGGATACAATTGCTCAAACTAGGTTTGAGAATGTATCTAAACAATCCTATGATTCACCACTTGGAAGAGGTAACACACTTCAAAGTGATGAGGATAGTATTAAACTAAATGAATTGAACTCTGTACCAATTTACAAAAGGAGCTTATTGATTTGAAGAAGACCAATTCCTCTCAACAAAATGAAATCACAAGTTTGAGGAAGAGGGTTAAGAAGCTTGAAAGGAAGAAAAGGTCAAGATCTCATGGGCTTAAAAGGTTATATAAGGTTGGTTTAACTGCTAGAGTTGACTCCTTTGGTGAAGAAGAGAGTTTGGGTGAGGATGCATCCAAACAGGGGAGGAGTATGGATGAGAAGATGTTGGATACAGGGAAAGAAGTTGTTGATGAAGGTAATGATGCTGAAAATGTTGTTGAGGACATTGAAACTGCTAAGCTAATGATTGATGCTGCTAAAGTTAGTACTGCTGGTGATAAAGTTAGTGCTGCTGGTGAAACTGTTAGTGCTACTACAACTACTGATGATGATCTAACTATGGCTCAAGCTCTTGAATCTTTGAAAAGCACAAGACCTAAGGAGAAGGGGGTTGTTATCAAAGAGCCAAGTACAACAACAATATCTTCACAACAACCACAGGGCAAATGGAAAGGTATATTGGCAGAACCTGTGAGTAAGAAAGATCAAATCAGACTTGATGAAGAAGAAGCCAAAAGACTAAAAGCTAAGTTTAATGAGGAAGAAAGACTTGCAAGAGAAAAAGCTCAAAAAGAAGAAGAAGCCAACATTGCCTTGATAAATACATGGGATGATATATAGGAAAAGATAGATGCTGATCATCTATTGGCCGAAAAAATGCAAGCAGAAGAAAGAGAGGAGTTGTCTGATGCTGAAAAGGCTAAACTATTTGTACAACCTTAGAGACAAGGATAAAACATTTTGCAGCTAAGAGAGCAGAGGAGAAAAGAAACAAACCACCAACACAAGCTCAACAAAGAAAGATCATGTGTACTTACCAGAAGAACATGGAAGGATACAAGCTCAATGCTTTGAAGAACAAGAGTTTTGAATCCATTCAAGTGATGTTTGACAGAGCATTCAAAAGGGTCAACACATTTATTGATCAAGAAACAGAGTTGGTGGAAGGGAAAGAGAATAGAGCAGGAGCAGAGCTGATACAAGAGACCACAAATAAGCAAAAAGTGAAAGATGATAAAGAAATAGCAGAGCTTAAACAGCTAATGGTAACTATTCCTGATGATAAAGAACCAAAAATTGATGCTATTCCTTTAGCATCTAAGCCTCTACAGATTATTGACCGGAAGATATATACAGAAAACAAGAAAATTTACTTGAAAATCACAAGAGCTGATGGAAGTTCACAGATGTATACTATCTTTGGTCAGATGCTTAAGAGTTTTGACAGAGAAGATTTGAAAGATCTCTGGAAATTGGTCAAAGCTAAGTATGGGTCAACAAGGCCAACATAAGATCATGACTATGTGCTATGGGGTGATCTGAAAACAATATTTGAACCACATGTAGAGGATGAAATATGGAGAAGACAACATGGATATAAAGTTTTGGAATGGAAGTTATATGACTCCTGTGGAGTTCATTCCTTGATGATGCAGTCTATGGTGGTCTACATGTTGGTGGAGAAGACATATCCCCTTACATTGCCTACAATTGATATGATGCTGAAGAAGAAGCTTCAAGTTGATTATTTTACTGAAATGGCCTATCAGTTTCTTAAGAAAATGGAGAAACTGCTTAACAAGAAGTGAAGTGTTTGGAAGCATCCTCCTGGTGTTTATTAAGCTTTGAATGAAGAAACTTGATGATTTTGAAGAAGAATATCAAGTTTAGGGGAGGATTGTTGGGATTAAAAGCCTTCTTGATGGGATTGTTGGGATTCTTGATGCTGTTTGATTACTGCTGCTCTTACAAAGTTACAACTACTCTTACAAAGTTAAAACTGCTAGTACAAAGTTAAGACTGCTGAGGAAGTTACTGCTGCTAGTGCAAAAGTTAAGACTGCTAGTGTGATTTAGTGTTGCTCAAGGTTACTGCTGCTTATAGGATATGTATTAGATATGTATAGAAAAGATTTGATATATTCGTATCTTTATAGAAGATTTGATATACTTAGGAAAGTATTGTAAACGCGTAGGACTCCTTGGTGTATAAAAGGAGGTCCTAGGGCATAGAGTTAGATATACGAAACGTACGAATTACATAGAACAATACACAAAAACACAGAGTACACAAAGTCGTATAATTCTTATAGCTTCAAGGTTTTGTAACCCTAATACTGTTAGAGTATTCGTATTATTCTTAATAATATTGGAGCTTGATTGTTTGTGGAATTATATGCTTTACTGTTTCATTAAATTCTTCTAAAGATTAAAGATTAGATTCCGCATAATCTTTAATACATTCGTACACAGTTTCTATCATAGTTGTGTTAGATTTATCTAATATAACTAAACCTTAAACAAGCTTAAAGAATTCGACCTAAGTTCAACCAGGACTCAACAAGTGGGATTAACATGATGTGAATATAATTTATACGGGAGAACTTTTATGTGTTTAAGTGGCATGGAAAGAACATAGTTATTCTACCTAATGGTACACGACCACCGGATTTGAAGATGGATTACAAGGCATTGTTCATTGCCCATTGTTTGGAGGTAGTGAGAACTCGGGAGCGAGTTCTTTTCAATTGAGGGGGAATGATGGGGACAGTGATAGAGGTATAGTCATATAGAGCATACGGAAGATCATACGTAGAAGATCAAACAAAGTTGCCACATCACCCTTGATGCGCTACATCTGAGCAAGAAAGGAGAAGGGTAGCAACATGTTGCCCAAATGAGCTGCATCCCTCCCTGATGCGCCACATTTAGGGGTGTTTCGGGCCAAACCATGTTTTATTTATTTATTTTGTTATTTAGAAAAGTGCAAGGGTATGTTTAATTATGACTTTTGTTTTAATTTTACTAGGTTTCTTTTTCTCCAAACCTTCAATACTTATAAATATAGAGTTTGTTTTCATTCTTTACCATTATTTGGTTATTAACAAAACTGTGTTAAACAATTTTATCTTTTGTTACGATTTTATTCCCTTGAGGCTTTACCCTCATTTATCAACCTTTGAATTAGGGTTATAAAATTTGCTTTCGCGTCCTGCATCAAATCATTTTCTTGAATCAAACATAACGTAATGAAAAGGAACTTCCATATTTAGCTAAGAAAAAAATATGGGCAGTAGAGTCCATCCCACTATGATTAGAGAAATGATTGCCGCACTTAATTTTTTGATTGAGACACATCAACTTATGCATTACTCATTAGGGGACAAGGAGTGATCATTTTGAAACTTCCAACCCTCTCAAATTTAGCCAATAAAATTATGCCAACTCAGCTCAACCCTCCAGCCCTCTCAACCAGCCCTCCCAACCAATTTCACTCGCGCCCATGATTTTCCAGCCCTCCTAAATTTTTTATTTTTCCCCCCTAAACTATTAAACTACACAATTTATAACTAAAACATTTTATAACTAATCACAAAATGCATATCTCAAACATTAATTAGAAGAAACTTTATACTTTATAAAAGTTGTGTAAAAAAAAGTTTTAGGAAAAAAAAAATGAGGCTCAGATCTGTTTAGACGATGGGAACATGTGGATAAATCAGCCATGGCTGCAAATATTCAAAAGGTTGCAATATTTTACCATCCTTTGAATTTATTTGCCCCGCCAAGATGCAAGATCATCTCTAAATCATGTTCCAATTTCACAACTTGGATCAATAAGAAAAATATCATCACAGCCTCTAATTAATAAGAAAAATATTATCACAGCCAAGATCCGGCCAAATTTTCAAGATCCGGCCAAACATAATCACAGCCAATATCCGGCCAAAAAACCATCACAGCCAAGATCCGGCCAAAAAACCATCACAGCAGCCAAGATCCGGCCAAACTTTTTTTTTTGCTTTGAATGCCCAACGTTCCAAATTGACAAGTTTCAAAAGAATTAAAAGTTACAAACCACCCCCATATAACGTTCACAATAGCGGCTTCACCAACGGGTAATATATCCGCTCACCAAACCGTTTAAGCCAACCCGCTATAGGCGGAATGGTGTTACCGGCGGTATGAGGAGCCCGCTGGGCAACCCGCCAGCCCACTCCGAGCACCCTTAGACAGTTGTACTATATATACGCTGATCCAAACCGTTTAAGCCAACCCGCTATGTACGCTGATGCAAGTTTTAAGGTTTCCAAACTTGTATCAGGAAAAAAATTTAAGACATCGAAAAGTTTAGCACTTAAAAAACTTAACACTTTATATTTCTTAGCTTGTACTCAAGTCTTTGTTTGTAGAGCCAAATTGTGTATTTTTTATTGTCACTATATTAAACTAAAACCAGTACATACCTGTATACAGAATCTTTTGTTGTTCATCTAAAGTTCCAATCTCTGTAGGCAATATCTCACTATTTTTCTTTAAACGCAAATAGTCACGCATTATCCTTATTTGGAGTCACTAGCCAAACACGTTTAATACCACTAGGCCATAAGGTTAGAATATTTATGAACTGTATACACATGTGGGAAGGTAGCAAAGGTTAACTCAATGTTAGATAGTCTTGATATAAAAGTTGGGCGTTCCTTGTTTCCGTACCAATTAGATCTTAATGCTTGAGACCTGCGCACTAAGAAAACAAAAAGACACCGTTAGGCTTATCGTGGGATTGTCTCCCACGATTATCCTCCGGCGTGAGAGTAAGTAATCGATTTTAGAGTTTAGTTGAAGAGTTAGGGTTCTAGATCGTCCCTTTTAATGAGAGCCGAGATGCTCTATATATACACACGAAGTCCTTATTGGTTTCGTGTTCCTTACCCTTCGGCGTATCCGCCTAAGTCGGTTTTGATACATATCCCATAAATATGAGATATCCTATATCAAGACCATAAATAACTTCGGGTTTGGGCCATTGTGAGCCCAAACCGTTATCGTGATAGCCCCTTCGTGTTGGGCTTTAGCCCATTCGTGATGGACTTAAGTGTTGGTAGCGTCCATTGGTCGGGTTCGTGACCCGCATGCGGACTATACGTCATCAGATAGCTCATAGATGTGATTAAATTTTTTGGATAGTTATCTATAAAATATCTCTTTCTCCATATGCGTTGTACGTGAAAATAAGGATTGTGTTAAGGGAACACCCCCTACTATATGAGACCCCCCTATTTTAGTCAAAATGTACAACCTCATAAAGCAGACAATATCACCGACGGCAGCGTCCAATCATTGAAAACACCCCCAATAGGGGGTGTTAGGATAACACAGGCCGAAAATAAACCAGGGGCTCAATACATTATGCATGTACCTAAAAGTGCGGCTCCATTGTGATCATTTTTTTTCATCATTTTTATTCTTCGAATTTGTTAATTGAATCCAATTTTGTTAGAAAATATAGATATCACAGTAGAGTTGAGATCAATATAAATCTCATATTTGTCATATATAAAAAGAATCAATATTAACCATGCATTTTTCATCTTAAAAAAAAAAAAAAAAAAAAAAAAAAAAAAAAAGAAAAACAACCATTTTTCACATTTTTTTTAAAAACAATATATCTTGCAAACGATAAATCTTCAAGCTACAAAAAATACACCATCGCGACGAGAATTAAATTATCTATCTATAGATATGCATTTCTCAATACTTTCGACATTTAAAAAAAAAAAATCAATTAGAAAAATCACATGTGATTCGTAAAAATCAAATTACATCTCACGTGTAATTTTTCTGAGCGAAATTTTTTTTAAAAAAAAGTTCGTCAAAAGTATATAATAATGCATATCAATAGAAAGATAATTTAATTCTCGTCATGATGGTATGATTTTTTTCCCGTAACGATTAACATTTGCAAGATATTTAATTTTTTAAAAAATTGTGAAAGTTTATATTTTTTTGTTTTGATCAAACAATTAAATTGTTAGAATTGTTTCATTAGATATATGAAAAATATGAGATATATATTGAACTTTTGACTATCACAGTCTTTTTCAATTTTTTTTCTTCAAATTTGTCTTTTTCAACTTCACTTTATTAGAATATACAGATAGATTAACTAAGAGCAAACGGTGTGGATCTTTTTCTGCTTCGCCGTGCCCACGTGGCAACCTTGCCATGCCTTGCCATTACACCCTTGCTCCTTGTTGTGGCTCGCCATCTTCATGCTACTCGTCTGCTGCACGACGAAGTTTAATTTGTAAAATACGTTTATATATATATATATATATATATATATATATATATATATATATATATATATATATATATATATATATATATATATATATATATATCTACATATTATATATAACAGGATGCGTATGACGTCATCAAATGCAGGATTGATGAATAAGCGCTGGATTGATGAGTAATCATGCTCTTATTCCACCTAAGCATGCCACCTAAGCAATATTTGACCGAATAAAATTCGTATGTTGACTTTTAATTCCGAAATTTTAAAAAAGTCTCTAAAGATTCGAACTTGGGTTGTTTACATGTCTTAAGTATATATCAATGTTACCATTAGACCAAATTATTTTTTGTGTTATAGCTACCAAAAAAAATAACTATAATCTTCTTTTTTGATGACCATGCGGAATATTTGGAAAGATATATGTATTTTCTAAACATGTATCCCGTTTTATTTTTCAAAGTATGCTTAATTTGTAGAAGATATGATTTTAAAGATAAGTTTACAATGTATTTTGTATAAATATTTTATTCCTATATTTAAGATCATATACCTACTTTTACACTATATGTGGATGAAAATATAAAGTTTCTTCTCAAGCCAATCCCATGAGAATAATACGTATACTCCTTCAGAAGGTTTGTTTTTTATATATAATTTAACCAATGTGTTGTTATAATTTTATTGTTATTATATAATTAATCTAATGTTTACATGGACAATCATATATATAGCAAACACATATTTGTTTGGTTGCTATATTGTTGTTGATGTTTTTGTTGAAGCAATCCAATGCAAGAGGGTCTCATAAGAATTCATAAGGTAACCACTGTGTTGTTAATCAATGTGTTGTTGTGATTTTATTGTTGTTGTTGTATAATTAATCTAATGTTTTTTCATGGACAATCATATATGTTTTATATTGTTGTTGTTGTATACTTAAGCTAATGTTTACATGGACAATCATATGTATAACACACATCTATTTGTTTGGTTGTTATATTCTTATTGATGTTGTTCTTTAAGCAATCCAATGGAAGCAGGTCTCATAAGAATAGTACGGGTACTCCTTTAAAAGGTAATCATTGTTGTATAATCAATCACGTTGTTGTATTTTAATTGTTGTTGTTGTATAATTAATCTAATGTTTACATGGACAAATGACATACCAATCTAAATGCAGAATCATTTTGTACTGTTGGATAAACGTCATATTAAAGTATCGGCAGTTTATATTAGTAAAGGTTAGTACTGCTATCAATATATTTGTACTGTTAGATAGACGTTGGTACTGGGTCGAAATTTACGTCTTTATTAAAATATCCGTCGAGGACTTATGTTGATATTATTATTAATATTTGTTTAAAAGGGACTATTTTTTGTATATTTTGACTTTTAATATATTTTGTTCACCTTTTTTGAATGGAAAAACATACTTATTTTACTTGACGGTGCTCCAATACAAGCCCTAATAATTATTTCATAAAATTCCAATTCACATTCTTCATCTCACTTTATAATCCAAAATACTTTAATTCCAGCAGTCAAATCAACAATTTACCAGTAGTCATGGTTACTTTAACCTTTGCCAACAAACACAACATGGTAGCTTATTTGGAAAAGGCAGAGGATGACACCAAATACCATCAGATAATCGACTTTTTAAATGCTTCTCAAATAAGGTATTCTCTAACATTAAATCCTACTATATATGTTCCCCAAATCAAAGAGTTTTGGCAGAGTGCCACTGTCAAAACATTTGAAGATGGTCATACCGAATTAGTTGCAACAGTTGATGGTAAATGTATCACTCTTACTGAATCATCAATCAGGCGGCATCTCCGATTGGGTGATTCAAATGGTATTAGTTCTATGCCAAACACTAAAATTTTTGAAAATTTAACCAAAATGGGTTACAATATAGAATCAGAAGCTTTAACCTTCCAAAAAGGGGCTTTTGCCCCACAATGGAGGTTTTTAATTCACACCATCCTTCACTGCCTCAGCCCTAAGAAAACCTCATGGGAACAGTTCAGTAGCAATATCGCGACCGCTCTCATCTGTTTGGCCACTAACAGAACTTTCAATTTTTCTAAACTTATCTTTCAAGCCATGCTTAAAAATGTTTATGTCAAATCAAAATTTTTGATGTATCCCAGGTTCATACAAAGTATTTTGAACAAATCTAAACATCAACTTCTTCATCATAAAAATGTTTATCCCACTCCCAAGCTTTCCCAAAAAGTTTTCAGTAATATGAAGATGTCCTCAAAATGGTATAATGAGGAAGAGGTCCCTTTATTTGATTCCATGTTACAAGTAGACGGTGAAGGATCATCATGCCAAGTTGCGCCCCATCACACACTAGATAGGTCTGTATCCAGAGAGGGCTCTGTTGTTCCTCAGCATCAAGACCCTGTGACTCTCCATGTAGCAGATGAGTCTGGCGTTGTCATTAAAAAAAGGGATGCTTCTACTGTCGCGAGTTTAGAAAATGGGCAGGACAAAACTAATGTACATAATAAAGAATCTGTGACAACACCTCCAGTACCAAGTTCCTGTGAACCCAGTACTATTGGTGGAATCGCAAGCCGACGCGATATATTTGTTGGCTCGGGAAGTCAGCACATGGTGGATCATGAATCTGTGCCCCATGATGCACCTGTTTATGAAGGTAATACATCAGGAAGTATTGAGGGCAGCCAAACACTTAAGGAATTGATGGAAACATGTACAAATTTGTCTCAGAAGGTTACTGCATTGGAGTCTGATCTCAATTCTAAGGATTCAAAAATGGAAGCGGTGGAAGCTGAACTCACTTCTCACAAAAAGCTTTTCAGCAATGTGTATACAAAGCTGGTGCGTAAAATAAAAAATTTGGAAAAACAGGTCAAGACACTTAAAAGAAAAGGGTCAGCTAACATGGTATCATCTTTTGAATCATCTTCTTCAGCAAGTTCATTGGATGGTGAAGGTGCAGGTAAAGATGTGGGTTCTTCCAAACATGGAGGGAAAATTGCTCAGATTGACCAAAATCCATCTGTTTTTATTGTTCAAGAGCAGTATGAGACTCAGGAGAGGCAAGAACATCAGATGGATTATGATACTGCAGATTTTGATGGAAGTACTGGTGGATTTGGTGATGGTGATGATGAGACAAAACATGATGCTGGCGTTGTTAAGGGTGCTGCTATCCTGCATAGTTTAATAGATGTTGGGTATAAAGGTTCTGCCAGTGCATTTTATACAAGGACACCACGAAAATCAAATGCATACAAGGGAAAAGGAATAATGGCTGAGCAAGAACCATCAAGGAAATTGTCGACGAAGGAAAAAGCACCAATAGAATTGGATGATTATTTGGTTCAGAATGGGAATCAAATAAATATTGATGAAGAAAGTATTAGTCGTCGAAATGGTGTTGACAGTACAAAGTTAAAAGTGCAAGATGTTTGTATGGAAAGTAGTGCTGTTGATGCTTTTGAAATTAAAAGGGTAGAAAAAGGAAAGGCATCCATGACAGTAGATGAACCTGAGCAGGAACCTGAGAAAAAAAATGAAATTAACTCAGAAACACATGTTCAAATTGACTTGGATGAACAATTAGCAATGAAAGCAAGTGGAAATGAAGTTGCAAGCTCTACGGGAAATCCGAAATTGCAAGTGAAGAGAGTATCTTCAGATACTATTGTGACAGAACAAGATAAAATACAACAACTAATTGATTCTGATATGGTTGTGAGGAAGAAGAGTATAGAACTTTTAGCGGATGAACGCATAGCTGATGGGAAAAAGTCAGACATGCTTGAAGATTTTATTAACTTAAAGAGTTATGCAGAATCTTATAATCAGATAACACAGACTATTGGTAAGAATAAAGGTCAAAAGAGAAATAAAAACCCAACAAAGGAACAAGTCATCAGAGAGATGAAGACGTATGTTATGAATGAAGCTGGGTTGACGGCAGTTCAGTTGAAGGGAAAATCAGATTTAGAAATTCAATCTCTGTATTACAATGCATACAAAACTGTTCGAACGAAAATTCCTATGGACCAACATGAAAGATCACCAAAAAGGCTCAAGGCTGCTAAGAAAGCACAACATGTGAATGTGGACACATCTACGGAGAGAGTAAAAGTATCGCAAGAGAAGATGAGCAAAATGTTAGCTAAGGTGCCAGAAATTCTACATGTTGAACCACTCCAATCTAGACATCCAATAATTGACTGGGATATTTACATGGACAGATTTGGGTCAGCTTGGAAGGTTACTAGATTTGGCGGAGAGACAGCAGTGTACAAGAATTTTGACAATTTGCTGAGAGCCTTTGATAGAGAAGATTTGGATGCTTTATGGAGGTTAGTTCAAAATAAGCTTAAAACAAAGAAGAAGTGTGATGCGAAAGAGCAAGAACTTTGGGTTGAATTAAAGAGATTATACGAACCAGATCCTTCGGATGATCGTTGGTATTTTCCTTTCTTTGAGCTATCAACTGTATGGGAGTTCTATGGTACGTGCAATGTTCATCGTCTGTCGGCGCAAGACGGAATCGATATATTCATGTTAGCTGAACTAGAATATCCATTAAGTTATGAAGTACTTGCAATGATGATTTCTTTACAGCTCAAGTATGAAGAAAATTCTGAAGTAGTCCAAAATCTAATACACAGGATATATGATCAGTTTGAAAGGAAGAGACACGATGCCTGAAGAAGAAAAGAAGTGAATTGTTTGGAAATATCCCATGAACATCAAAACTTGAGTTTAATTCCAGCCATGTGGGTAATGGGTGTGATTAATTACACCAATTTGGAACAGTTTGTAGAAAAATACCATTTTCCGCTACCAAACCCCTTCATTGTGCATTATGTAACATGTAACAACTCCTTTTGGCTATATGTATTTATTGTGTATGAAACGATATCTAATTTTGTTGTTGTGTTAGGGGCTTTTGTTATTTTTCAATTGGTGAGCACATATTATATGATGGATCTAATTAAAAGATGGTTGCTATTTCGTTTTTGTTTATATAACATTTCATTATGTATAATCTTTTTGTATATACTTATTTAATTTTAAGTTTATAAATCGTTAATTTTATCATGTTTTCTCTGGTGCTTTAAAGAAATTGAACATCGACCTTGAATATGAAGGCAAATTGTTTTGATTTGTAATGGTGAAACTATACGTTTACCAACAACAACCAAACATTTATTGATAGGTTTCATGTTTACACCCATTACAAACTTCCCTGTCATCTAAACACACACTTAGCTAGACCCACAACTTTCAGTACCACTGTTTTCTTTCATTTCCTTCACTTCCTTTAGAAATTTAAACATAGCTTCAAGATTCTTAATCCTTGATTCCAAATCAGAAGCCTTTGACAACCCGATGTCGGCAGCCTCTTCCATGTCCTTCTTAACACCCAAACGATCTTCATTGCAGCGATCCTCTTTCCTGAACCCACTATACAAAGCCTTCCCCTTATCATTTTGTGACATAGCTAGCGAATTTGGGATTTTGGTTGAATGTGTGTTGCTGTTTATTTAGGGTGAATTGAAGTAAAATGGAAACAATATTACGGTACAGCTTTTGGGTTAGCTTTAAATAGATTATAATAGTTATGAATGTGGTTGGACTATTATACCCCTAAGAATATAACACACGACTTTTCGTTGACCCCAACATTGTAAAGGACGAGGCTATTACACTATAGGAAATATTAGCATGAAAACCCGTTTAAAATGTTATAGAAAATATTACCATTGTATAGTATGATTAAAGCGGGTAGACACGCCAACCCGTTTAAAATGTTATAGAAAATACTAAAAAGAGTAAACAAACATTTGTAGTTAGATACTCTATATACACAAATACGTTTGAATTCATATATATTATATTTTTAATATTATGTTATTTCTAAAGTTATTTAATTTTATTTCCATAGCGTGTTTGCACAAAAGGATAATGTTATTCAGAAATTAGAAGGGGACACAATAGAATTGTACTGCTGAGTTGTCGCCATGCTTCTAATATTTTTTGTATTTTAATTTTGTACTGCTACGCAGCCGTTTTGGTACTGATTTTATAACCAATTCATAAAGGTTATATTATAACGTAGTCCATTGTTTTTACACATAATCAACTCTAACAACATTTTTAAATGTTTAGACACGATCTATAGTGGATTTTAATTTAAAATTTCATAACAGATAAAAATATAATTCAAGCAAAAATCATTCTATATATTTACAATATTGGAAGATATCAAATTTTTAAATATTTCATCCAATATTAATGATAATGGTAAAAGTTTATTAATTTAAATAAACAAAATACTTATTATAATTACAAAAGAAGTTAAAGGATAATCATTATATTCCCAACTTGATTCTACACGTATACACTTTCCAATGCAAACTACGGCTAAACTGTTCATATGTCATATCGGTTACAATTTTTTGTATAAACACCATTTCATGATCATATTTGTCATTTTATTTAATCCAAAAAAAAAAAAAAAAAAAAATCTTAAACTAAAGGTACTGTTGACCAAAAAAATGTCATTAACTAACAAAAGAACCCTAGAAATTGCAGATATTGAAGACCACAAACAAGACCAACCAAAGTATGTTAAAATTTTTATACTATGTGTTACCCTATATATTTAGTAACTGAATGTCTTTGATTTTTTTTGTAGCAAGCAGCCCAAACGGGAAGGACACGAGGTGTTGTCCAGTGAAAACCAATCACTTGCAGAAATATTTGAATCAGAAGAATCATCTGAAGGTACTTTGTTAACATGATGAAATTAATGTTAAAAACGATATGGTATATAACTATTGTGTTTGACTTATATTTATTCATTTATTAGAAGTTAAGGATTCTGAAAATGATGACGAAACACAGAGCGTAAGTTCTGTTTATGATTGGTTGATTTCTGAACAATTAGCCAAGAGAATGACAAAATGGCAACGTAAAGAGGAACGAGATGAGCAGGTGAAAAAAGAAAGACAAAATGCTAAGAAACTTTTAGAAGAAGGTGATGGTTTTGAGAATGCAAAAGGCATAAATGAAGAAGTTGATGTCGATCGAGACGAAGACGACATTGACCCTGAAGACTTTGAAACTTTCACTTATGATGACTTGCATTTGGCATACTCTTTTGCTTCAACACCCTAAATTAAGTTAGTAGTTTGATTTTGTTTATATTGGCATGCCACATGTTAGGCACTTTTGAAACTTTTGAATGTTAAGAAACTTTCATGTTATGCTACATATGCTAAGAACCTTTTGAATAGATGTTATGTATAATAGTACTGGTGAATTTTATAAATACTTTATGTGTGTTAGATGAATTTTTGTTTCGGGATTGATGTTTAAGAATATGATGTAAACACATAAGGCGTTAATAATATTGACCCAACAATTGATTCCGCTAAAGAATGTGGACTAACTCATGTGTCTATTCAGTAGCTTATTATCCCACATCAGTTAGTCAAAATAATTGGTTATACTTTATAAGACACATGATCCATTAGTTGCGTGTGTAGGATTAAGTATCATGTTGTATACACCATGTTTGAAACCCGATATATGTATATACATGTACTCGGGTTTATAAACATTGTGTTATGCAAAATTATATGAATTTATATTTTTTCGTATGAAGGGGTAAAAAAAATAAAAAGGAAAAAAATAAATATATATATCAACCACAAAGTCGGTTTGAGACAATAAAACATGCAGCCCAACTCTCCATATATTCCATCCCCTCATAATTATTCGACTAAATCTCCTTCTTCATTAAGCTTATATCAAATCTTGGAAAATCAACAACTCTTTAAAAAATCTTCGGGTAAGCATAATATTTAATTTTTAACAATTTGTAAATCTGATTAAGGTTTATAATCGTAACTTACAATTCAATCGTTGTGGTGGCGATTATATGATAATAAACCCTCACAATGTTTTACCCGCTACTCATACTTTGTGTTTTTTAATATTATTATCACAGTCAATACATGTTTTATGTTGCAAAGCCGTACCATGTAACATATTGGTTATGATTCATACGTGCACTAAATGTATATGTGTTTAGGGATTTATGTTTGAGGTACGTTAACACCAAATTTTACCTCCGTCATAATTGACACATTTTTCTTTTAGATGTGAATTAAACCTATATACATAATTGATGTTGTTAGTATTGATATTAACAGTACCACCGATAGGTACTGTTAGTGAATTTTTAAAAATACGTGATTCACATCAGTTAACATATATGGTTTTTAGTTTTTCTTATAATTCAAATACATATCAAACTATCCTATACATCTATTGTCAAACTGCTTAACAACGCAATCACAAAATTATTGCAGACCCGATAATGCATCACATTTGCAGATGGTACCATCACAATGCTCATGTAAATGAAGATATGGTCGTTTATACACGGTTCCGCCCAGAAGTTGGATATTACTATCCACTGGTGAGATAGAAACAGTAAACGAACAAATCAAATAATGTTAAGTATATGTTTTGAAAAAAATGAAAATAAACAGCTTAACATTTGTATTTTTATTTTTTGGAAGTAGGATACTTGCATCTTAACTTTATGAACCTTAGTATTTTGATTTTTTGGCAGTAGGATACTTGCATCTTACAATTTATCGAAAATTAAGCATACTTGATTGTTATTATTTATCACCATTACAGACAACCAGTGTTCAAAATCAGATTCCATCCTAACCTGATAAATATTTTAGTTTTGCGATTTAACATACATCAAACACAGCCACCAACGGAACAGGACCGTTAAACAACTGACCTTCAAAAGCCGGATCGACTGTTGTTCCAACCATCTGGAATCTGATCATTTTGTTCATTGGAAACTGGAAATCTTCGGCCAAGGTACTCCAATTTGTCCTAAAGTTCATGTGATCGTTTCTCCATGGCCTATCAGCATGACGTTCAAGTTTCATGGTTACACGGCGTTCACTTTCCATCCTCCTTAGAAGCGCATGACCAAATTGTTGCAGATTGTTGTCAGAAACAAAATTGCTTGGTATGGTCTGAAAGCAATTACAACAACTTGATAACTTCAACTCTTTTACTATTAAATATTTATTAAAAATTACGAAAATACATAATGTATATAAAGAGACAACCCTTACCATTCTTCCGGAATCGATCACAAACGGGAAAAGCCTTCGGTAGAAAGTATTCTCTTCAGACAAATGCACTGCATGTTGGAACCAATTACAGCCGTGGACCAACCTTGCATCTAACGAATACCATCCACAAAGTAAACATTACATATTCGCAAACAAATACAACTAATTCACCTCAAATTAACATGTAACATTGAATATATTTTTTAAAAGAACGTATTACTACCTGACTCATTTGCATCATGCCCTTGAACAAATGCAAGACGTGTGGGGTAATGATGTTCATGTATAAGTTGAAAACCATCATTATCAAACCTCATCAACGCCAACCGCATACCAGTCTTTTTGGTCAATACAACTCGCTCACCAACCATTAGATTTGATCGCTGAACAACCGTATTCCAGTGAACATTAAACTGGAAACCCACACTATCCAAAGTCCCAGGAATAACACTCTGCTTTGCACCCACGTTTATCTCAGAACCGGAAAATTCAATCAAAAAATCATCACGTTCAATGCCTTGAAGGAACTCCACAGGAAACCACTAATAAAACAAAATTTAAAAATATTGAAACAAGGTTTATAAATTCCATGAATTTTACATATATACAATTATATCATAACTTTACCGGTGATGAACTTTGATCAGCCCCAACTTCAGCAATGCACCTAACCAGTCTGTTTCGTGTGTGAATTATCCCATAACCACCGATTTCCAATCCATCTGCATCATATGCTGTAACAAAAAAGGTGTCTGCAGCCTCCTTTATGAAATGCAAAGTCCTAATATTCAAATAGCCGCTCAGCTCTATAAAATTATCCCACCATGCACCAGATATGCTCCATTCTTCGGTACCTCTTCTCCGACAAATAAAAACTTTCCTTTTAACCCGGTTATTATTAATCAGGTACACATAGTCATTATTGTTGTAGTAGTTAATATGATAGTAATCAGGCAGTACCTATGCTTTTACAAAAACCAAAACAAACACATTCATCAGGCAGTACCTACGGTTTTACAAAAACAAAATAACACGTATAAGAAGATTATTATGGGAATATAATTCCATAAATACCTACCAATGTTCCCATATTTTCCACATGATTATAATCCGTGATGAATTGTGTGGTCATTGTTCTGCGACCATTAAAAAAACACAAAACATTTAGCAAAGAATAAAACTCGGACAAATCTTTCAAATACACACTCAGATACAGTTGTAATAACAAACACCAGTACAACATGTTTAAAATAACGACCAAACAAAACATCTGCATCTCGCAAACATCACTTAAAGTCAAACTGTTTGTACATGCCCTAACAACAGCCAAAATGAATATAAATAAACTACCCTAACTAATCAACAAACAATCACAGACCAAACAAAAAAAAAATCATTTTCATTTAAAGTCAAACTGTTTGTACATGCCCACATATATGTTTCCAAACATCAAGAGAGAAACACACCACGGATGATTAAATATAGACAATGTTTAACAACCATAAACATTCAGTTTGAACGACTTTCCCAAAAGCTACGACCCATAAACATTGAGATACTCTAAAACAAACTTAAACTAAGATTTACATAACCCAAGTGACTTTCCCACAAAATATACCAAACCGAAAGTCAAACCAAAAGACCATATCTTCGAAGCTACAGACATATACTACATCAAATTTCCATTAACACCAGCTTCTCCAAGAAAGAGAATAAATCACGGAGTCGGGCATGTCTTTTTGCGACACCTAAGAGCAACCCAGCAACTTCAGCCAAATCTTGCGTCTGCATCTTCATCATGTCATTGATGGAATGCAAAGATGAGTCTGAGCCACAAAGGAGCTGAAGTTCATTTATCATTTGATCCCTATCATCAACTCGCGCACTAATCTGTGAAGCCTTAGACATCAAATCTTCCTCATCCTTAAAAGTAACATCAATTTCATGCCTATAATGGACAATCATCATGTCCTTAACAAGTCTTGAATTAGCAATTTTTGCTAACTGATCCAGAATAACCAGACGAGTTTCCATTCCTAAGCTTAACACCTGTGTTACTATGACCTGAAAGCCCTAACAAATAAACCTTTATTATCTTCTTACCATTCTAAACTATTTTTTCCTAACTGATCAATAAGAAACAGTATAACAAACAGGTTTCATCAACATCTACCCAAATGATTACTCAAGTTAATTACGGAGTATAAGTTGATAAATATCTATCCAAATGATTACTCAAGTTAATTCTAAACTATTTACCAACTGTATCTTCTGACATTAAGTTGATAAACAATAATACATAAAATGAACAGGATATTAACAATCATACGATTCAGGGTTTCGTCTTTTCAATAAGGAAAACGGTTACCAGAGGTTAAGAAAACATGAACATAAATATTAGATCAAGATTCAATAGCTAACCTTTTGTTGATCCGGCCACAGATATTTTGATCGGTAAACACTTGGTGTTTTCGAGAATGTAATGATTCGGTGTGAAGAAACGCTATGAGTAAGATGAAAAGACAATGTAGCAAGTCTATGGGAATAGCCTATTAATGAGTAGTATGCTACACAACTTGCATGTTCTTCAAATATGTTTCTCTTAATAATTCACAAACGAAAGGTCATGCAAAAAAAAAATAAAATTAAATAAATAAAAAATCAACAGGATTATTTACATCAAAATATATTTGGTCTATTAAATTTAACAATAATTGTTAATCACTTGAAAGTGAAAAGACCATGTGTAGGCTAACTTAACCTTTGAATAGTAATCAATGCCTTAAAATTTATTTATTATAAAGTAGGGAGGTGTTATAAGAACCCTCCCTACGCATGGGTCCCACCTATTTCCAACCCATAAAGTATATACATATCAATATATATCAAACCGTGTTAAGATGTTTTCAGGTTATAAAAATGTTGTTTACTATGTTAACATATAAGTGGCTATTGTGCTTTCGTACAATATTGCTAACATAATTTAAAACTGATCAAAACCATCTAATATATAATCTATATTTTTATCTCGCAATTGAAAAGACCATGTAAAGCCTAACCTAACATTCTTTTGAATAATAATGATTAGCTTGAAATCTATTCATTATAAAATATTATACCTATAAATATACAACAAATCATGTTTAGAAATATACAACAAATCATGTTTAGAGATTATTAAAATGTAAAATGCATTTTCGTACAAAATTATTAAGATGTAAAATATAGTTGTCCATATTCTATTGTGTTTCTATATAAGTAGTTATATTTTATTGTCTTCTATGTAACGAAATAAAAGCTTAATTTAAAATTGATCAAAACTATCCATATTCTATTGTGTTTATATATAAGTATTTATATTTTATTGTGTTCCATGTAACGAACTTAAAGCATAATTTAAAATTGATCAAAACAAATCAATCTAAAATTAAAAGTCATGCCCGCCCATTGGGCGGGCTTTGAAGTCTAGTATATATATATATATATATATATATATATATATATATATATATATATATATATATATATATATATATATATATATATATAATGGTTATGTGTGTGAATAAGTGTGTATGTGGGACCCAAATGAGTAAGTTGTGGTATGTTATGGAAAGGAGGGTTGTAAAGGGAGGTATTTCATGGTGATGTGGCACCCTATGGGCCCGAATGAGGAGTTTTGCCTTGCCATTACACCTATTGCTCTAAAAAAACTAAAAGTTTTAAAATTTTATTAGATGCAAGTTCCAAATACATAGATCACGAGTGACAACCAGTAACCACCACGACCTTCAGATACATCACCTACTAGTGACAACCATATAAAAACCCACCAGTAATGTGCGGTTGAACTAGGGGTCTCATACATGTTCTAACAGTATTGTTAATTAATTACATGTTGGTTACGTGTTCAGTTTGTGTTACCAGTATCACTCACCGTTTGTGTTCACCGATGGCTACCCACTTCGTCGACATTCTCTTTGAATCACTTGTATAAACCAATCGATAGATTTGTATTCATTTGTGTGGTTGCGTTTCATTTTAGGCCGATTTGCGTGAAATCTATTAAACTCAACATAAAAAGGCTCATAATGATCAAACAAGTTGGTTTGTATCTAAAAAGTTTGGTTTAGATTGTCTTTTCCACTTTTTTTTTTTTTTTTTTTTTTTTTTTTTTTTTTTTTTTGATACGTTTTGAAGATATTATAATATATACTAAAAATGGATTTTGCTTATCCATAATGGTGGTTCATTATGTTGTGTGTTATGTGATAAACTTTAACCCCATTGGGCCACCTGTTATGTTTAAGGAAAAAAAAAATTACTATGTACCCGGCCATTGTGGCCGCTTATGATTGGCCCATTGCAAGACAAAAATTTCCTGTTCGCGTACGAACCCCGCTAATCACCCCCTAATACACACTCTTTCGGAATTAGTGAGGTAGAAATATCCAGAGCCTCATTCTTCTTATCCCAAACTAGAAAATTCCAGAGCTCAGTCATTCTTCTTCTTCACCAGAAAACATACATTAATTTCATGTTCCAAACCCAAAAACGCACGGACGGCAACACAAATCGAAACACGATTCAATCAAATAAAACCTTGAAGGTACGCAGCCGGATTGAACATTTTTCACAGGGGCGGATTGAAGAAGGAGAAAACCCAAATTTGTAAGTTTATCAACCCTAAAAAGGTATGTACAAGCTTTTAATTATAATTATTTAATTAGATTTGTTGTTCATGAGCTTATTTGATTTTGTTCGGATGAACTTACTATCCCAGCTTATGAGCTTATTTGAGTTTGCTTATCGCTTAGGGTAATTTTGTTGTTTTGTTAGGGGGTGTTTGGATGAATTTATTTTCTCAAGTTATCAGCTTATTTGATTTTGCTTATTGCTTTGGTAATTTTGTTGTCTTGTTAGTTTTTATTTAATTCGGGGTTATTATTGTTTGAATCAGGATCATCTTATGAGCTTATTTCACTTTGCTTATTTTTGGGCTATCCCAAGATACGCCTTCCTCAATTGATAAGCCCAAAAACTAAGCTATCCCAAACATCACTTTGTTTAAACAAGATACACGTGGTATGTAAAAATTTTCAAGTTTTAAGTGGTCTTGCTTAATCAAGTTTAATGTTTATACTAATCTAACACCATATGTTTCATGTGAATTCTTAGTCTAACTTGAAGTTCCATGAAAACGCAGGTTACCCAATCGTGAGTTTGGTTAGTTGGTCACAACAGGAAACCAATCCTTCCATTTGTACTACCAATGGCGATATCCAGGTATTGTTAATGATAGATAATTTTTTTAAAACTAATGATATAATAGATTATATAAATTTCTTCAGATACGGGATGTGTTACATTGTAAAAAAGTGACAACAATGGAACGGCACTTGCTGCATTTTTGTTGCAGTTGTGCTGTCTATATGCTCTGTAGTGCAGGTCCAAACCGTTTGCTTCAAGTATGTTAAAAACTGTTCTTTTTTTTTACAACATTTCCTGGGCTGTGATGATTACAGTGCGGTAGTCAGTCGATTGAAGAGTCGCAAGCTGATATTGTTGTTCTCCTCAGGAAGGTGACTTTTTGTTATAAAATATTTGCTACTTCGCGGTTACCTTTTTGTTGTGTACATTTCCAATAACGTCGTCTGCTTGTACCTTGCATTAAAAATGTTTACGAGGTCTGAAAACATGTTTTATCTAAGGTAAATGTTCGCCTTTTTTGATGTAGGATGTGGACGTTTGGTTAGAGAAAGGTTTGAGAGCTTGAAACACATGTCATCCAAGGTACTGACTTTGTAAAACTTTTACTAATGTGTTTTTGGTTCTGATTTGTGAACTTATATAATACTGCCTAAAATCTTTAAACCAACCAAAATGCAGGTTCCAAACACGTTGTTCATAGTCGTGTCTGGTGTGATAGTAAATGTCACAGGATGTTTTTCGTCGTATAACCATGTAGCTCCTGAACAGTTACATGCTGTGCATACACTCTATAAGTCTGCTGAAAAATGTCCTGCATTTATAGTTGATATCCAATCAGGTTCAACGTCAACAGTCTCATGGACTCACATCCGTAAGCTAACTCATCTTTTGTGCATCTGCTCATTATATCTCGACACTACTTTTCCAAGAACTCGGCCTTACCTATAGTATTGATCATATACACTTTTTACAGCAGCTGTGGTTAACTGAAATGGGGATATATTACATGTTAATATGTTCGTATATTGGTCATATGGCCACTGTTTGAATCTTTATTTAGCTTAATTTAACTGCAGTTGGACTCATTAGTGTAAAGCTGTACATTATTATTAGTTAATATTGCGACTGTATTAGAACTTTTGTCACATGGTATTAATGGTACCTATTCTCATCTTATTTATTTTTAACGAACATGAGTTTTTACTTAGATAGTTAATTCGTTTTCAGGAACATCAGCGGAGGAGCTTATGGAATGATGGCCCTTGCAATGCAGAAGCGGGGGAGAATGCGGCAACAGAGTATCATCTAACTACAAAATTTGATTAAGTCATATTTTGCTACAAATATGTTTATGTCAATGCATACGGACATATTATTATATAGAGGTTTAGCATAACTGGATTAGATGTGTTGTGCAGGTACAATAAATATCAATCGTATGGTCAGACAAAGCCAGCCAACATTCTGCATGCTAATGAGCTTACAAGACATCTAAAGGTACCAGTTTTGATTTCGTAAACTCTGTAAATGGAACCTTTCGTTCATAAAATAGGCGTACAGATTATGATTTTTTACAAGTAGTGTAAAAAGGGCGTAAATTCTGTAAATAAAACCAATCACAGTTATTTTTGTCTTATATAATATTTGCATTACACAGTTTTGTAATCGTAACCCATTTATATAGGAATCTGTACAAAATCATAATCTGAATACGGTGTACAATTAATGGTTTAACATGTTAGGAATGCTCCTAACATGAAAATGTGACAACATATTCAGGAATACATTAGTTATTATGTAAGCCTCAAACACAAGGACTAGAAGAGTAATAATTGTAAAGTTATGTGTTTTAGTGACTATATATACCCCTCCATACTTCCATGGAGGGGTGAGCCTTAGTTTTGTATTTCACCTATCATTATTATCAATAAAACCAGGTTTCTACTTTCTCTCTCTACACTCTCTCTCTAACCATGAAGATGATATTCTTCCATCATACCCGACCTCCCGATTCACTATAATCACACCAAAACACGATCCATCAATTGGTATCAAGAGCCATGGTATTAGTTTTGGTTGATTTATGTGATTTGTTATCTTGTCAAAATTGTACCTTTTTTTTTGGATCTGAACTGTTTTGAAGCTGGTTTTACCATTAGTTTGCACTGGTCAAATTTTTTATATATCTTATGTGTTTTATGGTGGTAAACAGCTTTTGGTGTATCAAATGGTCAATATGTTTTAAACTTTCATTAAAAGTTGTACGAATCTGCTTCTTGGTCTTTATTGTCCAACGTTGCATTTTTTTACTACTCATCCTTTAAAGACTGTTTTGTACCTGTGGAATATTTGTGGTAACAATAAAAATGTGGTCGGAATACTGGTAAAAAACAATGGTGGTCGGAATTTAAGGTCGGAAAAGTGGTCGGAATAAATGGTCAAAAAGTCAAAACCCACTTTTATCGAAATTGCTTGTAAAGCAATTTCGACAAACCCTTGTTCATCGGAATTGCTTGTAAAGCAATTTCGACAGACCCATCGAAATTAGGTCAACAGGTCAACTTTATCGAAATTGGTTTTTTAAACCACTTATCGAAATTGTCAAACCACTTATCGGAATTGGTCTTTATAACAACTTATCGAAATTGTAAAAAAAACAGAAGAGTAAGATGAAGATGAAGACTGTTTGACCACGTTGACCACAACCAATATACCATATACTCTCGTGGACTTCAGTTATACCATCATAAGTCCAACACAAGATGCAACAAACATGATCTCAGTTTAGTTCACTTGTTTTTTCAAATCTTTATCAGATTTTTTTGTGTGAACTAGTTACATCACAGATCTATCATCACCCAAGAGCACAAAACCAGTCCTAAACTATACTACCATGGACCCTCACCATCACTCCCCAACTCACAATCAATATCATAATCTCTACAGACACGATTCGAACATAAAACGTACAACAAATTAATTAACAACTGAAGATCTCAGTTTTGTTCTAACACTATCACAGATCTTTTAAGATCTTTGGTGCTTGAACTAAAACCATCATCGATTGAATTTTTTGAATTCTAGCTTCTATTTATATCCGAATATAAAAGATAAGGATCATAACCATTGTGCTATGCCCTTTCTTTTATTCGTTCAAGACACAATTAAAACGTAAGAAACAATAGTGTAGAAACCAACCCGAGCCCTCTAAAGGACCGTGATGTTTTAATCTTGGTGATTATGGTCTTCCTGATCTTCAAAACTTAATACAACACGAAATGGTGCTCGGTTGGTATGGATGTAAGAGATGGCGATGTGATGATGAAGTTGAGATCGGATTATGATGTTGGAGACGTGATCGATGAGACCTAGATGAGTTTGGATGAGGGTGAGATAAGGTTAGTGAGAGGTGAGTTATCTACTGGTAGGCGGATGGTTTGGTGTGTGAGATTAGGGTTGGCTAATGTGAGTGATATTAGGGTTAAGGTATGTTTATACCTGATTTAGTGTGGATCGGGTCAAGGGTGTGTTTGTGGATCGGGTTGTATCTTGTGGACTGGATCAGGATGCTAATGGGCTTTGAACTAAATGAATGTATTAATATTGGATACAAAAATTTGTTGGCAAAAAGAGTGGTAATTTTGGTGTTACAAATTTTCACGGGGATACATTTTTTTGACAAGATCAGGATAAAACCATTATCAAAGTTCATTCTAACCAAGTAACAAAGGCTAGTTTTGGGCATATAACCACAAGATGTGACAACAGCGTTAATTCATTATTATTTATTTGAGGTTGAAGTGGGATTTCATGGGTGCGTGTACTTAGTATCTTGAAGATATCGGGGTTGGTTGGATGCATGATTCTTCGAGATCCTTGTTTGAGCTTTTAACCATCAGAATGATTACGACTTGAGTTGTCTAGTTATACCTGATGTAAGGAGTTACGTTGTTGTGCTCACAGTGTATAGCTATCACTTTAAAGGAGTTACGTTGTAGTGCTCAAGTGTCACAAAAAGCTGTGGATAATTCGAGAGAAGTTCATATACAGTTAAGGATGGTTGGATGGGTATATGATTCTACCTTTATTGAAATTCTCAGTATTGGTTCTTAGTCAGACAATAGTGCAAGTTTAAGTCACAAGTTCGAGTTATTTTACTTCAGTCTCAAGTTCGTAATACTGGGTTTTCTCCATCAGTAGTCACTACAAAAAGCCGTCAGAATGATAATGGGGTCGGTAAAGAGTTAGCAGAGAAGAGTATCAAAGAGTAAAGATTTTATCAGCAGTTGATTCTCACGGGCTATTTATGGTACTTCACACATCTTCGACTAATTGGACATACAGGGTTTACGCTGCCTCCGTTTCCATCGTAAACATAGTGTGTATGCTTCTGATTCCGCGAAGGCATCGTGGGGGAAGAGAGTGGATGTTCTTTGAATTTTCTTGAGTTCTTTGCGAAAACACTCTTTTTCCAAATGTATCTGCAATCAGGGGGAAGAAATGTGCACATCGGGGACACATAACAGATTCACGTGATCGAACTTACAATTTTATTACTACCGGAGAGACGTCCGCAGAGATGATCAGTGGTTCAGTTTTGTGATTTTGGTGTAATCGTTTCAACTTTCGCAGGTTGTGATGTGCGAAGTAGCCTACATATGTGAGAAGATCTTGCTGATTTCTTGCATGTTACCCCCGAACTGAGTTTCCACATTGAGTATAATCATTACTGAGTGACTAGTCAGATTTGCTTGGTGCGGTCTACGATGTTATCTATAAATTCCGCTGCGTACTTAAAACTTCAAAAGTTAGAAGACATGTTAACTACATCAAAGTTTCGAATCTGCTGAAGACGGTTGTCATTTTGGGGGGAAGCTGATTCAGAAACTTAGCAAAAAAGAAGTGTACGAAGAAGCCGTTAAAGACATGCAACATGAATTGGGGGGAAGTTAATCCAGTTCATGCATATTACATCATTTGACTACAAGTGAAGAAAAGTTCTCAAGCCGAGGTACAAGATGAAGACAAAGAGCGTAAACTGCAGTCATCCTCAGCATTTGAAGAGCCTATGAAGACCTTTCTTTATTTGTATTTGTACTTGTAGGAAATGGTGTAAGTAATCCCATATGTTGCCACATTGGGGGAAGATTGTTAGGAATGCTCCTAATGCAAAAATGTGACAACATATTCGGGATTACATTAGTTATTATGTAAGCCTCAAACACAAGGACTAGAAGAGTAATTATTGTAAAGTTATGTGTTTGAGTGACTATAATACCCCTCCATACTTCCATGGAGGGGTGAGCCTTGTGTGTGTTTTACTTTCACTTTCATTATTCTAATAAAACAACCAGGTTTTTCCTCTCTCACTCTACTCTCTCTCTCTCTAAACTCTCACCATGGAGATGATGTTCTTCCATCATCCACGACCTCCCGATTCACAATAACATTACCAAAAACACAATCCATCATAACATGTACTCATTGTTGACAATTTGTTGTTGTAGCAGCTATTAGCGACGACATACAAAATAGTTGCAGCAGTTCGTGCACACACATTGGACGTTCACATTCTATGGCCTAAGGTACTGCGTATTTGGTTATCGTGCTATGGTTCATTTAACCAGTTTTTTCGGTATTCAAAATAACTTTCATAAATTTGGTGTATGCCATTTAATCTTATTATGACAAAGTTTTTGAACTGAGTATTGCAATTCGTGTGTAAGTTTTACATTTGAATGATGCGATTATTATCACATCTTTTTTGACAGAGCATATGCTGCTGTCCAGGTACATGAACACGAAACAAAATAGGCCTTTGGTATTAGTTTGTGAATTTAGTAATTGTTGTGATTGTCGCCATACGTTGGTTGGCCGTATTGGCATCGTTGCTCAAAAGCAACACGAACACATCAAAAAACAAAATACGACGGAAAAAAAACCGCCCTGTTTTTGCCAAATCCAGTCCTATTTTAGCCTGATTGTGTTTATGCTGTCCATAACTTTATATTAGCATACTATCCATGTAGACTACTGAAACTTATTTTAATGCAGGAAGCACCAGAGTTTTTCTACATTTGATTGACCAAGTTGAGCGTGTCAATGCTGGCAAGCCTTTCAAGTTTGGCATCGAAGAGTGCCTTCAGTGCCCTTCTGCAAAAGTTGCTTACAATAAAAGACATGACTACATTAAAATAAGTAACTTTTCCTTGTAGACTACTGAAACTTATTTTAATGTAGTCATGTATTTTGAGGTGACAAGAAGTCTGACTATTGACTTGCACCGGGAAGGAAGGTATAACATAACAATTTATAGATCAATTTATTATGAATTCTCTGATAACTAATTATTATTATATTTTTTTTCTTCTAAACCATGATTCAAATTAGTCACCTAATGAAAGACGTCTTCCTGATGCAAAGCAAGGCCAGTCAAATCGTAACTGATTACTTTGACCAATTTCCGTCATGTAGTTCTGCAAGTGATATATTTCTTTTTTGTTTTGTCACCAGTGGTTATAAATCATATTTTTGCCATTTATGTCCAATAGTTTCTTTCTAATGTACTCATTCTTGGCCTTTCAGATTTGGAATTCAAACTGACATACGTCGGATCTGCTGAGAATGATACCTATATCATTCGACCAAGTTCTTCAAAGTGTGTTAGTCAGGCCTATTAATGTTGGCAACTATCGTTTTGTATTTGAGGTAACTTCCAAATGATTTCACTCCTAATGATTTTTATTTAAATTTTGTTCTTAATAAGCCTTTCATTGTGGTCGACCCACAAGCATACTCAGAGAGTCAGAAATTTGTCGTGCAAAACGGTACATACTGGCAAGCAAACTGAATAAAATAGTTACAGCTACACAGCTTATACTCATATAAATCACAAACATTTTTACATAGGTATCAATGAATACAGAAACAAATACACTTGCGTGAACCAAGAACAAAGTACATCGAGGATGCTGCAAAGCAGAACATAAACAGAACAGGAATTCATTGTTGATGCCAAAACAAAAGGCCTTTCATTGTAGCCTGCCAAGTTTCTGTTAATTACAGTTAACAAATAATTGGAAATGACTTGGTTATTGGTCCTGCAACAAATCAATCTGTAGGTATGATCAATGACATTAGTCACTTTATTTTTATGTGCACGAAAGTGGAAAGATACAACCAGGTTACTAACAGATTGGTTTCAGTTACTACATTAACTAATTGTCATACTCATACGTGTTGTTTCGGCACGTACGTATATATCAAGAATTTAAATTGTTGTTTGCCTAAATGTTTTAACATAAACACGTACGCCCTGTAGCAACGCGCGGGCAATTCTGCTTGTTTAAAACTAAAAATACATTTTTCCTCTTAGATAAACCATAAATTACATACTTACACATGCAATGGATAGCACGTGATATTTATATGTGTATAGATATTGTAACTTGTAAGTAGGAAAAAAAAATCCAATCAATACGTAGCAAGTTTTAACAAAAATATATATGGGAATGTTACCTCCATCGTTTCATTAAAAATGTAAGTAGAAAAAATATCAAATCAAGATTAGTTAACAAGTTAAACTAAAAAATTTGAGAATTTTTCCTCCATCTTTCATAGATTTAGCAACAAAAATCCCTAAAATTTTGACTAATAAATTTTGCAATGAATAATTTGTTGTAATTTAATTATCATGACATTCATATAAGTAAACATATAATCACAAATCACGCAGCGGAAGACATAGATCATATAGTGCATAATTAATTAACCTAAAAGAAAGCATACCTTGTTAGCTAGCAACGATCACAATCTTTAATATTCGCGTGTGAATAAATCTAACACACGAAACCACTAAAGATCAAAGCATGATCTCTATATTGTTGCTCACACTACACGTTAACCGAGAACGCTAACATGCTAGTCTTTGTTTACGAATAAAACATCAAAACACTAGGTTCATGTTTCTTATTATAAACTGATCAAAACACTTTCGTAATATGTTAGCTTTTATAAAAAGTGATGGTCATTCGTGTATTAATATTTTTGTAACAAGTCGTTGTTTAATTATTAGAATAGTCAATGGGCTTTTTGTTAATCTAATAGGTTAAGAGTTAGTCCATAGCAAGCCCACAAGCCCATTTATTGTAAACTGTAAATAGTCCTCCACCTCCTCATTTTAGAGGTGTGCTTGTGGATTAGTGTGTGCATTAGTAATAAACTTCCTCTCTCTAGTTTCTCTCACTAGAATTCCAAAGCCTCACTAATCTCTTCTACCACCTTTAGTAATTGAAGTTTAGTGTGATATTGATTGATTTTAGGGATAACAAGTGGTATCAGAGCCAAACAAGGATCTAGGATTGTGTTTTTTGATTTTCGGTACTGTTCATCAGTGTTTCCTTCGAGTAAGGCAGGAAAACCTTCGAGTTAGAAGGCTGCCTTCGAGTAAGGAACCGAGTTAGTCAATATCCTTCGAGTTAGAAGGGATTTTTTCAAGCTAGGTTCCGAGTTAGGAACTGAAAACTTCGAGCAAGGGGTTGTTCTTAGAGTTAGGTCACAATACCTTCGAGTTAGAAGGTTTTTCTAAGTTAGGTTTTTTATCTCTTCGAGTTAGAAGAGGTTTTCTTAGTTAGGTTCTATAATCTTCGAGCAAGGTATCTAAATTTCCGAGTAAGCCTTCGAGTTAGAAGGTCTTCGAGCAAGCAACAAATTTCCGAGTTAGGAAGGATCAAATTCTGAGTTAATACTTAAAAGTTTCCGAGTAAGGTTCTTAATACTTCGAGTAAGATTTCATTAAACTTCGAGTTAGCTAAAAAATTCTGAGTTAGGAATTTCTTGTTGATCTCTTCGAGTTAGGAACTGAGCAAGGAATTTTTAAGATCCTTCGAGTTAGGCACCGAGCAAGGATTTTTTAAGATCCTTCGAGTTAGGAACCGAGCAAGGAATTTTGCTAAGTAAGTAGCCGAGTAAGGAATTTTTCTAAGTAAGGAACCAAGTAAGGAATTGTTTACCGAGTAAAATTTAATTTTTATGAGTGACTAAACATTCAATTTTTACGCAAAATTCAAATTTTGGTATAACGGTGAAAATTTTGGCCCAAAATTCAAATTTTTTAGGTCAAAATTCAAAATTTTATGGTGAAATTTGGCGTCAAAATCTTTAAAACTCAAAATTTTCTAGTAACCTTAGAATTGCATTTTATGGTGTATTTCAAATTCTAGGGGAGAAATTTTTCAAATTCAATTTTTGGAGGGAAATAAGAAATCACCATTAAGAAATCCTTCAAGTAAGCAAAACTCGAGAACGGACTTAACTTAAAACGAACATAACTCTTGAACCTTAAACAACATCAAACACAACTCCTATTTCTTTGAACCGATCCAACATCAACTTTATCATACACAACTTCATCAATGGCAACTTAGCAAAACATTCATGCAGCCGGTGCAGAAAACCGTCCTCCTATGCTTGAAAAAGGTGGATATCTTCCATGGACAAGCCGTATGATTCACTACATCAAAACTAAACCTGATGGACAAGGTAAACTCCTATTCAACTCCATCCAGAATGGACCATTCAAGCCTCGTCAAGTTCAAGACCCTGGAGCACCAAATGCAATACCTCCTGTCCCACCATCCCTTCGTGAACAAAGAGAAGATGAATACACAGCAGAGGATTGGAAGCAAATTGCAGCTGATGACTTAGCCATGCACTTAATTCAACTTGGTTTACCACGGGAAATATTTGCTGCTATTGACAGTTGTGAAACTGCTTATGATATGTGGGAAAGAGTTAGAAGACTTTGTCATGGCAGAGAAATTGGGCAACAAGATGTTGAAAATAAGCTTCTAACTGAATGGGAGAAGTTCACATCCACTCCAGCGGAACCCATTGAATCTTACTACACCAGGTTTTGCACTCTAATGAACGAGCTCATCAGAAACAAGTTGACACCAAGACAAATTGTTCAAAACATCAAGTTCATCAACAATCTACCATAAGAATGGGGACGATTCGTCACTATTGTCAACCAGACCAAGGATCTTCACCAAGTGAACTATGATCAGCTCTATGATTTCCTTAAGCAAAACTAGGCAGAGGCAAATGAAGTCAGGAAAGAGAAACTAGCAAAGCAACATGATCCTCTTGCACTAATTTCTCTAACACCAACACCTGTAACAGTGAATACACAACCATCATCATCTTCCACTCAGAACTACATGAAACAACAATACGTTCCACAAACTGCTGTCATACCACAATAACAACAATTCTACCCACAACAATAAGTTATTCCACAACAACAATACCCACAATACCAAGAACCAGATTTCACTGACAATGATGAGTCTAGTGCTGCTTTGAATCAAGCATTTACTCTTCTATCAAAGGTATTCCAAGGACGTTATTCCACACCAACTAACAACAACCAAAGGATTTCATCGAACACTCGCAACAGGTAGATTGCACAGCCGAGTTTCAACATGGGTCAACAAGGACAAATGGTTGGAGTTATGGGGAATCAGCATGGATATGCTCCTAATATCATATGGGTAATGCAGGACAGTATGCAGGGAATCAGATGGGTCAGTATGCAGGGAATCAGATGGGTCAAGTTGTTGGAAACCAGAAGGGTCAGAATGTTCGGAATCAAAATGTTGGTAATCAGATTGGGAATGTTGCTGCTCCAGTTGCTGGGAATTATGGAAATGTTAATCAGGGTAATTTGGTAAAGTGTTTCAACTATCAGGGAGTCGGTCACATGGCAAGAAACTGTCCCACCAAGCCGAAACATAAAGATCTAGAGTATCTGTAGAAAGCAGTGCTGTTGGCACAAAAGGAAAAGGCAGGGTTTCAGTTGAATGCAAAAGAGAATGACTTTATGGATCTTATGGATGATATGGAAGACCTTGAGGACATCGATGCAAACTGCATTTTCATGGCAAATCTTCAGGAGGCTAAGTATGATACGGATTCTGAGACACCTCCTGTGTATGACACCAATGCAGTCTCTGAGGTACCATCATTCACTACATGTCACAATAATGAAATATTTGATATGTCGCCTCATGAGGAACAACATCCTGCGACTCTAGCACCCACTTATGATACATATATGGACACGCCAAGTTGTAGCAATATTAGTTTGGCAACTCCAGATATGAATCCTAATGGAGGCTTCGAGTCACAGCATACTAAGAATGATGAGGAAACATGTGCTTTGTCCAAATCATTATTGAACAACTGTAGTATTGAGATTAAGAAAGTAAAAAAGTTCAATCGCGATGTTAAGGCCGCGAATGAGAAATTGACCGTTGAGATTGAGAGGTATAAGGAAAATGAAAAAGTTTTTGAATTTCATAAAACACGACAGTCAGAATTAGAAAATGGTTACAAAAACTCCGTTTTAAAGAAAAACAATTGCAAATCAAGTTTGACACTCTTGATGTTAACTTGAACATGAAAATAAAATCCTTAAATGCGAAAGTTTCACAATTGAAAAACCAACTTTCTAAACAAAAATCAACTTGTTCTGATCTTGAAAAAGAAAAGAAACAGTTGAAAGCAGATTTTTCAAAACGCGAAAATGATCTTCTTGATGAAATCATTGAGAAACAAGAAACAATTAAGAAATTGAAAGATTTGCTTGTCAAAACGGGTCATTCTGCTCAAACAATTTATATGCTAATTAAAGATCCAAACCCGCTTTTGCACACAATGAAGAAAATGGCTATCGATTGTGAAAACCCTTATACTCTCAAGAAAGCTCAGAAAGAACAGAATGTTTTGTATAATGGTAATGTGATATTTTCTAAACTTGATCCTCCCGAGGTTTGAGATTCTGATGAAACGATTGAGCTTGCCGAAGAGAGTAGAATCAAAATTAGACAAATGAACCCAGAAATTAAACCAATTGATTATAACAAACTTAACATACTTTCTGGAGTAAATTTTGTTAAACAACAACAAGCACCAAAGGTTTTCAAAAAACCAGTTGTTTCAACAAAACAAAAAGTTGTTTCCAAAAATATTTCAAACTTGGAACAAATGTCCTCTAGCAACCCTTTTAACACAAGTGAAGCTAGAAGATGTTTGGATGATCTTAAAGAGAGAGTGAAAACACTTCAAAGTATTGTTGAATCCAAAACGAATCTTAGCATCAACAACTGGCATTCAAGTTTTCATATTGAAATGAAAAAGGTGTTTCAAACAGAAATTACTGCTCCACTATATGCAATTCATGCGAGAGTAATCCATGTTGAAAATGCGATTTTAAAAGAAACAGCCGACTTTGTCAAGGACCACAAATCCCTGGTAAAGGAAGCTAATGAAAACATTGAACGTATCAAAGTTTTGGAAAACCACAATGATTCTCTCTTCGAAGTAGCTTTATCGACTGATATTATGTCCATTATTTATCAAACATATTCTGTTGAAGACGATAAAAGTCTCCGAGCTGAGACTTCTGCAATTGTTTCAAAATATGAAAATGCTCTTATTAAACTTGAAAAAGAAAATGTCTCATATTTTAAACAACTTGATCGCAAAACCGAGGAATGCTAGTATGACAAATTGTCGTATGAGCGTGCCTACAGGAACATGAAAGAGCAAAATGATCTTTTGAAGTCTCACCTGGAAAGTCAAAAAGGAAAGGGTGTGGAAATTAAGGCTGCAAAACCATCGACTTTGGACAAACCGGTTGTTAAACCAAAAATGTCAATTTCTCAAATTGTTCCAAAAGTTGATGTGAAAAATGATTTGTCAAAACCAGTCACTCCAACACCCTTGCCTAAACAAAATGAAAAAGTCAAAAGTGTTGACAAAGGGAAAGCAGTTGTCGAAACATCGAATGTGATAGCACCTGGCCTTTATAGGATTAGTCCCACTACTGCGTCTGCCTCTACATCTCAAACATATAGGGCTATAGACAAGAGTGTTAAAGATAATCCAAAAGAGACTAGGATTGCTAAAACAACTTCAAAGGACAAAAAAATAAATCCTAATGTGTGTGCCTTACCTTCTACAGGAATAGAAAGCACCTCTAAGAGCAACAGACTACATCCTAGGAGCAATACAAGGAACAATAGAGTCTCGCCTATCTCTGAGAGTAGATGCAAGAATAAAAATGAAGAAGTAGAAGAACACCCTAGGAATTTATCACTTTCTAATAAGAAACATATGTCATCTGGATGTAATGTTAAAAGTATTGTTTCTAGTACATGTAATGACGCTGTTTGTTTAATGTGCAAGAAATCATTAAATGTTTATGATGATAATGTTTCTAAGAATGTGAATGTGAATGCCATGCTTGAACAAAAAGATGTTCCTCCAGGAACTAGTGCTAGATCTAGATATGTTAAAAGACTAATTGCAGGATGTAGGTCAACCACTAGTAGCATATTGCCTAGGAACTATCTTAAGTTGTGCGTATGGAAACCAACGAGTAGAGAGTTCATACTCGTGAATGGCAAATTGAAAGATGTTCCAAAAGAACCAGTAGAAACCTTCTATGAGTGTGATTCGTTTGTTACCCCTAACCCCATGGAACCAAATGATAAATGGTTTCCAAATGCAAAATCTTCTGTTCTTGGCAGGTTATTGAAATATGTCTTTGGATCGTCGAATCGAGTTGCTCCAAGCACATGACCGGGAATCTAAAGCCGCTGATCAACTTTGTATGGAAGTTCATGGGAACTGTACGCTTTGGAAATGATCATGTAGCAGCTATTCTGGGTTATGGAGATCTTCAATTTGGGAACTACTTAATCACTCGGGTTTACTACGTCGAGGGGTTGGGACACAACTTGTTTTTAGTCGGACAGTTTTGTGATGCAGATTTAGAGGTGGCATTTAGGAGAAATACTTGCTTCGTTAGAAATTTGGTTGGATATGATCTCTTAACTGGAAATCATGGCACCAATCTATATGCTATCGACATCAACCAAATGGCCTCTTCATCACCAATTTGTCTTATGACAAGAGCTTGCGAAACCAAGTCCTGGCTGTGGCATAGAAGATTATCCCATCTCAACTTTGACACCATCAACAAGTTAGCCAAAGACAACATCGTCAACGGTCTCCCAAAGTTCAAATACACCAAAGATCACCTATGTCCATCCTGTGAACAAGGAAAAAGCAAAAGGGCAACATATAAACCTAAAACCGTACCCAGTTTGGTTGATACGTTACATCTGTTGCACATGGACTTATGTGGCCCAATGAGAGTTGAAAGTATAAATGGGAAGAAGTATATTCTTGTTATTGTCGATGATTATTCAAGATATACATGGGTAAAGTTTATGAGGTCAAAAGACGAAGCACCAGGCATCATCATCACCTTTCTGAAGCGAATTCAAGTCCTACTTCAAGCTCCAGTAAGGATTGTAAGAACCGACAATGGCACAGAATTCACTAATCAGGAGTTAAAAACCTACTTTGAAGATGCTGGAATCACACATCAAACATCAGCTGTTAGAACTCCACAGCATAATGGGGTAGTTGAAAGAAGAAATAGAACTCTTGTAGAAGCTGCTCGCACGATGCTGATTTATTCTAGTACACCACTATTCTTATGGGCTGATGCTGTTGCCACTGCTTGTTTCACTCAGAACCGTTCCCTAATCCATCCAAGATTCAATAAAACCCCATATGAACTAGTGAACAACAGAAAACCGGATATCTCCTACCTACACGTATTTGGCGCTTTGTGTTATCCAACAAACGACAGAGAAGATCTGGGGAAGTTGAAAGCTAAGGGTGATATTGGAATCTTCATTGGTTATTCAGAAAACTCGAGGGCATTCAGGGTATATAACAGAAGAACTAAAAGGATAATGGAGACGATGAATGTGAAGTTTGACGAGATTTCACAAATGGCTTCTGAGAGACTCGCTCTAGAACCCGCGCTTAACCCGATGGCTTCTAATCAAACCAGATTAGGACCCGCACCAAACGTTCAGACTTCTGGACGTTTGATAAATGCATCGCAACAACATTCCGCTGCACCCGCTCAAAATCATCAACCACCACCACCACAAGATGCATCAACAACAATCGAAGCTGACGCACCAACTCCCTCCACATCATCAACATCTACTCCAGCAACTCCAGTAATTGAAATTGTTCTACCAAGAGTTGATGAGCAAAACCACAATACACCACTTCAAGAAGAACAACACCAAAACGATGCTGTGTTAGAAGAAGAAGTATTCGAAAACCCATTTGCAACAGACTCTGCAGAATCTTCTTCAAGGTTACATGAACCATCTAACACGCATACGTTAAACCTAAGGTACCCTTCTACACTACAGTGGACTAAAGACCATCCAATAGAACACGTTATGGTGAACCTTCAAGGCCAGTTCAGACAAGAAGACAACTCGCCACCGACCCCGACATGTGTATCTACGTTTGTTCAGTTAGTCTAAAAGAACCTAAAAACATTCTGGAGGTGATGGCAGATAATGCATGGATTGAAGCGATGTAGGAAGAACTTCTCCAATACAAGTTACATGACACATGGGAATTAGTTCCAAGACCAATTGACAAACTTTTCATTGATCTAAAGTGGTTATGGAAGAACAAGAAGGATGAAGAAATGACTGTCATTCGCAACAAAGCTCGTCTAGTGGCTAAGGGATTTAGACAGGAATAAGGGATAGATTTCGCAGAGTCATTCGCGCCTGTAGTAAGACTTGAGGCAGTTAGGATTTTCTTGCCCTATGCAGCTCACAAAAACATCACAGTCTACCAGATGGACATCAAGACGACTTTCTTGAATCGAACTCTGAAAGAAGAAGTGTATGTGAGTCAGCCAGACGGATTCATTGACAAAGATCATCCAAAATATGTCTACAAGCTAAAGAAAGCCATTTATGGTTTAAAACAGGCTCCAAGGGCGTGGTATGAGGAACAATCATCTTTCCTGATCCAAAATAATTTCACCAAAGGAACAGTTGACTCAACCTTGGTTACCAGAAAATACAAAAATGACATTTTGATTGTTCAGATTTACGTGGACGACATTATCATTGGGTCCACTGATCCGAAACATTCAAAACATTTTGAAAATCTCATGAAAATCAAATTTGAAATGTCCATGATGGGGGAACTAAAATTCTTTCTTGGTTTACAAATACATCAATCCCCTCGTGGTATTTTTATAAATCAAGCTAAATATAGAATTGAGATTTTGAAAAAACATGGTATGGAAAATTGTGATTCTGTTGGTACTCCAATGGTCACTTCACCAAAAATAGGTGCTGATTTATTTAGGAAACCCATGGACCCGAAGAAATATTGGAGCATGATTGGTTCTCTCATGTATATTACTGCTAGTCGACCCGATATTCATTTTCCTGTTTGCTTATTAGCACGGTTTCAGGCAAGGCCTACCGAACTTCACCTCCAAGAGGTCAAATGGATCTTTCGGTACCTACGAAGAGCCATTAACATGGGACTTTGGTATCCGAAGGATTTCGAGTTTAAACTAATGGCATTTTCAGATGCGGACCATGCAGGTTGCCAAGTTATAGCAAAAAGTACATCCGGTGGAGCACAATTTTTGGGTGAAAAGCTAGTAGGTTGGTCGTCAAGGAAACAAGATTGTACCGCATTATCAACCGCAGAAGCCTAGTACGTGTGTCTCTATCTACGTGTTGTGCCCAAGTTCTATGGATGAGGACACAACTCACAGATTATGGCTTTACATCCGACCGCATACCTATGTATTGTGATTCGAAAAGTGCCATAGCCATCTCGTGCAATCCAGTACAACACTTGAAGACCAAGCATATTAGAGTCCGCTATCACTTCATCAAGGAACACGTAGAAGAGGGTACTGTTGAATTATTTTTCGTGAAGACTGAATACCAACTCGCCGATCTATTTACTAAAGCCCTTCCAAAAGAAAGGTTTGATGATTTAGTTTGACGAATTGGCATGCGAAGCCTAACTCCTGAGGAGCTAGAAAGTCTTCTCGAATCTTCTTGAAATTTATTTCAAAAAGCTTCGCTGTAAATATTTTTGAAAAAACAAAATACAAAATTTGAAAAACAAACAAAAAGAAAATACAAAATTTGAAAAACCAACAAAAACAAAATATAAAAATATAAATTTTTTCAAAAAATACAAAAACAATATAAAATATAAAAACCAAAAATATTCTTCTCACGACATGTCTCTCGTATAATCGATATTCTGTACGTATCTAGAAATGTCATTCAACAATGATACGGACATGTAAAGATGCTTGAGCGAAATTTCATTTAATTTTTTTCTAAAAACATGTCGTTTCTCAAAAATTTCTTCACTATGGCTTTCGTATACTTCAGTACGAAACCCGCACTTAAATGATGACTTCTGATTATATTAGATCAGGACTCGTGTTTTCAATGACAAAATAAAGAATCCTTGAGCACATGATCAAGATTTTTCAAAATCTTTCTCAAAATTCTGTGCTCAAGATAACTCCCTCCAAACCCGATAAAATATGCCTTATTTAAGGGGGAGTATAAAAATGAAAAACAAAAAATGTTCCAATTTCATGCTCAAATCCGTCTATCTCTCCAAAAAGCTTTCATTTAATCAGTGGATATCAAAAATATCACTACATACTATTTTTGAGGGGGAGAAGACGTGATTAAAATGTGATCAAAAATGTTTAAAGAATCGTGGATTGAATCTCAAAAGAGCTCGACTCAGTATGAACCCTCGAATTGACGAAAATTAAATGTCAGTTATCGAAAAGACTTGTCCGGGACGGGTAATAATTTCAAGCTGGTTTATCCAGTGATGTAAACGTGTCTCGCAAAGGACTTGTCTGAGTAGAATGTACCAATTCGAGAGATTACTTTGAATATGACCGGGACGGGTAATAATTTCAAGCTAGTCTAACTAAGGATGTAAATGTTTCTCGCAATGGTCATGCTCACTGAAAAATCGATCAATTAAAAATGTGCGAACTCTACCCACCATGTGCAAACTTATCTTAAAATGCATAAGCACATGTGTAGGGGGAGTATTTCAGAAAAATGCAAAACTCTCAAAGTTTCAACTAAAAATGTGTTTTATTCATAAACACTTTGAGAGATTTTTCACAAAAGGTTTTATGGCCAGTGATCAATAAATCTAGGATAATCATGGAGTAATAAGGTGATTATGGTTAGGTTTATGTCCTATGATCCGCCAGAGCCGGAGGGATCTACCCAAGGACAATTCCAATAGATTAGAATTAGAAGTCCTTAGGTAAGATTGAAAAAAATGAGTAAATGAGAAAGGAGAAGGAAGGGGTTGAAGAATGAAAAAGAAAAGTTTATAAAAGGGTGAAAAGAAATAGCCCTCCATGAAAACTTAGTGCAGAAACCGGGTCAATACATCTGCTATCGGTAATCACAAAGTTGATACTGATATTGAAGACAAGACGTCATGGACCCAGTGACGCGCTGCACCACCCCTCCTAGCCACTCAGATATCTCTTAAAAGATATTTGTTTCATTTCTCATGGAGAACACTGCATAATCTATCGGCCTCTCATTCCGAGGTGTGTTGATATTGAAAAGGTGGCACTCTGCTCCATGCCTTCGACTACTAAAACCAAAACGCATATTATCGAGTTTAGTGCCAGGAGATTAACTAAAAAACCTCTTAGGACACACTTCCAATATAATACACCCGTGTTCGTCAAAAAGGACACAAGGTGTACAAGAGTATTAATGAGATCTACGGATCTTGCCTTTTATCATGATGGTTATTTGCTTCAAACGGTCTACAGTCATGAAGTGATACTCCGGTATACTTTAGCGGCTCACCTGAACTGTTGATACACTTCGGTGTATCTGAGTAAGCTATCTAGGGGGCATCCGGTTCAGAACGGCCTTGGTAAGGATTAGAGAAAGTTTTCACACTATGCTGTTAACGATCTCAAAGTCCGAACCTGTAAGTGTTGGATGATTTATTGCTAACTATTTTATGCAGGTACTGACGAAAGTCCATCAACCATCATCATATAGCTCAACATCTACAACTCCTCATACTCATACTTATGAAGATCATCCTCAACAAAGCACAAGTGAAAATGTTCATGACAAAAAGATCAAGTTAAAGACAAAGAGTTACGTCAAAGTCAAGAGCTAATCAAGATGTCAAAAACAAGTTCATGTATCAAGTGACGAAGACATAAGTATGAAGTTCAAAGTACTATCAAAAAGTATGAGTATGATGGAAGAAACGTCACTGCAAATGTATAGAAGATGTTGATCAAAGGCAAGAAGAACCGAAAGACGATTACTTTGAAGATCACAAAGCATGAAGGAACAAAGAACCAAGACTATTCTACAATGACTCACAAAGTTGAAGAACAAAAAGATGAAAGACCTAATCACAAGGAGTGTCATTTGAATGACCACCCCTTAGGGGGAGATTGTTAGCTTTTATAAAAAGTAATGGTCATTCATGTATTAATATTTTTGTAACAACTCGTTGTTTAATTATTAGAAAAATCAATGGGCTTTTTGTTTAATCTAATAGGTTAATATTTAGTCCATAGCAAGCCCACAAGCGCATTTATTGTAAACTATAAATAGTCCTCCACCTCCTCATTTTAGAGGTGTGCTTGTGGATTAGTGTGTGCATTAGTAATAAACTTTCTCTCTCTAGTTTCTCTCACTAGAATTCCAAAGCCTCACTTATCTCTTGTACCACATTTAGTAATTGAAGTTTAGTGTGATATTGATTGATCTTAGGGATAACATAATATGTAGTGGTCGATCAGTAATAAAATATATAATAAAAGAGACTGAATCTCTATTGAATAAAAGAGAATGAATCTTTATTGAATAAAAGAGAATGAATCAATACAGTTGATTGTATTCCTCACGTAGATAAAACAAACATGACATCTTTACATATATATGAGGCTAAACGAAACACTATATTTGTTGTACAATGACATCGAATGCCACCTCAATGATGACATGGCACACACATTTCATGTATTTTTCGGAAATTTGTTTAAAAATAATGTCACTGGCAGGATTCGAACCTGAGTCTATACATCCACAAAGGAAGTCTCCACCTACTGGACCAACCCAGTTTTTTGTGATAGACATTGGAAAACAAAATTTTCATGCTTAAAGAATTCAACATATATTTTAACATACAACATCTAAACACAAATGGCAAGTTTGAAATTATATTTATTATTAACAAAAATGCTTCATTCTTTCCTATGATCTCGGTTTGTTTTGAAACCATAAACCCTAAAATTTCTGCTATTCTCTTATAGCGAATCTCCCCTTTCCTTAATTCAGTCACTATTAATCAATATCATCCGTTTTCAATTTGAAAATCTTATCACAAAAATCACGGATGAATTGAAACAAAAAATATTGTGCATTCGTATTCTCCTTATTGTATTGTTTCATCACAAATCAACCAATTTCAATCTCAGGTAATTTTTACTTTTACTTTTTGTTCAAAATGAATCGAAATTAGGGATTACTTTTGTACCCATTTAAGGATTTTTATTATTGATTTCAGTTTTGAAATCAAGCCGACTCCATATGAAGGTGACTAAATCATGCCCACCAACTGTTTGTTAATTTGTTGCAAAGAAACTCAATAGCTTCTGATTATTTAATCACAACACATACTTTTGTTGTTGAGATATGAGTGAATGGTAATCATTGTAACGTAATTTACTGATTAACATTTGTTTAGTGCTTATGACGATGCTGAGAATGATGGCTCAAAATGTGTTGTTGCTCAATCTAAAAAGACTGATTAACATGTGAAATATTTTAGAACGTAGAGCGAAAGGCAAGACATGAAGATGATGAGGTATACTGCTCATATGCTGGTACTCTTATTAATAATTACTTTGCTCATTATTAATTTAGTCATTTAGTTATAACAATTGTTGAGTATTCATTCATAGAAGATAGTGTCACGGCACATTGCTCATTGTTTCTTTTGACTCGTTACAGTAACTCATAATTGCCAATCTGAAAACGAATTATGACGCATATGCGTTGAGAACGTCCAGCCTTGCGATACAAGTTGGAACAATATTGACTATTGTAAGTTATCGCCATCATTGTCTTGAACTAATAATCAATTTGTTTTTTGTAGTTGATTTACTTTATACGATTATGTTTTGTGTTTAAAGGAATTGATGTTATTGTGTACAATCAAATAAATTAGGATAATCTTGGAAAAGAAGGTTTAAAAACCCTATATAATAGACATTATGATCAGCAAAATAGTCAACTTTTCAGAAGTTCGATGTTTTGCTTTAGTGTTCTTATAATATGAATATTATCTTTGACAGGGTCATTGTGGTCACAACTTTTACATGGTGGTGTATTACATGCTTACCATAACTCGTAATATGAAGTTTTTTTTTATATTCTAGATCCTTTCCGTGAGTTGAAGAGCAAACGAGAAAAGAAAAAGGAGGTGTGTGAGGCATATGTACCTTACATGAGTTGGTTGAGTTGAGCAGGTACCTTACCATGAATATTTCATAATATGATTCGTGTATACTATATTTAGCAAGATTTTGGAAAATGTGTAAAATTTTTCACGTTCACGCTTACAAATATGTATTATTTATACAATTATATGTGCGAAGATTAAAAGAAAACATGAGAGTTTTCACGATTATAATTATGGAAAAAAAATGCTTATAAACATAACCTGTAGTAGTGTAGAAATGAATCACTCCAGAAAAAGGATTTTCCACAATCACATCTTATAGCTCTTGATGCCTGATTTTCTCTTTCACGGCATCTTAGTGCCTCAGGTAAGTCTCTTACAGAAGCCTGGTTGCTTAAGCTGGCAGTATTCGATTAACCTTATGAAGATTTTGTGAAAAAAGAAAATATGGAAATGAATGAAAAGAAACTAACGAAGAGAATGGTTCTTAACTTTTCCGTTTACATATATCAATATCCATTAAGTAGATTGCAGTCTGCAGAATATATTGTTTTTATAAGCCTATGTTGCTTAAAGTTGTGATAGTAAGGTAATCATTAAGTAGTTTTTAACAAGTTATATGTAAACTAACCCTAGAATAATAAGATAAGCAATATTAGTTTTGTTGTAGCTAGGATAATCTAACCCCTAAGTATTAAATTACTAGAACAGTTTTAGCATACCCAAACACTAGAAACTAATTATCTGTGACTTGTAAATGCAATAATTAGACAGTTTTGTTGTAGCCTATGTACTTTTGCAACCATGAGAACATGGTCGCATATTCTAATCTTTAGAAGAATGTCTAAAAAGAAACTCTATAGATATGACAAAGAAGGGTCTTGCCACTGCCACATGACTCATATACATACTCTATAAATTTCACCTCAAGTGTATATTTAGCTTTGTACGCGTCTAACCACAACATAAGGTTGTTTGGATTTGATTTTGATTTGATACTTTGATGGGCTTATGACCTTACTAAGCGCATATCTGATTTCTTTAGGTAGACGAGCCTTCCATTCAATAACAATTGATTACAATTACAGAATTGTAGGCTAAGTGGGAATTGATGTAGTGATAAATTACAGAATTCATCATCAGAATTCAAAGAGTTGCTATAGTGATATATTAGTATCTGGTATGTACCCTAAAAATTTTGTGCTGATAATTCAGATTGACAATTAGCAAAGTCTAGATGCCTAATATTAGCAACATTAAATGCATAGCTACTTAGAAGGGTTAACGCATGATTATATATTAGTCCCGCTTCTGGAAGCTTTTCCATTATTATTTTCAGTTTCTAAATATTTGAAAATCATTTTTTTTAAATCTCATTTAGTAATTTGTTTTTTCAGTTGTTCCAAAATTACCAAAATGTCTGAAAGGCACCGTATGCCTCGACCCCGTGATGGCCTGTTATTCACCGAGGACCCTCCAGGCAATCAATTTCCATAACTTCTGCACCTGCACCAGGAGATGATTACCTAAAAGCCGTCTTCTCTCAGGTACATTTTTCTTGGTCTATAAGTGTTTAGAATGGTTTAAATGGACTATACAATTTTGCCACATTGTCTCTTAAGCTTTTTTACATATATAGTAGCAATTAAGAGTATATGATATCAATTTATATTTTATAATATAAGTCGAAAGTAATCCCAAAAATGGGCTTATGAAATATAAAGTCAAAACTAAAGTCAATACTTTCAACACATCCTAACACAACCTAAATACAAATGTAAAAGACATAATCCAAATTTATTAATACCAGATTAATATCATAATTCCATATTTTATGTTGTAGCTTGTGAGCCAAATAAGTCGCAAATGTACCAATTGAAGCTGCCACGAAGATTAGGGTAGTGCAAATCTAGAAAGGCCCATACGTAATCATGGAAGTAATTTAGAATGATAAATTAACTGTTTAGGTAATAGAGGGGGTAAAATAATTGTATGGGCGATAGAGGGAAATATTTAGAAAGTCATTGTATATAAACACATCTAAAAAGATGGCATTTTTTCCAAATTTTATATACCAGTGATTTAGGCATTTCCTCCATTCTCTTCATGGTCTTGATAAAAGTTATGATGCGTATAGATAATGTCAGTGGTGAAAACCTTCACTTATTAAACATCATACTCAAAAGTTTATGTACGAAGATATTAAAACAGGTTTGCAGAACACCACAGAAAACTAAAAGTTTTCTGTGTATTTAATACATAATCATTTATAGCTTTTTACATTTAAGTACAATATGAACTTGGTACGTTAAACTAAAATTGAGTCGAGAGGCACCTGGACGGGTCAAAGGGTAAAATGTCTTTTTTGACCGCAATGGCAGAATCCTTTTTTAAAGGTTACCTGAATCTCTCATATTACCACAATTGGCCACCTAACATAACTAAACCATCACTGAAGCACTGGATGCTGCACAAAACGATGCACAAAAGTGATGGAATTAGTTGGTCTTCCTTTTGATGTGGTTAACGGGTTTAATGGGTTTGATGGAAAAACATGAATAAAGGTATGTTTCTATTTGGCACAATCCCACCTCACATGGGTAACCATTGTTTTTCTCATTCTGGTGTAAATTTTCTGCAGCAAAAACAAATATTCCATAGACGAGAAGTGAGGAAGGCTGGCCTGATTTTGCAATTGTTTTTGTTAAAAAATTTTAATGCGTACATACTCCAATATTGGTTTTGTTCAAAAATTTATATTTTTTTTTTGTCATAATATTGATTTGTAATCACAATTAATACATTTTCTGTATCAGCTTGCTAGACATTGCCTGTGCAACAAATTGCTAGACATACATTTCACTCATCATTGTTTATACCTATGATTTTTGACTTATAGTTAAGTTTGAATTTTCTGTGTTTTTGTAACAAATTATTTTACTTTATTGCAGGTCAAATTGTAGGGAATTGGTAGTCAAGATTTGAGTATGTTGCTAATGGTAGCTCCTCTTACATTGGGACACATGGAGATACAAGTCGTAGATATCTTGATCTCCGTACCATATGCAGAGATGAGGAGATGAGAAGAGATGAAACTGGATTTGATTATGTGTGTTAGTAGAACAAAGTAATAGTTACGACATGTTGCATGTCCAAGGTGGTCAAGAGTACAAGTAAGTCTAATTTTTACATGATAATTACACTTTTCCTGAAGATTAGTCAATGAAATGTGTAAAATGACATGTGAATGAGCACGTACTGTCAATGATGATCAATATAGTTGTTTTGTGTGCCTATCATAAGTTGTTTTTGCTTATTATAAGTTGTCTTTGTCCAATTTAATTTGTTGTTTGCACATTATAGGCTATTTGCCTATCATTAGCTGTTTTTGGGCTCATTATAACCTGTCTATGCATAAAAGGAGTGTTTGGTTTGTGTTAAACTAATATACTGTTAAAATTTATCTTTGGGATCACCCACAAAAGTTTTAAGCTGTTACTTGATTATGGGTCGATTTTGACTAGATTCTATCTACAGCGGGTGAATTTTAAAATCTTAACTAATGATTAAATGGTCAAACAATGTGCAACATGTTTTTGCATGTAACTAGAGAACTTAACATTTCTTTTTATGATTTTCGATTGGCTACTCTACCGGGTCTTCAGAAAAACAGTGACAGAGGAAAGTGGATCCGGTTAATTTCTATTGACGTCAATGTCCGACTGCGTTCACGTTAACTTATTTTGATCCATTTTGTTTATGGAGACTTTGGCGATTATATCTCAGTGATTCAAGGTATGTGTCTATGTCTTTTTTGATACGGAGTACATGGTTGCAACCAAGTTATATGTTTTCCCTATTACCTAAAAATATTCACGTTTGATTCACGGTGTTCGTGACTTTGAGCCGACATGCATCTCAGGTTAGAGATTGATTTCTTTCACTGTCGAGAGTCAAGAGTATCAATTAATATATGCAGCTCTGTATGTTTGTCTTGAATATTTTAAAATACTAAAAACATGGTTGCAACATCGCACCTCGATGAAGGTAAATATGATTGATAATGTATTGAGAGTTAATTCGCATTAGTATAAAGTACATAAGTTTGCAATATACTTTTGAAGTAGATCAAAATTTCAGGCTACGTAACTGATAATTTGCTGTTAATGAGGTATAATTTTCTTTATACAGTGACACTTAAAAAATTTAAATTGACTATATATTGGGTTACATGTGAATTAGTTTTGGAACTTATGGGTTTTTAATTTGGGCGATATTCATACCTGTTTCGTATGGACTTACATATATGAGTTGTGCGATTGTTGTATCTTTTTCAGCTATTATATATCTGTATATCATGTGTCCAAGCTAAACTTTCTACCAGCATTTGCGGGGAAGAAAATATCAGAGAAAAAATAACATGTACAATTTTGTAATGAACAGTAGCTTTTCTAATGAACAGTCCCCATTATTTTTCTCCTAAATATTGTTATTCTTTTTTGCAGGCAACTCGGGTGTTAAACTGGGAATACAGGAAAATAATATGCCGCTTTCATGTTTTTTTTTTTTTTTTTTTTTTTTTTTTTTTTTTTTTTTTTTTTTTTTTTTTAAATACGAATAAGAACCCTTTCATAATCTTTTTGAACATCTACTTAGCCTTTTTAAATATTAGAATCCAATTATGAGTTTGTGTATCATTCCAACTTAGCAGCGCCTTTGCTTTTTTTACAATTTGCAACACCCTGAAATGATACACTTTTTTGAGATTATGAGTTTGTGACCACCTTAACATTTGACCATGGAAATGATACCTTACATTTCTCAATTGATACTTTAACCTACAACCGTTTTGGTCAGTGATACACTAGCATGGAGATAATATGTACTGTAATAAACAAACAAGTGTATATGGGATAGCTTTTTTGATGTGTTTAGACTATCACTTCTGAGTGATAGTGCCATGTAGGCTTCACTTGCTCACTTGAGCTTTCCTCACCCCTTACGTACGAGTAGACTTATGCTTAAATTTGCGTCTTTTCCTAATCACATAAGTAGTTGCTTTAAGACATGTGGGGTGTTTTGGACTTTCAACTAAAGAAGGTCTGTATTATACTTTTAGCTAAAAAAAGTCATCTAATTCCTGTAAGATATTATTTTTCTCTTGGAGTTTATATTAAAATGAAATCTTATAACTTTTTACAGTACTATGAGTATGCAAGCTACAACCCTGTGTCTTATGATCTGGCAAATCGTTTCTGTGAAATGGCAACAAATTATCACACCGATACACCACATGTTTTTTACTATAGCGTGTACCCAGGTAACATTTTTTGATCTTAAGCCATTCTTATTCTTTCCTACTGCGGTCCTTTTAGTTTTTGTCCCGAATAGTTCACATGAAACTGTAACATAATAAGGCAATATCTAAAATAAAAGTTACTACTTCCTGTTTTCATCATTTAGATGATTTACCATTAAAGACTGAGATTTGAATCAATCAGTTGTTTCTCTGATGAATGTTGGATATGTAATGAGGTACTATTTTATGTATCTGCACTCATTGCAGCCAAAATGAGAGAATTTCATAATCTTAATATGAAATTCTTATATTTCCTACTGCGATCTTTTAAATTTTATCCCGAATGTCCACATGAAAACTGTAACATTCTTAGACAATATAAAAAATGTAATTTACCAATTTTCATGTTGTCGTCATTTGAAGATGATTTTTGGGTCTAAAACTTTTTCTTTTATGTTCTGTTAGTATTGAAGGATATTTTGGACCTTTTGATCTATGGTCAATTACTGGAATGTTCTGCCAATCAATTGTTTCAATTTATATATGTATGATGAATTATGCATGCATGTAAACATGAGACATGTGCATTATAAATATGCACTAATGCATCTCTTTTAAAACAAAAAATTGCAGATTTGGAAGAATGACGAAGATTAGTGCAGGTATATCTTAGCTCCACAGGTTAGTAAAAACGAGTTTTCACCCTCTTCTTATTTCAAATGAAAACAAAACCTATTAACCTTTCGTGGGTTTTTTTTTGAAGAAAATCCTAAAAAAAAGCTTCCACAATATTTGATATGGTCAAAGTTACACTTGCTTTTCCAGAAGCGTAATTTTTTCCCTTTATGATACTCGGAAGTTCTTATAATTTCAGTAATATTGTTAACATATTTTGAATAACCTTTAATCCGCTGGCTTTTAGGCTAATCTTTTTAGATTTTACCCGCTTATCCTGATTGAGATATAACATGCTAGCTCAAGTTGACACATGTATTAGTTAATGGTTAAAAATTTCTCCCTTTTATCCGTATGAGTTATGCACGGAAGTTTATTACTTGACTTTGCAATCAAAGTAATCTCTAATCTGATTCAATAACACCCACACCCCTCCAAATGCAGGAACTTAGGGAGCATCGGGACAAATCACATGCTTGGTCAAGGTTTGATCACGGGAAAGATGTCACGAGTTCTATAGTAAGACAAGAAATCATCAGTCTTCATCTTATTAAGACCTCCTTCGAATTATGGTTCCTTTAAATATGATATCAAATTGTATTTTGTTTCAAGATCTGGGAAATACCATCAGGAGTGGAAAGCACGATCCGAAAATGTATGTATAGCATTATTTGACTAGACTTGCCGTGGGATTTGTCGATCTTTAGGAAAGATTAAAGAAGTCCATAGACAATGTGGACTTCCTGATAACGTTGTTTTGTCGATGTACATAAATTACATGAGTTACGTGAACACTTTTCATTCTTCTATTTTACATAAATTATATGAACACTTTTCTTTTTGTTTCCAATTTTTGTGTCTAAGATATTTTGTTAGCATTTAAATTATATGTGGAAGTGATGGTCATTTATCTTTTATTAACTTTGTATTGTGTGTCGATTGTATGTAATAGGATAAGTTCAACAAGGCTTTGTGTTGGACTTTGTTAGTATGTAATTGATAAAGTCCATGTAATGTTCAAAAGTTCAAGTCCAACACAAAGCCCATCCAAAAGCCACTAGGGCGTCACCTAGGAGGCTATATATACAGACTCTCACCTCCATTTCAAGTGTGCCTCAAAGAGTAGTATAGGTGAGAGTGTGTAGTGTGTTTTTTTCTCTAAGTTTGTGTGTTTGTTTCTTTCTTTTGAAGCTAATAAACATTCGGCCAATATTTATCTCATACGATCCATACATCATCCTCTCATCTATATTTCTAGTTCTCATTCAGTGTCACGTATAGCTTATTTAGTAGTGTGATAAAGGTTAGATTTGTAGCTTTATATGGGAAACCCATGGATCCGAAGAAATATCAGAGCATGATTGGTTCTCTCATGTATCTAACAGCTAGTCGACCCGATATTCATTTTGATGTCTGTTTATTAGCACGGTTTCAAGCAAGGCCTACCGAACTTCACCTCCAAGAGGTTAAACGGATCTTTCGGTACCTACGAAGAACCATTAACATGGGACTTTGGTATCTGAAGGATTCGGAGTTTAAACTAACAGCCTTTTCAGATGCGGACCATGCCGGTTGCCAAGTTACAGCGAAAAGTACATCCGGTGGAGCACAATTCTTGGGAGAAAAGCTAGTAGGCTGGTCATCAAGGAAACAAGACTGCACTGCACTTTCAACCGCAGAAGCCGAGTATGTGTCTCTATCTGCGTGTTGTGCCCAAGTTCTATGGATGAGGACACAACTAACAGATTATGGTTTCTCTTTCGACTGCATACCTTTGTATTGTGATTCGAAAAGTGCCATAGCCATCTCATGCAATCCAGTTCAACACTCGAAGACCAAGCATATTAGAGTCCGCTATCACTTCATCAAGGAACACGTAGAAGAAGGTACTATTGAATTATTCTTCGTGAAGACTGAATACCAACTCGCCGATCTATTTACTAAAGCCCTTCCAAAAGAGAGGTTTGATAACTTAGTTCGACGAATTGGCATGCGAAGCCTAACTCCCGAAGAGTTAGAAAGTCTTCTCGAAAATTCTTGAATTTTATCTCAAAAAGCTTCGCTGTAAATATTTTTGAAAAAACAAAATACAAAATTTGAAAAACCAACAAAAACAAAATATAAAAATAGAAAATCTTCAAAAATACAAAAACATTATAAAATATAAAAACCAAAAATATTCTTCTCCGACATGTCTCTCGTATAATCGATATTCTGTACGTATCTAGAAATGTCATTCAACAATGATACGGACATGTACAGATGCTTGAGCGAGAGTTCATTTAAATGTTTTCTAAAACATGTCGTTTCTTAAAAATTTCTTCATCATGGCTTTCGTATACTTCAGTACAAAACCCGCACTTAAAAGACGGCTTTTGTATATTTCAGTACGAAACCCGCGCTACAATGATGACTTCTGATTATTTCTGATCAGGACTCGTATTGTTAATGGCAAAATAAAACAAAGAATCCTTGAGCACATGATCAAGATTTTTCAAAATCTTTCTCCAAATTCTGTGCTCAAGATTCTTCAAAAAGAAAACTCCCTCTATACCCAAAAATTAATTTTAAACTCAAAAGTTTAAAAATATGCTTTATTTAAGGTGGAGTATAAAAATTAAAAACAAAAAGTTTCAAATGTCATGCTCAAATCCGTCTATCTCTCCAAAAAGCTTTCATTTACTCAGTTGATATAAAAAATATCACTACATGCTATTTTTGAGGGGGAGAAGACGTGATTAAAATGTGATCAAATGTTTAAAAGAATCATGGATTGAATCTCAAAAAGAGCTCTCCAAAAAGACTCAGATCTGAACCCTCGAATTGACAAAAATTAAATGTCCGTAATCGAAAAGACTTGTCCGGGACGGGTAATAATTTCAAACTGGTTATCCAGTGATGTAAACGTGTCTCGCAAATGACTTGTCTGAGTAGAATGTACCAATTCGAGAGATTCACTTTTGATATGACCGGGACGGGTAATAATTTCAAGCTAGTCTAACTAGTGATGTAAACGTGTCTCGCAAAGGTCATATTAATTGAAAATCAATCAATTCAAAAATGAACGAATTATACCCAACATGTGCAAATTTATCTTAAAAATGCAGAAGCACATGTGAAGGGGGAGTATTTCAGAAAATGCAATAACTCTCGAAGTGTTAACCAAAATGTGTTTTATTCATAAACACTTTGAGAGATTTTCACAAAAAGGTTTTATGGCATGTGATCAACAAATCTAGGATAATCATGGAGTAATAAGGTGATTATGGTTAGGTTATGTCCAATGATCCGCCAGAGCCGGAGGGATCTACCCAAGGATAATTCCAATAGATTAGAATTAGAAGTCCTTAGGTAAGATTGAAAAAAGGAGTAAAATGAGAAAGGAGAAAGAAGGGGTTGAAGAATTAAAAAGAAAAGTTGAATGAAAGGGTGAAAAGAAATAACCCTCCATGAAAACTTAGGGCAGAAACCGGGTCAATACATCTGCTATTGGTATTCACTAAGGTGATACTAATATTGAAGACAAGACGTCATGGACCCAGTGACGCACTGCACCACCCCTCCTAGCCACTCAGATATCTCTTAAAAGATATTTGTTTCATTTCTCACGGAGAACACTGCATAATCTATCGGCCTCTCACTTCGAGATGTGTTGATATTGAAAAGGTGGCACTCTGCTCCATGCCTGCGTCTACTAAAACCAAAATGTACAATCGAGTCTAGAGCCATGAGATTCATCAAAAATCTCTTAGGGACACTTTCCATATAACACACCTGTGTTCAACAATAAGGACACATGGTGTACAAGTGTCTTAATGAGATCTTCGGATCTTGCCTTATATCTTGATGGTTACATGCTTCAAACGGTCTATAATCGTGGGGTGATCTCCAGCGACTCACTGAATCGTGGGTGCACTTCGGTGTGTCTGTGTAAGCCCTTTCGGGGGTATCCAATTCAGAACGGCCTTGGTTAAGATTAGAGAAAATTTTCACACTATGCTGTTAACGATCTCAAAATCTTAACCTGTAAGCGCTAGACAATTTATTGCTAACTGTTTTATGCATGTACTAACGAAGGTCCATCAACCATCATCTTATGTCTCAACATCTGCATCTCCTCATACTCATACTTATGAAGATCATCCTCAACAAAGTTCGAAGTGAAAAGTTCAAGACAAAAAGACCAAGTTAAAGACAATGTGTTACGACAAAGTCAAGAAGCTAATCAAGATGTCAAGAACAAGTTCATGCATCAAGTGAGGACGAAATAAGTATGAAGAAGTATGAATATGATGGAGGATACGACGCTATAAACTTAAGAAGGCGTTGATCAAGGTAAGAACGACTAAAAGATGATTACTTTGAAGATCACAAAGCATGAAGGAATAAGGAACGAAGACTATTCTACAACGACACACAAAGTGCAATACGTCGAAGACAAAAGACCTATCATTGGGAGCATCATTGAAATGATCATCCCTTAGGGGGAGATTGTTAGCATTTAAATTATATGTGGAAGTGATGGTCATTTATCTTTTATCAACTTTGTAGTGTGTGTCGATTGTATGTAATAGGATAAGTTCAAAAAGGCTTTGTGTTGGACTTTGTTAGTATGTAATTGATAAAGTCCATGTAATGTTCAAAAGTTCAAGTCCAACACAAAGCCCATCAAAGCCCATCCAAAAGGCACTAGGGCGTAACCTAGGAGGCTATATATACATACTCTCACCTCCATTTCAAGTGTGCCTCAAAGAGTAGTATAGGTGAGAGTTTGTAGTGTGTGTTTTCTCTAAGTTTGCGTGTTTGTTTCTTTCTTTTGAAGCTAATAAACATTCGGCCAATATTTATATCATACGATCCATACATCATCCTTTCATCTATATTTCTAGTTATCATTGAGTGTCAAGTATAGCTTATTTAGTAGTGTGATAAAGGTTAGATTTGTAGCTTTACATATTTGTCGTTATTTACTATTTATTTACGTCCAATTAAACATCATTAAATAATATAATGAAGCTAACCCGCCCATCGGGCGGGTTATGAAGCTAGTATGTATATATATAATAATCATTAACTTAATAATCATTCATTATATAATATATAGTATGAACAAAACTTGGTGAACAAGTTTTGCTTTCACCTCCTCTTTTATTCCTTTTGTTCCAACCGGCCCCCTCCAACTTTTATGGCGTTGCCATATTGTTCGGGTTAAGTTTTATTTACTATGTCACGCGATAATAAATAAAGAATATAATTAATTAAAGTGTCTAACGGTTTAATTAACGACCGTTTTATCATTTCGTAAACATTACTTAATATAATTAATGCATATAATATATTAATTACATTAAAGTAAAACGTTCTCTAAGTGTATACGTGTGTGCTCCCAATAGGCTCGAGTTCGAAACCGGATATACGTTTATAAAATATGTTCACAATCCAACATAATTTTCTGTTTTGTTTGCTATTTCGTTGCTAATAATTGGTGGTTTCAATGGAAAAAACTAAAAATTCGTTGCTAATTATTTAGCAACAAACATCTTAGAGAACAACGTTGCTAAACAAGAGTGGGAATGTTTCCGCCAAATTTTGAGAAGATAGCAACTGAAATTCGTTGCTCAGTGAAGATTCCGTTTTTGCTAAATTTCGTTGCTATATTCGTTGCTAATGTATTAGTTTAGCAACGAATTATTGCTTGTTGCAAAATTTTCGTTTTTATTGGCACATTTTCTAGTAGTAGCTAGTAGAAGATGAGAGATCTTTTATTCTTTTAAGTTATATATAATAAGTTTCATTAAAAGACGAACGATACAAAATTAGGTGACTAAAAGTCTCCAGAAACATTTTACACCGTTTAAAAACATATATAAATGGGAAGTTATTTCTTGAGTAGACTAAGTGGCCGAACAACAAAACGTTGGCTTCATATTATATATTGGCGTATGTGTCCAGACGGCACGTCTTGTTCGGACGTCCGGACGACATGACACCTTCCAGAAGGCAGGACCGAGGTACAAAACCTGTTGGGTTTTGAGATGCTGCTGCTCAGAATGGATACTACTTCTCATGATGCTAACTGGAAAATTATCTAAGTATCATTCTACTGTTGGGCTTAATCATACTACTGCTGGTGTATTTCATTTTACTGCTAGAGATGCTGAGAAGATGAAGTAAATAGGCTAAGTGGATACTATTGCTAGGCATCGAAGATACTACTGCTAGAGTTAGTATTCTACTGCTTATTTGATAACTATATATAGTATGTTTGGATAATTATAGAATAGATACGAAAAGATTTATCTGGTACAGAAAGCTATTATAACCGACTCGGACTCTTTAGTCTATAAAAGGAGGATCTAGGGTTAGAGTTTAGCACACGTATTATTGCTAAATCGATTCACTTCAAGGTTTTTGTAACTCTGTTACTTTTTGAGTAACCGTATTAATATATTGAAGTGTTTGTTGAGAGAATTCAATTGTGCTTGATTGATTAATTCTTCTTAAGATTAAATACTAGATTCCGCATAGTATTTAATATTGGTTCAAGAACAGTTTCTATACTTATTGTTTTAGATCTATATCTAAGATAATTAACAAGATCAATAGCTCAACTGGGATCAACAAGTGGTATCAGAGCTTGTAATCTAGAAACTGATATCAAGAAGAATTTGTGTTAAACTCAGATCTGTTCATCATCTACATAAGCAATGGAATCCGAATCAACTCATATGGTAACTGCTTCAAAAGTACCCATGCTCAAACCTGGTGAGTATGAGCTGTGGAAGATGAGAATTCAGCAGTACATCAAGATGCTTGACTACTCCATGTGGGAAGTCATTTAGAATGGTGATACACTACCTGCTAAAGCTGCTGATGGGATAATTTTACCCATTAAATCTGTTGAGGACAAGGCTCAGAGAAGATTAGAGATAAAGACCCATAGTATTCTTATGATGGGAATACCCAATGAGTATCAACTGAGCTTCAGTCATATTCAGAATGCAAAGTCCTTGATGGAAGCTATTGAACTCAGATTTGGTGGGAATGAGGCCACTAAAAAGTCAAGGAAGAATCTGCTCAAGCATCAATTTGAGACATTTGTTGCCTCAAGTTCAGAAAATATTGATGCTACTTATGATAGACTTCAGAAGTTGGTGAGTCAACTACAACTTATGAAGGTCTCAGTGCCTCAAGAAGACACTAATCTTAAGTTTCTGAGGAGTTTACCATCTGAATGGAATACTCATACAGTGGTCTGGAGGAACAAGACTGATTTTGATATAATGAGCTTGGATGATTTATACAACAATTTGAAGGTGTATGAATATGAAGTCAAAGGATCATCTAGTTCATCTTCTAGTGCAAACAACCTAGCTTTTATGTCTTCAAACAACAAGGGTTCTGGAAATTCTCAAGAAAACTATTTTGCTGCTGGGCATGTAGTTTCTGCTGTTGGCACACATGGTTCTGCTGCTAGCTCAAATAGTGACAACATCAGTGATGCTGCTATTTGTGCCTTCTTGGCTGATCTCACTACAAGTACTACTGTTACTGATCAGGATTTAGAACAAATTGATCCTGATGATCTTGAGGAGATTGATTTGAAGTGGCAGATGGCCATGCTTACAATGAGGGCTAGGAGATTTCTAAAGAAGACAGGTAGGGAACTCAAGTACAGAGGACAAACCAATGTGGGGTTTGACAAGTCCAAGGTTGAGTGTTATAACTGTCAGAGAAAGGGACATTTTGCAAGGGAGTGCAGAGCACCCAAGAAGAACAGAGAGAATGTAAGGAAGGTTCCTATTGAAGAGGTCAAGACTACAACAGCTCTGGTGTCCTGTGATGGCTTGGGAGAGTATGATTGGAGTGATCAAGCTGAGGAAGGACCAAATTCTGCTTTTATGGCTGAAGAAGGACAAAAGGGACACAACTTTGCTTTGATGGCCTATGCTTCTTCATCATCTGGTTCAGACTCTGAGGTATCAAATGAGTCTACTTGTTCATTTAAATCATGCTTAGATACTGTAGAGGAACTCAAGTCTAGGAATGAGAGTTTAAGAGCTGAAGTTGAAAAACTAAAACTTGATAACTTAGGGTATAAATATGGTTTAAAATCTGTTGAAGAAAAACTTGAGTTTCTTAAGCAAAATGAGCTAGAATATGTTGATAGGATTCACATTCTAGAAGGTCAGCTTTTAATGAAAAATAGTGAGATTAATGTGCTAAATAAAAGGCTAGAGGAAGCAGAAAAAGCTAAAGATATAGCCTTATTTGAGAAAGAGAAACATGTTGTTAGGGTAGAGAAACAAAAATTTGCATCTGACCTAGTCAATAAGTCAATTGATGAGAAAAGGGAGTGGCTTAGGGTACAATGAAGTAGCTCCTCCTGTTAAGAGTGCCTTTGCACCTCCTAGGAAGGAATTGTCTTTCATTACTGAGATAGATGCAAAACCTGTAGGTGAACCTAGTGAGGTTAATAAAGAGTCACCTAAGGTTGAAAAGAAGTTGTCTGATACTCTAGTCATTGAAGATTGGGTGTCAGATAGTGAAGATGAACAGGTTGAGTCAACACCTAAGGCTAAAAAGGAAGAAATTCCTAAAATTGTTGAATCTACAGTCACTCAGGTTAAAACAGTAGAATCTAAAGCTAAACATGTTGAGTTTATAAAACGTGTGTTAGGAAGTAGGATCGCTAGGAAAATTTATGAATTTGAAGAGAAACCTAGAGAATATCCTAGGAAACTTAATAACTTGCCTAGAGGAAACCAAAGAAATTGGAACAGCCTAATTTCACAAAAATTAGGTAGTGATTTTCAGTTACTTAAGAAGGCTTGTTATAGTTGTGGTAGTTTTGAGCATCTTCAGGAAGATTGTTACTACTACCAAAAACCTATAACGAACTAACACACTAGGGTGAACCATAAGAACTTTGCTAAAAAGACTCACCCTCATCCTAAGAGAAACATGGTTCTTAGGGAAGTTTTACTGAGAACTGGTGCTACTAGGATAATTACTACTGCTGCACCAAAAAGGCCTACTCAAAATCAAACAGATGTTTCTACTGCTAAGGCAAAAGCAGATTCAACTGCTGAGCCAAAAGTAATTACAGACACTGTTGTGGGCAATCACTTTTATGCTGTTAAGGCCTCAGCTTGCTGGGTCTGGAAACCTAAAATCAAGGTTTTAGATCATGTTCTCAGACACAGCAGTGCATCAATGGACTTGAAGAAATTTGATTATGTTGATGCACAAGGCAGATCCAAGTCAGTGATGGCTTGGGTCCCCAAGAGAAACTAACTCTCTTACTTTATGTGCAGGGCAATCTACAAGATGAGCTAAAGGATAAATGCATTTTTGATAGTGGATGCTCTGGACATATGACTGGAGACCAAAGCAACCTTGAAGATTTTGAAGCTTTTGATGGTGGCTATGTCGCTTTTGGTAATAATCCTAAAGGTGGAAAGATAGTTGGTAAAGGTACAATTAGAACAGGGAAATTGGATTTTGAAAAGGTGTACTTTGTAAAAGGGCTTAAGTTCAATCTTTTTAGTGTCTCACAAATGTGTGACAAAAAGAATTTTGTTCTTTTTACAGACACTGAATGTCTTTTCTTATCTCCTGATTTTAAGTTGCCTGATGATCAATCTGTGCTACTTAGAGTCTCTAGAACAGACAATATATACAGTGTGGACATAAAGAACATAATTCCCAAAAGAGATTTAACATGCCTATTTGAAAAGGCCACAAATGATGAATCCAAACTTTGGCATAGAAGACTTGGCCATTTAAATTTCAAAACTATAAACAAATTGGTTAAGGGAGACCTTGTCAGAGGTTTACCTTCAAAAGTTTTTGAAAAACCTGAAACCTGTGTTGCTTGTCAGACGGGAAAGCAACACAGAGCTTCTTGTAAGTCCAAAGTGGTGAACTCTATTTCTGAGCCCTTATATATGTTACATATGGATCTGTTTGGGCCAACTTATGTGAAAAGTTTGAATAAGAAAATGTATTGCCTAGTTGTCACAGATGACTATAGTAGATTCACTTGGGTTTTCTTTCTAGCAACTAAGGATGAGACTTCTGGCATTCTTAAGGCTTTTATAACAAGAGTAGAAAACCTAGTTAATCATAAAATTAAGGTAATCAGATGTGACAATGGAACTGAGTTTAAGAATAGTGTGATGAATCAGTTCTGTTTTGAAAAAGGTATTTTAAGACAGTTTAGTGTGGCTAAAACTCCTCAACAAAATGGTGTTGCTGAGAGGAGGAATAGGACATTAATTGAGGCTGCTAGGACTATGTTGTCTGAGTCAAAATTACCCACTACTTTTTGGGCTGAAGCAGTTAACACTACTTGTTTTGTGCAAAATAGGAGTAAGGTAGTTAAGCCTCATAACAAGACCCCTTATGAATTGTTGCATGGTAGGAAACCTATGATAGATTTCTTAAAACCATTTGGGTGTCCTGTTACTATCTTAAATACAATTGATAATCTAGGCAAGTTTGATGAGAAAGCAGATGAAGGTTTCTTTGTTGGATACTCTACCAATAGTAAAGCTTTTAGAGTATTCAATAAAAGAACTAGGCATATAGAAGAAAACCTGCATGTTAGGTTTAGTGAAACAACATCTAATATTGCAGGGAGTGGACCTGAATGGTTGTTTGACATTGATTCATTAACCAAAAGTATGAATTATGAGCCAGTAATTGCAGGTACAACTAACAAATCTGCAGGTACACAAGCTAATTCCAATGCAGGTACACAAGCTAAGGAGAGTGAATCTGCAAAGGAGTTTGTCTTGATAGAGAAATGGAAGCTTGATCAAACTTTCAAGGCCAAAGAGAAAGAGGGTAAGAGTTCACAAGATGATGCTATTCATAAAGATGTAAAAGGTGGGGATAAACCTTCTGATACTGACAAGGTGGTTAATGAAGGATCACAAAGTGTTGATGAAGTGCAGAACAAGACTAGCAATAGTAACTTTGATTCTACTGCTAAGCAAAAAGAGACTACTACTAAGCCTTTTGATCCTACTGCTGCACCAAGATTTTCTACTGCTGACACAGATGGAAGATCTTTTGCTGATGATGACTATCCAGATGATCCCAATATACCTGGTTTGGTCAACATCTATGAAGATACTGATGATGAAGTTCTGGATGGGTTTGGTGCAGAGGCTGACTTAAATAATATGGAGAATGCAATTCCTGCCATTCCTATTCCAACCACTAGAATACACAAGGATCATCCAAATGAGCAAATTATTGGAGATGTTCATTCTGTTGTTTAAACAAGAAGTAAAACAAAAGGTTTCAGAGATTTTTTTGATCAAGGGTTATTTGCTCAATCTCTTCATCAGAGAAATATCCACAAGGATCTACAGAATTGTATGTTTGCTTGTTTTCTGTAACAAGTGGAACCCAAGAATGCCTATAAAGCTTTACAAGATGAAAGTTGGGTTGAAGCTATGCAAGAGGAGTTGTTGCAGTTCAAGCTTCAAGAAGTCTGGACCTTGGTTGATTTGCCTTCTGGGAAAAAGGCAATTGGTACTAAATGGGTGTTCAGATGCAAGAGGGATGAAAGAGGAATAGTGATCAGAAACAAAGCAAGATTGGTGGCTCAAGGATACACTCAGGAAGAGGGAATTGATTATGATGAAGTATTTGCACCTGTAGCAAGGGTAGAGGCTATCAGACTATTCTTGGCATTTGCTTCATACAAGAACTTCACTGTGTATCAAATGGATGTGAAGAGTGCTTTCTTATATGGGACAATTGATGAGGAAGTATATGTCTCCCAACCACCTGGTTTTGAAGACCCTGATTATCCTGATAGGGTTTACAAGGTGGAGAAAGCATTGTATGGTTTACATCAGGCTCCTAGAGCTTGGTATGACACCTTAGCAAAGTTTTTGTTAAATAATGGTTTCAGCAGGGGAACCATTGACAAGACTTTGTTCATCAAGAAAGACAAAAAGGATATCTTATTAGTTCAACTATATGTTGATGATATCATTTTTGGGTCTACAAACAAGGTGTTATGTAAGGAATTTGAGAAGCTCATGCATAGCAGATTTCAGATGAGTTCTATGGGGGAACTCACTTTCTTTCTGGGGCTTCAAGTTAAGCAAAAAGAAGATGGGATATTCATCAGTCAAGACAAGTATGTGACTGATATTTTGAAGAAATTTGGCTTTTCTAATGTGAAACCAGCAAAGACAACCATGGAGTCCAACAAGCCTCTGATCAAGGATGAAGATGGGGAAGAAGTTGATGTGCATTTATACAGATCAATGATTGGTTCATTGATGTATCTAACTGCTTAAAGGCCAGACATTATGTTTGTTGTGTGTGCTTGTGCCAGATTTCAAGTGACCCCTAAAATATCTCACTTGAATGATGTAAAGCGGATTTTTAGGTACTTAAGGAGTCAACCTAGGTTGGGCCTTTGGTATCCTAAAGATTCACCTTTTGATCTGGTGGCATACTCAGATAGTGATTATGCTGGAGCATGTTTGGATAGGAAATCAACTACTGGAGGTTGTCAATTTCTTGGACATAGGTTGATCTCATGGCAATGCAAGAAACAGACTGTGGTGGCTAATTCAACAACTGAAGCTGAGTATGTAGCTGCTTCTTGTTGCTGTAGACAAGTGCTCTGGATTCAGAATCAATTGCTGGATTATGGGTACAACTTTATGAACACCAAAATTTACATTGATAATAACAATACAATGTGTATTATTAAAAATCCTGTTTTTCATTCAAAAACAAAACATATTAAGATAAGACATCACTTTATAAGAGATTCTTTTGAAAAGAAATTAATTCAAATTGTTAAAATCCATACTGACAATAATGTTGTAGATTTGCTCACAAAAGGTTTTGATGTGGGTAGATTTCAATTTTTAATTGCTAGTATTGGAATGATCAATCTTTGATAATTCTAATCTCTTTGTATTTTTTAATGTTTTGTAAGGATTTGTACTGTTATTAGACAATAAGTTGTTTCTACTGCTTGCTATGATATGTGTTTGGTTCTGCTGTTAGTTATATTTAGTTCTGCTGCTAGTTGTTTATTCAACTGCTAAGTATCACTATGAATTGTGATTATTGTGGTATATTCTTTCTTATGTTTTTGTGGTTCTGGACTAATCTTTTACAGGATAAGTCAAAGGGGATTGCTTCTTTGATGAGAAAAAGGTGTTTGGAAGGATCAGCAGACATTCTACTGCTAGCTACAAAGTTTTTGCTGCTCGGCAAAACTTTCTACTACTGGGGTTCTTGTTGGGAATTAAATTAAGCAGTTGGTACGGTTCTTTATAAGTTAGTACGGTTGAACAGTTGTTGAAGAATACAAGAACAGTTAGTACTGCTGATGAAGAGAAGTTCATACTGCTTACAAGATTAAGGTGAAATCGTGTGAAGATAAATATGGAATGGATATGATGTATATCTTATTTGTATAGAATGATACGAATATAGTTTACTTGTAAAGGACTCTTTGTGCTATAAAAAGAGATCCTCAGTTAGGGTTTTATTATTTATCGATATCCGTACATCTTATATGTACAAGCATTTGTTAAGAGCTTCACGTTTATTCACTGTAATCGTTCAATATATTGAAGCAAAGTGTTTGGTTAAACAATTGTCTTGTTTATTATTATTGTTACGTTCATACGATCATACAATCACCAAACACATATTCTTCTAAGTACTTGGTAGTAAATTCCGCGTGCTATCAAGTATATACTCAAAGTATCCCCAACACAACGTGTGTGTTTAGATCCGGTCAAGTGGTATCAGAGACAGGTTTCTGATACTTTGAGTTTAGAAGATCCAGAAGTATTTACTCTCTAGCAACCAAGAAGATGGACATGGAGACACCTTAAACCTCAATCCTTGCTAAACTCCCCATGCTTAAACAGAATGAATATGATTTATGGCGGCTCAGAATAGAGCAATATTTCATGGTGCAAGACTATGCATTATGGGATATCATTATCAATGGTGATTCCTTCAAACCAATTCCTGTTGAAGAAACACGTGCTGATGGTTCCAAGATCACAAAGCTTAAAACTGAGCCAGTTACAAACGAGGAGAGAATTAAAAAGAAGAATAATCAGAAGGCTAGGAATTTATTACTAATGGAAATTCCTAATGATCAAGAGCTGAATTTTAGCCATTACGAGACTGCTAAAACTCTTTTTGAAGCAGTGGTGGAAAGATTTGGTGGCAATGAAGCTACCAAGAAGGCACAGAAAACCCTACTTTAGCAAATTTATGAGAACTTCACTGCATCAAGCAATGAAACTTTGGACCATATCTTTAATAGGCTTCAAAAGATCATCAGTCAACTTACTGTGTTGAAGATTGTGATTCCACAGGAAGACCTCAACATGAAGTTTCTAAATAGTTTACCTGCTGAATGGAACACTTAGGTTGTGGTTTGGAGTAATAAACCAGAGCTGGAGAAAATGAAAATGAATGAGCTTTACAACAATCTTAAGATTGTTGAGCAGAAGGTCAAGAAGAGTGGTAGCACCAGTTCTAGTTCAGGGAATATGGCTTTCATATCTTCTTCAAACAGTTCGAATCATGAAGATGAAGAAGCAGTTGGTACTGCTAAACCAACAATTAGCACTGCTAGTGTAAAAACTAGAACTACTGGCTTGACTGAAGAGACCATATATGCATTTGTGTCAAAATAGTCTGGTGGGTCTAAGATCTTTAATGAAGATCTTCTTCAAATTGCTGAAGATGATTTGGAAGCTATGGATTTAAAGTGGCAGTTGGCTTTGATAAGCATCAGGGCTAAAAAGTATTACCAAAGGACTGGGAATAAGATTACCTTCAATGGAAGATATGTTGCTGGGTATGATAAGTCTAAGGTGGAGTGCTTTAATTGTCATAAGATGGGGCACTTTGCCAGGGAATGTAGAGGTCCAAGACAACAAAGCAACCAGGGTCAAGGGTTTAAGCATCAGCAAGGAACAAGGAGAACAGTTAATGTTGAAGAGCCTTCATCCAAGGCTATGGTAGCTGTAGATGGAGCTGGATTTGATTGGAGCTTCATGGAGGAAGAAGAGGAACCAGCTAACTTGGGTTTGATGGCTTTCTCAGACTCTGAGGTACATATTGTTCAAAAATGTTCAAATACTTGTTCTGCTTTAAAAGATTATGAGTGTCTTAAGAAACAATATGATGATCTTAGAGTAGAATTTAATCAAGTAAATTTTAGTCTGTTAAACCATAAAAGAGGACTAGCTGTTTTGGAAGAACAAATTGAGTTTTATAGACAGAATGAGTCAAACTTCTCTGATGAGATAGGAGTTTTAAAGAGGGATTTGCAAATAAAAGATAATAAAATGAGTGGACTTGTATATGAACTAGAAAAGCTTAAGAAGGAAAAAGAAAACATCCAGTTAAGTGTAGAAACTCTTGAACATACTTCAAAGGGAGTTTAGAAGATAGTAGAGACTCAAATAGTTAACAAAGCTAAGTCTGGTTTAGGATATAAGTCAGTTGCACCCCCTCTTAGAGGAATGTTTGTTCCACCAGGAATTGACTTAGCTCATACAGGTTTAGAAGAGTTTAAGGATATGGATTTTCCTGGATATGGTGTTAAGATTAGTGAGAATCCTGTTAAATTTGTTAAGGCAGAAGATTCTTTTGTGAGTGCTAGTGATAAATCTCTTTCTGAGGAAAAGATATCCTCTGATAGGAACTCAGATGCACCAACTATTGAGGATTGGACATCTGATGATGAGGATGTAGAGGTTAAGGACAAACCTAATGTTGTTAAGGTAGAAGTTAAACATGCTCCTAAAGTGGTTAAGACTAAAAACATAAAACCAGTTAGGAAAAGTGTTCGATATGCTGAGATGTATAGGACAAAGAACAGATTACCAATTTCTGAGGGTAGTCATAGGAACTGGAATCACTCAAAATCTAAGCAATTGGATAATAAGTTTGCTATGATTAGAAAAGTGTGCTTTGTTTGTGGAAGTTTTGATCATATGGCTGGTTATTGTGATTCTAACCCATGGAAAAAGAAGGTTTCTGGGAATTCAAGGGTGAATAGGAATAACAATGCTAGGGTAACTCAAAACAGTTCAACTAGATTGACAAGCCCTAATGCAAATCATAAGTTGTCACCCAAAGCTGTTATGTTAAGGACTGGCATCAAAACAGTTTCAACTGCTAGTCAAAATAAGTGGTTTAATGACAAGCAAACTGTTTCAAGTGCAAAACAATTTTCAAATCATGCACAAATAGTTAAAAGGCATTTTTATAAGAAAACAACAATGACTAATCAGAAGTGGGTGCCTAAAATTAAACAAGCAGTTCCAACTGCTAGGTCAGCAGTTCCAACTGCTAGACCAGCAAATCCTACTACTAGGCACTTAAATGTTAAGGGAAAAAGGGGCAATGCTGGCAAGGCCTCAGCACATTAGGATAGAAATACTACCAAACCCAATGGTGCATCAAAGACCTCCAACAAGTTTTCTCATCTTGATGCACAAGGCAGATCTAAACCAGTGATGGTTTGGATCCCCAAAAGAAACTAACACCTTTATTTTGTGTGCAGGAACATCGTTCAAATGGTAAAGAAGATAGAGGATATTCAGACAGTGGATGTTCAAGGCACATGACTGGCAACATGTCATATCTGTTAGACTTTATTGCTCTGGATGGAGGACCAGTTGTCTTTGGTGGTGGTATTAGAGTAAGGATTACTGGTAAAGGGGTAATTAAAACTGGTAATCTTGATTTTGAAAATGTGTATTATGTACCAGAACTTAAGTACAATCTTTTCAGTGTATCACAAATTTGTGATAAACAGAACAAAGTTTTATTTACTGATACTGATTGTCTTATTCTTTCTCCTGATTTCAAGCTACCTGATGAAAGTCAAGTATTGCTTAAAATCCCTAGAAAGGATAACACATACAGTGTTGAGATGAATAAACTAGTTCCTAAGGTTGGACTTACTTGTCTTGTTGCAAAAGCCACATTGGAAGAATCAATGTTGTGGCACAGAAGGCTTGGTCATGTTAATTTTAAAACCATTAACAAAATTGCTAAAAATGGGTTGGTAAGAGGTTTACAAAATAAAACTTTTCTCAATGACCAAACTTGTGTTTCTTGCCTTAAAGGTAAGCAACACAGAGCCTCATGTAAGCCAAAGACCCATAACTCTATTTCTCAAGCTTTATATATGTTGCATATGGACTTGTTTGGTCCTACTTCTGTGAATAGCTTGAACTTTAAGAGATACTGCCTTGTTGTCACTGATGATTACAGTAGGTTTTCTTGGGTATTCTTTATGAAAACTAAGGATGAGACTAGTGAAATCCTTAAGACCTTCATTGTTGAAGTAGAAAACCTAGTTGATAAGAAAGTTAAAATAATTAGATGTGACAATGGGACTGAATTTAAGAATAGGGTGATGGATGATTTTTGCAGAGAAAAAGGTATTAAGAGGGAGTTTAGTGTAGCTAGAACCCCACAGCAAAATGGTGTAGCTGAGAGAAAGAATAGGACTCTTATAGAGGCTGCTAGGATAATGTTAGCTGACTCTAAGCTACCAGTTTTATTTTGGGCTGAAGCAGTTAGTACTGCTTGTTATGTATTGAATAGGGTTTTAGTTGTGCAACCTCACAATAAGACTGCTTATGAGCTTCTTAGAGGTAGAACCCCTGCTTTAAGCTTCATGAGACCTTTTGGTTGTCATGTTACTATCCTTAATACCAAAGACCAACTAGGGAAGTTTGATGGGAAATCTGAGGAAGGTTTCTTTGTTGGTTATTCTCTACACAGTAAGGCTTTTAGGGTGTACAATACAAGCACCAAGCATGTAGAAGAAAATCTGAACATAGAATTTTTGGAGAATAAACCAAATGTTGCAGGTGTAGGTCCAGATTGGATCTTTGATATTGACAGTCTTTCAGATTCCATGAATTATGTGCCTGTTACAGATACAAATACTAACCATGATGCAGGTTCAGAGGAGGAAGATGAAGATTGCATTTTCATACCAGTCATAGAAGAAAGTCCAGTGAATGAGTCTTCTACAAAGAAAGATGATATTCCATCATCAATTGGAGTAGACAAAGAGAAAGATGTTGCTGAAACAAGTGGTCAGAATGGTAAAGAAGCTGAAAATCCAACGAGCAGTACAAATAGAGTTAGTACTGCTCAGCCACAAGTTCCTACTGCTGAGCAAAACAGTGATGCTGCTGGACCAAGTCAACCTCATCTTGATTCACCAGTTGATACTGCTTCTCTAGCTGATGAGTTTGATTTCTTTGGAGATGGTCTGCAAAACATGCCTACCAGCTATGCAGCTCTTTCTACTCCCCATACTATTGTACATAGGAATCATCCACTTACCAATATCATAGGAGATGTACAATCTAGAGTCAAGACCAGAAGGCAAATTCAAGACCCAGAGCATCATGTCTTTCTCAGTGTGGTATATGAGGAGAAACATCATGAAGATGAGCATGAGTGTATGTTTGTATGTTTCCTATCTCAGATAGAACCCAAGAATATGCTAAAAGCTTTAGAAGAATCAAGTTGGGTTGAAGCTATGCAAGAAGAGCTGCTTCAATTCAAAATTTAGAATGTATGGGTTCTGGTTGATCTCCCAAAGGGAATGAGAGTGATTGGTACAAAGTGGGTATTCAGGAATAAGAAGGATGAGAGGGGCATTGTGATAAAGAACAAAGCAAGATTGGTTGCTCAAGGCTATACTCAGGAAGAGGGTATAGATTATGAGGAGGTTTTTGCTCCAGTTGCTAGGATTGAAGCAATAAGATTATTTATTGCTTATGCTTCATTTATGGGGTTGATGGTCTATCAAATGGATGTGAAAAGTGCCTTTCTATATGGTACTATTGATGAGGAGGTCTATGTTTCACAACCTCCAGGTTTTATAGACCTAGAGCATCATGACAAGGTTTATAAGGTGGTGAAAGCTCTATATGGATTGCATCAGGCTCCAAGAGCTTGGTATGAAACTCTTGCTAAATATCTTCTGAAGAATGGGTTTCATAGAGGGAAAATTGAACAAACTCTCTTTATTAAAAAGAACAAGGATGATATTCTACTAGTACAAGTCTATGTAGATGACATCATTTTTAGTTCTACAAAGAAACAGATGTGTAAGGAGTTTGAAAAGCTGATGAAAGACCAATTTCAGATGAGTTCTATGGGAGAACTTACCTTCTTTCTAGGTCTTCAAGTACAGCAAAAGCCAGATGGTATATTTATCTCTCAGGATAAATATGTTGGTGAAATATTGAGGAAATTCCAATTCATAGATGCCAAGGTTATTAGCACACCGGTTGATAAGGAGACACATTTGCTATTAAAAGATCACAGTGGTGAAGATGTGGATGTGCACATGTATGGATCTATGATTGGGTCTCTGATGTACCTTACATCATCTAGGCCTGACATTATGTTTGTTGTTTGTGCCTGTGCAAGATTCCAAGTAAATCCTAAGGTGTCTCATCTCACAGCAGTAAAAAGAATCTTCAGATACCTTAAAGGTCAACCTAACTTGGGGCTATGGTATCCTAAAGAGTCTGCATTTGATCTAGTGGCATTCTCTGATTCTAATTATGCTGGGTGCTAGCATGGATAGAAAATCTACAACAGGTGGTTGTCAGTTCTTAGGTCGTAGATTGATTTCTTGGCAGTGTAAGAAGCAGACTATGGTGGCCACATCTACTACTGAAGCAGAATATGTGGCAGCAGCAAGTTGTTGTGCTCAAGTTCTTTGGATTCAAAACCAGATGCTTGATAATGGGTACAATTTCTTAAACATAATTATACATATAGACAATAGCAGTACAATGTGTATCATTAAGGATCCTGTTCAACATTCAAAAACTAAACATATTGAAATTAGACATCATTTTATAAGAGACTGTGCTGAAAAGAAGTTAATAAAAGTTGTTAAAATACACACTGATGACAACTTTGCTGATCTCTTAACAAAAGGTTTTGATGTAAGCAGATTTCAGTACTTGGTAACAGGTATTGGAATGCTTAATCCTTCAAAAGATTAATGTCTAAATGGTTTTGGTTTTTGTACTGCTAGTTGTGCTATTTGTATAGTTAGTACTGTTTGGTAATTTTTAGTACTGTTTGTGAATTTGTTAGTCAATTGTGATAACTGTTAAAAGAAAATATTGTGTATTGTGTTTTCTTTGGTTTTGGACTAACATTTCAGGTTAAGAAAAGCTTTTTGCTTTGGATTGTGCTTTGGAAAGTATGATGGTTTGGATTGTCAAGTGTGAATGCTTGTCACACAAAAAATGGTAATTGATTCACCATGTCTAACCGACATAAGAATCAACCAGTCCAGATCAAACGGTTTCTATTAAAGACTACTCAAATCCGTTTATGGTTGATAGTTTACCAAAAACTGGTTGGTTATCAACTCACCAAATCTAAGTGTGAAGAGTTGGCTAGTCCATAGCAAACGGCTATTGGTAAAGACATGTCAAAGCCGTTCATAGCTGATAGTTTGCTAAAAACTATAAGTGGACAAAAATGTTTTCAAATCCACATTAAACTTACAACTTGATTTTATCTCTGACAATTTTTGCTAACAGTTTGCACTGCTGAGGTTAACAGTTTGTACTGCTGGCTTCACCAGTTTGTACTGATTGTTCAAACTTAGTTCCTACTGAGTTTATGCTCTATTATACACCTCTCTCAGAAGGTCACACATCTGGAAGTGTTGAGAGCAGTTTGAAACTAAACAACTGAATTGATGGTAACTTGTACAAATTGTCATATTGGATGCTGACCTTGGATGTCATATGTTCTAGTTCATCTGATGGTGAAGATTCTTCCAAACAGGGGAGGAATTAAAAGTTTGTTCTAGTTGCTGTTAAAGATGATTATGAAATTCAGGGGAGGAATTAAGAGTTAGAGATGAATTATAAACAGGTGCATAAAATTTATTCATTAAAGAGGAGGATTCCTTACATAAGAAAAACCAAGAAAAACCAACATAACCAACGATCAAACTCAAAAACCAACACAAACCAACCAACTCCTAACAGCACAAACCTAACACACAACTATTACTCTAGCTTCCTCTTTCCTTGAAGTCTGGCATAGATTTGTGAACTCCTTTGCCATCAATTGAGTTCCACACTTTCCAACAAGGAAGTCCCAAAACTTGTTTGTCAGGTCTTGGAAGTGGTTGATGTCTTTCGAGCACTTGTACCTTACTCATTTTTGACACAGCTTTCTCTATCTCTCTTGTCAATACAACTGATAGTGGAAGTGCTTGTTGATCATCATCATCAGAGGAAGTTAAAAGGTCATCATCAGAAAATACTTCTTGAGCTTTTGGAGATGGGTTTCTGATAGTCAGATTAGTGTAGTTCGGTGGAAAGTAAGATCTCCATCCATCACTTTCTGAATCTGAAGATGAATCTGATGAAATCTCAACAATGTTTGGATTGGAAGAACTCATTGGGTTTGATAGTTGTAATTTGAAGAATGATGGGTTCGTATTGAGAATTTAAGGCTTTTTATAGAACCAATGGAGTATTAAAGCAATTAAATGCAGGGTTGGTATTAGGAATTAAATTCTTTGGGTTGGTATTTGGAATTAATTCCTTACAGGAATAAATTTAATTATGGTAATTTTTGAGGAGTTGACCAAAAAGAGTACGATATGTGAAGAAAATTCCCATGTGTTTCGAGATTAAAGATAAGTGTTTGAAAGAATCCACCCCATCAACATAAGCAGAAGTTTAATTCAAGAAACTTGTTGATTTGCATAGAAATCATAAGTTTAGGGGATGATTGTTGGGAATTAAATTAAGTAGTTGGTACGGTTCTTTATAAGTTAGTACGGTTGAACATTTGCTGAAGAATACAAGAACAGTTAGTACTGCTGATGAATAGAAGTTCGTACTGCTTACAAGATTTAGGTGAAATCGTGTGAAGATAAATATGGAATGGATATGATGTATATCTTATTTGTATAGAATGATATGAATATAGTTTACTTGTAAAGGACTCTTTGTGCTATAAAAAGAGATCCTCAGTTAGGGTTTTATTATTTATCGATATCCATACATCTTACACGTACAAGCATTTGTTAAGAGCTTCATGTTTATTCATTGTAATCGTTCAATATATTGAAGCAAAGTGTTTGGTTAAACAATTGTCTTGTTTATTATTATTGTTACGTTCATACGATCATACAATCACCAAACACATATTCTTCTAAGTACTTGGTAGTAAATTCCGCATGCTATCAAGTATATACTCAAAGTATCCCCAACACAACGTGTGTGTTTAGATCCGGTCAGTTCTGCTTCTCGCTTTGTAACTTCTGGGATTCTACTATTTGGTTTGAAAGTGTAGGGTCGGTTTTGTAAATTTGGCGCCAACTACCCCAAATTCGATCCGAAGGGCTTAAAAACCTAATTGGAACTCATAATTAACTTTGTGCGCCCAAAATTCACTTTTATTCAAACCCTAACACACTTTTTAACATCTTATTTGAAAAACCCCCAAAATCAAAACCCTAATTCACAATGTCGACAAGAACATTTTTCGAAAGCCACAATCAGGTTGCTTTTCTTGAAAAGCCCAAAGAAGCTGAAGGTTTTGCTGAGGTTATAGACTTTCTTAATGCTACTCACATAAGGTATGCATTAACAGCAAGCCCTACTATATATGTTTCCCACATTGATAAGTTCTGGTCTACTATTAAGATCAAAACTAAACATGGGGAAGAATATTTAAAGGCTAAGGTAGAAGGCCACAAGGTAATTATTTTTGAAGCATCTGTGAGAGAAGCTCTTCACTTTGCAGATGATGAAGAAATAACTTGTCTTGAAAATTCTATCATTTTTGAGGAACTTGAAAACATGGGGTATGAAAAGAAAAATAATAGTTTAAAATTTTATAAAGGTCTTTTCTGTCCCCAATGGAAACTTTTTATTCATACCATTCTCCATTGTCTAAGTCCTAAAACATCAGGTTGGAATGAATTCAGTACAACTCAAGCATCTGCTATGATTTGTCTGGCCAAAGGACAAACTTTTAATTTTTCGGCTATGATAATGGATGGTTTGAAAAAGCATGTTCAAGGAAAACATTACATTTACCCAAGGTTTTTGCAACTCATTCTAAACAATCAAATTTCAAACCTCAAGGTACATAAAAGGAAATTTACTTTTCATGTGCTTCAACAGAAATTATTTTCATACTTGAAAAAGGATGGCAAGGATTTTTCTGGAACTGTGACACCATTATTTCCTTATATGTTGTCATTAGTTCAAAATCAGGGTGAAGGAGTAGAAATCCCAACTACTTCCCATCACACACCCAATTTGGAACAATCAGCTGAACAACCTCAAAAGACCCAATCCCCTAGGAATTCACCAAATAAGAACACTGAGCAACCTCAGGCCAGTGTTAGGATGGATGCAGATGAGGCTGTCACAGGTGATGGAGGTGACATGTTGGAAGGGGCTAACACTACTGCTTCTGGCTTAGTAGCTGGGCAGGAAAGTGTTAACATAAGTAAGACCCCAACCAAGGCAACATCTACTGTTGAAGGTTCCCATGAACCAGAAACAGATGATGGAAACCCCAGCCAAATGGCAAATAAGGGGGGCTCAGCTGATCAAACTAGGTTTGATACTGAGTTTACATCCTATGATTCACCTCTCAGGGAAGGTCACACATCCCGAAGTGATGAGGATAGACTTGAAACAGAGGAATTGATGGAACCCAATGTACACAATGACAATTCCAGTGATCCACCTCTCGGACCAGGTAACACAGGTCGAAGTGGTGAGGATAGTATGAAAATGAAGTGGCTTTGGAAACAAGGAAAAAGGAGCAGATTGGTGATAAATTAAAAACTTTGAATGAAGAGCAGCTGATTAAACACACAGAAGTAATGGTGGAAACTATTAAAGGTTTGGGTGATGCTGCTGCTAGTGTTCAAGTTGATTCTGCTGTTGGTGACAAAGAAAAAGTAGCCAAGGATGATTCTACTGCTGAGGTAATTCATTCTGCTGCTAGTGTTAATGATCCTGCTGCTGAGCCAGAGCAAGTTCCTACTGCTGGTGTTAAAGTTCCTACTGCTGAGACTCAGGGAGTTTCTACTGCTGAAGAGTTGGATGATGATGTTAGCTTGGCTAAGGTGATGTTACAACTTAAGGCTACAAAATCATCAACACCAAAACAACCACAACCACCACAACAACCTAAATCACAACCAGAACCTGAACAACAACCACAATCACAACCCCAACCAACATCAAAGCAAACAACACCAACACCTCCACCTCCACCTCCAAAGGTTCCTGTGAAAGGAGTTACTATTAGAGAACCCATTCCAAGCAAGAAACCTACTCAATCACATACATATTCTGGAAAAGGCAAAGGTAAAATGACAGAAGAGCCTGAATCTTATCCTGATGTTCCTTTTGAGTTCTGGCCAAGAGAGCTTCAGAAAAAGTTTAATGAAGAAGCTGCAAGGAAAATTCAAGTTGAGTATGAGGAAGAAAATCTAGCAGAACTTGAAAGACAAAGAAAACATGAAGAAGATGAGGCCAAAACAAAAGTTGCATTGGATGCTTGGGATAAGGAGCGGATAAGGTGTGAAGCTGATATGGAGTTGTTGAAGCAAGTCAAAGAGGAGATACAAGATACACAAACACAAACAATGGAAGAAAGAGAAAAATGGATGAAAAAGTACAAAGAACAAAGAAGAAAGTGGTATCTTGCTTAGAGAAAGAAAAAGAAGTTGCTCAAACCACCAACTGTCAAACAAATAAGAAAATTTCAGGAGCATTACTTGAAGAACATGAAGGGCTACAAGCTTGTTTAGTTGAAGCCATATTCAGATAATGAAATTCAAAAGATGTTTGAGAGGGCAAAACATGAAAGTGATAGTTTTGTGCCTATGGGGTCTGAGTTGGAAAAAGAGAAATTTAAGAGGTTTAAGAAGGTGGAAACTGAGGTTCAGAAAGAAAAAGAAAATGTGGAAGAAAAGAAGGTTGAAGAAAAGGTTGTGAAGGAAGAAGAGAAAGAGGGTACTGGTATTGGAATTAAAAGAATTGGCAGAGTGTTGAAATCTGTTGGAAGGAAAAAGAAGAGGAAGGTTGATAAGTCTAAAGTAGTTGAGCAGGAATCTGAGTCAGAGAGTGAGAGTAAAGAAAAAGCTGATGATGGGGAGGAATCTGAAGAGGATATAGAAAAATTGATAGAACTTACAGTTGTTTCTAAGCATAAAGAACCTGAAGTTACTAATGCAGTTCCTCTAGCAGCTAAACATCCAATCATCTCATATACTTCTGGAATTCATGATGGGAGTGAAGCCTATTGGGAGATTAAAAGGACTAATGGTTTGTATTATAGATTTATTAGGTTTCCACAAATGCTGTTTTGGATGGATAGAGATGATGTGGTTACCCTCTGGAGGTTATACAAAGAAAAATATGGTGACACAAGACCAGAGAAGGTGTATGAAAGGGTGATCTACTACTATCTAAAGATAATGTTTGAACTACATGATGGAGATATTGAGTGGATGCAGTTAAAACATAACACTGTTCAAAGATGGTATTTATATCAGTCTTGTGGTGTTCATGAATTAAATGTTCATGAAATGACTATCTACATGTTGGTAGAAAAAGATTATCCTGCACTGAATTTTCACAAAGAGATTGTTCATCAGATGTTGAAGCCTAGAATGTTGCAGATGCAAAAAGACTTCTGGTTTCAAGATCAAGCTTATAAACTTTTAAAGAAGTATGAAAGAGTGCTCAAACCTAAGTCTTCAAAACAGAACTGAATGTGTTTGGAAGCATCCTCCTGGTGTTTGTTTATGCTTAAAAGAAACTTGATGATTTTGAAGTAACATATCAAGTTTAGGGGAGGATTGTTGGGTTTTGAGATGCTGCTGCTCAGAATGGATACTACTTCTCATGATGCTAACTGGAAAATTATCTAAGTATCATTCTACTGCTGGGCTTAATCATACTACTGCTGGTGTATTTCATTCTACTGCTGAGATGCTGAGAAGATGAAGTAAATACGCTAAGTGGATACTTGATGTAACAATTATAGATCAAGGGAGAAATCACAAGAGGTTAATAATGTGAAAACCCCGAGTTCGTTGTCCCGATTGAAGATTGAATGGAATTGTGATTCGGGATCGTAATTCGTGAAGTGAATGGCGAATAAAAGTGAGTGATAATGATTTTTAAACTAAATTGATGAAACATAAACTAAAAATAGTAAATAAGGCAAGGGAAAATTCTATTCTAAGGCAAACGTAAAGGAAATCCTAAAAACGCGCGACTAAATTAAAAACTACGTACGATTGCAAAATCAAAAGTGAATTTAAAGCAATACTAATCCTACGGGCGTGAAAACAATTTTCCTACATTCTATATGACAAAAGAAAATTTTTGGAAAAAGAAATATATTTTTTTTGACTTTTTAATTATTTTTTATGAATTAAAAAGTAATTTAAACTATTTAAATGATTTAAAAATAGTAAAACAAATGAGAAAAATCTGGAAAATTTTGATTAAATCTAAAATTAAATTATTAAGCTAGGAAAAATAAATTTAGGAAGTGATTAAGTCAAAATAAGCTGTAACAGTAAATAAGCAGTTGCAAAATAAGCTAAAAATAAGCAAAACAGTTCTAAAAATAGTCTAATGATCAAATACTGATAATCACACTAAATGAGACTAGAATCAACTGAAAAGTTACAAATAAGCACTATGTAATAAGCAGAAAAGCAATAGGACAGTTGCTAAGTGCACAGAAATGAAAGACTAATCAGCAATTTAGCAGCTGTTCTATAAGCCAATCTAGAACTTATTGGGGGAATCCAAAGGCAGCTACTAAAAGCTGATATTACAATCTTCTTATGTTCCAAAAATGCCTAAATTCTAACCTCAATAGCTACCCTAATTGAAGCCCAGATCAGATGCAAGTTAGAGTCCTATGGTATTGCAGCAGATAAGCAATTTGAGTTGCTGATGTGCAGTCTAGAATTAAGCTATCTATTAAGCTAATAAGTGGAATACCAGATTCTAATCTTAAAGCCTATTATGTATACTATATGAGGACCAAGAATCAGGGTCTCAGCTTATCTGGTTAAGCCCAGAATAAGCTGAGATCAGCTCCTAAAAACTGAGCCCTGCACATGAGACAGCAGATTGTGAAATTTTACGCTATCTTCCTCAAATCAGCACCAAATTAAACCAGCCTATAGATCCTATTTTAAGCCAACAAAGATGACTCAGAAAAGTCTAAATGGGGGTCCTAACAAGCTTGGCTTATGCAGGGCTTATAAAGGCAGATTAAGCTACTAGTTTTTTAAACTTTACTGATGCAAAACCTTAGAGAATCTCAAATCAACTTAACTTCAGATGAAATCAGCTAAATTACTCTTAATGGAGCTTGATCAAACTCAAACACATGGCAAATGAACAGTGCTACTTAGATTTACCCAAATTGACCTATGAAATAAACTTTAACCAAACAGCCCTTAACTCATCTGATTTGCAGATTTTTAAATTAACAGTCCTAATTAATCTATGAAACATAACACTAATAACCACTAATCTTATTTCAAACTTGAGAAGAGATTTTCAAAACAAAATAAGCTGTTAAATCAGCTTATGCTGATTTTGACTTTATATTTGACTTTAAGCTAATATGAGGAAAAATTAGAAACAATAAAACACTAATCACTAAGCTATTATCAATCATCAAAAGCAATATCAAAATGAGCAGAAAAAAAATCAAAATAAGCACTTACATAAAGAATTAAGCTGTTGACCAGATGTTGACTTCAATTACAAAACAATAAACTGAGTACAAATTAAGAACTGGAAATGAAAATTACACTAAGCTGAACAATAAGCAGAAATAAGCTACCACTACTACTACACTACCCTACTCCTAATACCTAATAACCTAACTACTAACTATCTAACTCCAATCCGTGAGTGAGTGGGCTCTATTTATAGCTGAGGAGGAAGCTTCTCGATCATCCATCTTGGCCCTTGGATCATCCCATCAATATAAACTTTAATATCAGCCCTAGGATCAAATGGTGATGTGTTCGGACCAATCAACGTGCTCAAATCCTCCACGCTGGCATTCCCTTGGTGTCAGCACCCTCTGACACGTGCGTCAGTGCTTCTAAAAGAACCAATCATTGGGTAATTTGAGGTAATTTGGGTGCACGGTAAAACTAGGGTTCATGCACAGTAGAAATTGGGGATAAAGGAAATGGCGCGTGTGTGTCTTTTTTTCATTTTTATTTGACCGGATTTAGTTATAAGAGTTTGACTGGATTTAAAGGCTGGGTCGGGTCTTGGGGTTTTATGGGCTGGATTTAATAAGTGGGCTGTGGGTATTAAGGTGGGTTGGTGGGTTTATTTAATATTGGACTTGGATAAATAATAGATCCGGGTATAAGGTTTAAGGATTTATGAAATCCGGATTTGAATTTAAGCATAGTTTTAAGATGAGGACTAAAAGTGTAAATTCTGAAACTCAAGGGACCTTTCTTGCCAAGTTTCTGAAATGTGATCCAAGGACTTCTTTTGTCAATTGATGATTCTTCAGGGTTGACTTTGACTTTTTAAGCATAATTACTTCCCCGGCTTCGGCTTTTGATACTCATTCCAAATCTCGTGCTCGGTTTCTCGGTTTTTGCTCGATTTTGTCCATATTCTTAAATATCCGTACTTGCACATAAACAAAAACAAAAACACACATATCTTTGGTATTTTGGTTAGTTTTTGGTCGTTTTGGTCTTAATTTGGTAAATAAAAGGTATGTGAATAAGCACATACCAATACTACTGCTAGGTATCGAAGATACTACTGCTAGAGTTAGTATTCTACTACATATTTGATAACTATATATAGTATGTTTGGATAATTACAGAATAGATACGAAAAGATTTATCTTGTATAGAAAGCTATTGTAACCAACTAGGACTCCTTAGTCTATAAAAGGAGGATCTAGGGTTAGAGTTTAGCACACGTATTATTGCTAAATCGATTCACTTCAAGGTTTTTGTAACCCTGTTACTTTTGAGTAACCGTATTAATATATTGAAGTGTTTGTTGAGAGAATTCAATTGTGCTTGATTGATTAATTCTTCTTAAGATTAAATACTTGATTCCGCATAGTATTTAATATTGGTTCAAGAACAGTTTCTATACTTATTGTTTTAGATCTATATCTAAGATAATTAACAAGATCAATAGCTCAACTGGGATCAAAAAAACCGAAGGAGGTTGGCAGCTCATCCTTTCGTCTAGAACAACCTTTATCCTTTGGACAAGTGGCAATAATAGTCAGAGCGCCGCCACTCCAAATTTTACGGGATTATGTCCCGCGCGTATCCTGGCAGTCAGAGCGCCGCCTCTACAGGTATCGAGGTTGGGTAGTATAAATACCCCCACCTCATTTACGATTTGTAACTAACCTTTACTATTAGCATTTACTCTCATTTATTGTCTTACCCTCCGGATTACCACAAATACTTACTCTCACGCCGGAGCTTGGTCTTGGGATAAAACCCAAGGCGAGTCTAACGTGCGTGTTTCTTGTGTATAGGTGCTTCGGGACATTGGCAAGTCTTCGTCCGAAGGATCTAGCTTCAGTTCTAACCGACCCCAGGTTTTTACTTCAACATTATATATTTTTTGTTATGCTTTTTGTTGTGTTAATCGCGTGTCACCTGGTTGATGTACCTTAACTGAAACCAATTCTAAGATCAAATATATCTAAAAGCAATACAAAGGCAGTTGATGACGGCCTACGCAGCCGAGGAAATTTGACCATTGGGATTCATTCATCAGATTACTGGGAATATTTGGGTAGTACGTTAGCAGCATATAAGGCTCTAATTATTATAGATCAGTGCTGGTGTTTTCTACATAAATCAATCTATTTTGGAGCCAACTCTTTGGCCTTAACCAGTCTTTAATTACCGGGCTATGGGACTAAATGTGGGCATCTCAATTAGTTAGGCCATTTCTATCTAGCTTCTTTCTTGCTAGTCTCTTTGCATCTCTATTTCATAGTTTCATGGTGTCCAGTCCGGTCCAATAAGGCCTCACTATTAACCCTTCACTGAGGACCATGCTAACCACTTTTCCTGGTATACTCGAATGGGTCGAGTATATGGAATTGGGCACCAAGTTTCCATTATGACAACTATAAAATATTAAGCAAAAAAACTGCATCTGCAGCATATAATAGAAATTTGATTAAACTATGTTAGAACCTAGAACAATCTTTATCACACACAAACTATGAATATCGAATGGTACTAAAGAGCAAGAGATGAGTATGATATAATATGTATGTCGAATGTATATTAATAAGAGATGAAGAACAATACAAAGAACACACACACACACTCCCACCTATACCTCTCTCAAGCACACCTGAAAATGAGGTAGGGAGTGTGTATTTATAGCCACTAAGTGACGCCCTAATGTCTTTGTGATGGGCTTCGGTTGGGCCTTGTTCCATGGATTGGACTTGTGCTTTTTTTTCTAATATTACGTGGACTATTATAACTAGACACTTAACTAGTTAACTTGGTCCAATCTATGTGCCCTTGACTATCCTATTACATTACACTCGACACAATACAAAATTGTATATTCGAAAATGACCATCACTTTATTTTTCAATGCTAACAAACTAGAAATGCCAACTTGACCTAAATTAACAGAGGAAAACTCTACATAAACCGTAAATTATGAACCGTTAATTACTTTGTAAGCGCGAATGTTGTAAATATATCTATTGGGGGTAAACTCCCCCGTCCGGGTTGGTCGCTCCAACTTGTCAAACGAACACATTTCATTTGATTTTGTACAGGTGTTTGGCAAAGCACCTGTTTGGGGTGATAATATGAACTAACTGTTAAGGCTTCGGTGTCATAAGCTTAGTGCAACCGTAATCTTTTTCATGAACATGTTTTTGATATATTGTCTTTGAAATATTGTGGTCCATGCATAACTTGTTTATTTAAACCTATAAACTCACCAGCTTTATGCTGACCCTTTTAGCGTGTATTCTCAGGTGTAGATCTTTACTTCATCACAATCTATTGTTGGAGGCGCTTGGCAAGGGCACAAACATAGGCTACTCTGATATATTTGGGACCAAATATTTATTTATATGGGCCTTATTTCCGCATCAAATTAAATGTTGTAAGCTGGTTTACTATGATAATGTAACTAATTTTTCTAAATGTATAAGGAAAATCCGTTCTCTTTACTTTGTGTTGTGATCCAATTTAGTAGCACCCCAGCGACATGTATGCTTCCGCTGGACCCGTTATAAATTGTTTTACTAATTACTGTATAAATCCATTTTTATAACCATTATTTTACAACCGTCCTACAAAATACTTTTGCTATCGCCCACAAACTGTATTACTCCTTTGAAAACTATCTTGACCGTCATTTTATAAACAAAACAATTAACACTATTAAACTTTAAGAAACATAATGTTATTTTGACTAAACCAAGCATTACATCATTAGTCCTCAATTATACATAGCCTGGCCACCTATGTCTAATTTCGGAAGAATCATGTTATGAATGGAATAGTCACCCTTAAACCTTACCTAAAAATAAACTTTTTATGGGCAAAACTTATAAGCCATTCATTGGCACTCGCCTCAAAAAGCACCGTAACCGAAGAAACTTTTAACTCAACCCTGTCTTGAAAAGCTAGCCCCATTTCATACCATGTTCCGAGCCAACAAAGTTGAATTCCTATCGTCAAGGTTCGCTGGAATTCTCAACGAGGTCCCGAGTTCACTTGGGAACGAGAAGACCAGATCCGTCAAAAGTATCCGCACCTCTTCACTGATACCACTCCAACGACCAACACTGACTCAATCAAGAGGACGAGATTCCTTTAAGAGTGGCAGACTGTAACAACCCGTAATTTTCAACGTCAACATTTAATTCTAAAGTCTAAATCATTACTTTTAAATTTACAAGAATACTTTTTACATATAACTTTTTAGTTAAATAAACGTAAAACTATAAATAACCCCCTTGTGCACTAGGACTTAGGCTATATTTAGTCCACAACATTCCAGTACCTTGCTCCTACTCCGGTTCACAATTTTAAAACCCTAAAACAATTTCCTTTTCTTTATTTACTTACGGTTGTCAATTCAACAAACGCTTTTCGCCATTTAAATTTAACACCCGATATACCCAATACTCCCAACAATTATTTCTAACTCATTTTTATACTTCCTAAATTATTACCAAAGTTCTAAAAATATTTTCTTACGCCTAATGTAATTTCTTTATTCCTTACGTTTAATTATGTATAACTTACATTAATCACCAAACTAATAACCAATACCTATTTTTAATACTCAATACACTCAATATACACATTCAACATAAAAACTAAATCTATTACTCCCATTTTCTTGTATTGCCCCCCTTCCCTTGTTACCATAACAATATGTAGACAATATTTCCACCAACATTTAATGCTAGACCAAGAGCCCAAAAACATGGAGATGAAATACTTAGTTTTTGGAGGCTTGACTAATCTTTTGTCCCCCCCCCCTCCTACTCGGCCACAACCATAATCACAAGCCACCTTTGAACTTTGACCCACTATTAAGACTTTGAAAAGTCCTTAGTATAAGTATGCATATGTAAGTATCATTTTCTTACCCTAGTTCAAGAAGACAAAAAATATATATCACCTCTCATCTCACAACATACAAGTCGACACACATTAAGGAGCAAGGAGGAAGGAAAGCTTGTTGGGTTAAAATCTAGTGTCATTAGAGTATTCTAGTAAGGGTTTGGAAACACCAATCTTGGGTTAATCAAGTGCATTACATTCTCAACACACTAATCTCCTTTTGTAAGTAAACTTTACATTGCTAAACTTCATACTTTTCATATCATAATGCTAGTTCAAGTGTATATACTTAGTTTATCACTTTGTACATGTTAATCAAAACCTTGTAACCACAATAATCTTTTAACAAATGGTTGTGTTTTTAAACAAGTTTTTATCATAAGTAAACTAGTTGGTAAAAATCTCAACAAGAAAGTGATGATAAACATCATATATATATATATATATACTAGTGAACTTGTAATTTTAACCATCCTTGAAGATCATTTACAATCATGAAAAATGGACTCTTTAATATTGCTAAGTTTAGTGTTAGATCACTATTGATATGTTGAGAAATTGGTGGTGAACTAGGATTAGTTTTGGAGTTGTTGTTAAGTGGCTATGCTAACTAGAAGGCTAGGAAAAAATATTTTGACACTTTTAGAAAGCAATCTGTCCCATTCTACCTCCTACAGAAAACTCAGTAGCTTGGTGACAAGTTTAGGCTAGAAATATAGAAAATAGACTCAATAAAGAAAACGTAGCCGCTTGAATGAGTTAAAAAGGGCTTAAAACGAAAAAGATACGTTAGTTTTAAGTTATGCGACGAAAACTAAATTTTCTGAAAATTTTAGAAGCTGTTAGGAATTTTGAGTGGTGAAAACTGAGGTTAAATGATAACTAGACTAGCCAAGGCCTTAGAAATCCGATAGTATACTTAAATACCTTCACGGGGATAGGTAAAACTTAAGAAACGGAGCTACGACGAAAAAGTTATGGCCTAAAGAAGATTACGACGACATATAGGTTTGACAGCTTATTTTTGCTATTAGAAAAAGCTGATGGAATTGTGTAAAGTGGATTTTGGACACTTTATGGTGTATTTTGGCTAAAATGACGTAAACGAAGATGGTAGAACATTATGTATACTTATTAGGCGCGTTAGAGATTTTCAAAATACCTATTAACAAGACGACTAAAGTTTGATCACGAGAGTAACAAGTTACGTTTTCTAAAAAGGGTGATTTTCTAAATAAAAGATCACATTGACGCAACTACATTTTTGACGATAAACATGTACAAGTGATAAAGTAGAGTATGAACTTGCGTGCATGACCTTGTTTTCGAACCTAAGACATGTGCATTATTTAGGTCGCGATTAGAGCTATCGGACTTAATTTACCGTTTACCAAAATTACCATCCGAGATTTGCTTTATTGAGGTGAGTTTCATAGCCCCACTTTTTACTGTTTTACTATTCGATTTGAAATACTTGGGGTGGGAATACATTGCTTGTTTTTATATATGGACACAAGTGTATTAAACATTTATTGATTGCCTAAGTTGTTGTCGTTTGCCATAAATTCCCCACTATCATGAACCGTTAATTACTTTGTAAGCGCGAATGTTGTGAATAGATCTATTAGGGGTAAACTCCCCCGTCCGGGTTGGTCGCTCCAACTTGTCAAACGGACACATTTCATTTGATTTTCCACAGGTGTTTGGCAAAGCACCTGTTTAGGGTTATAATATGAACTAACTGTTAAGGCTTCGGTGTCATGAGCTTAGTGCAACAGTAATCTTTTTCATGAACATTTTTTTGATATATTGTCTTTGAAATATTGTGGTCAATGCATAACTTGTTTATTTAAACCTATGAACTCACCAGCTTTATGCTGACCCTTTTAGTGTGTATTCTCAGGTGTAGATCTTTACTTCAGCACAATCTATTGTTGGAGGCTCTTGGCAAGGGCACATTCATAGGATACTCTGATATATTTGGGACCAAATGTTTATTTATATGGGCCTTATTTCCGCATCAAATTAAATGTTGTAAACTGGTTTACTATGATAATGTAACTAATTTTTCTAAATGTATAAGGAAAATCCGTTCTCTTTACATTGTTTTGTGATCCAATTTAGTAGCACCCCAGTGACATGTATGCTTCCGTTGGACCCGTTTTGGGGGTGTTACCGTAAGAGATATCGGGTTTTCTGTTGTTGACTAGTTCATATGGGGTTTTATTGAATCTTGGATGGATTAGCGAATGGTTCTGAGTTAAACAAGCAGTGGCAACAGCATCAGCCCATAAGAATAGGGGTACACTAGAATAAATCAGCATCGTGCGAGCAGCTTCCACAAGAGTTCTATTTCTTCTTTCAACTACCCCGTTCTGCTGTGGAGTTCTAACAACAGATGTCTGGTGAGTGATTCCAGTATCTTCAAAGTAAGTTCTTAACTCCTGGTTAGTAAATTTTGTGCCATTGTCTGTTCTTACGATCCTTACTGGAGCTTGAAGTAGGACTTGAATTCGCTTCAGAAAGGTGATGATGATGCCTGGTGCTTCATCTTTTGACCTTAGAAACTTTACCCCTGTATATCTTGAATAGTCATCGATGATAACAAGAATATACTTCTTCCCATTAATGCTTTCAACTCTCATTGGGCCACATAAGTCCATGTGCAACAGATGCAACTTATCTACCGAACTGGGTACGGTTTTAGGTTTATATGTTGCCCTTTTGCTTTTTCCTTGTTCACAGGATGGACATAGGTGATCTTTGGTGTATTTGAACTTTGGGAGACCGTTGACGATGTTGTCTTTGGCTAACTTGTTGATGGTGTCAAAGTTGAGATGGGATACTCGTCTATGCCACAACCAGGACTTAGTTTCGCAAGCTCTTGTCATAAGACAAATTGGTGATGAAGAGGCCATTTGGTTTATGTCGATAGCATATCGATTGGTGCCACGATTCCCAGTTAAGAGATCATCTTCAACCAAATTTCTAACGAAGCAAGTGTTTCTCCTAAATGCAACCTCTAAATCTGCGTCACAAAACTGTCTGACTGAAAACAAGTTGTGTCCCAACCCTTCGACGTAGTAAACCCGAGTGATTAAGTAATTTCCAAACTGAAGATCTCCATAACCCAAAATAGCTACTACATGATCATTTCCAAAGCGTATAGTTCCCATGAACTTCCATACAAAGTTGATCAGCAGCTTTAGATTCCCGGTCATGTGCTTGGAGCAACCCGAGTCGACAATCCAAAGACATATTTCGATAACCTGCCAAGAACAGATGATTTTGCATTTGGAAACCGTTTAACATTTGGTTCTATGGGGTTAGGGGTAACAAATGAATCACACTCATAGAAGGTTTCTACTAGTTCTTTTGGAACCGCTTTTAATTTGCCATTCACGAGTATGAATTCTCTACCCGTAGGTTTCCATACGTACAACTTAAGATAGTTCCTAGGCAATATGCTACTAATGGTTGACCTACATCCTGCAATTAATCTTTTAACATATCTAGATCTAGCACTAGTTCCTGGAGGAACATCTTTTTGTTCAAGCATGGCATTCACATTCACATTCTTGGAAACTGTTAGGAATTAAATATTCATGAAGTACAAGTATCGGGAAATACTCTAATTATGATACTACTGCTAGTTGAAGATCAAGGTACTGCTAGAGCAAGAAAGGTACTGCTAGTACAAGTTCAAAGGTACGGTTAGTGCAAAATAGTACTGCTGGTCAGTGAGTCATCCTGCTGCTAAGAGGATAAGATTGAAGAAGATATTATTTATGTGAGTCACTCTTATACAAAAATAATATCTAGATATGTTCTCAGTCAACAAGTTGGTGCATGTGCTTTCATTAATTCATTTGAACAACTTGAAAGACATCAACTTCTATACGTTATCTCAACATGACTTTTGTAAGACAAGACGTAAAGCAATATTGTAAAAGATCTCTTGGACTATAAAAGAGATCTTAGACTAGTGATTTTATATGCATGTATGTGTTAAACCAAGAACTCATAACTGTTAGAACATAGAACAAACAAAAACAATATCACAAATCATAAGAACATAAGATTCAAGGTTTTGTAACCCTAGTGATAGTGAAGATCACTCGTATTATTTTGAATAATATTGAATCGTTTGGTGATAATCTTTATGTGTTCATTGCTAACTAACAAACATAACAATTCCATTTCCATAACATACACAACCTTCTAAGTGTGGTTGAGTGAATTCCGCGCACTTAATCATATTAACACAACATATCATTACACACAAAGAACAAAAGGTTTAACCACCTTAACCGTGTGTCGAACCTTAGCAAATGGTATCAGAGCCCAGGCTGATATAGTTGTTTTTGGAAGAAACAGAAATGGATGTACAAGATGTTCAAACAAATGTTGCTGCAAAGTTGCCCATGATCAAACCAAACGAGTTTGAGTTATGGAGGATGAGAGTTGAGCAATATTTTATGGTTCAAGATTATGCTCTTTGGGATATAATTCAGTATGGTGATTCCTTCACTTTAGGCTATTCAGATGTTCTTGTTGAAGGGAAAATAGTTAGAAAAAGAAATACTGGACCAGTTTCCAATGATGAAAAGATACAAAAGAGAAATGATCAGAAAGCAAGAAACTTGTTGCTTATGACCATTCCTGGTGAGCAGATGCTATCTTTTAGCAAATATCTTGACGCAAAAACTCTTTTTGAAGAGATTTGAGCATGGTTTGGTGGTAATGAAACTACCAAAAAGACACAGAAGACATTACTAAAGCAACAATTTGAAAACTTTACTGCTTTTAGTAATAAGTCTCTTGATAAGCTATTTTCAAGACTACACAAGCTTGTCAGTCAGTTAACTGTGTTGGGTGTTGAGACAGAGAAGGAAGATCTTAACATGAAGTTCTTGAAAAGTCTACCTGATGAATTCCATACTCATGTTATTGTCTGGATGAACAAACCAGAAATTGAAACAATGAAACTTAATGATTTGATCAACAACTTTAAAATTGTTGAACAAAGTCTAAAGAGGGGTGGAAATTATGGTACTAGTTCTGGGAATGCTGCACTCTTATCAGTTCCTAGTGTTAGTCATTCAGAAGAGGTAGATGAAGTTGAAAGTGTTTCTAATGCTACTTATGGTGGTCCTTCTGCTAGTTTACAAAAGGATATTGCTGGACTTAGAGATCCAACATTTTATGCCTTTATAACCAGTCAATCTAGTGGTTCTCCTCTAAATCATGAAGACCTTGAGCAGGTAGATGGTGATGATTTGGAAGAGATGGATATTAAGTGGCAAGTTGCTTTACTTAGCATGAGGGCTAAGAAGTTTTGGCAGAAAACTAGAAAGCAAATTACCATAAATGGTAATGATACTGCTGGGTTTGATAAGAAGAAAGTGGAATGTTTTAAGTGTCATAAGTTGGGACACTTTGCAAAAGAATGTAGAAGCCCAAGGAAGCAGGATAATAGGAACACATGGTATAAGCAAGAGAGGAATAAGGAAGTACTGGTGGAAGAGCCAAAGGCTATGCTGGCTATTGATGGTATTGGTTATGATTAGAGCTCTATGGCTGATAAAGAGGAAGCACCACCAAATGCTGCTCTTATGGCCATTGAATTTGCTCTAATGGCCTTTTCAGAGTCAGAGGTAGATACCATTCCTACTTGTACTAATTCATGTCCTAATCTTAAAAATTATGAAGACATTAAAAAGAGATTTGATGCTTTTAGAGAAGAGTTAATTGATGCCCTTCATAATTTAGTTAATCATAAGAGGTGTGTAGGAGTTTTAGAAAAACAAATCCAACATTTTAAAAAGAATGAATCTACGTTTACTGATGACTTAAATGCTTTAAAAAGAGGAATAGCATTTAGAGATGAATTACTTAATGATCAAAGTAAACGTTTATCTGAAGTCAAAAATGAAAAAGAAAATGTTAAGGTTACTATAGATACTTTAGCTCATGCCTCAGAAGGAATGAATAAGATTTGGGAAGCTCAGGTAATTGATAAAGCTAATTCAGGTGTAGGTTACAAAACTGTCCCTCCACCATATAGAGGTGTTCCTTCACCTCCAGGTGTTGACCTAGCACATACAGGTTTAGCTGAGTTTCAAGAACCAATCATGGAATATGGTTCTAAGGCTAGTAAGAGTCTTAAGGTAGAAAAGATAAGTAAAAGTTTAGATAAAACTTTACTTTATCAGGACAAGGTGTCCTTTGTTAAGAAAGGAGAAACTATAGTTGTTGAGGATTGTACAACTGATAATGATGATGAAGAAAATCAGGTTATGTCTAAACCTGTAGTGGTTAAGAAAGTAGGAACAAAGGTTCCTAAGATAGTCAATCACAACACTAACAGGCCTAAGAACAATGTTAAACATGTTAGGCAATCAGTTAGATATTGTGAACAATATAGAACTACTAACAAGCCCAAAGGCAACCAAAGGAATTGGAATGGCCTTAAGTATCACCAACTAGGTGATGACTTTGCTTTTTATAACAAAGCTTGTTATACATGTGGTAGTTTTGACCATCTTGCAGCTTTCTGCAACCAATGGATATCTGGTTATGAAAACAATAGGGTGAACTACAAAAGGCAAACTCCTCAAACTCACTTTCACTCTAACACTCATAGAACAAAGCCCAGAACAGTCTCAAACAAGTCTGGACCAAAAGGTCCTGCTAGCACAGACAAAAAGGTACTGCCAGTACAAATAGAAGGTACGGGTAGAACAAAAGGTACGGTTAGACCATTGATGACTGTTAACCCAAAACCAACAGCTAAGGATGCAAAAACAACTTTCAAACATGCATCTACAACTGTTCTAAGGCCCATTCAAACAAAGGCAGTGGTCTATAAACAAATTTGGAGACCAAAGAGTTCAACTACAAAGTTAGCAGACTCTGCTGCTAAGCATGTGGTTCACTCTGCTGCTAAGGGAAAAAGGGCAAATGCTGTTAAGGCCTCAGCATGTTGGATTCTCAAATCCAATGTTGCATCAACTGTTCTCAAAAGATTTCACTTCATTGATGCAAGAGGCAGATCCAAGTCAGTAATGGCTTGGGTCCCCAAAGAAAACTAACACTCTTATTTGTGTGCAGGAACATTCAATTGATAATCAAGAGGATCAAGGATACTCAGATAGTGGATGTTCAAGGCACATGATAGGCAACATGTCTTATCTTTCAGATTTTCAATCATTCAATGGAGGATATGTTACCTTTGGAGGTGGTTTTCGTGGCAAAATTTCTGGTAAAGGTACAATCAAAACTGGAAATTTAGATTTTGAAGATGTGTACTATGTGCAAGAGCTTAAGTATAATCTTTTTAGTGTCTCACAAATGTGTGACAAAAAGAACAATGTCCTCTTTACTGACACTGAATGTCTTGTTCTCTCTAAGGACTTTAAGATGCCTGATGAAAGTCAAGTGCTTCTTAGAATTCCTAGAAAGGCCAATATGTACAGTGTTGATATGAAGAACATTATTCCTAAAAAGGATTTAACTTGTCTTGTAGGAAAGGCCACATTGGATGAATCAATGTTATGGCATAGAAGGCTTGGTCATATTAATTTCAAAACCATAAATAAGATTGTCAAAAATGGTTTGGTAAGAGGTTTACCTCAGAAATGATTTGAAAATGATCAAACATGCATTGCTTGTCTAAAAGGCAAACAACACAAAGCCACTTGTAAGCCCAAGATTTTTAACTCTATCAATCAACCATTGTTTATGCTTCATATGGACTTATTTGGACCTGTTTCAGTAAGGAGTATGCAACATAAGAAATATTGTCTAGTTATTACTGATGACTATAGCAGATTTACATGGGTTTTCTTTCTATTTTCTAAGGATGAGACATCAAGCACCCTTAAGACTTTCATAACAAAAATAGAAAACCTAGTAAGCAAGAAAGTAAAAGTCATTAGATGTGATAATGGGACAGAATTCAAAAATAGAGTTATGGATGATTTCTGCAAAGAAAAAGGTATTAGGAGAGAATATATTGTTGCTAGAACTCCACAACAGAATGGAGTGGCTGAAAGAAAGAATAGAACACTAATTGAAGCTGCTAGAACAATGTTAGCTTATTCTAAGCTACCTATAATCTTTTGGGCAGAGGCAATCAACACTGCTTGCTATGTTCAAAACAGAGTTTTAGTTGTACAGCCTCACAATAAGACATCATATGAACTTTTTAATGGTGGAACTCCTGCAATAGGATTTCTTAGACCTTTTGGATGTCATGTGACAATTCTCAATACCTTAGACCATTTAGGAAAATTTGATGGTAAAGCAGATGAAGGTTTCTTAGTTGGATATTCTCTTGTTATCAAAGCTTTTAGAGTTTATAACTTAAGAACTAAGAAAGTACAAGAAGAACTACATGTGGAGTTTTTAGAAAACAAATCCAATGTAGTAGGTCAAGGACCAAAATGGATATTTGATCTTGAGTATCTAACCAATTCTATGAATTATATACCTGTTGTTGCAAAAACTATTAATTTTTCAGGTTCACAAGCAACAAATGAGGCAGAGTTAGAGAAAGATCAAAATGATGGCACAATGCCAATATGGACAAATGCAAGTGTGGAATCAACTTCAACAAATGATGTATCTTCTTCTAGTAAAGCTACAGGAGATGTTGAAGATGTCAACAAGGATGATGGAACAAAAGAACAACTCAATATTTCAAATGTTGATGGTACTGCTGAGACAGAGCAAGGTACTGCTAGTACTTATAAAGGTACTATTGGTACATTTGGAGGTACGGCTAGTTCATTTGAAGATACTGCTGGTCCTTCAAACTCAAAAGATGCAGAGTTCCAAGAAGATGAAGTGGATTTGGGTAATCTTCCACCATCTTATCAAGTTCCTTCTACACCACACACAAGGATTCACAAAGTCCACTCCCTGGATAATGTGATTGGAGATGTACAATCCGGTGTGAAGACAAGACAACAATTGATGTCTTCAGACCAACAAGGGCTTCTTGATGCCCTTTATGCTTCAAAACAGCATGAGTTTTCAAACTCTTGCTTGTTTGTATGTTTTCTCTCACAAGATGAACCACAGAATATTCTTAAAGCCCTTGATAATTCAAGCTGGGTAGAGGCTATGCAAGAAGAGCTTCTTCAGTTTAAGATTCAAAAGGTTTGGGTGCTAGTTGATTTACCTAGGAATGCAAAGGTGATTGGCACTAGATGGGTTTTTAAGAATAAAAGGGATGAAAGGGGCATAGTGATTAGGAATAAGGCTAGATTAGTAGCCCAAGGGTACACACAAGAAGAAGGGATAGACTATGATGAGGTTTATGCTCCAGTACCAAGGATTGAGGCAATTAGGTTGTTTCTAGCTTATGCTTCATTTTTAGGCTTCACAGTCTACCAAATGGATATCAAGAGTGCATTTTTATATGGTACAATTGAAGAAGAGGTGTATGTTTCACAACCTCCAGGCTTCATTGACGTTGACCATCCAAACAAGGTGTACAAAGTAGTGAAAGCTCTATATAGCCTACATCAGGCACCAAGAGCTTGGTATGCAACACTTGCTTCCTACTTATTGGAGAATGGATTTCAAAGAGGGAAGATTGATCAGACACTTTTCATCAAACAGCACAAGAAGGATCTTCTGTTAGTGCAGGTGTATGTGGATGACATTATCTTTGGATCTACAAGGAAGGAATTGTGTTTAGAATTTGAGAAGCTTATGCATGATAAGTTTCAGATGAGTTCTATGGGTGAACTCACATTCTTTTTGGGTTTTCAAGTTAAGCAATCATCTGAAGGCATATTTATTGGTCAAGACAAATATGTTGCAGAGATACTTAGAAAATTTTAATTTGCTGATTCAAAAGTGGCAAGCACTCCAATGGACTCTGAGAAGCACCTTCTGAAAGATGAAGATGGAGAGAATGTAGATGTGCACACTTACAGATCTATGATAGGCTCTTTGATGTACCTTACATCATCTAGACCTGATATCATGTTTCCTGTTTGTGCTTGTGCAAGATTTCAATTAACTCCAAAGGTTTCTCATTTAACTGCAGTCAAGAGAATTTTTAGATATCTCAAGGGTCAACCAAGGTTGGGTATATGGTATTCTAGAGAATCTCCTTTTGACTTGGTAGCATTTTCGGATAGTGATTATGTTGGTGCTAGCTTGGACAGAAAGTCAACAACTGGAGGATGTCAATTCCTTGGGTGTAGACTTGTCTCATGGCAGTGTAAGAAGCAAACGATTGTGGCTAATTCAACAACTGAAGCTGAATATGTAGCTGCTGCAAGTTGCTGTGCTCAAGTTCTATGGCTTCAAAACCAACTTCTTGACTATGGGTACAATTTCTTAAACACTGTTATTCATATTGATAATAGTAGTACAATTTGTATTATTAGAAATCCAGTGCAACATTCTAAAACAAAACACATTGAAATTAGACATCACTTTATTAGAGATTTCAATGAGAAAAGATTAATTTAAGTAATGAAAATTGCTTTAGAACATAATTTTGCAGATCTACTTACAAAAGCTTTTGATGTTGGAAGGTTTCAGTACTTTGTAGCAAGTATTGGAATGCTTAATCTTTGAATTTTTCAAATAATGGGTTTATGTAAATAAATCTTTGTTGGTACTGCTGGATTTATAAGGTACTGCTAATGTATCATAAGGTACTGCTAAGCACACAATGTGTTGCTAGTACAAATGTAAATTGTGTTATTCATACGGTTAGTCCTATGTTTATTCTAATGCAAGACAAGTACTTTGTACATTGTTCTTTTTGTTTTAGACTAACTTTTTCAGGTATGAATATGTGAACACAAAGGAGATTTCAAGTGAAATGGAAGCAGCAGAATGCTTATCCAGCTGCTAACATGTTTAGGTTTATGATGGACTGAGTTTGGGAATTCAAAACTCCTTAAAACTTCTTTCTTGAAATCTAGTTATGATATTTCACATTGAATTGATGACTTAGTTGATCAGATAGTAACTGATGCAACTCACTTTCTATCATTTTATACTTTTAAGTATAATGTGCAAGTCTGAGGACATCTGATAGAAAGAACAGCTAGTAAAAGTGAATCTAACACTTGTGTTAGAGGCAACAATTGCTATGAGCTGGAAACCCTGTCAAGAAAGCCTTTTGAATAGGTTTATCTTCACACAGGCAGTTATTTATAACTGAAAAACATTGGTTCTCACACAACCAGAGGTTGCTTTAAACCGAAATGTTGATTAAGTGTCTGTTATACACTTGATCCCTTCAAAATGGTTGAAAGTAGTATGATTTTTCAATTCTAAAATCATGAACATACTACTAAGTCAAATGATTTCTTAAACAAGGATTTTCAAGAGATTCACAAAAACCATCCATTGATGGATCATGAATCAAAATGTCCACTGATTCACCTCTCATAGGAGTTAACACACCTAGAAGTGATGATGGCAGTAACTTAAACTCTTAAGGAATTGATGGCTTCATGTACAACATTGTCTGACAACAAGTTCTATTTGATGGATCAGATGATAAGGAAAGATATTTTGGTACATAGTGAGATCTTCCAAACAAGGGGAGGATAAATTTTATTTGCTTCAGGGGAGGTAACAATCTCAGGGGAGGAAATAATAACCCAGAAAAAGGAAGAAAAACTCAATGTTATGGAAGGAGAAGACAAGAGCATACAAGATGATGAGGAGGTTGAAAATGACAAGAACATTCCAAAGGAGAAAGTTCTATCTAGGTCAAACGAAGAAAAGTTTCAATTTCACTTCAAAGACATGCTAGTTAGATGATTTCACTTGTTGAAACAAGCATCCAAGATACACAGCATCATTGCCTCTTATAATTCCTCCATCCAAGGAAATTGCACCATCTTTTAGTCCAAGATTGGAGCAATGTTTTGATATTGCTAAAGTCAAAAGAAGAACAAAGCAGATTAGTTCAGAATAGAAGAATAGTTCAGATTCATGAAGTGTTTGAAAGATCTTCACAAGTCCTCATTTAATTCAGAAAAACATGTTTGAAATGGTTCACATGTTTAGGGGAGGATTGTTAGGAATTAAATATTCATGAAGTACAAGTATCGGGAAATACTCTAAGTATGATACTACTGCTAGTTGAAGATCAAGGTACTGCTAGAGCAAGAAAGGTACTGCTAGACCAAGATCAAGGAAGGTACTGCTAGTACAAGTTCAAAGGTACGGTTAGTGCAAAATAGTACTGCTGGTCAGTGAGTCATTCTGCTGCTAAGAGGATAAGATTGAAGAAGATATTATTTGTGTGAGTCACTCTTATTCAAAAATAATATCTAGATATGTTCTCAGTCAACAAGTTGGTGCATGTGCTTTCATTAATTCATTTGAACAACTTGAAAGACATCAACTTCCATACGTTATCTCAACATGACTTTTGTAAGACAAGACATAAAGCAATATTGTAAAAGATCTCTTGGACTATAAAAGAGATCTTAGACTAGTGATTTTATATGCATGTATGTGTTAAACCAAGAACTCATAACTGTTAGAACATAGAACAAACAAAAACAATATCACAAATCATAAGAACATAAGATTCAAGGTTTTGTAACCCTAATGATAGTGAAGATCACTCGTATTATTTTGAATAATATTGAATCGTTTGGTGATAAACTTTATGTGTTCATTGCTAACTAACAAACATAACAATTCCATTTCCATAACATACACAACCTTCTAAGTGTGGTTGAGTGAATTCCGCGCACTTAATCATATTAACACAACATATCATTACACACAAAGAATAAAAAGGTTTAACCACCTTAACCGTGTGTCGAACCCTAGCAGAAACATTATCATCAGAGATATTTTTAGATAAAGATTTCTTGCACATTAAACAAACAGAGTCATTACATGCACTAGAAACAGTACTTTTAACATTACATCCAGATGACATATGTTTCTTATTAGAAGGTGATAAATTCCTAGGGTGTTCTTCTACTTCTTCATTTTTTTTTCTTGCATATACTCTCAGAGATAGGAGAGACTGTAAGATACCGTAAAAATCCATCGTAATAATCTTCATTGATTAATGATAACCTCAGATTACCATTTAATAAAACCCATTTTTATGGGGAAATTAAAATTTTTCTTGATATATTATTTTCACCACGTCACGATATCACAACAGTTATCAAATGACGACCCTAGTTCACGACGTGTATTACAGAACATACTTACTTCACAACAACTAATAGTTCACAAATCGCAAAACTCACTAATTACAAATCATGGTTAAAATTAATAAAACTATAACATAAATTACATTTGTCACTAATTATATTTTTCACTAATCACAAATTACTTCTCCCTAACTACAAAACCAAGCGGGCCACATGAACTGTCCAAGCCCACCTCGCAGCCCACTGTTCCAAGCCCAAACTCCAAACCCAATCTTCCCTTTATGATTTTATGTGTAATCGACATTTCACAACCCTCCAAAATACGACTCGTTCTCACCATCCTTAAATACGACACGCCTATATTTTTGCACCACCCCATTCAAATTTCACTAATTATGATTAATACAAAAATCGCACTTTCACTAATTACAACTTACCTCAATGCAATCTCACTAATTACTATTTAATTTTCACTAACTACATTTAACCTACACAAACTATATTACTTTTCCACTATTACAAACCAACCGGATCTAAGTTATACAGCCCTTAAATTCGTTCAGCCCATTTCAGCTCTCACACGTTACACCGGCCCAACACCTAAGTCACTTTTCTTTTAATTCCATGCAATGTTCGATCTCACCACCCCTCCAAACAGCCCTCGTTTTCTCATTGTTTTTAAACACGACGTGCTAATATTTTTACACCATCTCATACACCACCCACTAGGTTTCATGAGTGCCGAATTCCAGATTTGCAAGTCGCGGCTTACTATGATTTTGAAGGCCCATTTTTTCGTCCCAAAACTATTTATACGAATAGACAAAAACTCCAAAACTCGACTATTCTGAAACCCGATTTTTACTATATCCCACATGTGATATTTTAAACAATATACAAATCGTAGAACGAGTATAGGGCAGCAGGAAAGGGTTGTGAGTTGCTAGTCCATTCTTGGTACTAGTTGGAAAAGAAAACATATATATATATATATATATATATATATATATATATATATATATATATATATATATATATATATATATATATATATATATATATATATATATATATATAAGCAACAACTAAGATAAGATTTTCTATTCTACCTTATCTAGCATAAAAATCTTGAAATGTCAGGGAAATCACTTAGGTGTCCACTCTCCTACAGTAAAGATCAATAATTTAGTTTGGGGGTAAAATAGTCCACGAACGTGTGTAATCTCCCTATATATCATATTCCTCTCTAGCCACTTTGCCTTGCTTACACTTCACTCATTTCACTCTCACAAGACACCTTAAAACCCCAGAAAGAGATGTCACCCATTTGGAAACAAACGGGTTAAAGAAAACCACACTCAAAAACGTAACTCGAACCTAGCGAGACTACTGTCTTTGTTCTTGTGCTTCCCTCGACTTCCACAGCTGTCTTTCACCACCTTTGAAAGGTGAAGTAAGTGCCTAATACCCTCTTCTGTTTTCAATTCCCACGTACACAACTCACACATGCATACTTCTCATATATGCATTCGAACGCATCATGTGCCTAATACGTTTATGTTACTTGAATAAATTGCATGAAACCCATATGTATACAACTTTCACAGAAGACGAGTTAGAAATCATTCACACCCTAGTATACGTTAATAATGTCATTCCATGCACCATTCTTTAATTCATTCGAACACATATCAACCTCATACTCACATGTATAAGCATGGAGGAAACTCTTAGATATATTCTAAAATCCATACATGCATCATTTCTTAATTATTCGAACGTTTACATAATTATATGCCATTTTACACTCGTTATTTTATGTTAACCACAAAGGGTAGCCAACCTCCACTGTGGAAGGTTCGGAAGTCTCGACCCACCTCACTTTCACGTTTAGAACTTTAGATGCATGCTTCACTCGAACGTATATACATTCATTTCATGCAAACCTTACATCCCAAGTACAAACTAAAACTGGGAAAGGCTAAAAATATGCTAAGTGTTGGGTCCATATGAAACAGCCCCACGTCGCCTAGAAAATAACCCAAAATCTCACGAACCAACTTAATGACTGTACGCTATTTTCATACGACCCAATAGAACTCCCAACTAGCTACCATTTTCGTTTAAACATCACGTAAAAATAATCGAGTACGACCCTTTAAAACAGCCCAAGCAAATCGTACAAATCACTTTTGAAAACCATTAAAACTAGCGAAGTGAGTTTTACAACCCACTGAACTGTTTTGTAAGCTATAAATAATCTGGCTTCTTGACACTTTCATATGTGAAATAAAATGATAAAAATAATCACTTTTGATATGCCAAACCTCCTCAAAAACCCACGAGCTAAAAACAACTAATGGGCTAGCCATTTTGCTCGTTAAAGGCCCATTTGTAGGAAAAATAAGCAAACAACCAAATAAGCTGTTAAAATAAGCTTCTTTTGCCTTGAATATAACTCAGAAAAACTCGCCATCTTTTTCCTCACCATTTTGACACTTTTGGACTAAAAAATGTAACGCGATCTAACTTAAGGGACTGAAACTGTCAAACTGAGAAACTTATGGACTGAAGCTGTGAAAACAGTTTATAGAGGACCTAAATTGACATATCATTGAACTCCAAGCCTTATATGGAAATATGGACAAATATTGGACTATTATGGACTATGGACATAACCAAGGACTAACGACGTAACGCAAGCACAGTTAGGGTAAAAAGTATAAAACTGGGAAAGAGCAAGGACCAATTAATTACACTTGACATTCTTATTTTATTTTCTATTTTTCACCCCTCACTTCATATGCATTTTACATTTTAGTTATGCATTATTTAGTATTCGTTATTTATTATAACTAGGAATTTAGCGATTCACTTTGCATATCATTTCAGCATATTTTGAGAAGATAATATTTTGAGTCGAGTGACATAAGAATCAAGATAATATCATATATGATATTATATTTTTAACTTGAGGCATTTTAAGCATATCACACTCATATCACCGATCAAATCGTTATACGATTTCTCATTTCCACATTCGTTATTAGTAGTAAGTTAGACTCTTAGACTTCGCTTATATTCAGGTCTCGTATTGAAGAAGTTTTCGTGATCGTTTACTTGATCTTATAATTTCGTCTTGTCAGATACGCTCCAGGTGAGTCGTGGCCCCTACTTTTAACACTTGTTTTTAATAACTCTTTTGGGGGAGATACATGCTTTAACTGTTTAAGTTACTTATATATTTTGAAAACTCTCATGACTTGCTTGAAACCATCAACTATGCTTTACGTGTTTGAATCACCCTTGAGAGGAATATATGTTCTTTATATGTGCAAATTGCTTGCTTAGCTTAAACACTGAATTTGAAAGACAACATTTTTAAACTACTTGATGTAACATGATACTGAGACTTATTGTATGCATTCATATAACAAATGAATGTACTGTTACTTCGCTACGATATTTCTACATTCCAACTGGAAATAATTGCCAAGACCAGAATACGTATATTTTATGAACCCTGAGACCTATATTGCCTAAGTTTACTTTATTGCCATAAAGTCCCTCGATCATGAGCCATTAATCACTGCGGTGAGCGCGAATATAGTGAACAGCTTCGAAACTTGTTAGAGGTTGACAACCTATCCCACTAAATACTTTGACGGAATGCCTTATGGTTAGTCGTATTTAGTCGTGATGCACTATATTTGAGAAAAATAGGAATTGGCAAATCACCTATTACATGAGGGCTAAAACACCCATCAGTAACCCTGATGGGACACCTCCGTTTTACGGTAAATTGTTAACGTTTTGCGTGTCATGAGGCTTAGGGCAATATAACATTATGAATATATGAATGTTTCATATATATTAGGATACAGCTGTATTTAGTAACCACCACTCCACACTGATAGATTTCAGACACTAGATTAATATTTTCACTATGTGTTATGATTATGAATCATGTACTTGAACCTTAGTTGTTATCATATGTGATTTAATTGTGAATTCTACAAAAGACAACCCAAATTGCCTGGTATATCGTTACAATTAAAAGTTGACCCAACATTCTATTTCAAGCGTATAACAACTTAGCTCATCTTCATTTATAACTTGAAACTTATGATTCTGGAGATCATACAGGATTTTGCTTGTGGATTTTTATTCAACACAACTTGTTATTTATTTCATGAAGAACTATTATTTATTTCGATAATCACTATACACCTTTTAATTTCATTGAAAGAAAGTTATTCTCTATCAAACTCCACGAACTCACCAACCATTGTGTTGACGTTTTAAGCATGTTTATCTCAGGTAATTAACGGAGCAGGACAAGACACGGAGCGGGCATCTTATACTCTGATAAATAAATTGGTGTAAAATCAAATATGTCATTCCTTCCAAATTACCACACTTTTCTGATTTTCAAATATTTCACATTTATACCAAAACTATTATTTTGAATGACATGACTTTCAAAACGCCTATTCTGGGCCGTTTTCTGAAAATTTAACTCGATCCTCACCGTAACACCCTAATTATTTTTCCGCTGCCACTAAACAAATTAGGGGGTGTTACAGATTGGTATCAGAGCTTATGGTTATAGAGAACCAAATGTTTTCAAACATCGAACTATAACCACACTTTCAAAATAAATGATTTTACACCTTATCATCTTATGCCTTCCGTGTCTGCAGACTGTCGTGCTCAATACATTACCTACTAAGATTGTTTTGTACTAATCTTTACATGCTTGATGTATACTCTTCACACATTACACACTGCATTATTTCACACTCAACGTTACATCTTGAACGTATAAATACTCATAATTACTATTTTCGATTGTTACAGTAACATGTCTTCCATACCAATTGACATCGCTAAGACTACCCCTCCTACTACCCATGTATCACCTAGCTATCATATTACACCAGATACTAAAGATCCTTATGTACAAGTGTCACAACCCCAGCCCGACATAGAACCTACTCAGAAATCACCTCCGTCATCACCTACTCACTCACCTCCACGTCAGAAACTTAGGAGAGCAACTGAATCCTATTCAGATGAAGATTTGATTGGTGGCCAACCAACATTTGAATATGGACAGAGTTCACAACAAGAAATGACTTGGAAGAATGTTAACCTAAATTCTCCCCTACCCAATACCTCAGATTTCTCCATGCCAGATGCCCCAAACAATGTATCCTCACCCAATCCTCCTGATTACAATGTAGACACCCATGACTCTATATGGATTCACCTTCACCAACACACCAGCATACTAAACGCCCACTCTGAACAGCTAAAAGAGTTACAACCATTACGATTCGAATGGTATGACCGTAACATTGATACTCTGTTTAAGAGGACAGATGCTGAGAGACGAGAAGTGTTTGGTTTAGGAGTAAATATTGGTAACATGAAAGACAATTACGAACAGGAACTTAGAAACTTGGATGCCAGAACCCGCTGTTTAGGTAAAGGTCATACCCAAACACACATTAGGATTGAAGACATTGAAAGAGCATTATGGTTGGCTAGAGACGCAGCAAGAACCCAGAGCCAAAAGATTGCAGCTTTGGAAAACATGTTAGCTAATCAGATGAATGCGTGCCAGGAACGTTTCTCAGCCATGGAAGCTGCACAACTGGATCTTGAGGCAGAAGTTAGACGTCTACGTCAGAGACATAACTGAACTTAAGTATCATTGTTGTACTCAATAAACCAAATAGTTTTGGTTAGTATTTCATGTATTCGCAATAATTCTGTAACTCTCAGAAATTGTAATCGACTTTTAAGCTATGACAGTCTTGTTCTATTTTATCGTTCTGTTGTAAACAAACTCCTTCCACCAATCCCTAGTATAGTGATATAAGTACAAAGAGCCATGCAGAATTTCACCAATTATTACTCTTTTAGGTAAACAAATAACCCACGTAAATCAATAAGACATTAATAAAAGACCTTGTGTTGGTTGTTTTGCAAAAATCGATCAAACAAGTTATTAGAGTTATGTCGATTTTGATGATTGTATTCAAACTTACTACGACATTATCGGTGATTGTACATCAAATGTACCACAACTAAACAATAAACCATAGAAATTCCAAGAGCAAATATTCAAAAGAGAACTTGATGAATGAAGAGGAAGTTGTTGAACTTCAGCTTTTGTAAAAGAATCCGTTTGTTCCTTAACAATCCTATATCAAGAGATGATCACTATTTTACAATGCTACACAGACACATCGTATTTCTATGACCTTCAGTTGGTTTTGATTTTGTATTGAGATCACATTGTTAGCAATAATATGCAAATACCTTATTATTTGGAATTATTCTAATGATAAAGTGAATACTAAATCAGTGTTTCTTGTTGTAGTCATTGAAGATGGCCAACATGAGCAACACCCATACCCCCTCAGCACTTACCACAACCATGACTCCTAAAACCATCGGGGAATTTGAAAACAATATCGTTACAGTAGTACATGAAGTGACTACAATAGTTCATCCGAGAAACAACGACATAGACAAGAAAGAGAAAAGAATGGCTAAACCTTGCAAGCGTAACCATGAAAGTTTCATGGGATGTAGGCCAGTTTGCCTAAAGAATTCAAGAAAAATAGCCAAACCTATCCGCACATGTACTCAAAGAATTAGGCAAGATATTGCACTTAAGAAAAATAACCAAAAGCGAAAACTTGAGGAGAAAAGAACCTTTATCCTCAACGAATGTGAATTTCACAACGACATCTGTACCCGCAATCACCTACAAGATCGCATCAACTACCATCGTCAACAAAGGTCCAGATAAGAAGTTGGAAAGAATGACGTAGCAACCCTTACTACTAGGGACAACTACCATGGGAAGCAGCCCTTGTGTCAGAAATGCAAGATGATTCATACCGGACAATGCATTGCAAAATGCGGGAAATGCCGGAAAACAAGCCACAAGACAAGAGATTGCAAAGCCATGGAAGGAAATGAGCAACCCTCGTCCATAAAATGCCACGGATGTGGTGGAATGGGGCATTACAAGAGTCATTGCCCAAACTACAATGTCAACTGGAAGGCCAAGATGGATGCAAGAAAATGAAGACTCGTTAAAAGGCCCCAGTAGTATCGAAGAATGACCTCTATGTTAAGCAGATGAATGGATTCCTGCTGTAAACAAAATAAACTCTAGTTTAGGACTACCTAAGTTATATTTCCGTTTGTACTTTGCCTTAGGTTTGATGGATGTAACCTAAGTGCAACAACTATCATTCTACCATATGAATCTTTACCTTGTAATATTTCCATGATAATTATGATCTACGTCTATTTCAATTTCTATTCCACCTCTCTATTCATAATCATTATGTAACAATACACTAATATTACCCTAAGGATTAATTAACTCCATTGTGATCAAACCATAAGTTATTACCGCATTGTAAGAAATCCTCACCTAAAACCTAAGTTTATACCTAGAATATCCAAATGTCACTTTAGAAATTCCTGACTTATCATGGGAATATGAACAAAAACTTTCTAATTCTTTTGAAAATAATCAGAGGGTGGTCCGACTGTGTGACGAAACCATTATAATTGAACCATATAAAACTTTTTGAAGAAACATAAATACCATAATGACTGAACCAAGCGTTACATCATTTGGTCCTCAATTATACATAGCCTAGCTACCTATGTATAATTTAGGAAGAATCATGTTATAAATGGAACAGTTATCTTTTCAAAGTTTTTAATAACAATTTTCATTCCAAAAAGACGGAATCTCGAGACAAAATAATTTGTTCATAAACCTCACTTTTAACCAACCCCAGTAAGATCTACACTTATTACCCATTACTCTCTTATACGAAGTCGAGGAAAAATACGAAGCTAGAAACTATAAGAATTCACAATAATATGTGGAAAGCACAAATAACATAAATTTTATTAGAAACCATGGAAGTTAATACATAGCGAAATGATTAACATCGGAAGTGCTAATAGTACAATAAACACAATATAAGGCATAGAATCTTCGATAGGTTGGCCCGCCATAGCAACAAAAACCACCACCAACCCAGCGATAGCAAGGGCCACCACAGGATGAATCATCTTGATTGTTCTGCGTCGAAAGTACAACAAAATATTAAAAGATACAACGAAACAAATTCATAAACGTAAAAGAAAACGAGTTTTATTCCACACTTAATAAAGGTTACATAGAAACACAACAAGGACCCATTACAATCGACACTAGTTTAAAAGCTATTACCCCCAACACTTGTCCACCACAACTGCTATGATGGTGAAGGGTACGATGACCAGCAAATATCTGATCAGGTGGCCGGAATTTGCGTCGGGAAGGAAAGCTAAACAAGCAGAGGCAAAGGCGATGAACATGGTGGCGAAGACAATGGCGAACGGCGGCATGATTGTGTTGTGAAAAGTGGAATGAAAGGGATGGAGTGAAAAGGTGAAGTGGGGAGGAAAAAGGGGAAAAGTAAATAGGGTATTAATAGGGAAAAACTAGCCGTTATTTTACTATTCACGATCATTAAGTTTCAAATCACTACCATTAAAAATCCACTAGTCTCGACCGCTAGAACACTAAACATTAAGTGTTAAATATTCCCTACTCTCGACCGTTACTTTCACTATTCGTAGCCTATGAATTCAATTGTTGACCAAACATTCGAATTTATTTCGTCTAGTACGAATAAATCTAGTTGGATCTCGCCTCTTTGATATTCAAATAGAAATCTCTCGACAACATTCTTCCATAAACTCTCATTCCCGAACACCACATTTTTCAAACACCTATCGCAGACTGAACTTCGGGACGAAGTTCAAAATTTAGGGGTGGATACTGTAAGATACCGTAAAAATCCATCGTAATAATCTTCATTGATTAATGATAACCTCAGATTACCATTTAATAAAACCCATTTTTACGGGGAAATTAAAATTTTTCTTGATATATTATTTTCACCACGTCACGATATCACAACAGTTATCAAATGACGACCCTAGTTCACGACGTGTATTACGGAACATACTTACTTCACAACAACTAATAGTTCACAAATCGCAAAACTCACTAATTACAAATCATGGTTAAAATTAATAAAACTATAACATAAATTACATTTGTCACTAATTATATTTTTCACTAATCACAAATTACTTCTCCCTAACTACAAAACCAAGCGGGCCACATGAACTGTCCAAGCCCACCTCGCAGCCCACTGTTCCAAGCCCAAACTCCAAACCCAATCTTCCCTTTATGATTTTATGTGTAATCGACATTTCACAACCCTCCAAAATACGACTCGTTCTCACCATCCTTAAATACGACACGCCTATATTTTTGCACCACCCCATTCAAATTTCACTAATTATGATTAATACAAAAATCGCACTTTCACTAATTACAACTTACCTCAATGCAATATCACTAATTACTATTTAATTTTCACTAACTACATTTAACCTACACAAACTATATTACTTTTCCACTACTACAAACCAACCGGATCTAAGTTATACAGCCCTTAAATTCGTTCAGCCCATTTCAGCTCTCACACGTTACACCGGCCCAACACCTAAGTCACTTTTCTTTTAATTCCATGCAATGTTCGATCTCACCACCCCTCCAAACAGCCCTCGTTTTCTCATTATTCTTAAACACGACGTGCTAATATTTTTACACCATCTCATACACCACCCACTAGGTTTCATGCGTGCCGAATTCCAGATTTGCAAGTCGCGGTTTACTATGATTTTGAAGGCCCATTTGTTCGTCCCAAAACTATTTATACGAATAGACAAAAACTCCAAAACTCGACTATTCTGAAACCCGATTTTTACTATATCCCACATGTGATATTTTAAACAATATACAACTCGTAGAACGAGTATAGGGCAGCAGGAAAGGGTTGTGAGTTGCTAGTCCATTTTTGGCACTAGTTGGAAAAGAAAACATATATATATATATATATATATATATATATATATATATATATATATATATATATATATATATAAGCAACAACTAAGATAAGATTTTCTATTCTACCTTATCTAGCATAAAAATCTTGAAATGTCAGGGAAATCACTTAGGTGTCCACTCTCCTACAGTAAAGATCAATAATTTAGTTTGGGGGTAAAATAGTCCACGAACGTGTGTAATCTCCCTATATATCATATTCCTCTCTAGCCACTTTGCCTTGCTCACACTTCACTCATTTCACTCTCACAAGACACCTTAAAACCCCAGAAAGAGATGTCACCCATTTGGAAACAAACGGGTTAAAGAAAACCACACTCAAAAATGTAACTCGAACCTAGCGAGACTACTGTCTTTGTTCTTGTGCTTCCCTCGACTTCCACAGCTGTCTTTCACCACCTTTGAAAGGTGAAGTAAGTGCCTAATACCCTCTTCTGTTTTCATTTCCCACGTACACAACTCACACATGCATACTTCTCATATATGCATTCGAACGCATCATGTGCCTAATACGTTTATGTTACTTGAATAAATTGCATGGAACCCATATGTATACAACTTTCACAAAAGACGAGTTAGAAATCATTCACACCCTAGTACATGTTAAAAATGTCATTCCATGCACCATTCTTTAATTCATTCGAACACATATCAACCTCATACTCACATGTATAAGCATGGAGGAAACTCTTAGATATATTCTAAATGTTTCGGATGCATAAAAACAGCCATATCCCACTCCACATTCGCATTAAAAATCCATACATGCATCATTTCTTATTTATTCGAACGTTTACATAATTATATGCCATTTTACACTCGTTATTTTATGTTAACCACAAAGGGTAGCCAACCTCCACTGTGGAAGGTTGGAGAGTCTCGTCCCACCTCACTTTCACGTTTAGAACTTTAGATGCATGCTTTACTCGAATGTATATACATTCATTTCATGCAAACCTTACATCCCACGTACAAACTAAAACTGGGAAAGGCTAAAAATATGCTAAGTGTTGGGTCCATATGAAACAGCCCCACGTCGCCTAGAAAATAACCCAAAATCTCACGAACCAACTTAATGACTATATGCTATTTTCATACGACCCAATAGAACTCCCAACTAGCTACCATTTTCGTTTAAACATCACGTAAAAATAATCGAGTACGACCCTTTAAAACAGCCCAAGCAAATCGTACAAATCACTTTTGAAAACCACTAAAACTAGCGAAGTGAGTTTTATAACCCACTGAACTGTTTTGTAAGCTATAAATAATCTGGCTTCTTGACACTTTCATATGTGAAATAAAATGATAAAAATAATCACTTTTGATATACCAAACCTCCTCAAAAACCCACGAGCTAAAAACAACTAATGGGCTAGCCATTTGGCTCGTTAAAGGCCCATTAGTAGGAAAAATAAGCAAACAACCAAATAAGCTGTTAAAATAAGCTTCTTTTGCCTTAAATATAACTCAGAAAAACTCGCCATCTTTTTCCTCACCTTTTTGACACTTTTGGACTAAAAAATGTAACGCGATCTAACTTAAGGGACTGAAACTGTCAAACTGAGAAACTTATGGACTGAAGCTGTGAAAATAGTTTATAGAGGACCTAAATTGACATATCATTGAACTCCAAGCCTTATATGGAAATATGGACAAATATTGGACTATTATGGACTATGGACATAACCAAGGACTAACGACGTAACGCAAGCACAGTTAGGGTAAAAAGTATAAAACTGGGAAAGAGCAAGGACCTATTGAATACACTTGACATTCTTATTTTATTTTCTATTTTTCACCCCTCACTTCATATGCATTTTACATTTTAGTTATGCATTATTTAGTATTCGTTATTTATTATAACTAGGAATTTAGCGATTCACTCTGCATATCATTTCAGCATATTTTGAGAAGGTAATATTTTGATTCGAGTGACATAAGAATCAAGATAATATCATATATGATATTATATTTTTAACTTGAGGCATTTTAAGCATATCACACTCATATCACCGATCAAATCGTTATACGATTTCTCATTTCCACATTCGTTATTAGTAGTAAGTTAGACTCTTAGACTTCGCTTATATTCAGGTCTCGTATTGAAGAAGTTTTCGTGATCGTTTACTTGATCTTATAATTTCGTCTTGTCAGATACGCTCCAGGTGAGTCGTGGCCCCTACTTTTAACACTTGTTTTTAATAACTCTTTTGGGGGAGATACATGCTTTAACTGTTTAAGTTACTTATATATTTTGAAAACTCTCATGACTTGCTTGAAACCATCAACTATGCTTTACGTGTTTGAATCACCCTTGAGAGGAATATATGTTCTTTATATGTGTAAATTGCTTGCTTAGCTTAAACACTGAATTTGAAAGACAACATTTTTAAACTACTTGATGTAACATGATACTGAGACTTATTGTATGCATTCATATAACAAATGAATGTACTGTTACTTCGCTATGATATTTCTACATTCCAACTGGAAATAATTGCCAAGACCAGAATACGTATATTTTATGAACCCTGAGACCTATATTGCCTAAGTTTACTTTATTGCCATAAAGTCCCTCGATCATGAGCCATTAATCACTGCGGTGAGCGCGAATATAGTGAACAGCTTCGAAACCTGTTAGAGGTTGACGACCTATCCCACTAAATACTTTGACGGAATGCCTTATGGTTAGTCGTATTTAGTCGTGATGCACTATATTTGAGAAAAATAGGAATTGGCAAATCACCTATTACATGAGGGCTAAAACACCCATCAGTAACCCTGATGGGACACCTCCGTTTTATGGTAAATTGTTAACGTTTTGCGTGTCATGAGGCTTAGGGCAATATAACATTATGAATATATGAATGTTTCATATATATTAGGATACAGTTGTATTTAGTAACCACCACTCCACACTGATAGATTTCAGACACTAGATTAATATTTTCACTATGTGTTATGATTATGAATCATGTACTTGAACCTTTGTTGTTATCATATGTGATTTAATTGTGAATTCTACAAAAGACAACCCAAATTGCCTGATATATCGTTACAATTAAAAGTTGACCCAACATTCTATTTCAAGCGTATAAAAACTTAGTTCATCTTCATTTATGACTTGAAACTTATGATTCTGGAGATCATACAGGATTTTGCTTGTGGATTTTTATTCAACACAACTTGTTATTTATTTCATGAAGAACTATTATTTATTTCGATAATCACTATACACCTTTTAATTTCATGGAAAGAAAGTTATTCTCTATCAAACTCCACGAACTCACCAACCATTGTGTTGACGTTTTAAGCATGTTTATCTCGGGTAATTAACGGAGCAGGACAAGACACGGAGCGGGCATCTTATACTCTGATAAATAAATTGGTGTAAAATCAAATATGTCATTCCTTCCAAATTACCACACTTTTCTGATTTTCAAATATTTCACATTTATACCAAAACTATTATTTTGAATGACATGACTTTCAAAACGCCTATTCTGGGCCATTTTCTGAAAATTTAACTCGATCCTCTCCGTAACACACCCTAATTATTTTTCCGCTGCCACTAAACAAATTAGGGGGAGTTACAGAGACTTTCTTGTTCCTTGTATTGCTCCTAGGCTGTAGACTGCTGCTCTTAGAGGTGCTTTCTATTCCTGTAGAAGGTAAGGCACACACATTAGGATTTATTTTGTTGTCCTTAGAAGTTGTTTTTGCATCCCTAGACTCTTTTGGATTATGTTTTACACTCTTGTCTATCGCCCTATATGTTTGAGATGTAGAGGTAGACGTAATAGTGGTACTAATCCTATAAAGGCCAGGTGCTATCACATTCGATGTTTCGACAACCTCTTTCCGTTTGTCAACACTTTTGACTTTATCATTATGTTTAGGCAAGGGTGTTGGAGTGACTGGTTTTGTCAAATCAATTATCACATCAACTTTTGGAAGACATTGAGAAATTGACATTTTTGGTTTAACAACCGGTTTGTCCGAAGTTGATGGTTTTGTAACCTTAGTTTCCTTACCCTTCCCTTTTTGACTTTCTAGCTGAGACTTCAAAAGATCATTTTGCTCTTTCATGTTCTTGTAGGCACGCTCATACGACAATTTGTCATACTTGCATTCCTCGGTTTTGCGATCAAGTTGTTTAAAATATGAGACATTTTCTTTTTCAAGTTTAATGAGAGCATTTTCATATTTTGACACAATTGCAAAAGTCTCAGCTCGGAGTCTTTCATCGTCTTCAACAGAATATGTTTGATAAATAATGGACATAATATCAGTTGACAGAACTGCTTCGAAGAGAGAATTATTATGGTTTTCCAAAACTTTGATACGTTCATTGTTTTCATTAGCTTCCTTAACCAGGGATTTGTGGTCCTTGACAAAGTCGGCTGTTTCTTTTAAAATTGCATTTTCAACATGAATTACTCTCGCACTAATGTTATTGAGTGGAGTAGTAATTTCTATTTGAAACACCTTTTTCATTTCAATATGAAAACTTGAATGTCAGTTGTTGATACTAAGATTCATTTTGGATTCAACAATACTTTGAAGTGTTTTCACTCTATCTTTAAGATCATCCAAACATCTTCTAGCTTCACTTGTGTTAAAAGGGTTGCTAGAGGACATTTGTTCCAAGTTTGAAAGATTTTTGGAAAAGACTTTTTGTTTTGTTGAAACAACTGGTTTTTTGAAAACCTTTGGTGTTTGTTGTTATTTAACAAAATTTACTCCGGAAAGTATGTTCAGTTTGTTATAATCAATTGGTTTTATTTCTGGGTTCTTTTGTTTCATTTTGATTCTACTCTCTTCGGCAAGTTCAATCGTTTCATCCTCCCGAACCTCGGGAGGATCATGTTCAGCAAATATCACATTACCATTATACAAAACATTCTGTTCTTTCTGAGCTTTCTTGAGTGTATAAGGGTTTTCACAACCGATAGCCATTTTCTTCATTGTGTGCAAAAGCGGATTTGGATCTTTTATTAGCATATGAATTGTTTGAGCAGAATGACCCGTTTTTACAAGCAAATCTTCCAACTTCTTAATTGTTTCTTGTTTCTCAATGATTTCATCAAGAAGTTCATTTTCGCGTTTTGAAAAATCTGCTTTCAACTGTTTCTTTTCTTTTTCAAGATCAGAACAAGTTGATTTTTGTTTAGAAAGTTGGTTTTTCAATTCTGAAACTTCCGCATTTAAGGATTTTATTTTCATGTTCAAGTTAACATCAAGAGTGTCAAACTTGATTTGCAATTGTTTTTCTCTTAAAACAGAGTTTTTGTAACCATTTTCTAATTCTGACTGTCGTGTTTTATGAAAATCAAAAACTTTTTCATTTTCCTTATACCTCTCAAGCTCAGCGGTCAACTTTTCATACAGTTGTTCAATAATGATTCAAATAACGCACGTGTTTCCTCATCATTCTCAGTATGCTGTGACTCGAAGCCTCCATTAGGATTCATATCTGGAGTTGCCAAATTAATATTGCTACAACTTGGCGTGTCCATATATGTATCATAAGTGGGTGCTGGAGTCGCAGGATGCTGTTCATCATGAGGTGACATATCAAATATTTCATTATTGTGACATGTATTGAATGATGGTACCTCAGAGACTGCATTGGTGTCATAAACAGGAGGTGTCTCAGAATCCGTGTCATACTTAGCCTCCTGAAGATTTGCCATGAATATGCAGTTTGCATCGATGTCCTCAAGGTCTTCCATATCATCTATAAGAGCCATAAAGTCATTCTCTTCTGCATTCAACTGAAACCTTGCCTTTTCCCTTTGTTCCAACAGCACTGCTTTCTACAGATACACTAGATCTTTCTTTTTCGGCTTGGTGGGATAGTTTCTTGCCATGTGACCGACTCCCTGACAGTTGAAACACTTTAGCAAATTTCCCTAATTCACATATCCATAATTCCCAGCCACTGGAGCAGTAACATTCCCAATCTGATTACCAACATTTTGATTCCCAACATTCTGACCCCTCTGGTTTCCAACAACTTGACCCATCTGATTCCCTGCATACTGTCCTGCATTACCCATCTGATATCTAGGAGCATATCCCTGCTGATTCCCATAAACTCCAACCATTTGTCCTTGTTGACCCATGTTGAAACTCGGCTGAGCAATCTGTCTGTTGCGAGTGTTCAATGAAATTCTTTGGTTGTTGTTAGTTGGTGTGGAATAGCGTCCTTGGAATACCTTTGATAGAAGAGTAAATGCTTGATTCAAAGCGGACTCATCATTGTTAGTGAAATCTGGTTCTTGGTATTGTGGGTATTGTTGTAGTGGAATAACTTGTTGTTGTGGGTAGAATTGTTGTTGTGGGTAGAATTGTTGTTGTGGTATGATAGCAGTTTGTGGGTAGAATTGTTGTTGCATGTAGTTCTGAGTGGAAGATGATGATGATGGTTGTGTAATCACTGGTACAGGTGTTGGTGTTTGAGCAAGTAGTGCAAGAGGATCATGTTGCTTTGCTAGTTTCTCTTTCCTGACTTCATTCGCCTCAGCCTGGTTTTGCTTAAGGAAATCATAGAGCTGATCATAGTTCACTTGGTGAAGATCCTTGGTCTGGTTAACAATAGTGACGAATCGTCCCCATTCTTCTGGTAGATTGTTGATGAACTTGATGTTTTGAACAATTTGTCTTGGTGTCAACTTGTTTCTGATTAGCTTGTTCATTAGAGTGCAAAACCTGGTGTAGTAAGATTTAATGGGTTCCGTTGGAGTGGATGTGAACTTCTCCCATTCAGTTAGAAGCTTGTTTTCAACATCTTGTTGCCCAATTTTTGTGCCATGACAAAGTCTTCTAACTCGTTCCCACATATCATAAGCAGTTTCACAACTGTCGACAGCAGCAAAGATCTCACGTGGTAAACCAAGTTGAATTAAGTGCATTGCTAAGTCATCAGCTGCAATTTGCTTCCAATCCTCTGCTGTGTATTCATCTTCTCTTTGTTCATGAAGGGATGGTGGGACAGGAGGTGTTGCATTTGGATCTCCAGGGTCTTGAACTTGACGAGGCTTGAATGGTCCATGTTGGATGGAGTTGAGCAGGAGTTTACCTTGTCCATCAGGTTTAGTTTTGATGTAGCGAAGCATACGGCTCGTCCATGGAAGATATCCACCTTTTTCAAACATAGGAGGATGGTTTTCTGCACCGGCTGCATGAATGTCTTGCTGAGTAGCCATTGATGATGTTTCGTATGATAAAGTTGAACTTGGATCGTTTCAACGAAATAGGAGTTGTGATTGGTAAAGGTTAAATTCAGTTGATGTAGTGAAGCTTTGGTCCTTAGCTTATGATCGTTTGAGGTTTAGTCTTAAGCAGTCAATTCCGGAAGGTTACTTGCAATTTAGATAAACTAGGGCAATTTAGATAAAAGTAGCAATTTAGACAAAAATACCAATTTCAACAAGACTACAATTTAGACAAAATCAACTGATCACGATTTCGACAAAGTTACCAAAATTACAATTTCGACAAAATCACAATTTTGATAGAAATCTCAATTTAGACAAAATAATAAAATTTTGACAAAATCTCAATTAAGATAGAAATTTGCAATTTAGACAAATTTGCAATTTAGATAAAAAAAAAATCTATCTAATTTGTATAAATTAGAAGATGTTTCGTTTGTCGAAGTATTCCACACACTTGTACAAGCATGGGGATACCGAGTTCACGTTTGATATTGTAGAAATCAAGTACAAATCAAATTTTGATAACTTCGTAAATTGCGACAATTTTCTTGGAATTGCGACAACTTATGAATTTCTATAAACCCCACAATTTCGATAGAGTTGAATACCTATAAACCCCACAATTTCGATAGAGTTGAATTCCTATAAACCCAATTTCGACAACCCCTTATACAAGGAATTTCGATAAACCTTAGTTGTCTAAATTCATCCACAATTTCGATAAACCCTTTCTTATCTAAATTCGAGCACAATTTCGATATACCCTTTTTTATCTAAATTCCTCACAATTTCGATAAACCCTCACTTATCTAAATTCGTCCAAGCCACAATTTAGATAAACCCTTATACAAGGGAATTTCGATAGAATGCACTTTTCACTTGAAGATCCAAAATCGACCAACAAACAATCTTTTAAGCCTTTTTACTCTATCAAATAACTTCAAAAACCCTTAAATACCAATAAAGTTCGAACCTTTATCGCCTTTTTTCACTTTAAACTATATTTCGATACAAGACTAGAACTTTTTAACGAGAATAACTATTTTTGAAGCTATAGATTCGATGAAAACTAACCAAAACTCACTACAAAACGTAAAAGCTATGAAAAGTAACAACCTTTTTAACCTATAACTCGTAAAAAACCAAAGCTTTGAACAAAAGTTGACGTTTTTATGGAAGAAAAAACGCAACCTTTGGAGCAGCTTCGATCAAAAAACGTAAAACAATAAACTTCCTAAATCGTTGTTTGGCTATTTGATACCACTTGTTAGAACCTAGAACAATCTTTATCACACACAAACTATGAATATCGAATGGTACTAAAGAGCAAGAGATGAGTATGATATAATATGTATGTCGAATGTATATTAATAAGAGATGAAGAACAATACAAAGAACACACACACACACTCCCACCTATACCTCTCTCAAGCACAAATGAAAATGAGGTAGGGAGTGTGTATTTATAGCCACTAAGTGACGCCCTAATGTCTTTGTGATGGGCTTCGGTTGGGCCTTGTTCCATGGATTGGACTTGTGCTTTTTTTTCTAATATTACGTGGACTATTATAACTAGACACTTAACTAGTTAACTTGGTCCAATCTATGTGCCCTTGACTATCCTATTACATTACACTCGACACAATACAAAGTTGTATATTCGAAAATGACCATCACTTTATTTTTCAATGCTAATTTGATCAAACTAGAAATGCCAACTTGACCTAAATTAACAGAGGAAAACTCTTCATAAAGGTAGCAAAGTAACCAGGAATAGTCAACGTACTTGCAATATAATTGCTTCGATGTGTTTATTTTACTTACACTCCTTGATTTTTCCTTATTTCAGTTATATCCGGAACTTATCCACTGGTATTGATTATAACATCTTTTTTAACTCGTTGGGGATGCCGAAATCTTCCAAAAACTGCCATAATATTATAGTTTCATGGCGTTATGTAACTTTAGAATAAGAGAAGGATGCAAACGCTTTTCGGAAAGATTCGTGTAATGTGACAAACCTACAAAAACACCATCCATGTTTCGACCACCTACAAGGAAAGTGCATCCTGTAATTTTACATCCAACGAGTGTCTCTATCATATTATCATGGTTGCCACCACAGTATTTTGGCTGAAAATAAATGGACAGAATGTAATAAGGTTACAAGACAAACAGAATTCAGACTTTCTAATTAAAAATAAAAAACGGCGTATCAAATAACATTTGTCCAGTGTCACATTATGATTTCTATTCGACATAATAACAGGACCAACATGATGCAATTTTTACATGCCCAATGTCACATTATGATTTCTATTTTTGGCTGACTAAAGATGGTAAGTGTCTTTCCTGCATTTGCTATAACTCAGTTTATGCAAACTTTGGATCAATCTGGTATATTATCTTGATAATATCATGTAGGAGCAAACTTTATTATTTTCTTTTTTTTAAGAAGCAAAAATTTTATTAAGCCACAAGGGCAAGGCCAAACAACGGCGCTCTAAGATAGAGCAGCGGAGAAAAAAACACCAAAACAAAAAACACCTAAGAACCAAAAAATCTAGGGAAGTGATGATGAAGCTAACTCACCAGATCAACGAAACACCAAACAAAAAAACAAGGAGCAAACCCGCTTACATGAATTTGATGTATTCAAAAACAAAATTAGATGATACCGACTCACCAGGCTTTTCAAATTGTTTAACACCATCTTTAATCTGTGCAACAGTCACTGGAGGTTTGTCGGCATTTATGGCTGGCAACTCAAAGCATGGTTACCCATCACTACAGAGACTGCGTAAATTAACCAACCGTTAGATTTATTGTATAAGCTAGTAGTTTCGTGGTTCAAGCTCAAAAGAAAATGTGGAATCCCAATGGAAAGACCCACCTGACTTGTCACTGGCGTATGATACGGTGGTTGACAAGGGACAGTTGGTTCAGCTTGGGAGCAAGTTGTTGAAACAATTGTGCTTGAAGAAGCTGGTGCGGTAGAATACACAGACTGAAATGTCTGGGATGCAAATTGTAGTTGCTGAGGATATATAAAAGGACTTGGTTGCTGCCATGAGAATGACCCACTGCCAAATTGCATTGGAGGCATCAATGGTGGGTACCGAAAGAAGGATTGTCGAAGTAGAGGAAAATTTATGGGAGCATAGGATCCAAGTTGCGGCATTCCATATTGTGTATTTATCAACGGTCTCATTGTAAAGTAGGGAGAAATATTTGGTTCTTGCAAGCTTGGTTGTCTTGCCTGGAACATGTAAGGAACTTGTGATACTGGACCAACTCCAGTTGATTGCATCATCTGACATATATGATTCAAAGCGTATATAGCAAGTTATAACCAGTCTAAGAAAATACATTAGTGGTCTCTTTAATTAACAACATACTTAAAAGTGTCACTAATCTAAAAGTCACACTTACCGACATTTCAAAATCCGTTCCCACTCTATTTATGCGTCACTATAGATTTTTACCTGCACATATTTACCCACACTTTTGTACGTGTGGATAAAACACATACAATTAAAGTTTTAGTGACTCTTTTTTCTTGTCACTAAAAGGAAATTGTCTTGTAGTGGCGCCTTTACATTGCAAGAGGATTTTCTGTTCTTGCAAATTAAATATACGAAGCAAAAAACTATCTTGCATGAAAGAGGGAATACCTGAACTTGCATTTGCAGAAACTTGAAGTACTCAATTGCATCACCTAAAATTGAAGCTTTGTCTCTCTGTACATCGATTTCAAATTTAGTCATAGTGGGAAAGAACATGAAAACAAAAGGAGAAACCATGGGAAAAACATATAGGAAATGAAATATCTTTATAGCAAGTGCCATCACCTTTATACAGTTGGGAAGAAGTGCCTTAAGGGCTCTTATTTGCTCACTTATTCGATTCCTGCGACGCTGCACAAAACCAACAATGACAATAGATCAATCTCACCTAGTTCATCAAGGGATTTAACGTACTGTAGTTGATTTAGCAAGTATCTCACCTTGTCCGTGGTACTGTTTATTTCAGTAGCTACCCTTTGATGTCCATGTTGTACATAATGGTGTTGCTTAGTCTTTTGTTCCCTTTCTCTTTCGAAGTCAACCTATAGCCCTCACAATGAGCAATAGTACGTTACAATAAACTACCTTTGTAAGTCCACGAGCATAACAGACAAGTCCTAGTTGTAATTAGCACTTTGTGCTCTATGTTTTAAGTATTCCTGCTATTCAACAACATGCGTTTCACATTAGCATGCATACCTGATGACAGAAACATAAACTTCGCAGAGACTATTAGATTTTCTTACTTCAGTATCATCAGCCTTCCTCTTCGTGCCACTAGATTGGCCCTCTTGGAACGTGGTGACATTAGTTTCCCGTGTTAAAGTACATGCTGTTGTTAGCACAGGTGAGGGAGAAGGAAGCTCTACCTCTGATAACACCTTGACGACGTCAAAATAGTTGCCAGGTGAGGGAGAAGGAAGCTCTACCTCTGATAACACCTTGACGACGTCAAAATAGTTGCCAGCCTCATGGATGCACTCATGTGACGTATCGAGTGCCTCAAGAGGCCAGAAAGTTTCAGCAATCTCACCAGATGTTCTCGGAGGATCCTGTTGCTTTTTATCACCTTTCTGCATGAAGTATAATGTAATAAAATGAGTATGATGGAAAAAGTTATTTATCCATGTTTTATTTACATTTATTGATAGGGGCGAGTCCTTTGCGCAGTGATGCAAGCAGTGATGTTTAAAACTTGTGTCAGACAAATTTTATAACTCTGGAAACTTGTAATCAGGGGTGTCAGTAGAGTCGGGTTGACCCGACCCGAACCCGAACCCGAACCCGATAAGGCTAATTGGGTCGGGTCTAATCGGGTCAAAAAATCTAGTCGGGTTGTTTTGACCCGAACCCGATAACCCGATATTGTTATCGGGTCGGGTTCGGGTTAAATAAAAAATGTTATCGGGTTATCGGGTCAACCCGATAAGACCCGTGTAGGTCACGATGATATCTCAAACACACACTCGATAAAACTAATAAGCACACGATCTACTACTCTAGATTAAGCTACGTATGAAAAGGAAATAAGCTAATAAGCAAACTAGAGAAGAGAATAAGAAGAGTGGAAGGCTTTCACTTAATCAAACGTTACACTGACAGAGCTTTCGCATATTACATGAAAAACCAACAACAAATGATGATGCCCATAGCCTTCTATTTATAGGCGATATGCTAGGGCATCCATGTGCTAATCTTTCTAGAAGGTATAACCGGTCCATGGGCTACTAATGGACCGGATTCTAATTACAAACATTATAGCCCATACGTGCAACATAATAACTAAATGAACAAGACTTGAACTTAATTAAAACATGTTCCTAACAATCTCCCCCTAAGTCTTGATCATCAATGTTGCTCGACGTCTTCTTTGCTTCTTGGGCTTCTGACGTCTTTATAATCTTTGTTTCTTTGTTCTTGTATAATGATGGTATGATGTTGTCTCAATCTGCCAATCTCCAACGTCTTTTCGTCTTCTCCATCATGCTCATATTTCTTTGACTTGTTTTTCGTATTATATGTTGAACTTTTGATGTTACTGAGTCTTAGTGAAAACATTACTTCAAGATATGAACATGATGGAGTCTTGATGGTCGAACTCCAGCTCCTCAGCAGCATCAGCAGCACGAACCAACCGGTACTTACAGGCTCAGACTTGAGATCATCAACAGCATAGTGTGAAGACTTTCTCAAATCCTAACCCAGACCGTTCTGAACCGGATTCCCCCGAAAGGGATTACACGGACACACCGAAGTGCACCCACGATTCAGTGAGTCGCTGGAGATCACCCCACGACTGTAGACCGTTTGGAGCAAACACTAAGCGTAACCCACAAGGAGTTACCGAAGTGACCTGCTGACAGAGTTGTTTGATGTTGCTCTGGCAGGATTTCCATTCAATCATTGATAATCACAATTGTGACTTTTCTCATGAATGTTCTCGGCAGATTGCTAAGATCTGCGAAGGACACTTTCTTAATTTTACATCTGCTGCCCATGATGTAGAACAACAGAGTAATACTAAGTGTACCTAAGAGATCTTTTATGAATCTCATGGCTCTAGACTCAATAAGTGCACATTTGTTTGGTCATCGGAGGCGTGGAGCAGATTGCCTCCTTTTCAATATCAACACTCTCGTAATGAGAGGTAGATAGATTATGAAGGGTTCTTCGTGTGAATGAAACAAATGTCTTTTGAGAGACACTTGAGTGGCTTAGAAGGTTTATTAGTGCGTCACTGGGTCCATGACGTCTTTAGTATTCAATACCGGTGATGCTCATCAACCAGTAGATTATGAATTGAACCCGGTGTCTGCCCTAAGGTTGAACAAATGGAGGGCTATTTCTTTTCACCCTTTTCTTTACTTTTCTTTTTAATTCTTCAACCCCTTCTTTCTCCGTTCATTCATTTTCTCCTTTTTATATCATACCTAGGACTTTCTAGTTCTAAACTATTGGTATTGTCCTTGGGTAGATCCCTCCGGCTCTGGCGGATCATAGGACGGTTTTCCCTAACCTTAGCCACCTTATAACTCCATGACTATCCTAATGATGCCATAAACCAAACCATTGAAAATATCTCAAAGTGTCGATAATTGTAAAGACATTTTGTTGACACCTTGAGAGTTTGATGATTTTCAGAAATACTCCCCCTTAACATGTGCGCATAAGTATTAACTTTTGAAATTTGCACATGCCGGAAAGAGTTGGCACTTTTTGAATTGATTGACTTTCAATGAACCTGATCGTTGCGAGACACGCTTACATCACCAGTTGAACTGGCTTGAAATTATTACCGGTCCAGATCAGATTCAAAGATTATCGCTCGAAATTAGTACATTCTACTCAGACACATCCTTTGCGAGACACGCTTACATCACCAGTTAAACTGGCTTGAAATTATTACCTGTCCGGGACATGTCCTTTCGACTACTGACTTTCCTATTCGTCAATTCGAGAGTCAATTCTGAGTTTGAGCACACGAGATTCTAGCAATTGAGACATCATATTTTAATCATCTTTTTCTTCTCCCCCTCAAAAATAGCATACTCATGATGTTTTTGAAAAACATTTATGATTAAAATATGCTGTTTTTGAGTTTAAGGAAGAATTTCAAGAACATTTATAATTCTTTGAACAAAGATTATATTTTTCAAATACTCCCCCTTAACAAGGGAATATTTGTCCTTATGAGCAGAATGTTTGGAAAAAAACTTTAGAAAACATTCTGGTTTTAATTCTGCTCATAAGTAAGAAGCTTTTGCTCCTTTTCAGGATTGAGGCACTGAAGCGTACCTCAGGGTCCTTTCTTTGAGGTCCGGGTTGTACACTGTTATGTGTGCACAAGCCGTAATGTACAGGCCAATGTGAAGGAATAATGAGAAAAGAATAATGTATAATGATACTATATTCTTACATCAACCGCCATTGCCAAAAGTTGTGAACACTGGGTCGGTCCTCTGGAATAATCTGATAGCAAAAGGTGGACGACCCCCAACATAGCTTTCTAGCCTCCTCATCTGATCCCAATGGTATAACCGTTCTTCCATCTTCCGAATAAATTCCTTGACTTGTCGCAGCTCCTTCGAATTCCATCTTCTTGATTTACCCAACGCCGAATCTCGAACCCGATTAGCTAACCCATCACGTACACTCTTTAGGGTATCGTCACAGAACTTATGAATTTCATTGAATGCCATGAAACGGTGAAAATCTGTTGTGCTTCTGTAAACGAACCCGAAGACTGGACTATGTAGCATGGTGTACTGAGGGTCCTTTTTGCTGTTGAGAAGGAAGTGTGGTTCAACAAGGTTAAGCTGAGTCTGATAACTTTCAACACCAAGCTGGAGATCTTCTACACGTTCTTTGATGATGGTTCTCCTGATGTAATGACAGAGGGAAGTACTGAGTGCATATCGAAGCTCGTTGGTCAGATGCTGCAGTTTGCCTTGGACCTTCATTAGATACATGTCTTCGATATCATTCAGATTTAAATCAGGAAAATCCGCCTCAGAGAATGTGTAGAGATTGTTATCGATTCTTTTACTGTGATCTCTTCAAGAAATATATAATCGCATCTTCTGGATCCGCTCACATTGATGACGGCCATTATTCTGAGATCACTGTAAACTGGTTCTCGGGATTTCTGGAGAGCAAGTTTGTACTTGTACCAGCTTTGTCGTTTAGAATACCAGTGATGAATCCCCAACTCTGCATCACGATCATATTTGATGAGCTTTTTAACAAACAGACGTCTGTTAATAGCTTCTTCTTCAATAGCTGATTGTGTGTAATGAGCCGCTGGTGTGAAAGTGATTGATGTAGCATACTTTGTCGTTCCTTGAGCTCCATTCTTTAGAAGTTCCAGATCGTTGTTGAAGAAGATTTGGAAGGGAATTTCGGAGTAGTGAGATCTTCTTATCACGGAAAGTGGCTTAGTCCAATCAGTGATGAACGGTTGATGCTTGCCAACTTTCCTGACTACGTCTGGATTAGCCCAGTCGAAGTCACTTGACATTGCGCGTGCAATGTTTTCAAGGTGATATTCAAGCTCTGCTGCGCTGTTTGATTTATCTTTCAGAAGAAGGAAAGCATCATTTTTGATCCGACGAAGTTCCCTTTTGGTCATCTTCTTAATGTTAAGACTTCTTTTAATCTCTTGAGTAACAGCAAAGGTGCTGTCTTCAACTCGGGAAGCTTCGTCAGTCTGAACTTGAGCACTTGCTAGATGATCAAACCAGTCATTTCCTAGCTCATCCGTATCATTATCCAGCCATGTGACAACAGCTGGTCCAGTAGATGACTTTTTGCTGTGTGAAGGCCTAGACTTGGAGGGCTTTGGTTTTGGTGGTGATGGTGGTGAATGAGGTTGATCATCTTGTGGCTGGAATTCCACATCTTCAGTCGTAAAATGCTCATAGTGATGTTCGGTTTCAGTGGGACCAGAGGATTGATGTTTTGGAGGTAGAGATGATGATGTATGTCCAGTTGGCTCCTGAATATGAATCCCTGACCCGCCTTTGTGTTTCTTATGTTCGGGTTTAGGGTCCTGATCTTCCTCATCATCCTCTCGAATCCGTTTTCCTTTGTCAGCAGCTTCCTTGCACGATTTCTTCTCAATGTGTGCTTGAAGAGCCGCGATCAGGTTGATTTCTTCTTGAGAAGGAGAGGTGATTTCAAAGAGTCTGTCGAGAAGCACAAGCTCGATATATTCAGTGGTGAGATCCGGAAGTGGTTTGGTTTGGGAAGAAGAAGAGACGGCTTCTTTGATCTTTTCTTCAAGTTGGGAATCAATATGTTCATTTATGTTTTGTTGAAGATCAGGAAGAAATTGCTTAACAAATTTCTTTGTCTTGCGTGTCATATGATCTTTGATATTAAAACCAAGGAATTCATCTATCTTCTTCTTACTTTCCTGCATCTCTTCCATTTCCTGAGACAAATTCTTGACTAAGTTTTCCATTTCAGCCAATTTAGTTGTTGCTTGTTTGTCTCGTTGTGCTTGTGCTCTCTTTACTGCCTTTTTAAGTTTCTTTGCTGCAGGAGACACAACTTCAACTTTCGTAACATGGACGATTCTTCTTTTGCTCTTTCCTTTGTAGGCCTTATGAATTTTCTCAGAAACAGTTGCTTTTGATTTTGATTTTGGTGATGAAGATCTCGAAGATGATGGAGTGAGTGAAGGGATTGGTTCATCAGATTTAGTAGTTGATTCCTTTAGAGGTGAGGGTAGAGGTGTTGGATTCTTAGGCGGTGATCCAGGAGGTGTCTTGGGTGAAGAAGCAGACGAGGGCTGAACTGGTGGTTGTTCTTGTTGCTGTTGTGGGTTATGAACGACCATAGTCAGTGCAGATTTGGCTGTGTCCTTTGGAGGGGAAGGAAGAGGTGTTGGAGTGTGAGAACGAAGGTAGCTATCTGCTTCCAGGTTAGCTTGAGCATCCTCCTTACGTTTCCTTTCTTCCTCTTTTCTTGCATCTTCTTCAAGATCCTTGGCTGCTTTAGTTGCTTTATCTCCCAGAATGTCTTTTTCTTCTTCTATGTTCCAATCGTCTGTATCATTGTTGCGTGGTTGTTCCTCGGGATTGTCGTCAAACATAGAATCAGAGATATCCTTGTCAGATAAAACAATATTGCTATCCTGATCTTTTTCCTTCTCCTCCTGAGTTGGTGCGCCCAAGTCGGGTTGATTAACCGAACCTGTTTGCTGAGAGGAGACCGATTCAGCCTTATCGAGTTGATTAATCGTATCAGGCTGAACCTTGGTGGATGCAGCTCCAGATCCTCCGGGTTGATTAACCAGATCATCTTGAGTCAAAGCTGTTTTATGAACAGTTTGTGATCCTCCAACTCCATGTGTTCTTTCATACTCCATCTGTTGTTCCAATACTTTCCTTGCTCTACGCTCTTCATCTTCTTTTAGTGATTTGAGACTCTGCTTTTGTGCATTCTCATGAGAGATCTTATTATGAAGTTCAGCCTCTTCAACAGTCATAAAGACATGTTCTTCTTCGGATTCAGATGATTCAGAATCAGATTCAGTATCTTCATCAATGATTCTATTTGGTTCAGGTTTTGGCTGGGGTTTACTGGGTACTCTCCTCTTGATGAAAGTGGTTCTGGGATGTTTTTGCTTTGGTTCAGATACACTTGATGCACTACCCTTCTTAGTCTTACTTCGAGAACGAGTCTTTGAAGATCCTGATTCTTCAACCAATTTTGCAAGACCCACACGACGTTCACGGTATGCCTTGTCGTAATCATGATAAGCTTTAGTTTCTTTGACCTCATCAGGCATCAAAAATTCTGGCAACCGTGCACCTTGTTTGCGTGTGCTTTCTTTTGGGAAGTAGACTTTGCTCAATGTTTTATCCATGCTGTACTCATGAACCTCTTGATCAGTAGGACGCTTATCAAGGTCTTCATGTTGATCAAGTAGATAGCTGATAAGAACTTTGGTGTATCGTACAAATGGAATTTTCTTGGATGCTTTTCGCATTAAGTACATAATGTCTTCCCAGATGAGAGCAGCAAAGTCAATTGGTTCCTGGTTTAGAAATCCCCATAAGACTTGAAGATGAGAAAGTCTTGGATGCTCAAACCCACTATCTCTTCCAGTTATGGAATGGGTTATGATGAAGAAGATAGTCCTCCAGGGTTGAGGAATGTATCGAGCATTGACTTTGGAGATCGTGGTTAATGGTGTATCAGGTTGAACATCATAACCAATGTCTTCCAGGAATTGCATGACCTCAGACTCTGAAGGTGTCGGGTGGTATTGGTTAGAAGATTCAGGTGCTTCTGGAAGTTTTAAGGCTTTACGGAGTGTAGCAGGTGTCACTCTGATTTTCTTTCGATCCAGTGTACAAGTGAAGTACTTGTCATCATTGCTTCTTGTGAAGGTATCCCAGAATTGATGAATGTAGATCTCTGGAATTGTGTTTGAGCTATCAAGAAGATCCCTGCATTTATGAGCTTTGAGAATCTCTACTGCAATCTGGCAACTTGAGTCAGAACACTTGATCTTGTCCAGTTCTACTCGTGAATTGTTCTTCCCAATTTCCAGAGTATACCCACGAGGAAAGACTTCTTCTTTGGTGAGAGCAGGAAGAGGTTGTTGTTGTGAAGTTGCCATTGATGGGGTTTCTGAATCAACAATCATATACGAATATACAGAATGCATGTTTGTTAGAAAAAATTGTTAGCTTTTAAGAACAACACATAGCACCTTATTGTATTAATGATTGTTCGTTACATGCTTGGTCAAAGAATTTATCAAGAGTTAGCCAAATTCTATAAAATTTGATTAATTTTAATAAGTATAAAAGGATATACCTAAGGAAATTGATCAAAATTCTATATTAGATCACAACTGCGATAATCATCTCAACTGCGATAATTATTGTCAACTGCGATAATTATGACAACTGCGATAATTATTCAATCAAGATAAGTATCTTAATTGCAATAATTATCCAACTGCGATAATCGTCTCAACTGCGATAACTATCCAACTGCGATAATTATCCAACTGCGATAATTAGCCCAACTGCGATAATTATGTCAATCAAGATAATTAAACCAATCAAGATAAGAATCTCAACTGCGATAATTATCCCAACTGCGATAATTATCTCAACTGCGATAACTATCCCAACTGCGATAATTTTGGCCAACTTCGATAAACTCTTGTACAAGAGTTTACGAACACTTTTGACGATGAACATGCACTTAAATCTTTATCGTGATTCATTATAACGCATGATTTGTGTCCACAGATTTTCACAAACAATTTGAATGACTATTATGGGCATTTTGGCTAAGTTATAACAAAAATGAACCACAAATACGCATAGATCAAACTGCTAGTGTCCATGTTCTTCATAAACCCTAAAATTTAATCGATTCACTTAAAGTGTTTCTGGGTACAAATCAAGCATGCCAACATTCAATTAAGCATCAAACAACAACATTCCAATAAACACATTACACAATAACGCTTAAACATGGTTTTCCCCAAATTGACGCTTAAACCCTAAAATTCAATTTGAACGATTTATAGTGATTGGGTATAATTAAGCATGCAATAAAGGTTCCTAAACAATGTATTATCATTATCGTACAATTGCTTTACACACAAACACTCTAAATCCAAAATCCCCAATTTAACGCAAAACCCTAGAACTACATATTACGATTTTGATTGTTCTAGCCGTTGGATCAAGAATCTGTTCAAAACCATCTTTTATAATCACATATTAATCATAAGATCACTCATAAAAATCGAAAATCTTGAGCGGATTAGTGGAAAGATTGTACGCCGTCGATGATGGTGGGTGGGGTGAATTGAATGCGGTTGGTGAATTTGGCAGATGTAATAACTGCGATAATTAATTTGACTTAAATATCTACCAATTTAACTTTGCATGTTTTACACATATAGTCCCCTAACCTTGATTATTTTGAACACTAGGTCCTAAACCACCATCATGCTAACGCTAAGTCTCATTTTTGACATTTAATGCACACAACTTTCCATCTTTAAAATCTTATTCACCAAAACTTGTGAAGCAACAATTTCTGAAAAATATGCAAGTACAATTTTAAAAATTTTGGAAAAAATTATGTCTCCCCCTCAACATGTGTTCAAAAATAAGTAGTGACATAAAAAATGAACACAGTGTTGGATAAGGGATTGTACTTGCATCATCATTTTTTTTTTTTTTTTTAATATATTTACAAAGATAGTTTTGGAAATGTTTGACTTGGTTATTTATTTTTAAGAAACTTTTCCAAATCGTTTGGCGTCAAACATCTCATACCAATCCGGTGAACCAGATCCACAAATCTTGCATGAGGCAAGGCTTTTGTGAACAGATCCGCCAGTTGGTGTTCAGTTCCCACAAAGTATAATTCAACAGTTCCCTTTTCCACGTGTTCCTTGATGAAATGGTACCGGAGATCAATATGCTTGGACTTTGAATGCTGGACTGTGTTGCATGAAATGGCAATGGCACTCTTGGAGTCGCAATACATCGGAATCTTGTTGAATATGTAACCGTAGTCCATTAGTTGTGATCTCATCCAGATGACTTGAGCACAACAAGCAGACATGGCTACATACTCAGATTCTGTTGAAGACAGTGAGGTGCAGTCTTGTTTCTTTGATTGCCAAGAGACGAGCTTGTCACCCAAGAATTGAACTCCCCCTGATGTACTCTTGCGTGTGTCTAAGCATCCTGCATGGTCAGCGTCTGAAAATATAAAAAGTTCAAACCCAGAATCCTTTGGATACCAGATCCCCAAATTAATGGTTCCCTTTATGTATCTAAGGATTCTTTTAACGGCTGACAAATGCCGTTCAGTCGGTCTAGACTGATATCGGGAGCAAAGATATGTGGCAAATACAACATCCGGTCTGCTAGCTGTGAGATACATGATCGAGCCAATTATACTACGATACTTCGTAGGATCAATGGGTGTCCCATGTATGTCAGCATCTAGCTTTGGGGATGAGGAGGACATTGGGGTATTATAGGTGTCACAGCTGGTCATACCATGCTTTTTCAGGATTTCCTGAGCATATTTTGACTGACTTAGAAATATACCACGGGGTGATTGATGAACTTGCAATCCTAGAAAGAAATTAAGTTCACCCATCATAGACATCTCAAAGTTTTGTTTCATTAGTTTAGAAAAAGCGTTTGAATATTTTTTATTGGTTGAACCAAAAATAATATCATCCACATAAATTTGTACAATGAGAATGTCTTCCCCGTGTGTTTGTATAAATAAAGTTGGGTCAACAGTTCCAATGGTAAAATGATTAGCAAGGAGAAATGCAGACAGTTTATCGTACCATGCCCTCGGTGCTTGTTTAAGGCCGTAAAGGGCTTTCTTAAGCCAATATACATGGTTAGGATGATCTGGATCCACGAAGCCTTCTGGTTGTGACACGTACACCTCTTCTCGGAGTTGTCCATTGAGAAATGCCGTCTTCACATCCATTTGATAAACGGTGATATTCTTGTGGGCTGCGTATGCCAGAAACATTCGAACTGCCTCAATCCGAGCTACTGGAGCAAACGATTCCTCGAAGTCAATTCCCTCTTCTTGGCTGTATCCTTTTGCTACCAGTCGGGTCTTGTTACGAATCACTGTACCATCTGCACCTAGCTTGTTTTTCCAAATCCATTTCAATCCCACCACATAAACTCCATCTGGTCTTTCAACTAATTCCCAAACTTCCAAACGTTTGAATTGTTCCAACTCTTCTTGCATGGATTCAATCCATTTGTCGTATGTAAGGGCTTCTTTGATGTTTTTAGGTTCAGATTGACAAACAGTGAGTGCATACATGCAGTGTTCACTGTCTGAGTGAAGTTTTTGCCTTGTGATGACTGGATTGTTAGGATTTCCAATTATATTTACCAAAGGATGATCTCTTGTCCATTTGTGGGTGGATGGAAAATGTTGAATGTTTTTATGGTGATCTGACGGGTCCATATTGCTCGAAGATGATTCTCCTGATTCTGGAATGGTAGGTGGTGGAGCAAATGGATTGAAGAATGCATTCCCGTCATAATCGGAAGGTGTGGGAACTGGATTAGAAGTGGGGGAAGAATCTTCAACTGCTGGTTGAGGTGTTTTATCCATGGATGATGATGGTTCAGGTTGTGGTGCATCGGTAGCAACTACGGTAGAGGTAGATGCTGATGGATCAGGTGCTTGTTGTATGACATGTGGAGCAGCGGAACTGGTGGAAGCATCTGATGCACTAGTAACACGAACGTCATCAAACATTGGTGCAAACAAATCTTCCAGATCCTTCCTTTTGAAAGGTAGGGGTGCAGCCGAAGATTCAGGGAAGTTTAGACGGTTATGTGTGGGTTCTAAGCGGTCTTGCTCAGAAGCCATCTCAGTGAGTTCATCAAAATTAGCGTGTATGGTTTCTTGAATATCCCCAGTCCGACGATTCCAAATTCTGTATCCCTTGGAGTTCTCACAGTATCCAACAAATATCCCAATATCTGCTTTAGCCTTAAGTTTACCAAGATCATCTTTATCATTCTTCGGATAACACAGTGCTCCAAAGACGTGAAAATAGTTGATGTTTGGTTTTCTTCCTTGTATAAGCTCATATGGTGTTTTGCTGTGTCGTTTGTTGATCATGGCACGATTCTGAGTATAACAAGCAGTATTGACAGCTTCAGCCCAAAGATAGTCCGGTAATTGAGCATTGATCAACATAGTTCGAGCTGCTTCCACGAGCGTACGGTTTCGTCTTTCAACTACACCATTTTGTTCTGGAGTGCGAGCTATTGAAGTCTGATGAACAATACCATGTTTCTCAGTGAATTCCCGAATGATTTGATTCTTAAATTCAGTCCCGTTGTCTGTTCTGATGATGCGGACGGTGTTGCGGACTTGAACTTGAATCTTTATGAGAAACGTGATGAGGATAGAAGGAACTTGATCTTTAGTCCGAAGAAAATAGACCCAAGTCCATCTTGAGTAGTCATCCACTATTACCAGAATATACTTCTTCCCGTTAATACTCTGAATTCGCATCGGACCACACAAATCCATATGAAGCAGTTGTAGGACATGGTCTGTGCTGTGTTCTGTTTTGGGAGGAAAATGAGCACGGTGACTTTTCCCTTGTTCACACGCAGAACACAAGTGATCCTTGGCATATCTGAATTTTGGTAAACCGTCAACTAATTTCTTCTTGGCAAGGTCAGTGATGGTTTTAAAATTGAGATGAGACAATCTTTTGTGCCATAACCAAGCCTTTGTGGGATGAGCCTTGGAGAGTAAACAAATAGGAGTTGAAGCTGTCATGCCTTCAAGGGAGATAGTATACAGACTGGTACCGCGTTTCCCTTTCATGAGGTCGTTGCCTTGAAGATCACGAATAAAGCAAGTTTTCTCCCTGAATGCTACTTCCAAGTCTCCATCGCAGAATTGTCCCACGGAGAATAAATTATGACCAAGGCCTTCAACATAATACACACGGCTGATTTCGATGTTCCCATTAATGTAATCCCCATAGCCCATAATTGCAGCGAAGTGATCATTCCCGAATCTGACCGTTCCGATAAACTTTGCAATAAAGTTTTGAAGAAGTTTGAGATTGCCGGTCATGTGTCGGGAGCACCCGCTATCAACAATCCAAAGGACGATTTGAATCACCTGCATCACAAACATTGGAAACAGGTGGAGATTTGATAACGGTTGGATCCGCTGGGTTAGTAACACAAGAGGTTAGTACTTTAGGTAACCATTTAAAACCAAAAGTGTGCTGTAACCAACGTTGCCAGGTCCAACTAGTCTCTGCCTTTTTCCTAATGTAAGCACTAGGTGAAGCAGTTATTTTGGATTTGGGCTTATCCATTGTCTTCTCAGAAACAGCTAGTGGGGGCGTTCCTAAAATGGACTTTGCACTAGTTTTAAGCCTAGAGGAAGCGCCACTAGTTCGTTTCTTTCTCTTAGTCAGCAAAGTTTTAGCAACACATTTTGTATGATCACCAGATAATATGCTATTACGACAAAAAACACAAGTAGCATCAACCAAAACATCTTCATTAATATTTAAAGATTTAGCATCTATTACATCAATCTTAGAACTAGACTCAGATAAGTGCAATTCTATTCCTGATGTTACATTTGTTTTATTCAAACTACTAACTGGAACTTCTTCAGACTTAGATAACTCCTTCCTAGGTTTCTTGACTCTATTCTTCCTCTGTTTCTTGTGAGTCTTGACCTTAGATGTGGTTTCTAGTCCTGTGGAAGTACAAGTAGCTGAATTAGTGGTTACATCAGATGCTTGGGTATGTTCTTTGTCTACTACATACATCCCTGGGGCAATCTTATGAATGTTTGCTTTGCCTTTGTCTAAAACTCTGATTTTCTTTTTCAGATCAATAATGGTGTGTTGAAACTCTTGATTTTGTGAGTCTAATTTTCTGTTGAGGCGGACTGTGTCATTTCTGTTTTGAAGAATTTCATCCAGTTCCTTTTCATTTTCAAACAATTTAATTCTTAAGAAAGCTTTTGTTTCCTTAAACTTTTCAGGAACATGACTGTTTTGAAATGATAAAGATGCTATAAGATTTTGAAATTTAAGTTCAAATTCAACACTCTGTTTTTGACACCAGTCAAGCCTTTTTTGAAGATTAAAAACTTTGTTTTCCACATCATTGTTGATCTGTCGAAGAATCTCATTCTCATGTACCAGATTATCAATCTCCATACGCAATATCTTACTATCCACAGCATGATCATTCACAAGTAAAGCATTACCAGATTCATAGAGCGAATTCATAATCACAGACACTACGTCATAACACAAAACTTTTTCCAAGAGTCGATCATTTTCTTTTGCTAAAAATTTCCTTTGAAGTTTTTGACGTTGAACCTTGTCATCTTTAGCTTTGAAAATGGTTTGCATAGATGCTACTTCCGTGTATAACTCCTCTTCCCATTTTGTTGCGCATTTCTTCAGATTTCTGACATGAGGAAGAATTTTCTTTTGAAGAATCTCTTTCTTTTCTTTTTGAACAGGAGAAAGAAAAGAAGAGACAGGAATTTGAGAACTAAACTCAATTTCATTCTCCAAACGAGAAATGTCGTCCATAAATGTCTTAAAATATCGAAGAACCCGACATTTTGGAGGCATTTGTAGATCAGCAAGATCCTCTGTCAGACAATCTTTGAAATGTACAGCAGTCGTGGGGACAGAAGTTGTAGACGAAGGAACACTTATGTTTGTGTATGTTAACGTTTGTTCTGGATGGTCCGCAGGAGAGACAAATGATTTGCTCAAATGAGGTCGTGCATTATAATCATAATGTATCTTTGAAAATTTTGTTTGTTAATCTGATCGACCCTCAATCTTGTTTTCCAGAAAATCAGTTTCTTCATCAACAGAATACATAACAACACGTTGAAAGGTATCATCTAACAGAAATGTTGCATTGTATAACTTGGGATTGTCTTTGAGTGCTTTGTGTAAATTACGGGGTGTGTCACTTCCAAGTGCAAAACTTACTCCCTTAGGACTCGGTTTCACAACATTCTTTTGAATTTGCGTTACAGAATTACCCGTTTTATACACAATGTTTTGAAATTCTTTGAGTTTGGTTTCCAAATCCAGAATTTGATCAAGATATGAGTCAACACGTTTCCTAGTTGCTTGCTTTTCTTCAAGAAGAGCCTGCTGAGAAGTTGAAAGCTCAAATTGAGTTTTTAACAACTCAGAAGTTAAAGCATCAATTTGTTTTTTGAATTCAAATTGATCCTTTTCTTTTTGAGAGAGAAGCTCAGCTTTGGCAACAGTTAGCTCACGAACTTGACTTTCTAAATTTTGAACTTTTACGTATTCTTGTTGGAAAGCCATTTCAAAACCTTTTTCACGTTTATCTTGTTTTAGATATCCCGAAAGTTGTAGTTGGTAGCACTCATTATCCTTTGTTAACAATGCAATTTTATCTTTGAGCTTCTGATTGATGTCATTGCATTTTTCTATTTGTGACTGGGTGGTCAATAACAAGGCCTGTAATTCTGAATCTTGATCAGTCAAAGGATCTGTTTGATCAAGATGATCACAATTGTCATCATCAATGAGATCATCAAATGAAACAACGGTATTATCATCATCAAATGATACTACGGTGTTGATTTGATCATCGGATGGTGATGAGAATGAATCATGTTGATCAAACGTTTCATTTGTAGATGAAGATGCAGCTGGTAAAGCAATTTCATGGATGAGACATGTAAGATCAGGTACCTGAGAAAGACCATCGGTATCATAGACCGGGCCTGACTCGGACATATTCATTTCTTGCATATTAGCCATAAGCATGACTGCAGCATTTGCCTCTAGATCTTCCATTTCATCATCTGATTCCACATTAGCCATAAAACTTTGATCATTCTGAGTCAACCTTCCAGCAGCTTTTTCATCTTTGAGTGCCATCAGAAGAGCCTCTTTGTGATAAGCACTGCCCATTGTTCTTGGCTTCGGACAAGCATTTGCCATGTGACCGTTCCCCCCACAGTTATAACATGTGATAGACGTATTTGCAATGCCTCTCTGAACATTCCCAACAGTCGAATTTCCTCTCTGATCATTCCCCATATTGTTTCTGTTTGCCCCTGCAGTATTGAACCTATTTCCTCCTGACTGACCCCTTTGATTACCATATCCACGATTTCCCGAACCATATCTGCCTGAAGACCTGTTTTGAATCACTACTCTGCCATCATTAACAACTGCCTGATTCCTGGTATTTGAAGATGAACAAAGACGGTTGTTGGATTTGGTGAATCTGCCAAATGCGTTAGCAATCAATCCAAATGCTTCATTAAGAGAGTTGAAAGCATCCTCTTCTTCATCATAATCTGCATTTGAGTACAGCATTGAATCGGTGTTGTTGTATGGAACCAGCTGGTTATCAGAGTATTGTTGTGGTGCTTCATAAGGAATGATTTGGTTATGAGGTTGGGGTGGAAGACTTGGTTGAAAAGATGATTGGCCAAATTCCTGGTGTGGTAAAGAGAAGTTAGATTGAGCAACGAGAGCAAGTGAGTTTGATGTTGGTGCGGGTGTGAAACCTCCTCGTGCTGCAATTTCTTTATCCACTTCTGATTGAAGTTGTCTTAGGTAATCATACATGAGTCCATATTTGACATCACGAATTTTCTTTGTCTGTCTTACAAAAGTTGCATACTTCTGCCATTCAGGACCAAGACATCCAAGGAATTTGGAGTTGACAGCAATCTTTGGTAACTTTATATCATGACGATCAAGGTCATTGATAATGTTGGTGAAACGGTGGTAGTAAGATTCAATGGTTTCCCCTGGTTCCATTATGAAGTGAGTGTACTCCATATACAATTTTGACTCAAGATCTTCCTGGTTTAACTCTATTCCTTCTATGAGAAGATGAACATGTTCCCACATATCTTTGGCTGTCTTTTGAGCATCAATACTTCGATAGATAGGATTGGGAATCCCTTGAAGTATGAAAGACATTGCCAATTGGTTTGCTTCTTGTTGTAATGTTTGCTCAGTTGTGTAGTTGGCAACAGGAGTGGGAGTGGTTGTTTCTTCTCTTTCTGAGGTTGCTGGAACAATAGTAGCTGGAATAGGATAGGGTCCTTCTTCAATGACTTTCTTGAGGTATTGACCATGAGGTTTTTTGAGTTCAACGAATCTGAGGAATCTACTAGCCCATTGCACGTAGTTACCTGGAGTTAGCATTGGTGGAGTTTCTTGACTTCCAGCTTCATGACGTGATTGCTGACTACTAATTGCCTCACACATCTTGTTAAACCAATGAGGTTCTCTGGAGTAGGAAGAATAATTCTGCAATTGTTGATTCTGTTGCATGATCTGTTGTGGGGATACTTGTGGTGGAGAGAGAAATTGATGTTGTTGCACAAATGCTTGTTGTTGTTGATACTGAGGATGAAATTGCTGTTGTTGTGGATGTTGCTGTAGCTGGTAGTAGTAATTGAAATGAGGTGGTTGAGACATATCTGGATCTTTTAAGATAATTAAGATATGTGTTGATGATATATGTTAAGTTGGTTTAGAAATCTACAGATTTTGTCCAAATGCGATAAAATACTGTTCACCAAATGCGATAACCAAGTGCGATAATGACAGTTCACCAAATGCGATAACCAAGTGCGATAATGACAGTTCACCAAGTGCGATAAGATCAGTTCACCAAGTGCGATAACCTTCAATAGCGATAACGAAAGTAGAAAATGCGATAAAACTATAAAGTGCGATAAATAATGACAATTTAAATATGTTATCTTAAAGTGCGATAAGTTATTGCAAAGTGCGATAAGATATCAAACAGCGATAAGATAAGATATCCAACTGCAATGATTTATGGCAAATGCGATAGATTTATCACAAATCCAAGTTCGATAATTCTGAACTCTTGTACAAGAGAAGAGAAGCAACCAAGTCGAAGTATTACAACTTTCTAATACAAGAAAGTACAATACTGAGTCCCAAATGCGATAATTGAAGATCTCCCAAATGCGATGAAACCCTAACTTATCTTGATTCGAACTGCGATAAAACCCTTAGTTATCTGGATTGCAACTGCGATAAAACCCTTAGTTATCTGGATTGCAACTGCGATAAAACCCTTAGTTATCTTGATTGCCAAATGCGATGAAACCCTAACTTGTCGAAGTTCACTCAGAAACCAAAACTATAACTTTTCATCAACTTTTCCAATACGCTAATAATACGGATTACACCAAATCGTCTAAATAACCAATAAACCCGATTGTTTTTGACCTTAAACGATTAGTAATCAAAAGATTTAATGAATATAAAGCTTTTTAACGCAGAAAATATGAAAACCGATGAAGATTAGTGAAAGTTTAACGATCTCAAAGCTACTTTTTCAATACAAACGAGAGTTTAACGTTAAGTTTGAACAAAAACCTTACAAAATCTATAAAACCAACGTAAATAATGATACTAATTACTCAAACACACGATCCTAATTATCCCTAGGCGAATGATACCACTTGTAGGTCACGATGATATCTCAAACACACACTCGATAAGACTAATAAGCACACGATCTACTACTCTAGATTAAGCTACGTATGAAAAGAAAATAAGCTAATAAGCAAACTAGAGAAGAGAATAAGAAGAGTGGAAGGCTTTCACTTAATCAAACGTTACACTGACAGAGCTTTCGCATATGACATGAAAAACCAACAAAAATAATGATGCCCATAGCCTTCTATTTATAGGCGATATGCTAGGGCATCCATGTGCTAATCTTTCTAGAAGGTATAACCGGTCCATGGGCTACTAATGGACCGGATTCTAATTACAAACATTATAGCCCATACGTGCAACATAATAACTAAATGAACAAGACTTGAACTTAATTAAAACATGTTCCTAACAACCCGATAATCAATTATGCTTTTTTAATGATGAGATCCTAAGCAGTAACAAGCTCCAATTATCACAGGAATTCTGTATCGTAAACACTAATTAGACACTCTCAGTTTAGCAAAATGAAAAGAAAGATGGTCTGATCTGCTAAATATTGCTGCAAAGAAAGTTGTACCATAAAACACGCATACATTGGGCATGAACATAGACAAAAACGACAAGGAAATAAAGAAGCAGAAATGAATAAACCAATGTAACAGCTTCTATATATGTCTTAGCCTGTGCAACATTGCACGCTACTTACTAGCCATGACAGTGAACAGGGCAAATACAATCACGGCACACAAAACTTTGACTTACCAATGTCAGTAACTAAATTCTCATTTCCAACAACATGCATAGAGAACTTTGAACTATCAACAACGAAGCCAAAATGCTATCACAACAGAAGAATGGATGAATATAAACAAGTCAGGTAATATTCACAGCATGAGCAAATCAAGAAGAACTTGTCTTTTGCATTCTCTCTATCAAAATCTTCAAACCCATGTGCCATGTAATATTCACAGCATGAGCAAATAAATGAGAAGTTATAAGAGTATTATGTAATCAAAATGTTAAATCCATGTAATTTTCTTGCCACCGTTCGTCCATTTCTCGAATAGTCATATCACAATTAAAATAAAAGACTATAAGTTTCTTTAGATCAATTCATATATGATACTACTGTAAAAGCTACTCTTACTTAATCGGGTAACCCGATAACCCGAATCACCCGACCCGACATAACCCGACCCGATTACCACCCGAACCCGATAACCCGATTCCTTATCGGGTCGGGTTGCGGGTGAGTTTTTAAAAAATCAAAACCCGACTCACCCGACCCGATAAGACCCGATAACCCGACCCGATAACACCCCTACTTGTAATACTTCAACAAAAAAGAAAAATATTATCAACGTGCTTGTATGTATTGAAAACCTTTTTGTAGGGCCAGTTTTGTTTTGTTTGTCTTGTAATATTTTTATTCAGAACTCGTTTGAAAATCGTGACTTTGGGTGTGTTTGTTTTTAAAAAAAAAGTTCTTACTAGCCCTCTTACTCTTACCAGTAAGAGTTGGTCAGACGTTTTGCTTGTTTGTTTTTTTCTTTTGAGTCAGACCCAGTTAGACATATAACATCTTGCTCAGTAAGAGGTGGGGGACTTGTCTTACTGCCTCTTACTCGATAAGAGATTGAAGACTCCTGTTAATATAATATATTTATGATAAAAAGTCTTGTTTCATATTTACATAAGTTACTTAAATAAATTGCATAAACGAGCACTTAAAATCATTCGGACAATTATAAAAAAACAAACAATATTATTTCGTTCAGATTTAGAATTTCTAGCCACCTCTTACCAGTAAGATGTGATAGTCAAATTCAGACCTAAAACATCCTTTAGTCTCCAAGAATCAATTTTGACCTGACATGGATCCTGGAGCATGATTCACAGTAGAACTTTAAAGGAAAAGTATTTGTAGTAGGTTGAGGCTTTTAGGCCTGACACGCATAATACACAACATGCTTATCCTGAAGGGATGTGCGGGGAAACGTCATATATGAACTAGCTTGTTAAAAGAGTCAATTCTCAAATGGTATAAAAATTTAATTTTTTTCAAAAAAAAGTATAAAATAATGCTTATTCTCAAAAAGGTCATGTGCGAATGTGCGAATCCACAAATATGTTGACACGTGTCCAGACATAAAGTACTTTCACCCGACCATTATACCCCACGTGCCATTTGACTTTTTTAAACAAATGTGCAAAGGACGGTGTGCGAATTGATGCTAATGTGTGAATTGCGGCTAATTGTACTTATTGTCTGGACACGTGTCAACATATTGGTGGAGTCGCACATTCGCACATGACCTTTTAGGAATGGGCATTATTTTTGTACCTTTTTTTGAAAAAAGTTAAATTCTTATACCATTTTGAAAATTAGCTCTTGTTATAACTTAGGAATTTAGTTATGTAGTTTTTGGCCCAATTGAAGTTCGTTATAAATATTGGTGGTTAGGTTGATGTTCGGTCACTTGAAAACAATGGAATAAGCAGCGATCCCATTCCTGCTTGGTTTTTGGCTAATATAATTTTCTCTTGAGTCTTCCTAACAGGTATATCTGCATACAGAGAATGCATAATAGTTTGCCATATACATTAAGGTCAGTCTAATGATCGCGGTAAAATGAACTAGATGGCCAGCACTAGTAGACAATGTTTGTCTTTAAAGGCTGGATGTCTATCTATAAAAAATTTCATTGTTATCGTATATTTTGCATGTGAAGTTATACCACGAGCTCATTACTGGTATACACAAACCAGGGATCCACACGGTATACTTATTTTAATGGTTGTTTTTTGTTGTTTTTTGTATTTGCAGTCACTCCTAAACATAGTTAAACATAACCCAAATTTTGCATCCAAACCCTTTTACATTACAATCATTTATATTTTAGCTTCCTCGTGTCCATGTCCTTAGATTCCATAACCATCACTCCCATCCCCTAATCCCCTGAAGTCGAATTATCTATAATCCTTGCATATTTACTACAAACACCATAACCAGATCGCTCACCAAAATGCCTTTTGAGATCACATATATATGCTAATTCTTAAACGAGCCTTAATTATATCCGTTTTTTATCCTGATGCCATCCATATTCCCTTTGCAGTAAAGACAATGGTTTCAAGCTCAACAAGGATAATAAAAGGCTATACTTATATTAAGGTTCATCGGACTGAAACAGAAAGATGGATGGATTCGATTACATGTAATATTGTTATCCAACTCAGTGAGTTGTAAGCTTAACGATACAGGACTCAAAAGAGACTGGCCCTTGTGGAACCTGATTAATAATCTTACCTATTTAGCACTTGTGATGGAGAAGAAAGCTCTACTTCTAATAACACCTTGATTACATCAAAATAGTTGTGAACCTCATGGCTATGTTAACTTCTGGTGATGTTGTGGAGGGCTTCATAAATTAACTTAAGCCGAGGGGATTATCAAGGCTAAAAAGTCTTTATACACTAGTAGACGTATACCCGCGCAAAACGACGGTATATGATGGCAAATAATTATACTTGCGAAATCGTGATTCTGGTTCGACCTTTTGATGCAAAGCGTGTGATTTTAAAATTAATATAGTGTGTGTTTTTGAAAAGTTACTAAGTTTAAAATTGAACAAATTTAATACTCCCTCCGTCTCAATTTATTTGTCCATATTTCCTTTTATGGATGTCTCAAATTAATTGTCCATTTTCCTTATTTAGTAAAAACTAGATACTCTAGTGGAGGAATATTCCATTTTAGTGGTTGAAAATTAAAGTGACCTCACTTTTATTAAACTTTGTGTTTTCTCTCTCCTGACAAATAAATTGAGACGGAAGGAGTATGTATTAAGAAATGCTTAAAGGTAATTTAGTCAAACTATATTAATTTAAGTTTTTCAAGATTTCAATAATGATCATTTTTTTTTTTTCTTTTTTAGGTGCAGGAGAATGATCATTCACTCATAAGTACTATAGATTAGGGGCAATAGGGTCCATCTAACAACTGTAAATTGATGCAAGTTTTAATTCCACACTTGTGTCAGGAACCTGGAAAATTGTAACACTAAAAAAAAAATACTACTATTTGTTTGCTCGTGCTCAAGATTTTGTATGTAGAACCATATTTCTTTTGTTTGTCATTTAATATTTTATTTGAATGCAGTCATATCAACATGTGTCATTTTAATCTTTTGTTGTTCACCTAAAGGTCCGATTTCTGTATGCAATATCTGTTGCTTTGCTAACGCTGATACTTACAAAGATTATCGGTATTTGGAGTTGAACCCGTGACCGCTTAATTATTTAGTTGGAACTTTTTTACCACTAACCGAGGACTTTGATGTTGGAATTATATAATCATGACTATTATGTATATATAAACAATTAACATCAAAGAACATATATGCGGAAGCGAATGATACATAACACATGAATAATTAACTGAATATTAAAGTAAGCGTACCTTGATGATTCTAGCAAGAACAAGAATCAAACCGAGCAATAGAAGTGATGAACCTTAATTAGGGTTAAACGGATTACACGAATTGCCCATTACCTTTTTTGCAATTCAATCCAAGATACTTACAATAGTGTGTAAGTATCACGTTCTTGTACACACGTACTAAATCAAACTAAAGTTATGCAAGTAATTTTATCACAAAATTAAACCAAACAATTTGATTAAGAAAAAATTCGGTCAACCCTTTGTAAGGGTTTTTGGTCAATCAAATGGAACAAGAGAAGATAAAGAAAACTTAAGGTTTAGTTTGTGTGCACAAGAGGTATCAAAAACTAAATCCTTGGTTTGCTTATATAGTGAATGAAACTTAGAGTCCAAGTTTGAGTTGGATTTGGAAACCCAATGCTCAAACCGATCGGCCCTATGTAATTAGGGGATCCGGAACCTTCTTGACTACTAATTTCATTCTAGTCCATTTCCTTTTCTTATTTAACGATCGTTAGTCACTTCCGTTAAATACTAACGTTCGTTATACGTTTTGTGATAATTAATAATTAAATATAACGTTTTATATAAAATTATTAATCTTTAGTTCTCATACGTAAAATGTGCAATCCCGTGATCTCGAGTTCGATCCTAACATACGACTACTAAAATAATGTCCACAAAACTAACAGCTCCCACTTGGACATATTTTAATAGTGTAATCACATCGGTTAGCATCTTGCAACACGCCGATGCCTCTAGTACAACTCGAGTAGGTCTCCTGAAAAAACCTTTAATGATTCATCATTATTATTATCATTTTGTTACTAATACTACATTAAATAAAGATATGGATATTATATTTATTTAAATATTCTGTTTCTCGTTGTTTGTGATTGATCAAAATTACCAAATCTTCTGAACATATTCAGAGGAGATCTTGGGCGTGGCCACGCATACATCTTGTCAACCCTACGAGGGGCCTAACAGTATTAAACTCCAAATATAAATTTGAAGAAACAAATTCTATCTTAACTACAAGCATAACTCATGAACTTTGAAACAATTCCGAAAACAATCCTTATAACTACCAGTTACGTATAGCGTTAAATTGTTCCACAAAATGCACTACATTCATAACAGTTATCTGGTATCTCAAGTCTGAGGATAACTATCTGTTAGGAATATAAATATTCATATGAAGGTTCGGTCACCCCGAGCATCTAATTAGCATTTATATAGCTCGTAGGCTTATTTATATTAGCTTAGTATAATTAGTATTATTAGTTTTATTAGATTAGTCGTATCTATATTTGTGGAGTGGGTCGGGGCTTTCCCCACTGTCAGCTCACTCCACAGCCCACTAGGGGCATTATATAGTAGAAGTATAAATACCCCTTCCCACACTTGGGAAGGGTTGGAACTCTTCACACAATTAATCTAACATTCAGTTTTTCTCTCAAGAGTTTCCCACTCTCTCTCTCTAACATCTCACTAAACTCAACCATGGATCTCATCTTCCATGAGCCAAGACCACCCGAATCAACCACACAATCAAGATGGTTATTTCCTACAATTGGTATCAAGAGCCATGGTTTCATCTTGGTCAGATCTGTGGTCAAATGGCTGTATATTCGGTTGGTTTCTTTTTGTGGTCAGATCTGTGAACAATATTAATTCTTTTTGTGGTCAATGGCTTGATACTTGTGGTTTCTTGTTTCTGTTCTCCAAGTTAGTTTGAACATATTTTCATCTTTAGGTTCACTGTCCAGTTTTTATTTGAATATCAAGTTTAATATCACTTTTGTGTCACATGTCTTTGGGTATTTTGGGCCTTAACTGCTTGTGGACGTGGGTTGCCTGTTCATTTTTGAGGTTAATATTGGTCATGGTTTGGTGATTTGGTAGCTTATGGCTGAGATTATAAGGGTGTGCTTGAAGATCAGCAAGTCGTATTTTTTTGTCTCACACACAAATATTATACATCTTGGTCTTGGTTGCTTTGTCCAATATTTTCATTAACTTGTTGCTTTTAGTGACTTGTTTGGAGTTAAAAGTTGGTGGATTTGTGTTTGGTGATGAAATTATTTCTTGAAGGCGGTTTGTCTGTTTGACTTGTCATAAAAGTGAAAAACACAGATCCGGATTTTAAGGAAAGTACGAAAGTGACAGGTTTGACCGGTCAAATGCGGTTTGTCCTCGACTCGGTTTGTCCTCGACTCGGTTTGTCCCAGACGCGGTTTGTCCCAGACGCGGTTTGTCCATAGGCTCACGTACTCGGTTTGTCTGTTTGTCATAGACTCGGTTTGTGTATATGAGGTGAACGCGGTTTGTCTAAGACTCGGTTTGTGTACATAAAGTGTACTCGGTTTGTCCATACAGTTACGAACTCGGCTTGTCCATACAACCACGTACTCGGTTTGTGTTTTGCATACATGCGGTTTGTCTCTGCTTATGTTAATCATGTGCTTAATCTAACAACACAAATTTCAGAGTCAACAACACAACAAATCCAAAGGTCAAACAACAACTCTCAAATACATTCCAAGAATCCTAATACTGCTTACAAAAACAATCTCATTCGAATCAACAACTAATAACAAGACACGAAATCAAATCCATAACCAATACTTGTCTCATCATCCTCAAAACCACAACCGTACCTAATCTAATCTCATTCCACACTTTAAACAAGACTCTAAACGAAAATAACACAAGGATCTCAGTTTGTTTATTCGTATGTTACAACAGCCCTCGAACAACACAAAGTCCATACACACGAAAACAAATCATCATCAATCATGTTGTAAACAATGTGTATATTCAATATCCGAACTCAAAACAGGAAAAAGAATATAACAAGTGTGTCATTTCGTTTTCCCTTTGCTCGTTCTTAAAAAATGCATCATCATAAGATTCATCATCGATCTAATATCCGAAACGAAGAGAAAAGTAAAATAACAATTCCGTCATTTACTTGTTCTTAGTTCGTTCAACAACAACAAAAAAAAAAAATAAATAAATAAATAAAACAACTCTCACTGTGCGAAACTTCCGTCATTTACTTGAAGAAACAAATTATCACTTACCCGTGACCTTAATTACGATCTTGATGCCGAAGAAGATTAATTAAAAGGATGCTCATATTGTGCTCAAGTGGCTGTGAGAATGTAATTTAAAATCATGAATGAGCTTTGGTTCGTGGGTTAGTATCAATAACATACAGTATATGATGTTTATTGTGATGGTATGTGGTGATTCGTATGTTTAAAGAATGAATGGGATAATGGAGAGTTTATTATTTTTTGATGAAACATTGATTCAAGGTTTGGTGGATGTGTTGGGAGAAATATGAGGAGGGGGGCGGATGAAGTTTAGGATTAGGGTTGATGATAAATATGGGATTAGGGTTAAGAGAGGTTAAAGGAGTAAGAGTTAAATACCGGATTATTAGGGTTTGGAGAGAAATGGATTGGGTCTCATGAGTGGTTGAATGGGCTGGACAATTTGAGTGGTATGGACCGGACTTACTAAAGAGCTAGTTGGGCCAATGTATACGTGAACAATTTTTTTGTAAACAAGTTGTCTTGGCTGTAACTTAGTTAGCCGTAATGTACTTCAAAATGGCTGCATGAACTTAAAGCTTTGCTTTGGATCCTTTGTGTTGAGCTGTAGTTGCTTATGATCGGGTTATATTATAATTGTGTTGGGCCGGTGTAAATCTGGTATGAATATGGGTTAAGAGTCGTTTAATCACATTGACCAAGTGGCTTACAAACAGACTGCACTGGACCAAATATTGATTCACGTTATGGAAGTTGGGCCTAGTTCTCATGGTGGGCCAAGTTAATACTCATGCACGAACGTTGGGCTTAATACAGTGTAGTTAACTTTTGTTGTAAGATTACTTGGATAATTTGGGTGAACTAAATTTCTTGTGGATGTACACGTCACAGCTGGAGTTTGGGAATTAGCTTTACGGTTTCTCTGGGTGATTTTAGAAAATCCCGCGAAAGATTCGATTTCTCGGTTTAAATCTCAAGAGCTGTAAAATCCCGTGAAATTAATATTGGACAAGTAGACTAGACTTGGATGTAGACATAATGAAACTTACGGGGTTTGACTGCTTTTTCGGGATAAGTTTGTGCTTCAAGATCAGCAGGAATTGGAAATTATGGTAACTTGGTTGGTTTGTTAATTCACAGGTTGGTGTACTTAGTGTCACAAACATCTCGGGGTGGATGGATGCACGATGTTTGTTGACCCTTGCTCGAGCGCATTTAAGGTGGTTAGACCTGGATGTTCAAGAAGTGGATATATACAATTAAGGATGGAAGGTTGGGTATATATCACTACCTATATTTAAAGGAGTTACGTTGTTGTGCTCAATATAGGTTCTAAATCACAATTTGCAATTTAAGGTGATTAGACTTGGATGTTCACGAGGTGAATATATACAATTAAGGATGGAAGGTTGGGTATATATCACTACCTATATTTAAAGGAGTTACGTTGTTGTGCTCAATATAGGTTCTAAATCATAATTTAGTGCAAGTTTAAGTCGCGGACTTGTTCTTTTTCAAGCTTCATCAAGTGATTGTTGTTTCTCAAGCTTCTAATGGGATTGTTGCTCGAGATCTTCTCAAGAGGTAGTCAGGCTTAAAGACAAGAGGTGATCTGTTTGGAGACATGTGTTAACCTTTTACTCACTTTAAAGTCATATGCATTTCATCAAGCGGTTTTGGCATATTTCGAGCTTCAATGAATTGTTAATCTACTAAACCATTGATGATGAGGAAAGCAAGGGGTTACTACAAGAGAGTCTTCATCACCCTCTTCGTTGCAGTAGTTTCAGTTGTCTCTTTCCATGTTTTGCGCCTGACAAATTCACAAACATCACGGACTCTTAACCTTGGCAAAAAGGTCATTACATAACCTTTTTGAGGGAGAGAATTAGCGCGAGTCTCCTAGTGGTTCCGTCTCCAGCGATGTGAATTTTAGCAGTTCCTGTTTCAGTGGTTAAAGGTCTTAGCTATTTGCCTAAGATTTCAGCAGATTGATACTTACTGTTGTGCAGTTTGTTCTTGAATTTATTTCTCGGATAAATCTCAAGAACTGTAAAATCCTATACACAGTACGACAACTATTCCATGCACTGAATCGGACAACATCCAAGTAGCTGGGTCAGACAGCTTTGTTTGATAGGACTGACTATGAGTCATGGGCACTGTTAAGAATTGGCGCTTGTCTCTTTTCCTTTTGACTAGTCAACAGCACAAGATGATCACGAAGTTCATTTGGTATTCCTTATTTGAGATTGAAGCTGAATTTCTCGAAGGCGTCTACTTATTTTATCTTGAAGTCGGGGTTGGTTGGATGCATGACCTTCAATGATAACTTGCTCGTGCGAAAAATTTAAGTTGAAGACTTGGGTTATCTAGTTACCAGCAGTCGGGGTAACTATCACTTAAGAGTTACTGGAGTACTCAGTGTCACACGTCATTGACGTTGTCGATAATCGCAAGAGGTGTTAATGTCTCATACTTTGGTTGGGTATTGAGCACTTAGAGATCTGCTTGGAGCATTAATTCTCTACACCGTTCTTCCAACATTAGGGCAAGCTTAAGTAACAAATTTGGGGATTTATTCTTCTGGTTTCAGTACTGGTATATCGGGTTTCCTTCATCAAGTGGTCACTAATCTGTGTTCAAGGTTGGTTTGTTGGCCAAAGGTTTTATAAGTTGTGATGTGATCTGTAATTCTCACGAATTATTCTTATCCCAAACTGATGTTCACCATTACCAAATCTGTCACGCCACATTCAATCGGTTACTCTCTCACGGTTTCTTCTTGGTTTTGTAAAATCCCGCGAAAGAACTTATTTCTCGGTTTAAATCATAGATTTGTAAAATCCCGTGATGATGGACTATGCGCTCTTAACCATGATCGGGTTAAAACCATTATCAAAGTTCAGTTAAAGCATCATGAAGGGCTAGATTTGGGCATTAACCACAAGACGTGATTACAGCGTTGATTCATTATTATTTATTTGAGGCTGAAGTGAAATTTCATGGGTGCGTGTACTTAGCATCTGAAGATATCGGGGAGGTTGGATGAAGATTCTTCGAGATCCTTGTTCGAGCTTTCAATACAATGACAAGGACTTGGATATCTAGTTATTTTTTCTTTCTCCCTACTACAAAATAACTATCACTTTAAGGAGTCACGTTGTAGTGCTCAGTGTCACACGCAGTTGTGGATATCCAAGAGGTGATGTACGTCTTATACTTGATGGTTGGTTGGTTGAAGAGTATAGAGTACTTAGGGATTCGATGTTGCACGAAGTCTCTACACCGCTCTTTGTCACGCATTAGTACAAGTTTAAGTCACAAGTTCGGGTTATTTTACTTCAGTATCAAGTTCATCATATTGGGTTTTCTCCATCAGTGGTCACGACATCAAGCCAACAAAATGATAATGGGGTTGGTAAAGAGTTAGATGAGAGAAGTAGTAAAGAGAGAGATAATGACGTCTGTACAAGTCAGTACAGGCCTCGCTCTTCATCAGATGACGTTTGAACACAGCAGTTCAAGCCTCGCTCTTCATCAAATGACGTCTGTACACTTCAGTGCAGGCCTCGTTCTTCATCAGATGACGTCTGTACACATCAGTTCAGGCCTCATTCTTCAAAGAAAAGAAAAGTGTACGCTTGAGTGCACTTTATCTTCAAAAGAAGAGGAGTCTTCTTATTAATGGCCATTCTCATCAACAAGATTCATGCTCTTTCCGTGCTTATTCAATCTTCAAGTGGATCGGCGCATATTGGAGTATTCTTTTATTCACATATTCAATCAAAAATTGCAGTTGACAGGCATATGCAATTTTTGAGGGGGGAAAGGGTGAATAAACAACATGTTAGTCTTCAAGAACCGTCAAGTGGAGCTACTTACCATTGATGGTATTCATATTCACGAGTTCAATCATCAAAAATTGCAGTTGGCAGACATATGCAATTTTTGAGGGGGGGAAAGGGTGAATATTAATCTACATGTTAGTTGATGATTGAGAAATGGTCATACGACTCTTGAATACGTCAGTTCAGGAGTCGTGCAAACCATGTTTCTCCAACACTACTTCTTCCGTCTATCAAGGTGTTGAAGAACATGGTCATGGAATGCTAATCGACAAAGTCTCACGGGTTATCAGCAACAATGGGTTTCTAGTCAATGCTTCAAGTATACGTCATCAGGCTACATGTACACATCATGATGATGATTCCGATTAATCGTAACCATCATGGGGGAGAGAAATGTGTACACCAAGGACGCACAACAGGTTCACGTGATCAGGGCTTAATATCCAGGATGGATAAATACTGTAGATGATCAGTGGTTCAACTTGTTACCTTGGTATTATCGTTTCACTGTTACGTCATGGGCTGATTAATCGTAACCATCAGGGGAGAGAGAATGTGTACATCAAGGACGCACAACAGGTTCACGTGATCAGGGCTTAATATCCAAGGATGGATACATTCTATAGATGATCAGTGGTTCAACTTGTTACTTTGGTGTTATACTAAAGACTGAAGAAGGTCGAGTCGTCAGTCTATTCTTCATTCTCTGTTGGGAGTTATCTTCTCATGTGTATGCTGCGGGCTGATGGGTTACATGTAAGGTTACTGGAAGGCATTGGGTGAGATGAAGATGATTGGTATTCTGTTCCTCCACATTGGGCAATCTTGAAGAAGGTCGAGTCTTCAGTCTTCTCTACATTCAAAAATGTTGAGCTCTTTTCTTACAACTTGATATTTAACTTAATCCCATGACAGTTCTTGTTTGATGAGTTGTGGAGTTAAGTTAGATTCAAGTTGTTCTGTAGTTTAAGGGTAGGTCCAACTTGATTTTAACCTAATCTCATGACAGTTCTTGTTTGATGAGTTGTGAGGTTAAGCTGAAATCAAGTTGTTACCGGGCTTAAATTTGTGGTTTAGTTTAACCTCATGACAGTTCTTGTTTGATGAGTTGTGAGGTTAAGCTAGATTTCAGTTGAAGCTCAACTTAAACTACCGAAAAGATGCCTAAGGTTTTTGACGGCGTCACTCTAGGACGGGAGTGTTAGAAGATTAAAGACGGCATGCATTTGGTTATCAAAAGACTTCTTCATATTTCGGGCGTTCATCCAAAGTCTTCTTCCTATTATGGGTGTTCATCAGAAAGGTTGTCAGATTGGGGGAGAGCACTAATTAGGGGAGAGTGTTGAGCCAGAATCATTCCCTGATTGAAAGTGCTCACATTGCTCTTCAGCAAGTCAAGTGATGAATGCGGAGAAGATTCAGAATGCTGAGGAGTAATGGTTTCTGGTTCGTATCCTTGTATATATTTTGCTTCTTACATTCTTTTTCATACTTTATACCATTTTTGTAAATAGATACATAGAAATCATGCTAATTGTAAATAGAGAAACGTAAAACCAGAAAAACCATAAAAATTGAAAAATTAGAAAAGACCAAAAATAGTTTCACCTAGGCATGTCTTCTGTTTATCGATAACATTTACGGACTTAGAAATGTCATTCAATAATGGCACGGGTCTTTAAATGAAGCTCGAGCAGAAGTTAAAATGGAGGATTAAAACATGTCTAAATGGCTTGCTATTACTTTAGATAGCAACCCGCGCTTCATATTGGGGAAAGCACGTCGCCAAAAAGACGGCTGTTCCTCCAACTGGGTGATGTTCACCTGGGCATGGATTACTTTATATCCATGTTTCTTCGATCTGATGTACGTTTCAGTGCATCATTTCTTGAAAAAGAAGAGAAGTCTTCTTTGCATACAAATAGTTTTCATTCTATGATTCTTCTGAAAATTATTTGTGAGACACTTGGTGAATATGTGTTGTATGAAATTTGTTTATACTTGGATTATGCATAAAATTTGTCACTCAATCAACGACTACACAACCTCATGACAGTTCTTGTTTGATGAGTTGTGGGGTTGAGCGTGATTTTAGTTGAGGTTCAACTAGAATACGGGTCATTGATTGAGGGGGAGAGTGAATTCAAATTTTAGATCATCAAACGTATTTATTGGTTGAAACATACTTGTTAGAAAAGGTTTTGTAGTTAATGGGGAATTAGTTGAAGAGGATCTTGCTTAAATATATCAAATGACCAAGTGTGTTAGTTGCTAGAAAGTTTAGGACATTATGTGCAATTTGCTTTTAGTTTCCTAGCTTTATGTATCTAGAAGGTTCATTTGTGTTACTTTGGTATCCTCGTATAATCCCCAAAATGCTTTAAGACTCAAAACCTAAAAGAAGTTAGAAAACCAGTTGTGTTTGATGTTTTTGAATACTCCTATGACATTTGTATGAACTAAGTGAATGAGTTTCAAATGTTGTTTGTCTCTGCTGCTTAATTGTTGTTGATATTGTGCATATGTTCTCAGGATTCGCTTAGGTAGATTGCTATTATGTTAGAATCATGCTCCTAAGATCCTGAATTGAATATTGAAATTCGTGTGAATTGCCATGTTCATGATTGCTATTTGCTCTTCATGCTAGATAGTGGTTTGACGTAGTTCCTGATTGGGGTTTGACTATAAGATGAACTTGGTATTATAATGTGGCAAGCTGCTGAAGGGTAGCTATTAAGGAATAGGGTATCTGCTTGCATATATATCTGTGTTGATATTCTTATGCAGATTCCATTGCCAAAATGAATGTGCCAGTTCCCATTCTAACCATTTGATCAGACGTTCAAACTCTATTGATTGGCTCGGAATTCACCACGACAACAACATCGGCAGCAACAACAACAACAACAACACTTTCACCACCACCACCACCATTTATTCGGATCTCGCCAAATGGGGATCTACAATACTTAGAGGTTCTTGTTGGTGGATGGATAATCGATGTTGACCACTGACTCACTCAGAAAAGTGGGTGATTACATCATTTGAGCAAAAAGGTCGATATCATCTGTGTCATAATTATCACTTTGTGCAAAATAAGCAGTGAATCTCCCTCTTAGATTAAGGGGGAGCAAAGTATGTTTCATCATCAGAATACATTAAATTGGACACATTTTCTCCCACATTTTTCTAACTTATTTAAATCAATTGGGATCACAAATCTCAAAAGGTTTGAAATTTTTGATCGGGGGAGAGAATGTGATTTAAATATGAAACCTGATGAAAATGTGATGTTTTGGACTTAAATGTAAGCTCTCCCATATGTGCTAAACTCTTTCGTATATCGATGCACATATTGAGGGGGAGCGAATTGTCAAAAAGGATTTGGCATGCATCTTATGTGAGCAAGGCTCAGACTTCACCAATGAATTGACGATAGCTAAAGTCAGTAGTCGAAAGGACATGTCCTGGACGGGTAATAATTTCAAGCCAATTTATCTGGTGATGTAAGCGTGTCTCGCAAAGGACGTGTCTGAGTAGAATGTACCGATTTCGAGCGATCTTCCTTGAATGTGATCTGGACGGGTAATAATTTCAAGCTAGTTTACTAGTGATGTAAGCGTGTCTCGCGATGATCATGTTCTTGGAAAATCAATCAATTCAAAAGTGCGAGCTTCACCTGACATGTGCAAATTTATAAAACAATCATTTGAGCACATGTTGAGGGGGAGCATTTGAAAAATATAAAACTCTCAAGTGTTTGCAAAAATGTGTTTCAGAATCATGAACACTTTGAGAGATTTTTCAATGATTTGGTTTATGGCAATCGTGGAAGTACACCAAAGACCGACCATTTTAATTAATGCATGGAGTTATAAGGATGGTTAGGTTAGGCTCAAGTTCCCACGATCCCGCCAGAGCCGGAGGGATCTACCCAGGGACAATCCACTAGTTAGTGTAGAAGTCCTTAGGTATGATTTAAAAAGGAGAAAAGTGTGATTAAGGGAAGAGTGCCGACTGAGATGGAGCTAGTACTGGAACAAACCCAACAAGGTACTAGTAATGAAGTCTCGGTAAGCACTGAAGGGGTTGAAGAATGAAAAAGAATTGTAAAGATAAAGGGTGAAAAGAAATAGCCCTCCTTACAACTTAGGCAGAAACCGGGTCAATACATATGCTGTCAGAATCACTTAGTTGATTGCTGGCATTGAAGACAAAGTATCATGGACCCAGTGATACGCTGCACAACCCTCCCTAGCCACTCAAGGTCCCTCAAAGGATTCTTGTTTCAATTGTCACGGAGTTCAATACATTCCTATCGTCTCTCTCACTCCGAGTTAGATGATATTGAATAGGTGGCAGTTCTCTCCAGCCTCCGCTCACTAAATCAAAACGCACAATAGAGTCTAGAGCCACGAGATGCATAATAAGATCTCATAGGGACACGAATTATTTCTACACTGGTTGTTCAACATTAAGGGCACCAGTTGTAAACTTATGAGTCCTACGCAGATCTTAGCAATCTGCCAGAACATTTATGAGGGAATTTACAAATGTAATTCTCAATGATTGAATGGAAATTCCTGCCAGGGTCAACATCAAGCAGCCCTGAAAGCAGGTCACTTCGGTAATTCTTTATGGATTACGCTTAGTGATCACGGCAGTTTCTAACGGTCTACAGTCGTGGAGTGATCTCCAGCGACTCACCTAATCGTTGATGTGCTACGGTTCGATCTTAAAAAGCCCTCTGTGGGTTTTCGATTAGGAACGGTCTTGGTAAGGATTAGAGAGAATTTTCACACTATGCTGTTAACAATCTCGAAATCCGAACCTGTAAGTACCGGACGTTTTATTGCTAACTGTCGTATGCAGGAACATCTGGTGATTGTAGCTGATTGCTGTTGCAGCTGTTTGCGGTTGTAGCTGATTGAAGTTGCAGCTGATTGCGGTTGTAGCAGATTGCTGAAAAGATGCCAATCCTCTACCACATGTTCACACTACATCATCATTGTAACTCAACAAAGTCATGATCAACCTAAAAGACCTTTAACACGGCTTCTGCAAACTCTGATGCTAAAGATCATGACACCAAATAGTGTGAGCATGTCGGCTCAAAGAATAACACATCACATGGAAACATACTGCTGAAAGATGACTTGGAAACACATGCTGGATGATATTTTCGAAGAATACTCAAAATCATCCAAGATAGAAGAACAGTCATCACAAGATCACTGCTAAAGGCACAAAGATACAAGACGTTGAAGAATCGAAGACTACGAGCTATGAAGTCAAGATCAAAAGATAAAATGCTAGAATTCAAGTTATTATTTCCGGGGTGACCTCCCTTAGGGGGAGATTGTTAGGAATATAAATATTCATATGAAGGTTCGGTCACCCCGAGCATCTAATTAGCATTTATATAGCTCGTAGGCTTATTTATATTAGCTTAGTATAATTAGTATTATTAGTTTTATTAGATTAGTCGTATCTATATTTGTGGAGTGGGTCGGGGCTTTCCCCACTGTCAGCTCACTCCACAGCCCACTAGGGGCATTATATAGTAGAAGTATAAATACCCCTTCCCACACTTGGGAAGGGTTGGAACTCTTCACACAATTAATCTAACATTCAGTTTTTCTCTCAAGAGTTTCCCACTCTCTCTCTCTAACATCTCACTAAACTCAACCATGGATCTCATCTTCCATGAGCCAAGACCACCCGAATCAACCACACAATCAAGATGGTTATTTCCTACACTATCCGTGATTTACTTAATAATATCCATAAGTAACATCATGTAGTTGGGATAAGTCCTATATTCAATTCATTGAATATCATGTGAATTTGGTATGACAACACATCAATATACTTTCAAGTATATTATACCAAAACTCATATTTGTCTTAATTTAATGATATTCCCATATCATTATCTGACAACGGACGTTTATAATAACTAACTTATTCATGGATTAAACATGCAAATATATATAGGACAACAATATTAAATAATGAACATAAACATAACCAATATTTTATTTTATTAAAACTAATAAATGTTTACAATATCCTTTATCCAAATACTATACACATCTATGCATGAAACTACTAGCTAATCTAAGTCCAATGCCATTGGCAAGTTCAGTAAGCTTTTCTTTAGCTAAAGCCTTAGTGAATGGATCAGCTAAGTTATCATCTGTGTGAACTTTCAAGAGATTTATTTCACCTTCGCGGACTTGTTCCCGAACATAGTGATACTTCCGTAGAAAATGTCTGGTGCCCTTCATGACTCCAGGTTCATTGGCAAATATGATTGCAGCAGAATTGTCGCAATACATATTAATAGGCGATTCAATTGAAGGCATAACACCAAGCCCTGAAATGAATTTCCTAATCCAAACAGCCTCTATTGCAGCTTCTGAAGCAGCTATGTACTCGGTGTTGGGTCATGTATAACCCAAGAATGCTTCAAACATGATTTGAACACAAATTAACTAAGTGTTAACTTAAACCGAGAACAATTCAAGTCACTGAGAGAACAGCCTCTCAGTGAGTCATCTTCAGGATGCTTAAGGCGAATTCAAGAAGAATGATTCACTACTCAGGAAGGCGGTACTCCCTGAGTAGGACTTAAGCCAAAGAAGAAGATGATGGATTCAGTGAGTGTTGGATAAGAACTCACTGAACCCCAGTCTCCTCAACCAACAAAGTGATTGAAGGACTGAGGAACCAACGCCTGAAGAAAAGGCGGGAACAATAGGGAAAAGATCTGAGAAGATATTAGTGTAAGCCCAACACTCTTCTCTTGTCAGATCCAACCTTCCCTATTGCGGCTAAAAGTCATGGAGTGTCAGCCAACAACTCCTAAAGTCTTCTTAGCCCTTTCCTATTGGTTCTTGGAAATAACAATTACTATTTGTAATTGTCAGACACGCAACCTCAACAACTTGTATTATATTTAATCACTTATACTTAGATTACTTGTGTATAAATAGAGCAGATGTGAGAGAAGTTAAAGTGTGCTTTGTATAATTAAAGTCTTGAACTTTTACAAAGGAACTTCTCTCCTACAAAAAGTATACAACTCACTGAGATAGCTCAGTGGGTATATTGTTACCACTCAAGCAAAACTTGAGTTTCGATAGGAGACACCCCATACCCTTGTCTATTCAATCCCAAGTGTTTGTTCCGCAAAACACTTGGGTATAGATTCTTGGAATTATTTCTAATAAGAATTTAAACGTTGAAAAAATATTGTTGTTTTTATACTCACGTTTTATAACTGTTTAGAATTAATCCTAAACATTGTATTAGTCATAACACGAAATAGATTAACTTTCTAGTTAACTCTAATCGTGTAAAGGGACCAACAAGTGGTATCAGAGCCTCTGGTTTATAAAATCTTTTAAAATAACCAAGAGTGCTCTAGGTTTTTAAAAACCAAGATCCTACTATGACTGATATCAATGTACCCCAGCTAGTCGACAAAAAGGGTGGCAGCTACTCAGCTGTTGCACCCAGACTTGAAGCTGGGAAATTTAGCAAATGGAAGAAGCGTATGATTTGCTATCTTACTGGTATGGAACCCTACTACATCACCTGTATCAGGGATGGCCCATTTGTCCCAAAGACTGGCACAGGGCTAAACAAGCCTGAGGCCCAATGGACCATTGATGAGAGGAGGGTGGTCAATCAAGACCAACGCCTGAAAAGCATCCTTATATCATATCTTCCTGACGATATAATGGAATCAGTCATCAACTGTCTTACAGCCAAGCAAACTTGGGATGACTTGGTAAACAGCTTTGAGGGTCCCTCAGATACCAAGGAAAATAGGGTCATGGACCTTAAACTTGAGTATAATACTTTCAGGTCAAAAGACTCTAAAAGTCTCTCACAGACCTACACCAGATACAAAACTTTGATAAATGAATTATCAAATGATGGTGTTGTACTGACTAAACATGAGACAAATGTTGGCTTTGTCAACAGTCTCCCTGAGAAGTGGCTCAACTTCTCACAAGGCCTGAGGAATGCTAACCACATTCAGACCCTTGAGCTCCCTGAAATTTATGGGAAGTTTGTCTATGAAGACAACTTGATCTCAAGGAGATATCCTGACTCAAATGCTTTTGAGTCCAAAAAGGCCTTAACCTCCACACCCATATCAACTGCTTTCTATTCTAATGGTGTTGTGCAGGATACTCAAGAGGATTCTGAAGAAGAAATTGATGAAAGAACTGATGAGGAATACCTGAATGATCTAAACTTGGAATTCCAAGAAAGGGCACTCCTTGCTAGTTCAAAACGTTTCATCAAAAGGAATCAGTCCAACTTTACAAAATCAAAAGCAAATGAGACCACTGAATGTTTTAAATGTGGTAAAAAGGGTCATTTTGCTAGGGACTATTATTCTAAAAATATCTCAGAACCCTCTTACAAATTTTCAGGAACTAGCAAGTTTCAACCTAAAATGTTTCAGTCCACCCAACAATTCCAAAACAAGGGTCAAAAGGATTTTGAAACAAAATATAGGAATATCAAAGCTAAACTTGCACTTCTTGAAACTAATCCCATATTGTCTCAGGCTCCTCAAACATCTAAACCTATTCAGACAAAGAACAAGGTTTTAATAGCTGAAGCATATGATTGGGATGATGAAGAGGTTTCCTCAGATGAGGAAATAAGAGTTAGTGCACTGATGGCACTTTCAGAAGAGGATCAGGTGGCTGTGGGAAAAGGTCATGCTAGAAATGGAGAGTGGGTCAACATCACCATGAAGAAGGTAACTACTTTACTTTCTATGGATAATGATTCTGATTGGCAATCTTACATGAATTATATTTGTGTTGATTTAAAGTTTGTTGAAGAACAAAGGCTTAACTTGCTTTCAAAATATAACAATATTGTGTCAGAATTGAACAAATCTAGAGATGAACTGCTTGTACTTAAGCAAGCCAAACTAGAAACAATAACTCTACAAATTCAGAACACTGAGATTTTGAAACAAAACCAAGTCCTTCAAACTGAACTTAATAAAGAAAAGGCCATTATCCAAAGCTGGACCAAGAAGAACCCTAAGGTTTTTGACACTGTGGGATTAATCTCTCAGAAAACCATTGGTATTGACCCTCTTATGGTTGATCCAACTGTGTGTCAAAATGAAATGAACTTTGTTCCAGCTGGCATATCTTTTGAGCAAGAATTACTTCCCAAGTCAAATGACTGGATTGTCAGGGACGACCCAGTTAGTAAGTTACCAAACTTTGAGACTGGAAAGATCTTGCTTCCTGAAAGTCAGGCTTTGAAAAATATGCTTGGACTCACTGAAAAACTCAGTAAGCTTGAACTCACTGAACCACTCACTGAGTCCTTGGATGAGTCTGAATCAGAATCATACCCTCCACTTCCTCCACTGAATACCCTTCAGGGTGCTACACCTAACTTAGGCCTCCCACCTATGGTCTTCTCACCACACTCTCCAAAGGAGAGATCAGGAAAGGGAACAACCATCCTAAAGAGAGCAAACCTTGATGTCTCAGTAAATACTGATGACTCATCAACTTCAGTCCCTTCTGAAGTAACAACCCAAAGCCCTGACTCAAAATTTGATCAGTTGGCTGAAATGGTCAGGAAGCTAAGAGAGAAGATTGCATCTTCTGAGAAATCTTCTCAATCCAAGAAGGAACAAAAACCTATTTCCTCAAAGACCAAATCCAAACCCACAAAACCCCTGAAAAGATGTGAGCTATGCAACTATACAAATCATCTCACTGATGATTGTTATAGAGTCCTTTATTGCATGATTTGCAAAAAGGAAGATCACAGGACCTCTGATCATAAACAATGCTCAGTCATGTCAAACTTTTCAGGACTCAAGGCTCAGTGCCTGAACTACCCTTCTGATTCTAAGCAGAAACAGAAGCAAAAGGCCAAACCTTTTCCTCCCTGCCCTTTGTGTGGATTCAATGACCACCACCCTGAAGATTGTCAATATGACAAACATTGTGAATCTAGTGGAAGTTCCACTCAGAAATCCTCAGGAAAAGAGAAGGTCATTCAGTCAAGAAGAGGAATGAAACAATCCTCTCAGACTACTGAGGCTACCCCTACAACCAAATGCAAAACATGTGGTAGCTCAGTCCACTCAACCTCTGACCATGAATCAATTAATACTTTCATAAAGACCTACAATACCAAACCCTCCATGAAATGGAGTCCTAGAAAGAACTGACCTAGTTTACTATTTGTGCAGAAACATGCTAGGGATCCTGTTTGGCATCTAGATAGTGGATGTTCAAGGAGCATGACTGGTGTTAAGGAGTGTCTGCACAAATATGTGGAAGAACCAGGACCCAAAGTGATATTTGCTGATAATTCATCATGTCTCATTGAAGGTTATGGTTCAGTTAACTGCAATGGTATTGTCTTTACTAGGATAGCATATGTAAATGGTCTTAAGTATAATCTGATCAGTGTCAGTCAACTATGTGATGCAAAGTACATAGTTCAGTTTGATAATAAGCAAGGAACCATCTTCAATGCAAATAAGGAAATTGTCCTCATTGCACCAAGAAGACAAGATGTTTATGTATTAGACATGTCAAGTCTAACTCAGGATGGAACATGTCTCTTTGCTAAGGCCACTGATACACTCAATTGGCTTTGGCATAAGAGACTAACCCACCTGAACTTTAAGAACATTAACAATCTTGTAAAACAAAACAAGGTCCTTGGCTTACCATCACTTGTGTTTTCTATGGATAAACCATGCTCAGCTTGTGAAAAAGGTAAACATCACAGAGCATCCTTTAAAACCAAAACCAACTTTTCCATCAGGAACTGCCTACATCTTCTCCATATGGATCTATTTGGACCTGTCAGTCCAAGGTCTATTAACCATGAGAAGTATACTCTGGTCATAGTGGATGAATACTCAAGATACACCTGGGTATTCTTCCTGATCAAAAAGAGTCAGGCAGCTGAAACAATCATGTCCTTTGTCAGGAACATTGAAAATCAAAATGACATTAAGGTCAAGCAAATTAGAACTGACAATGGGACTGAGTTCAAAAATAATGAACTTGAATGTTTCTGTGATGAGAAAGGCATTTCCCAAAACTTTTCCTCTCCATACACACCTGAACAAAATGGTGTTGCTGAAAAGAAAAACAGAACACTCATTGAAGCTGCTAGGACAATGCTATGTGGATCAGTCCTCTCCAACCATTTTTGGACTGATGCAGTCAAAATTGCCTGTTACACACAAAACAGATCCATAATTGTCAAGAGACATGGGAAAAACCCATATGAGTTAATCAAAGGAAGAATCCCTGACATCAGCTACTTTCATGTCTTTGGGTGTCCTGTGTTTATTAATAATCACAAGGATCACCTAGGGAAATTTGATGCAAAAGCTGATGATGGATACTTCCTGGGATACTCACTTGTCTCAAAAGCCTTCAAAGTGTTCAACACAAGGAGACAGCAGACTGAGGAAACATTTCATGTTACCTTTGATGAGAGCACTGATGCAATCAGGTTCTCAACTGCCTCAGTAGAAGAGATAGGAATTGATAATTCTTCAAGATATCCTCCTGATGAATATCTGTCTGAGAACAATCCTTCTACTCAGTATCAAGATGATGCTAACCTCTCCTACTACATTATCCCTCACAACCTACCAAACCCAACCATCACTGAGTTTGTTGAAGCACATACAAGTACTGATGATATCCTTCAGTCTGAACAAAATACTCAGGACCTAAACAATCTCAGTGATGACTCAACCCACTTAGACACACAAGGAAATAGAAATCTTGTGTCTAATCCTGATCATACCCATCAGGCTTCTACAAGTTCTAACCCACTCCCAAGACCTCAGGACAGTTGGACCAGATCTCAGGATATAGAACTTGTCAATATCATTGGTGAGCCTTCTGAAGGCATGCTTACAAGAAGCATGGCTGCTGAACTAAGAGCAGCCTCATCCAATGAATGCCTATTTGTGGACTTCATTTCCACAATTGAACCCAAAAGTGTTAAAGAAGCACTTAAACATCCAAGTTGGGTTCAGGCCATGCATGATGAACTAGAACAATTTGACAGAAACAAGGTAATGACCTTGGTCAAATGTCCTGAGAATGTCTCAGTCATTGGCATGAAATGGGTATTCAAAAACAAAACTGATGAAAATGGCATAGTCACTAAAAACAAAGCCAGACTTGTAGCCAAAGGCTATAATCAACAAGAAGGCATTGACTATGAAGAAACATTTGCACCAGTAGCAAGGATGGAAGCCATCAGGATCTTCCTTGCTTTTGCTACATATATGAACTTCAAGGTGTACCAAATGGATGTTAAAAGTGCATTCTTAAATGGTTCACTAAAAGAAGAAGTTTATGTTGAGCAACCTCCTGGATTTGAAAGCCATGAGTCTCCTGATCATGTCTATAAGCTTAACAAAGCCCTTTATGGACTGAAGCAAGCTCCCAGGGCATGGTATGAGACTCTCTCAGCCTTCTTAATCCAAAACAAATTTGTCAGAGGCAAGATAGACAACACATTGTTTATCTATAAGACAAATAATGATGTCATACTAGTACAAGTGTATGTTGATGACATCATCTTTGGCTCAACAAGTTTCAAACTTTGCAAACAATTTGAAAAACTAATGGCAAAGAAGTTTGAAATGAGCATGATGGGAGAACTGACATACTTTCTTGGTCTTCAGATCAAGCAGACTGATAGAGGAACCACTATCAGTCAAGAGAAGTATGTAAAGAATCTACTGAAGAAGTATGATCTCAATGACTGTGCCTCAGTCAAAACTCCCATGGTTCCCCCAAACAACCTTGGTCCTGATCTAACTGGTAAACCAGTAAATCAAACTTTCTTTAGAGGAATGATAGGATCACTGATGTATCTACTTGCATCAAGGCCTGATATCCAATTCTCAGTATGTCTATGTGCCAGATATCAATCTGACCCAAGAGAATCTCATGTCACTGCTGTGAAAAGGATATTCAGGTACCTGAAGGGCACTCCTAACCTTGGATTATACTATCCAAAGTGCTCAGGACTTGATCTCAAAGGATACTCAGACTCTGACTATGCTGGATGCAACATGGATAGAAATAGCACCTCAGGCTCTTGCCAAATTCTTGGTGGGAAATTAGTCTGTTGGAGTGCTAAGAAGCAACAATCAGTTGCCTTATCCTCAGCCGAGGCTGAATATGTTGCTGCAGCTAGTTGTTGTGCAAATGTACTCTGGATGAAAAGTCAACTCAGTGACTATGGAATTCAGTACAAGATGGTACCCATCTTTTGTGATAACACAAGTGCAATTGCAATCTCTAACAACCCTGTTCTTCATCAGAGAACAAAATACATTGATATCAGATATCACTTCATCAGGGACCATGTCATAAATGGTGACATTGAATTGCACTTCATTCCTACTGAATATCAGTTAGCTGATATCTTCACCAAACCTTTGGATGAACCAACTTTCACAAGACTGAAAGCTGAATTAGGAATGTTGGATATAGAGAATCAGTCCACTGACTAATTTTTATTTCCAACTAAAGTGTAAATCCTTGAAATCTCAGGTCCCTGACTCAATGTGTTTATCAGTGAATTATTTCACTAAATCCATCACCTTAGGAACTAAACCCAAGTTCCTGAAATCTTGATGGGTCAGAAACTAAACCAAGTTTCTGAATCCTTGCTTCTCAGGAATCCTTCCATATTCCTGAATCATCAGTGACTAATCCCAAGTCCCTGAAAAACCTATCACTGAATGAAGAGTCATTCAGGGCCCTGAAAAGGACATTAAATACTGACTTAAATGCTCTAAGTATCTAGTTAGTAAATGTCCGAGGTTGGTAACTGAACACATATTTAATTCAAGAATAATTGTTCTTTTTGCCTTTCTGGCTTCCACCTCTGGGCCACCATATTCCCACTTGGCATTAAATGCCTCTCCAATCACATTTCAAATATGTGATGACTCATCTCTGCAAGTTGCACTTTTGCAGAACTGCTCAACTGTTCACCTCGACTGTTGCGCCAAACCAGGAAAGTGGAGTGTTGGCATTAAATGCGGATCCCAAAACTTATTATTCAAAACAATTTCCAAATAATTCTTTTTGAATAAATTAAGATTTGCTCTAATGACCAAAACACCCCCATCTCCTCTTTCCTATAAATACCCCAACCAGAAGAATACATACACATGTTTTTTATAGAATTTTAAGCAAAACTCTGCCATTTTTTATTCTCAAAAACAAATTGTGTGTGCATTCTTAAGCTTTAGAACCCCTTTAACCTTAGTCAAACCCAGACTTACCCACAAATGGCTTCTTCTAAAGCTGTGAAATATGCCCCCAACGTGGATTTCACAATGGAGGGTGTAGACCTAACCAAAAATAATGTGGTGGGAAATTTCTCATATCCACAAATCTACCCAGCCTACAAGAACGTTATGAAATATCTTCGTAATTGTTTTCTTGCAAAGGCTTTCACCCACTCTCCCTCAGTCATCTACCATGACTATTTGAGGGAATTCTGGTGTACGGCTGTGGCAACCAGCCCCAAAGACACCAAAGAGTCAATCATCACCTTCACGGTGATGAATGGGAGTAGAACCCTCTCCTTTGACTACTCAGCATTCATCAAAGCCACAGGCCTTGACTTTGCTGAAGCCTTCTCTCCCAACCCTACTGATCAGGACATAAAGAATGAACTGATCTTTCTTGCACCCCATGACCCCAGACGTCCAACAATGTCTGTGGGAGGCTTACTGGAAAAGGCTCCAGTAGTCAAAACATGGTTCCACCCTATTTGGAGGATACTGATGACATTTGTCATTCAGGTCCTGGGTGGAAATAAATCCTCTACGGAACAGTTGAACTCATCACAACAATTGATGTTGTTCAGTCTCCTTGAGGGTACAAAAATAGACATCGGAGGAATAATCTTCCGAGACCTCGTTGCTAAGCTCTCAGGAAAACATAGGCAAAGGCACATGTCCTATCCTAGATTTGTTTCCTGTGTGCTTCAGGACCTACTCGGTTCTGACTATGTGAGGACTGATGCAGAAGGTACGAAGCCTGAGGTACTGCACAAGTCAAACTTCACTAGTGGCATCAGTGAGGTTACACATATTTCCCTAACTGAATACATGCAATCAGTCATTCAGGGTAATGACGCTATCTCTCCAGTTCCTTCACCGACCAAAAAGGTGAAGAAGTCAAAGAAGGGTCAGTCCAGCCAGGTGGTTAGACCCAAGCCACTCGTCACTGAGACTGATCCTCAAAACCAACTCAACCTTAAAAAGGGGTTGAAAAAGGCCGAGACCTCTGAGACACCCATTTCTGAGACCCTCTTGACCTCAAAACAAAGGCCAACGGAAGTCACTGAGCAATCATCCTCAGTGACCTCGGGCACACCCATTCCACATGGTTCAACTGACATAAACAAGTCAGAGGGATCAGGAAGCATTCCCCCCTCACATCCCGATGAAGGTACTGATAAATCACAATCAGTGCCCAAGGGAGGAAAGGGTCCTGAACCCTCGGTAGGGCAGCACCACCCTACTGGGAAGAGGACCCACACCCCCTCACATCCCGATGAAGGAGCTGTCAAAAAACAATCAGTTCCCAAGGGAGGAAAGGGTTCTAAATCCTCGGTAAGGCAGCACTACCTTACTGAGAAGGGGACCCACAAACATTCACATCCCGCTAACGTTCCTGAGCAATCACCCTCAGGATCTCAGGGAGAAAAGGACCCTAAATCCCCTGAAGGACAGTACAATCCTGATGGGAAGGGGGTCCACAAACTTTCACAATCAGTACCTAGTGATACTACTGGAAAGCACCCATCAGTAGTTGAAGGTGCTAAGGGGGACAAAGACTCAGAGGGAAAGAAACAACCCGCTGATATGGAACCCATCAACCCCTCAGGCGGATCCAGTCTTCAGGAACTGCCCCCAAAAGCCAGGCTGGTGTTACCCCAGTTATTATGGCTAGTCAGGCTGAGAAAACCCACTCAGTTATTATGACAACGGGGTCAGGACCTGACTAAACCGAAGGCAAATCTTTTTATAAAGAGGAGCCGGTTGATTTTTTCGGTATTGAGTCCATGGGGGACTTTCAGGCTATTATGGAGTCTGATGAAGAGCTCAGGGAAGAGAGTGAAGAAGAAATTTTTGAGGCAGGAGAGGATATGGAAACTGATGTACAACCAGAACAACCTGACCATTCACATCAGTCATCTCCAAGCCAAAGTGAAAACTCAGGTTCTCAGTCTTCTGATTCTTCTGATACTGGGGACATCCTCCAAAAGTATGATAACTCTCTTCCCCTCACTGAAAGAACATTGGTCAAATTCCTACTGAAGACCAACAGAGCTCTCTTCACTGGTCTCACTGATGAGATGTTTGATCATCACACTGAAGCAGCTGTTCACTATGCCAACCTGAAGGCAGATGTTGAAAGTTTTCATGATGATGTGATCGAAATCCAATCAGGTACCAACCACTCCCTGACAGCTATTGATCTTCTTTTCTAGAAGTTCAATCTTACTCTTGAAGGCATCACCAATAGCCTTGGAACTATTCAGTCAGCTGTCAAGGATGACCCCGTACTCACTGAAAAGATCCTTCAAGCTGCTGAGACTTATCAGAAGCAGTCAGCTGAAATCCATGATCTCCTCAGCTTACTGAAGGATTCTAAACTTCAGGGTCTTACTACCTCCTTGGACTCAATCAGGACTTCCATGGGTCTTCAGGAAAAACATCTTGGTACTTGGGCACAATCTTCAACATCCTTGGCATGGTCTCTTGGATCAAGGATGTCAGGCATCGAAGCTTCTCAGGCTTCTCTGGCGGATCAGATCTCAAGTCTTCAGAAAGACACCTCGGACATCAACTCAATGATGACTGAGATCTATCAGGCCTTCAAAGGTCCTACTGCTCCAGTGACTCCAACTCTTGCTATCACCATGGCTCAAGCAACAGTTGAGGGGGAGAAAGACACTGGAGTCTCAGGCCAACAACCTCCTTCTCACACTGAGGGGGAGATTCCTGAAGCCTCTTCCTCCCATCAAGATAAAGGCAAAGGCATCCTCACTGAACCTGAGCCTCAACCAGCACCCATCACGGTTGCAAAGGATCCTGAATCTCCACTCAGGATCCCATATGAAATTGATGGAGTTCTTCACCACTTCTCAGCTGATGAACTCAGTGCTTATCTTCAGGAAGAGGAAGCAAAGAAGAAGTTAAAGGAGGAGGAGAAGGCAAGCAAGTCTGCCTTAATCAAGGTCGTTCATGAAGAGGCTGAGAAAATTGGTCTTGAGGCTAAGGATCTCTCAGGAAGAGAAGGTGGTATGACCTTTGTGAAAGCTCAGTCTGAGGAGATGACTACACTCAGGCAGAAAAGGGAGGAAAGGAAAAAACGGGCTGAAGAGATCAGACAAAACAGGATTAAGAAATATCAGTGGTATATGACTGAAAGGTTAAAACCAGAACCAATCACTGATGTTCATATTCAGAGAAATACCAATCCTGCTGTTGTCACTGTCTACAGAGGTGCTGACAAGAGAAACTTTGATGTTCATAAACCCTTCAGATTCGCTGACTTTGGGATCACTGAATTGGACGAGTTGGGTCCATTAATAGCAAAGAAATCAAATGTTGTGGTCCCTAATCTGATGAAGTCTTTGAGTCTGAGGTATGAAAGATTGGCAGCAGCACCTCAGGAACTTGGCATTCGATCTCTTCTCCCTGAATCTGCACAACCTGCTTCCTCTCAGTCTTCTTCAAGGAAAAGAAAGAAGATAGAAACTGAGCCTGAGATCAAGGTTCCTGGTCTTGACTGCAATAGGGCTCTCCCTGAAGGTGTTCCTTTCAGGAACAATATGGTCATTGAACAGCCTGAAAGAGGTTTGTTCTTCATTGATGAGTTTGGCGACAAAGCATTCCAGAGGTGGAGTGATATAGATTTGTCAGGAATTAAAGCAATGCTTGGCTTTCTAATGATGGCCTCTCCACTCAAGAGTCCTGAGAATGTGAGGTTTTGTCAAGACCTGAAAAGAAAAATCAATGAACATCCTGACCAACATGAGCTGCAGTCAAAGAAGCCCAAGCTTGAAGCCTTTGGAATCAAGTTGAACTGATGACCTGCCTGAATACCCACCACTATCCCTTTTGTACTTAGTTTTGTTAGGACTTGTAAATGATATTAATAAGATGATGTTTTTATTAGTTCAGTGTCCTTATTTACATTCTAGTACATTCAGTATGAGCAGAAGTCCTTAGCTCACTCATATCTGATCAAAACACTTAGGAATAATTTATATCCAAATAGGGGGAGATTGTTGGGTCATGTATAACCCAAGAATGCTTCAAACATGATTTGAACACAAATTAACTAAGTGTTAACTTAAACCGAGAACAATTCAAGTCACTGAGAGAACAGCCTCTCAGTGAGTCATCTTCAGGATGCTTAAGGCGAATTCAAGAAGAAGGATTCACTACTCAGGAAGGCGGTACTCCCTGAGTAGGACTTAAGCCAAAGAAGAAGATGATGGATTCAGTGAGTGTTGGATAAGAACTCACTGAACCCCAGTCTCCTCAACCAACAAAGTGATTGAAGGACTGAGGAACCAACGCCTGAAGAAAAGGCGGGAACAATAGGGAAAAGATCTGAGAAGATATTAGTGTAAGCCCAACACTCTTCTCTTGTCAGATCCAACCTTCCCCATTGCGGCTAAAAGTCATGGAGTGTCAGCCAACAACTCCTAAAGTCTTCTTAGCCCTTTCCTATTGGTTCTTGGAAATAACAATTACTATTTGTAATTGTCAGACACGCAACCTCAACAACTTGTATTATATTTAATCACTTATACTTAGATTACTTGTGTATAAATAGAGCAGATGTGAGAGAAGTTAAAGTGTGCTTTGTATAATTAAAGTCTTGAACTTTTACAAAGGAACTTCTCTCCTACAAAAAGTATACAACTCACTGAGATAGCTCAGTGGGTATATTGTTACCACTCAAGCAAAACTTGAGTTTCGATAGGAGACACCCCATACCCTTGTCTATTCAATCCCAAGTGTTTGTTCCGCAAAACACTTGGGTATAGATTCTTGGAATTATTTCTAATAAGAATTTAAACGTTGAAAAAATATTGTTGTTTTTATACTCACGTTTTATAACTGTTAGAATTAATCCTAAACATTGTATTAGTCATAACACGAAATAGATTAACTTTCTAGTTAACTCTAATCGTGTAAAGGGACCAACACTCGGCCTCTGTCGCAGACATCGCAATTGTACTCTGCTTATTGCTCCTCCAGTCTACTGCTCCTCCATTGATAACAAAGTCATAACCAGTCTGAGACTTCGCATCATCTTTGTTACATTGCCAGGACGCATCATAGTAACCTGTTACATCAAGTTCTGTAGCTGGATTTCCACCATACACAAGAAACATATATTTCGTATGCCTAAAATACTTTAGAATATGTTTAACAGCAATCCAGTGTTTATCACCTGGATTCTGTTGAAATTTACTGGTGATATTTTGAGCAAACGCCACATCTGGCCTTGTGCATCTCACCGCATACATAATAGATCCTACAGCCGAAGCATAAGGAACTTTGCTCATGCGTGCCACCTCTGCAGGTGTTAAAGCACATAACTCACTGCTCAAGCCATGTTTCACTTCCATTGGCAAAAATCATTTCTTGGAATTTTGCATATTGAATCTCTTCAATATTTTGTCAATGTAAGCACTTTGACTTAGTCCAATTAATCGCCTAGATCTATCTCTATAGATCTTGATTCCCAGAATATATGCAGCTTCCCCTAAATCCTTCATAGAAAAGCACTTTCCAAGATATGCCTTAACTTTTTGCAAACTTGGAATGTCTTTTTCCATGATCAATATGTCATCAGCATATAGGATAAGGAAAATTACATTACTCCCACTAGCTTTGTGATATACACATGGCTCATCAAGATTCTGAGTAAATCCAAACCTTTTTATTTCTTCATCAAATCTTTTATTCCATTGCCTTGATGCTTGCTTCAATCTATAAATGGATTTTTGAAGTTTGCATACACGGTTTGGAAATTTTGGATTCACAAACCCCTTAAGCTGCGCCATATAGATGTCTTCATCTAGGTGACTATTTAAGAAGGCGGTTTTGACATCCATTTGCCAAATCTCATAGTCATAGTATGCTGCTATGGCTATGAGAATCCTAATAGCCCTAATGTCAGCTACAGGAGAAAAGGTCTCCTCGTAGTCAACACCAAATGTTTGAGTAAAGCCTTTAGCTACCAAACGGGCCTTATAGGTGTGTACCTTGCTATCCATGTCAGTTTTCTTCTTGAAGAGCCACTTACTTCCAACTACCTTGGCATTGGGAGGAAGGTCTACTACAATCTAGACATTGTTATCTTTCATGGATTGCATTTCCCCATTCATAGCAACTACCCATTTATCCTTTTCAGGACTCTCAATGGCAGCCCTATAATTAGCAGGTTCATTAAGATCCCCTAATATAGTTTCCTCAACTTCTATGTTAAGACATAGACGTTTAGGAGCTTTCACATGTCTTGAAGACTTGCGAAGGGAAACAATTTTAACTTCAGGTGGAGGACCCAGACTTTCAAGTTTCACAGGAAGTACGCTAGTATTTTCAGAAGGTAATGTATCCATATGATCATCTTCCAGATCATAAACTCTCCCACTGAATTCTTGAGATATAAGTTCCTTTTCTAAAAAGTCTCCATATCTAGCAACAATTACTTTGTTTTCAGGGGATAGTAAAAGTAGTAACCCATCGTTTCCTTTGGGTATCCTACAAAGATACACTTTACAGATCTCTGTTGGAGTTTATCTGCTGAGTCACGTCTTATATACGCCTCGCAACCCCAGACCTTTAAATAAGACAAGTTTGGAGCTTTTCCATTCCATATTTCATATGGTGTCTTATCAACCTTCTTAGTGGGAACCATATTCAAAATACGAACCGCAGATTCTAAGGCATAATCCCAAAAAGATAAAGGAAGAGTTGTAAGATTAAACATTGATCGTACCATGTCTAACAATGTACGATTTCTTCTCTCAGATACACCATTTTGTTGTGGAGTATATGGAGATGTGAGATTCTGGACAATTCCATTCTCAGCTAAGTAATCTTTAAACTCTTGGCTTAAGTATTCACCGCCTCTATCGGATCGAAGAGCTTTAATCTTCTTTCCTAGTTGCAATTCTACTTCTGCTTTGAAAACCTTAAATGTTTCAAACACCTCATGTTTATGTTTAAGCAAGTAAACATAACCATATCTGCTGAAATCATCTGTAAAGGTTAAGAAGTAGCTAGCACCTTTCCTTGACACATGTCTAAGTGGTCCACACACATCAGTATGTATTAAACCAAGTAGATCAGAAGCCCTTTCCATATTACTATGAAAAGGTTTCTTAGTCATCTTCCCAGATATACAAGACTCACATTTATCATATGATTCATCACTGATACTTTTCAAAAGCCCATCATGTTGTAGCTTTTTCATGCGAGTCTTGCCTATATGAGCAAGTCTACAGTGCCAAAGGTAAGAAGAATTCAAGTCTGACTTAATTCTCTTACTTATGCTATAAATTGAATTATTATTATTAGACATACAATCATTCATATCAATCTCAAACACACCATTAACAGCAATAACATTAAAATAAAAAACATTATTTAAAGAAACAGAAATTCCATTACTACTGATAATGTGATTAAAACCACGATCCAATAAACAAGAAAAGTAAACAGCACCCCTAACAATTGAAGGTGCATAATGACAATTGTTTAATAACAGTACTAAGCCTGAAGGCAAAACTAAATTAAACACTCCTATGGCTTCAACAGCTGCAGGTGCTTCATTTCCCACATGCAGATATTGCTCCCCATAGGCAAGCTTCCTTTCCACTCTAAATCCCTGCAGCGTATTACAAATGTGAATACCGCATCCAATATCATATACCCAGGAATTAATTTTATGATTTAGAGTAAATAATTCAATCATAAGTAAGTTACCTGAAGTGCTGGCGCCCAAGTGCCTAGTCTTCTTGTTCTTACTTTCTCGCAACTCTTAGATATAAAGAGGACAGTTCCTCTTCCAGTGACCAACTACATGACAGTAGTGGCAAGCCTGATCCTTCTTTAAATTATCCTTCTTCTTAGGAGGGTTTTTCTTGGGTTGTGGTTGTGGTTGATAAGCCATAACTTGCTTACCCTTATCAGCCTTACCCTTTCCTTTACCCTTCTTGTTCGTATTTGGCTTGTTAATTCTACCCCCCTTGAATAGCAAGTACCTGGGGTGTAGGAGTCCTTGGTGGTAAACCTTTCTCGTAATCAATAAGCAGTGGGTGTAAATCAGAAACTGTCTTCCCCACGCAGTGCATATTGAAATTACGCACAAAACCACTAAATTCCTTAGTAAGGGATCTATTGATTAAGTTTATACCAATGTCTTGTTCATAGACTTTGCCAAGTGCTTGTAGTTGATCCATGTAACCTTTCATTTTCAACACATGAGCACTTACAGGTTCACCTTCTGCCTGCTTACAACCGTGTAGAGATTCCATCAAATCATAGACCTCAACGGTTTGTGGTTTTTCAAACATTTTCCTGAGTTCGTTTATCATGTCCATAGGGAAGTCATTCTCAAACTGCTTTTGAAGAGCAGGTGTCATCGCCCCCAACATTAAACAGACCACATCATTATGCGTCTTATACTCAGCTTTCCATAATGCTTTTTCTTCATCAGTTGAAGTTTCAGCAGTAGGTTCAGCAGAACAAGGCTTAGATAAATATTCAAGTTGATCTGTCACTCGTAAGACAATCCTGAGAGAACAATACCAATCATTGAACTTCTGTGAGCCAGTAAATTTTCCCTTTCAAAAAATGATTTGAACGCAGAACTCATAGTGGTGTTATTGTTTTTAGCCATTTCTACAGATAAAGAAAGTTCAAAATTAGTATTTTCGATAATACAATTTTTCAAGAAAATAAAATACCCAAGGAAATATTCATATAACCATAGTATTTTCTTAAAAACTAGGATCCAAATTATCATAGTTTCATTACATCAGTTGATCTGCTAGTAATGAAATGTAATACCCCCAAAATCGGGTCCAGCAGAAGCATACATGTCACTGGGGTGCTACTAAATTGGATCACAACACAAAGTAAAGAGAACGGATTACCTTATACATTTGGAAAAATTAGTTACATTATCATAGTAAACCAGTTTACAACATTTAATTTGATGCAGAAATAAGGCCCATATAAATAAACAATTGGTCCCCAAATACATCAGAGTAGCCTATAAGTGTGCCCTTGCCAAGCGCCTCCAACAATAGATTGTGCCGTAATAAAGATCTACACCTGAGAATACATTCTAAAAGGGTCAGCATAAAGCTGGTGAGTTCATAGGTTTAAGTAAACAAGTTATGCATGGACCACAAGATTTTAAAGACAATATATTAAAACAGGTTCATGAAAAAGATTACTGTTGCACTAAGCTCATGACACCGAAGCATTAACAGTTAGTTCATACTATCACCCCAAACATGTGCTTTGCCAAACACCTGTACGACATCAAATGAAATGCGTCCGTTTAACAAGTTGGAGCGACCAACCCGGACGGGGGAGTTTACCCCCAAAAGATTTATTCACAACATTCGCGCTTACAAAGTAATTTACGGTTCGTGATTGTAGGGAATTTATGGCAAACGACAACAACTTAGGCAATCAATAAATGTTTAATGCACTTGTGTCCATATGTAAAAACAAGCAATGTATTCTCACCCCAAGTATTTCAAATCGAATAGTAAAACAAGCAAAAGTGAGGCTATGAAACTCACCTCAAGTAAAGTAATACAAGTCAGAATAATGTGCACGGAAATCGAGGTTCAGTGGCTTTAACCGCAACCTAAATAGTTAATATGTCTTAGGTTCGGCAAAAATGTCGTGTATGCAATTTTATAAAAAGTTATATCACTCGTACATGTTTGCAATAAAGTTTAGTGATTAAAATGTAGTCACGTTAATGTTTCCCTTTATAGTTAAAGTATACACTTTGTGTGACGTAACAGTTTACCTCGTAATTAGACTATAGTCGTCTTATTAATAAGTATTTTGAAAAGTTTTCCGTCTTGAATAATAAGTATATATAAAATGCTACCACTTTCGTTCCAGTCATTTTGGCTAATTCTGACTCTAAATTGTCCAAAATCCAAATTTAATATTTCCATCAGCTTTCTATTAGGAAGTAAAAAGCTGTCAAAATCATATTTCCCGACAAAAGTTCAACAAGTCATAACTCTCTCGTTTTAACTCCGTTCCTAAGTTTAATATATCCCCGCGAACGTATTTAGATATACGAACCTATTTTTAGTGTCTCGGCAAATCGGTTTACCATTTAAAGTCCGGCTTTACCTCGTTAAAATTTCTAACAGCAACCTAATTTTCAGAAAAGTAGTTTTCGTTGTCTAACTTAAAACTAACGTAACTTATTCATTTTAAATCCGTTTTTGCCCGTTCAAGCGACACGTTTTTGTTATAAAGTCTATTTTCTATTACTTTAGTCAAATCTTACTAAAAACCAACTAGTTTTTCTGCTTTTAACCAAATGGAACACCCCTTGTGCGTTAGTGTCAAAACCGCGTTTTCCTAGTTTCTAATTACCAAACATCCGCTCAAACACAACTCCAAATCTATTCCTAATCCTTCCACCAATTCTTCAACATTCAAAGTAGTGATGTAGCAATATGATCAACATAATAAATAATTCAATTCATCTCAACATCAAGTCTAATTAATTATAGTCACTTACCGATCTAATCCCGATACTTTCAACAACACTTGCTCTAGTCTAAATCTTTATACCAAAATATCTCACAATATTTTATAAGCCACTCGGCACATAAATAATTAAATAAAAATCGAAATCTACATAAGTTAACTAATTACGCACTTATTTATTTATTTAACATTTTTACTAGTTTATATATATAAACTATAGTTTCAACACATAAGTTAAATAAAATTACTAGTTTGTTAAAAATATAATAACTATTGTTTAACAATTAAAAAGTGTGCAAACATGTTGTTGTGATATCTTTAGCATAAAATCAAAGAAACAAGCATATGTAACTTTGTAAAATGCATAATGTATGGAAAATAGTTTTTAAATCTTACATGAAGTTGATGGTGATATGTGATGAGCAAGAACACTAATTAACCCAAGTACTACCCAAACCAAGCTTCCTTAAACATTAGTATCTTAATTATAAACCCGAATGAACCTAGTAACCACTTGAACTTAGCAAAACAATCTTTCTTCCCCTTGATTTCCTTGTGGCCGATTATGGTGAAGTGTGGGAGAGTAATATTTGTGTTTTTTGTGAGTAGAAATGAAGTGCAAGCACCCCCTCTTTATAGTGTAAACAAAGAATGGTCATAGTAGTCAACCGAAACAAAGGAGAGCAAAAAGGGGATTCAAGCCTCTATTTTGACTAGTATTCAAAGGTCCAAGTCAAAGTATGGATTTTATGTTGGGATATACTATACAAGCCCCCCTATTATGTGGGCTCCGCCTATTTTAGTCAATATGTACAAATTTTAAAGCACACAGTACAAACCGCAGCAGCATACAAAAAGTCAACACCCCCGCTATAGGGGGGGGCTTGAATAACTCAGCCCTTTTATGTTTTTAAAAGCAATCTAGCCTTACTATTACAATAGGTGAAATACTAGCATGCATGTTTGTATCTTTAGATAAGAATTAAAATAATCAAATGTGTGGTATATAGGTGTGTGCTGTCGACAAGCAGGGGAAGAAAAATAAGATTCACAAGTCAAATTTGTTCCCCATTTCATATTCAAAATCTTGTGGTTAAATAGATAGTTCAAGATGCATTGTAGTCAAAGTCAAATTATATGATGAACAAGTATGGTTTTGTAATAAAAAAAATTGTGTAGCACACTATTAATCCTAGTGGAGGGGCGGAAATAGAGAAAAAAAGAAAGAAAGTAAGTTTTATTTTATGCATTTTGTATTTTGTAAGTGTATTTGGTGGTAAAAACAAGTATTGGGTGATAGTTTTGAGGTTAACGTTAAATATATATAATTAAGTGGTCTTAGTAAAAGAATTATAAAGGTGTAAGAATATAATTTTCGTACTTTTGTAGTAATTTGAGAAATGTAAGAATGTATTAAACAAAATTGTTGGGTGTGTCGTGTGGATAGGGTGTTCATTTAAATTGTGAAAAGCATTTATTAAATTAATAACTGCAAGTAAATAAAAATGCAAATGCCCTAGCAATTAAATTATGAATTTGAGTAGTAGCAATGTACTGTAATGTTGTAGACTAAATTTTAGTCTATAGTTGTTGTGCATAGACGTAGTTTATTGTTTTACACGTTTTAACTATAGAGTTATACGTAAAAAGTATTATTGTAAATTTTCATAGTAATAAATTAGAGTTTGGAAATAAATGTTGACCTGAAAAATTACGGGTTGTTATAGTCTACCACCCATAAAAAGGAATCTCGTCCGCGAGATTCAGTCAGTGTTGGTCGTTGGAGTGGTGTCAGTGAAGAGGTGCGGATACTTTTGACGGATCTGGTCTTCTCGTTCCCAAGTGAACTCGGGACCTCGTTGAGAATTCCAGCGAACCTTGACGATATGAAATGGGGCTAGCCTTTCAAGACATGGTTGAGTTAAAGTTTACTTGGTTACGGTGCTTTTTGAGGCGAGTGCCAATAAATGGCTTTTAAGTTTTACCCATCAAAAGTTTATTTTTAGGTAAGGTTTAAGGGTGACTATTCCAATCATAACATGATTCTTCCGGAATTAGACATAGGTGGCCAGACTATGTATAATTGAGGACTAATGATGTAATGCTCGGTTTAGTCAAAATAACATTATGTTTCTTAAAGTTTAATAGTATTAATCATTTTGTTTATAAAATGACGGTCAAGATAGTTTTCAAAGGAGTAATACAGTTTGTAGGGCGATAGCTGATATGACCAAGAATCGTCTTTTAAGACCTTCTGGAGGTCGAGGTTCATGAAAGAAGATGATATTCATGTTAGTTTAGTGAGATAAGGTAGAGAGAAGGTGGAGATAGAAACTTTTGATATTATTGATATGTTGTGGAAGTTTCACAGCCACACCCCACAAGTGAAGACTTGTGGGGTATTTAAATGCCAAACATGACAACTATGACAATATTACATTAATAGTCCTTGCACTATATGCAATCTAGTTGTCTACTTCCAATTCACATAAATATCGTCCAGCTTCATTTCTAACAATCTCCCTCCAGCTGGAGATATACGTGAATTGGTTACAATGATTCCTAACAGTTACATAACAATGATAAAAGCAATGCTGAAGTAGAGCAGTTTCCTTTTGAGGATGTTTTCACAGCTCTTGATCTTCTCGTATCTTTCTCAGCTTGCTTGACTTACTTGCAGAATCACTGTAATGACCTAATTGGCTTATAACTCCCTCCCAATTAGTGAGGCATTTTCTTTTACATGCTCCCTCCCAAATTGACAACCCGTTTGATATAGCTTTGATGCTTGTAGAAGAAGTTTCTCTGAAATCTTGCCAAATTGTCTTCAGTCTCTTGCACAACGCAAAATGGATTATAGACTGATGACTTGTAACTTCTTCACAGGTTTGTTTGGGGAGCATCATATCGACATCTTCATCTCACTTAGAATGCTTCCAGTTCTTCAATAAACAGCCCCGATGTACACCTTTCTCCCTCCAGGATGATGACGATCATTCGGACTCATCCTACATATGTGTACATAGACATATCAACTAGAAGCAACATACAAATCAATACCCCATGAGTGGATGTCGATAACTATTCTCTCTACAATTCTCTTCAGATCAATCTCTTCTCAAACCTCTTGTATCAAACCAACGGCTTTTTGTAGTGACTGCTGATGGAGAAACCCACTATGACGAACTTGAGACTGAAGTAAAATAACCCAGACTTGTGACTTAAACTTGCACGATAGTGTGACTAAGAACCTATACTGAGCACTACAACGTAACTCCTTAAAGCATATAGGTCGTTTCATATACCCATCCATCCTTCCTTATCTGTATATGAACCTCTCTTGAATTATCCACATCTTTATGTGACACTGAGTACTACAACATATCTCCTTTAAGTGATAGTTAACTAGTTCTTCGTCCATCCACCCCTTGACCTATGAAAACTAGATAACCCAAGACTTAATCACTATTCTATAAATGCTCAAACAAGGATCTCGAAGAATCATGCATCCAACCAACCCCGATATCTTCAAGATACTAAGTACACGTACCCGTGATATTCCACTTCAACTTCAAGTAAGTAATAATGAATCATCCTTGTAGTCACAGTTGAGAATTTAGCCATTGTCATTTGATTGCGATTCTTGTTCAGGATCTTTTCGGCTATACGCGGTGATGTTGAAGGTGTAGGCCAAAAATATTATTTGTGATTTTGGTGTGAAATATGCCATAAAATGACATTCAAATGATGCTGGGAAAATTTGAGTTTAAGAAATTTTTACGCCGAAAATTCCCCGAAAAATTCGAATTTTGGCAAAAAAATTTGAATTTTAGACCAAAATTTTCACTCTTGTACCAGAATTTGAATCTCGCGTAAAAATGGACCGTTAAGTCACTCATTCGAATTAAATTTTACTCAACTTTTCCCGCCAAAAAACTCTTTTTTGTTTTTTTTTTTTTTTTTTTTTTTTTTTTTTTTTTTTTTTGCCAAAGGTTGTCCGATATCTGAAATGCCTTCTTTATCCGATATCGTAATTGGTAGAAGATATCGGACAGGCTTGACCAGATGTGAATTGCGATAATTTTGACTAGTCCCAATTGCGATAGAATTATCGCGTTTTGAACTGCGATAAGTCTGAACTGCGATAATTATCTGAGTTGATAAGTCTGAATTGCGATAATTATCTGAGTTGGAATTGCGATAACGCTATCTGAGTTGGAATTGCGATAGAGTATTTCAGTCACAATTGCGATAAAAAGAGCCAATTGTGATAAATCGCTAGTTTTACTTGAATTGCGATAAAACGCAGCTGTCACCAACTTTCACCTACTTTTTGACTTTTTGCAACTAGCCCATGCTACTCCATGCTTGTCAGTCTAATCTCTGCCAACTTTTCACTAACTTAACTAACTTTTACCAACTCAATAATTCACCTCTTTTACACTAAAATAATCATAAACAAATCCTTTACAAAATTTGTTATGATTCTATACGAACAAAGAAGGTAAAAACAAACCCAAATCCAAACCACAAGAACTAAATTCGAGTGAAAGGATACTCACAAGCTCATAACTCAGTCGCAAAACCACAAACCAACACAACCTTTGATCTTTATTTTGTGTACGAATCCAAGATAAACAACACAAACAGCCACGATTTTTGAAGAACAAAAACATGACAGTTTGGTATTTAAAGACCAAAGATCGAACACAAAAACATCAAAACTGCTACTGATGAACAGTAACGAGCAAGAACACACCAAAAAATCACATTTTTACCTTAAAACACACCACGAATCGCCAAGAATCTCCCAGGTTTGCTCTTGATACCAATTGATATGACCAAGAATCACGTATGGAGGTGGAGGAAACACCATAAACTCGAACTAAAGATTAAACATTGAATATTTGGTTTATTGATTGCCGAGGTGTGTATGTTTTCTAAAGAGAGAAGTAAAGAAAACACACACACCTCATGTTACAAATGAATCCTCAACCCTCCTAGTGTTGACATAGGAGGGTATTTATTACAAAGCTACAAGTCTAACTTAGCAATATGACTAAACTAGTCCTTGTACTTTAAATGCTATTGCAATTCCCACATATGACAAAACTTTAAAGCTAATAATCTCTCCCCAAAGTGAAGTCATACGGGAATTGCTTACAATGTTCCCTACAAGTAAAATTCAATACAAAAACATGAGAAAGATCTTCAAACTTCATTACTTCGTTCAGCTTGCATAATCTTCTCAGCCACCATTTCTTTACTTGCAGACGAACTAAGTGAGCAAATCTAATTAGGGTTTAATACAGCGTGCCCTGAGTGCTCTCCCCTAATTAGTGCTCTCCCCCAAACTAACAACCTCATATTTTGAATGCCCTGAGTGCCCTGCAGTTCGGGGGAATATAGTATCAACATCTTTATCTCACCAAATGCATCCCAGTTATTTTTCCCATGAGAGATCAGCCCGTACATTTCTCTCCCCTGCTGGTTGCGATTTATCGGAATCAGCATACTGATGTGTACGTGAAATACAAACTGGAAGCCCTTTATAAGGAATCATATCAGCCCGTGAGAAGATGTCGATATACCCAATCTAACCTCCTGTATTAAAAACAACGGCTTCAGTCTTTTACATGCTCCCTCCCAAATTGATAACCCATTTGATATAGCTTTGATGCTTGTAGAAGAAGTTTCTTTGAAATCTTGCCAAATTGTCTTCAGTCTCTTGCACAGCGTAAAATGGATTATAGACTGATGACTTGTAACTTCTTCACAGGTTTGTTTGGTTTATTGATTGCCGAGGTGTGTATGTTTTCTAAAGAAAGAAGTAAAGAAAACACACACACCTCATATTACAAATGAATCCTCAACCCTCCTAGTGTTGACATAGGAGGGTATTTATTACAAAGCTACAAGTCTAACTTAGCAATATGACTAAACTAGTCCTTGTACTTTAAATGTTATTGCAATTCCCACATATGACAAAACTTTAAAGCTAACAATAGCGAAAGTAGTTTGTAGAATAGTTATAAAGTGGATTGTAAAATGGTAACAAAACTTATACGGTAATTAGCAAAATATTTTTTAAGGTGGCAAGAGCCTATATAATATTAAGAAGACATTTTACAATATGTAAATAAGTTAGTTTATAATAGAGCAGTATTGTATTCTTGTTAAACAGATGAGAAAAGGTAGTGAAATAGAGAGTGTAATGGATGAGAGTTGTCGTATCGCGGCGATAATAAAAGATAGAACATTCATTAGATAGAAATTCGTAATAATACATGAAACTTAGACGAAAGTACTTAATGTAAAACGCAAAAGAAATACAACCCTAGAGGGTTTAGACTTCGGTTTTATTATACAAGCATAAACTTTTCCTTAAACATTATCTACGCCCGTAACATCGATAGGATCCTGGCAAGCTTCTCCTCCTATTAATGTGTATGCTCCCCCACGAATTCTTCCTCCATTTTGATTCCTCAGCTTTGGGCAATCACTCCTGAGGTGTCCTTTTTCACCACATTCAAAGCAAGTTACCGGGGTAGGGACCCTACAATCTTTAGCTTGATGACCGGCCCTTTTGAAATTCCAACATGTAGCGGGGCAAGGTCCAGTGTGGTGATACTTACATTTGTTGCACTCAGGTAGGGTTTCAGCATACATTTTCTTATCACCTGGCCTAGCAGCATAGGCTTTCACCACTTCTTGTCTCTTATCTTGTTGCAGAGTATGCTTGTCTCCCTGGTCATCATGCCTCTTCCTTTTGTTGCTATTGTTGTCGTTGACATCTCGAGCATCCCTTGCTCGAAAAACTTGGTCCATCAGATTGTGAGACATTCGGATTGTCTCATCCAGAGTACTTAGCTTAGAAGATGTGACATTTCCTTGAATACTTGGCGGAAGTCCCCAGATGTACCTCTCAATCCTTTTTCATGTAGTAGAAACCATCTCAGGACAGAGAGTAGCCAATTCATGGTATCGTTTAGTATAAGCTGCAATATCATACCCTTTCACTGCTAAGTTCCAAAATTCAACTTCCAACTTTTGAACCTCATTCCTCGGACAATACTCAGCTGTTACCATTTCCTTGAATTCAGCCCATGGTAATTCAAAAGCAGCATCGATTCCCACTGATTGGGCATAAGCATTCCACCATGATAAGGCACCATCCAACAAGGTACCTGTAGCATATTTCACCTTACAGTTCTCCGCGCAGTTGCACATGCGGAAAATCGATTCCAACTTCTCAAACCATTGTACCAAACCGACAGCTCCTTCTGCGCCACTGAAAGTCTGCGGCTGACAACCCGAAAATGCCTTGTAAGTACACCCACGAGCCACGGGTTCAACCCTGGTTGCCGTTCCACTAGCTTCCCCGCCGTTACCACTGTTGCAGTGGGTCTCGTATTCAGTCATAGCAGCAGCAACTTGTGCGGTGACTTGTTGAGCAACAAGTCGATCGATAGCAGCTGCACTCATGCTTTGTTTCTTTGGTGGCATTTTCTTCAAAAAAAGAAAAGAAGAGTGAGACGTAATAAAGACGTTTCCTAAAAGTAGGTGCTCTAAGATGGCATGTCATAAGATGAAAGCTTGAGATCGTGTTATGATTAGCTGGCGTACTTCTGAGTGGTGGTTTACGAGGTGATGTAGATGTTCTAAAGTATGGGACGAGCGTTCAAACTAGTCTTCAGAAACGGTTAATAAGGTGATCAGGGAAATTGGCAGACTAAAACGGAAGATTTAGGGAAATTGGCAGACTATAACGGGAGATTTAGGGAAATTGGCAGACTATAACGGGTTTTAATGTTACGTAAAACGATGTCACATATGATTGTAAAAATTTTAGAGACCATTTGTATTAATTATAATATCTCGGAAGGTTTACAGGACCTTCAAAAGTACTAGTGTGTATGTTAGTTCAGTTATACTAGTAATACGTCTTTAGCTTTTAAAAGTTGTTTTGAAAGACCTAGATGGGTGTCCTAACTCGAAGTCAAATAGTGATATTACGTAGGGAAAAAAAGGCGTAACGTTGTAATAGGTATGGTATTGATTCGAAGGAATCAATACGTATTTTTCATCAAGGATTTACAAAAGAAATATGTAAACCCGAGTCGTTTTCCCAACGAAGGATTGAATGGAATTCGTGATTCGGTTCGTGATTACATGTGATGAATAGTGAAAAAGATTGGATTTAGGATTTTTAAACTAAGTTTGATGAACATAAATTAAAAAGGGATAATTACTAAAATAGCCCGATTGCCCAAGTGCTAAGAGTATCTAGCCCGCTCACAGAAAATTCCCCCCTTAGCCCAGGGCAACTGATCCGACGGACCACAGGATGCCACGTCACCGACCAAAGTATATATACAACTGTTGATACGATGTATAAGGGATGTATTGTATTTTGGGCAACTTTTGAATTTTGGGCAACAAATACATGAACAAAAGGATATTTTGGTCATTTTACTTGCATTAAAATTAGAAACTTGTTATAAGGATATTTTTAGTCATTTTACTGCATTCCATATGAATCTCACATCCCTCTCCTCTCACAACTCACACCACCACAACTACCCAAAAACACGTTGCCACCACCATCCGACGCCACCACCACCTGACACCACCTCCACCGGACTCCACCAACACATAACACCGATACTTTTATTTCGAGTCGTATTTGAAGAACGCGTGTAAGCGATTTGTGATGGGCCAGAAACATACTTTTGAAGCTGCCAGGGCAATAACTGAGTTGAATGGTGTTACTAGTCGAGAACTGACTCCTGCTATTACGGTTCTACAGCTCTTCTTAAGCTCATTAAACAAGGTCCCTTTTTTTTTTTTTTTTTTTTTATTTTTATTTTTTTTAATTTATTCTTAAATAAACTAAAATTTTGCTGAATTTTGTGGTTTGTAAGAGTCATGAATCGAATCGACGTCAAAGTCATGAATCGCTCGGTAAAGAAAAATTGACACATGAAATTTTTGTGGCAACAGTGGTGGGCGTGGATGGTCAATTGAAGCGACTAGCGAGTATATTAACTCGTCTTCTCATAGCGACCATGTGCGTGGCTGTATGAACAACTGTGCTTAATTGAGAGATTATGTTCTGTTTATTTTTTATTAAAGTGTCAAGAATGGTGGGTCAGGCAGGCTAAATCGGGTTGAGACGGATTGTTTTAGCAGGGGTCTAAACTTGGGTTGCCCCTAAATGCTTTTTTGTCCAGCTCAAAATTAGCAACATGCCTTCACACTTTTAGCAATGATCGGCACTTATTTTGAAAATTATCAGAATTAACAACCTTGTTTTTACCAGTCATAACAACCTTGGGGTAATTAGGTTGTTATTTGTAAAAAAATCATATTGCTATGAATGGTAAAATAATGTATGTATATTGTCATGCTTAGTGAATTTTTTGAATATATGTTGCAATTCATGATCGTATCGGAATTGGTGAATGACCTTCCAAAGAAGCATTCGGGCGTACGCAAGTGTACCTAAAAATATAAATGTCAATGAAACTTTATTCAAGTGTGCCAAGAAACAGATCAGTTACTAGTTACACACCTTCAACTTGCTGTTATCTGCTGATTGTACTCTACAAACAAGTAGAGCCTGTACAATCTTCAACGTAGCTTGCTATTATTGGTTAAAGTATGAAAGGATGTTGCTACTTTGTGAACCTTAATTACAATTACGAAAACAGTATCAAGGTTGAAAGCTATGGTTGTTTGTGAGCTATGTATTTTGAACTGAGCTATGTATTAATGCAAATGCAGCAGGTGATACTTATGGGGAACACAAATAGAGTTATGCACCTTGCAATTTCTCCTGATGGACTACAATTATGATTGGAACTGGGGGTATTGAAGAGGTCGTATATGCAATCATTGCCGGCGATGTGGTTCTTGCGACTTCATATGATCATGAACTACCTCCGTACGGTATTAAACTTGGCCTCACAAATTATGCTGCATGTGCTTCCATGTCGTACTTTGTTTTTTGTAATGGCAAGTAGCCTTGATTAAATTTTGGAAAATTAATTGTTAAAACATCTACAGATTCAAAAAAATGATAATTTATAGAGTATAGTGCTTCATTTTCAAAAATAAAAGGGACACTTAATATTTATTTCATATTGTTGGATTACAGGTCATTGGAGTGTGTTGGCCGATAAATTGAGCTGTTGCAAGAAAGTTGATGGCAAAGGCGGAACCAACAATGATGATGTCCTAATGAAGGTGGCTTTGCTCCTAATATCCGACTTATATTAAAAGCAGGTAAAAGGCTGATTGTGATTTCTTTATACAGTTAAAAAGGTGTGTGGAACTGCTTATGTTTAGAATTATAAATATAGCTGGCGCTTAACTAATTTGAATATATGTTTTTATATATAATCGCCAAATGAATGATTTGGTAGACGTTGATCATTAGTTGGTCACCATCTTGCTTTGTAATGCACATTAGTTTTGTATCAAATGCCAAAATGAAACGTTTTTACTAAATTTTCATTCTTATAGCAGATGCTATCAAAGGGGTTTGAACAGAATGTTGTGACTTTGCATTTGGGTACTTTTTGTTGGTAGTGGGCCGGTTAATAAAGGTATACTTTCACGAGCTGCAGGCATCGCCATACTGCAACGTGTAGCAAATATCAGCAACAAGGTATGCGTGGGCAGAGCTACGCCGTGTTTGTAAGTTCTAATTTTGTTTCTTGGGTTAACATTTTTGTATTCAATCTCTATTTCTGTGTTCGTTTACCTTTGCTGCTTCCTCGGGTTCTTCCATTTTATTTCTTCCTCATAGACGAAAGAAGTAAGGTGATACGCTGACCATTGTGAAATACCTACGAGCAAGTCAACCAGAGGTGGTGATCCTTTTTTTTACGATTGTGAGTAATTTTTGATAACTTTTAGTTTTGTTACATGTATGTGTTGTCCACCTTTGTATTTGCTAATGGAATATTAAAGCCTCTATTAACTGTATAGGTATTGATATACACAATGATTAATTAGCTCATTCCAAAAAAAAACTAATAAGCCTTTTCAAACTGAAATAAGGCCTTAACGCAGAAAATTAAATATTTTCTGTTTATTTATGTGGTTATTTTATCAAATTGGAAAAAAAATATCAAATGTTCATTTGTGTTTTTGGGAATTGTTTTTGAGAATCCACAGGCACGTTTAAGTTGTTTATTTACTGGCGGTTTGTTGTTTTTCGCCAATTTAAAGTATAAGAAGATGTTTGTTTGCAGATTAAGTGCTCGCTTATGGCTGACATGGCAAAAGCGTTTGTTAAAGCGAACGGTTATTCAAAGGTTAATAACATGAGGGTGATAGTAATTGGTGACCAATGTAAACGAATGTTTTGGAAAGCGTCAACTGAAGCTACCAGGTAAAATGACTTTCCGTCACTTAATCACTAAAAGAAATCACGTAGGATCATAGAATTTGAATATAAATACTTCTGTAACTAACTTTTAAATATGTGAAACGTAACTTAATATTTTCATGTTCGGTAATTTTAATGTATGTTCGCCATGAAATAACCCGTGAGACTATCCCGCCATCATTAGGTAAAATTACCTTTTTAAAAGTCATCTGGGATGGATAATCTGATAGAATATCACTTGAGTCGAATGGGTCAACATTTGCCTACTTCTTGGGTCCTGCTACAGCAGGAAAACACCCCTACTGCAGCCAAAAGGGTTTTGTTTTTGGGAATTCTATTAGGCGCATCTGTTTAGCCCCATTTTTGGATCCCAGCATGCCAACTCTTTTGTTATTGGTTGAATTGTCCTTGAATATGGCGAAGTTGAAAATTGTTCTTTATATGTGACTACAAAAGCGACCCCTTAATTCTATCTATCATTTAAATTAAAGTTATTTTTTTTCTTTTTTTTTTTTTTTTTTGCATTTTCTCTTAGATAAATAGTGGCATCTGCAATTGAATTTGCAGCAGGCTTTTTTTCTTCTTTTTTTCAAGGTGTAGCAATGTTTTTTAACAAATGTTTATAATGAATTTGTTGTTTCTTTATTTTTCAGGCCCAGTTTGCAGTGTGTTAGAAATCCTACTGAGGTAATATTAATTTTCAATTCACTATAAACATTTGAACCTAGATCCACTCATGGTTTCAAGAACTAATACTCATTTATTAATAAATGAGTCAAAATTGCCACATAGTATAATTTGATATAATGTTGCGTCTCGACTTTAGTACACTTCATGTTCAGTTAAAAAATGGTAAACGGAGATTGTAATAGCAACACCAGGACAACGCCCCACGGTCAATAAGTGGACATTGTTAATTACTATACTTAAAACAAAATCATTTCTCCATTGTTTATTCTGTGCTTAGATGTGTCGAAATACATGGGTCAGGTAGATCCTATAATAGGTCAACACAGGTTTGGATCGGAATAGGTAAATTCTTTGTATGTGCTGAATCGTGTCAGGTTTTCATTTCTGAGTTTCTTACCCATTCGACCCATTTTCCAGCATGTGCACCTAAGCAAAGTCATGCAGAAATCCAATAAAAAGGGAGCACCTATCTCCAAGTTGAATTTCGAACCTGATGAAAAGGTTGTGGAGACCAAGTTGACTCTTTACTCCTACAACTTCTATATTTCTGTTCCTACACCTTGAATTCAATATATAGTTTTTGTTATGGTGATGTATAAAAAAACCGAAAGCCAAAAAGCCCGCCGCAACGCGCGGGTTTCAATACTCGTTTATAACAATATACAATAATGTTTGCTTGTAGGTTTTTGTGGATGGTGAGAATCGGAGGTGGAGTTTTCCCTGTGATCAAGGAACCTGATTATCTTGTTAATGGTGAATATCGTGTGGACAAAGGAGCAGCTCCCAAGATGTTGAATTGTCTAATGTAAGTTCCCAGTCTTTAGTATCTTATCAGTGATGATTTTTGCTAGCTCGTGTTGGATCTGTTAATGTGTGCTGTTTGTTTTGCATATATTTTAAGAAAGTAACTAAAAGCAAAAAAATTAACTTACAAGTACATTACGTTAAGCCATCTTGTATAAAGTAATATGGCCTAAAACTAAAATGAAACTTGACAGATTTATGAATACTATTTTATCAGGCTTACAATCATTTTACAGTGTCATATTATGTCATTGACAGTTATGACCGAGCGAGAGGCGTTGAGATAGGGAACAAGGATGTGAAACTTGAATACTTGGAAGAAGCATTCACAACATCAAACTGGATAGTTAGGATTTACAAAGTTAAACCACCTGGCAACAGATGGTAATGTAAGAATGTTGGGCTTGATGGTGTTACTTATAGGAGTCGGACTGCTTTTTGATGATGAGTCTAGAAATCTGTGGATTCTATCTAAATATTGAATCCTTGTTATGTAAGTCTTTTCGTATTCAGTTTCTTATAGTTGGAAAGATCAAGATTAGTGTTACCTTTCGAGAATGTAGCTTTGATTGGGGTTGAACAAATTTGAAAGAGAGAATGTTAGACGCTATGAGAAGACGAGTTAATATACTCACTGATGGCAGCCATACATGAGGACATAAGGCGTCTCCTAGGTGAGAAATCAGCTTCCTTAATATGGGCTGCCAGTCAATTTGGTTCGACTCTTGATCCTGAGCAAAGACTCACGGCTCTTCACATCCAAGCTCGCAGGGTCCTTGAGTCCCTAGATTTGTATTTACCAGACTATATATAAGCTTGTATTGATTCAACTCAAGTTGTAATGAACATGTGTTGTAGATACTTGATATTATGAAACCAAATTTTTGTGTGTTAATCTTGGTATATAAACTCCAAAATGTTATATTTTTCACACTAGGCTTACATTAAATTGTGAGTTAATTACATAAATCGTCCTTAAGGTTTGCCGATTTTTACAGATCTTATCCCTGTGCTTTTTTTTAAGCGGGTCATGTCTATGTGTGTTAGGAATTATTAAAATAGAAGTTATTTCATTTCTGCTGTTAGTATAGTTGGTTCCTGCTGGTAGCAGAGTTTAGTTCCTGCTGTTATTTCATTTCTGCTATTAGTATAGTTGGTTCCTGCTGGCGGGTATGTGGTATGGTTCCTGCTGGCATAGTTGGGCAACTTTTGTATTTTTTAGAAAAGTTGCCCAAAAAATACAAAAGTTGCCAAGTAACTTTTGTATTGTTTGGGCAACTTTCGTATTTTTTGGAAAAGTTGCCCAAAAAATATAAAAGTTGCCCAAGTATACCCACATGAATTATTAAAATAGAAGTTATTTCATTTCTCCTGTTAGTATAGTTGGTTCCTGCTGCTGGTAGAGTTGGGCAACTTTTGTAATTTTGTATTTTTTGGAAAAGTTGCCCAAAAAATACAAAAGTTGCCCAAGTAACTTTTGTATTGTTTGGGCAACTTTTGTATTTTTTGGGTTCCAAAAAATACAAAAGTTTCCCAAGTATAAAATAGAAGTTATTTCATTTCTGCTGTTAGTATAGTTGGTTCCTGCTGGCAGGTATGTAGTTCCTGCTTGTATGGTTCCTGCCGGTATAGTTGGGCAACTTTTGTATTTTTTGGAAAAGTTGCCCAAAAAATACATAAGTTGCCAAAAAATACAAACGAGAGTATATAGACCGTATGGTGGTTGCCGACAATATCTATGTTAAGATATGATTGTGCTCAAGTGTGAGATGACGAGCCGAGCTCGAGCTTGAAATCCAAAGCTCTCTGAGCTCGAGTTTTAGTAATCGAGTCGAGTTCGAGCTCGGTAGTACTCAGATCGACTCAGCTCGTTTACACCCCTACTGAGCACTATAAAGGTTACACAAATGAAGAGCATCTAAAGAACACAGATTCGCATGTCCATTCTTCTAATATCCCATCCTTTCTTATCCTCATTTCATCATATCATTTCTTATACTTTAATAGAAAACTCGAGAACTGAGTGTTTAGGTTTATCCTCATTTCATCATATCATGCCTAAACTTTTAAAGATCACAATAAAGCATCTAACATTCTCTCTTTCAAATTTGTTCAACCCCAATCAAAGCTACATTCTCGAAAGGTAACACTAATCTTGATCTTTCCAACTATAAGAAACTGAATACGAAAAGACTTACATAACAAGGATTCAATATTTAGATAGAATCCACAGATTTCTAGACTCATCATCAAAAAGCAGTCCGACTCCTATAAGTAACACCATCAAGCCCAACATTCTTACATTACCATCTGTTGCCAGGTGGTTTAACTTTGTAAATCCTAACTATCCAGTTTGATGTTGTGAATGCTTCTTCCAAGTATTCAAGTTTCACATCCTTGTTCCCTATCTCAACGCCTCTCGCTCGGTCATAACTGTCAATGACATAATATGACACTGTAAAATGATTGTAAGCCTGATAAAATAGTATTCATAAATCTGTCAAGTTTCATTTTAGTTTTAGGCCATATTACTTTATACAAGATGGCTTAACGTAATGTACTTGTAAGTTAATTTTTTTGCTTTTAGTTACTTTCTTAAAATATATGCAAAACAAACAGCACACATTAACAGATCCAACACGAGCTAGCAAAAATCATCACTGATAAGATACTAAAGACTGGGAACTTACATTAGACAATTCAACATCTTGGGAGCTGCTCCTTTGTCCACACGATATTCACCATTAACAAGATAATCAGGTTCCTTGATCACAGGGAAAACTCCACCTCCGATTCTCACCATCCACAAAAACCTACAAGCAAACATTATTGTATATTGTTATAAACGAGTATTGAAACCCGCGCGTTGCGGCGGGCTTTTTGGCTTTCGGTTTTTTTATACATCACCATAACAAAAACTATATATTGAATTCAAGGTGTAGGAACAGAAATATAGAAGTTGTAGGAGTAAAGAGTCAACTTGGTCTCCACAACCTTTTCATCAGGTTCGAAATTCAACTTGGAGATAGGTGCTCCCTTTTTATTGGATTTCTGCATGACTTTGCTTAGGTGCACATGCTGGAAAATGGGTCGAATGGGTAAGAAACTCAGAAATGAAAACCTGACACGATTCAGCACATACAAAGAATTTACCTATTCCGATCCAAACCTGTGTTGACCTATTATAGGATCTACCTGACCCATGTATTTCGACACATCTAAGCACAGAATAAACAATGGAGAAATGATTTTGTTTTAAGTATAGTAATTAACAATGTCCACTTATTGACCGTGGGGCGTTGTCCTGGTGTTGCTATTACAATCTCCGTTTACCATTTTTTAACTGAACATGAAGTGTACTAAAGTCGAGACGCAACATTATATCAAATTATACTATGTGGCAATTTTGACTCATTTATTAATAAATGAGTATTAGTTCTTGAAACCATGAGTGGATCTAGGTTCAAATGTTTATAGTGAATTGAAAATTAATATTACCTCAGTAGGATTTCTAACACACTGCAAACTGGGCCTGAAAAATAAAGAAACAACAAATTCATTATAAACATTTGTTAAAAAACATTGCTACACCTTGAAAAAAAGAAGAAAAAAAGCCTGCTGCAAATTCAATTGCAGATGCCACTATTTATCTAAGAGAAAATGCAAAAAAAAAAAAAAAAAAAGAAAAAAAATAACTTTAATTTAAATGATAGATAGAATTAAGGGGTCGCTTTTGTAGTCACATATAAAGAACAATTTTCAACTTCGCCATATTCAAGGACAATTCAACCAATAACAAAAGAGTTGGCATGCTGGGATCCAAAAATGGGGCTAAACAGATGCGCCTAATAGAATTCCCAAAAACAAAACCCTTTTGGCTGCAGTAGGGGTGTTTTCCTGCTGTAGCAGGACCCAAGAAGTAGGCAAATGTTGACCCATTCGACTCAAGTGATATTCTATCAGATTATCCATCCCAGATGACTTTTAAAAAGGTAATTTTACCTAATGATGGCGGGATAGTCTCACGGGTTATTTCATGGCGAACATACATTAAAATTACCGAACATGAAAATATTAAGTTACGTTTCACATATTTAAAAGTTAGTTACAGAAGTATTTATATTCAAATTCTATGATCCTACGTGATTTCTTTTAGTGATTAAGTGACGGAAAGTCATTTTACCTGGTAGCTTCAGTTGACGCTTTCCAAAACATTCGTTTACATTGGTCACCAATTACTATCACCCTCATGTTATTAACCTTTGAATAACCGTTCGCTTTAACAAACGCTTTTGCCATGTCAGCCATAAGCGAGCACTTAATCTGCAAACAAACATCTTCTTATACTTTAAATTGGCGAAAAACAACAAACCGCCAGTAAATAAACAACTTAAACGTGCCTGTGGATTCTCAAAAACAATTCCCAAAAACACAAATGAACATTTGATATTTTTTTTCCAATTTGATAAAATAACCACATAAATAAACAGAAAATATTTAATTTTCTGCGTTAAGGCCTTATTTCAGTTTGAAAAGGCTTATTAGTTTTTTTTTGGAATGAGCTAATTAATCATTGTGTATATCAATACCTATACAGTTAATAGAGGCTTTAATATTCCATTAGCAAATACAAAGGTGGACAACACATACATGTAACAAAACTAAAAGTTATCAAAAATTACTCACAATCGTAAAAAAAAGGATCACCACCTCTGGTTGACTTGCTCGTAGGTATTTCACAATGGTCAGCGTATCACCTTACTTCTTTCGTCTATGAGGAAGAAATAAAATGGAAGAACCCGAGGAAGCAGCAAAGGTAAACGAACACAGAAATAGAGATTGAATACAAAAATGTTAACCCAAGAAACAAAATTAGAACTTACAAACACGGCGTAGCTCTGCCCACGCATACCTTGTTGCTGATATTTGCTACACGTTGCAGTATGGCGATGCCTGCAGCTCGTGAAAGTATACCTTTATTAACCGGCCCACTACCAACAAAAAGTACCCAAATGCAAAGTCACAACATTCTGTTCAAACCCCTTTGATAGCATCTGCTATAAGAATGAAAATTTAGTAAAAACGTTTCATTTTGGCATTTGATACAAAACTAATGTGCATTACAAAGCAAGATGGTGACCAACTAATGATCAACGTCTACCAAATCATTCATTTGGCGATTATATATAAAAACATATATTCAAATTAGTTAAGCGCCAGCTATATTTATAATTCTAAACATAAGCAGTTCCACACACCTTTTTAACTGTATAAAGAAATCACAATCAGCCTTTTACCTGCTTTTAATATAAGTCGGATATTAGGAGCAAAGCCACCTTCATTAGGACATCATCATTGTTGGTTCCGCCTTTGCCATCAACTTTCTTGCAACAGCTCAATTTATCGGCCAACACACTCCAATGACCTGTAATCCAACAATATGAAATAAATATTAAGTGTCCCTTTTATTTTTGAAAATGAAGCACTATACTCTATAAATTATCATTTTTTTGAATCTGTAGATGTTTTAACAATTAATTTTCCAAAATTTAATCAAGGCTACTTGCCATTACAAAAAACAAAGTACGACATGGAAGCACATGCAGCATAATTTGTGAGGCCAAGTTTAATACCGTACGGAGGTAGTTCATGATCATATGAAGTCGCAAGAACCACATCGCCGGCAATGATTGCATATACGACCTCTTCAATACCCCCAGTTCCAATCATAATTGTAGTCCATCAGGAGAAATTGCAAGGTGCATAACTCTATTTGTGTTCCCCATAAGTATCACCTGCTGCATTTGCATTAATACATAGCTCAGTTCAAAATACATAGCTCACAAACAACCATAGCTTTCAACCTTGATACTGTTTTCGTAATTGTAATTAAGGTTCACAAAGTAGCAACATCCTTTCATACTTTAACCAATAATAGCAAGCTACGTTGAAGATTGTACAGGCTCTACTTGTTTGTAGAGTACAATCAGCAGATAACAGCAAGTTGAAGGTGTGTAACTAGTAACTGATCTGTTTCTTGGCACACTTGAATAAAGTTTCATTGACATTTATATTTTTAGGTACACTTGCGTACGCCCGAATGCTTCTTTGGAAGGTCATTCACCAATTCCGATACGATCATGAATTGCAACATATATTCAAAAAATTCACTAAGCATGACAATATACATACATTATTTTACCATTCATAGCAATATGATTTTTTTACAAATAACAACCTAATTACCCCAAGGTTGTTATGACTGGTAAAAACAAGGTTGTTAATTCTGATAATTTTCAAAATAAGTGCCGATCATTGCTAAAAGTGTGAAGGCATGTTGCTAATTTTGAGCTGGACAAAAAAGCATTTAGGGGCAACCCAAGTTTAGACCCCTGCTAAAACAATCCGTCTCAACCCGATTTAGCCTGCCTGACCCACCATTCTTGACACTTTAATAAAAAATAAACAGAACATAATCTCTCAATTAAGCACAGTTGTTCATACAGCCACGCACATGGTCGCTATGAGAAGACGAGTTAATATACTCGCTAGTCGCTTCAATTGACCATCCACGCCCACCACTGTTGCCACAAAAATTTCATGTGTCAATTTTTCTTTACCGAGCGATTCATGACTTTGACGTCGATTCGATTCATGACTCTTACAAACCACAAAATTCAGCAAAATTTTAGTTTATTTAAGAATAAATTAAAAAAAAAAAAAAAAAAAAAAAAAAAAAAAAAAAGGGACCTTGTTTAATGAGCTTAAGAAGAGCTGTAGAACCGTAATAGCAGGAGTCAGTTCTCGACTAGTAACACCATTCAACTCAGTTATTGCCCTGGCAGCTTCAAAAGTATGTTTCTGGCCCATCACAAATCGCTTACACGCGTTCTTCAAATACGACTCGAAATAAAAGTATCGGTGTTATGTGTTGGTGGAGTCCGGTGGAGGTGGTGTCAGGTGGTGGTGGCGTCGGATGGTGGTGGCAACGTGTTTTTGGGTAGTTGTGGTGGTGTGAGTTGTGAGAGGAGAGGATATAATAAAAACAACTTATTGTTGACAGGTGAAGACGGATCCTTATTCCCACTCAGAATCGAAAAACCCCGCATCCTTCATCTCAGAGTAGTAAGCGGTATCCAAGAGCAAATCTTCCTCCTAATATTAAAATCTCAGAGTAGTAAGCAGTATCCAAGGACATGGTAGTTTACGGCGGCGATGTGAGTGAGTGAAGTGAAGGGTGGTGTTTGGTTTGATTTGATTTTGGTGAGTGAATTGTGGGCGCGGAAATGCTTTTTATTTTGTTCCGGTCCTGGTTTTTAGTAGTATGAGTAATATGTGAAATGACAAAAAAAACCATCTGTACAATATACGGTTGCCCAACAAATAAAAGTTGCCCAAAAAACACTGCTGTACAATACGCGAATATACGGTTGCCCTTGGGCTAAGGGGGGAATTTTTTGAGATCGGGACAGATACTCTTAGCACTTGGGAAATCGGGCTATTTTAGTAATTATCCCAATTAAAAATGACTTAATATATAGGGAAAACGATAATCTAAAGAACGCGTGATTAAAAACGTAAAGGAAAACTGAAAACGCGTTTAAACCGAGAAATCCCGAGCCTAAAACGTGAAATCTTAGAAATTTTAACTCTACTGGTACAAATCTATTTTTCCTAAGTTCTAATTAATAAAATAAAATTTTAGAAAAAAGAATTATATTTTTTTGACTTTTATTTTATTTTCTATGAATTAAAAACAGTTTTAAAAAGAAAAATTAATTAAAAATACTAAATGAAAATGGAAAATTACAAAATTTTACAGAAAAGTCCTAAATGATATGCTAATTCTAGGAAAAATAAGAGTTGGCAACCAGCTTATTTGGATAAGCTGTAATAAGCTAATAAGGGAAAATAAGCTAAAGGGATTAAAAGTGGACTAAGTAATTAACTGAGTAGGATAAAACTGAAAAAGACCCAAGGGCAAACGGTAAGGCTGTGTGTGTGTGAGCTGGGAGACCGGGTTCGAACCCTAGTTTTGTATTTTTGCAAAACTATTTTTTTTATATTTTTCTTTTTACAACTTTTAAATAAGCTAACAAATATCAACTTTTGAAAAGGAATTATTTTTAAAACTAACTGAATAAGCTAGAAATAAGCTACCATATCAAACAATCTACTTATTAAGTCAGAATGAAACTAGGAATAAGCTATAAGCTGATTTTTAAGCTAAAAGGGCCAACAACTAGAGAAATAAGCAGATAAGCAGATGAACAGATGGCTTAATTTAAGAAGGGAAAATGGCTAAAGCTACTGATCTTGAACTAATAAGCTGTTTGAGGGCTTAATTCAACTTGAAAAAGCTAGATTATACTTAAACTATTCTAATAAGTTGGGGGGGATCAGAATAAGCTCTAAAATAAGCCAATAAGCACTAGGGAATAGGGGATAGGCTACTGATTACACTATTGGTGCAGGGCAAAAACTAGAGATTTTAAGCTATCAAAAAGCTATTAAAAGCTAATTTATAAAATTCATAAAAATATGCAATAACTAAATAAGCTATCCAATTCTATCTGTGCAAAATTTTAGCTTAATGTAACTTATAATGAACAAATTAAAAATCAAAAATAAATTGTTGATTTAGCTAAAATACAAAAAATGTGCAGACAAGGTTTCTACTGAGGGACTTTTTAAGCTAAAATTTAAGCTATAATAAGCTAAGGCTAGTTCTAGAAATCTTGAAACAAGATAATCCAACAGGCCAACAACTTATAAATCTGAAATCAGGCCTAGTGAATCAAAAATAAGCACTAAAAAGGAGTCTAGAAAACTAATGCAGTCTGCATATAGGGTTCTAACATCAGATTCATTGCATAGTTTTGCAAAAATTCACAATACCAACTGAAATCAACCCAATCTCTTGTTTAACTACTTAATGCACTATATGAAACAAAGAAATGCCAAAAGAAAAGCTCAAAATAGCTTATTGCTATATTGAGCTTATTTGCTCAGTTCATACATCAAACTTATAACAACCCACTCAAAATTATCAAATCAATCAAAATAGCTCAAAACATGTTATAAATAGCTTATTTTAACCAAATTAAGCTAGATTAAAATTTCCAAAGTGGCAAATGAACAGTGCAATCCCTATAATAAGCTTATGCCAAACACCCCTTATGCAAGGGCTGTTTTGGTTTTTAAATTGAAACAGACCAAAATAAACTAGGATTTGAAGTCCAGAATGACAACTAAGTATAATAAGCACTAACTAGTAACTTTGAATGGAAATTAAGCAGTCTAATAAGCAGTTCCTATAATAAGCTATTTTTTGGCTTTTTTGATGATTATTAAGTGAGAACAGGAAATAGTGGAATTCTAAACTAAGATTTGAATCCTAAGGCAATAATAAGCTACTAAAGACAGATAAAGGCACTATGTAACCTAATAACAACTTAAAATAAGCTATTAAGCATTTGAACAGTGAAAAAAGGGAAATTAAACTAGAAAATGGGAAAAACTTACAGGAACTCTGTGGGATTGAATTTAGGTCAGAATGAGCTCTAATAAGCTCAAATAAGCTGTATTGAGCTTATTTTGGACAATGCAGCACAAGTACTTAAAAGTGCTTATTTGGCTTTTTCTTTCACAATTGCATAGTAATGTAAAAAAAAAGGGAACAATGTAAATTCTTAATTCTGAATTGTATTAATAACTTAGAAAATCATAAAGCTTAAATTAAAACAGTTAACAAGTTTTGAAAGACAGTAATGAAAATCTACACTACGAATTTGGTCTAAAAACTGGGACCCCCCTCTCTTGGTGTCTTCATTTCCTTAAATAGCCATCCAAAAAGCTTCTATGATCACTCCTGATCAAATCCCACCATTGGTTTGGCTTGGATATCATCTCAACCGTCAAATTGATTTTTGGCGAGAAGAATAGTTAGTGGGTTTCCAGCTGGCATGGATTTAGCACGTGAAAAGTGGTACTTGGCTATCTAGGGGGGGAAGGCGTGTAGCAGAGGAGAGATGAGGAGACATTGTTGTCTGGGAAGCATGGGGGGACATTGTGACCAATGGTAATTTTCACGTTGTTAATTAATATTATATGAGTATTAATTATTTTTAAGCTAAGCATTTCTATGCGCATTTGCATTTTTCTGAGTATTTTTGAGCATTTTTTAGAGCCGTTTAGCATACTGTAGCTTAAAGTCACTGCAGAAAAAGTATATTTTTGTCAGAAAAGTTAAATTATCACATTTCTGATAGTTACTGACAAGTTTCGTAATTAATTGAGAGCTTTCTCGCATTTTTCTGAAAAACAACCGCACGCGCGTACCGACACACGATACACCAACGCGGAGTAAAAACTAATTTACCCTCTCCTCTAATAAGCCATAACCGGCCATATATTAAACACCAAGCCCACATGGGACAAAAATTCCCTTATCTTAAATGAAATCTCAATTTTACTAAATATGGTTATACTTTTTAGATTTGTCCACATTCTATCTTAAATGATACCAAGATTAGCACTCATCTCTTCCATATTATACCACCATCATACGCCACTATACACACACATATTAACATCTTACAAAAATTTTCACTAAAAGATCAAGATCATCAAGTGTTTAAATAAGATTTTGGGTAAAATTAGTGAAGTTTTGGGTGTTCTTGTTCCTCCTATCCCACGTTAACATCACAAACTTTGTAAGGATTCATAAAACTTTTCTTAACTTGTTAATCTCTTGTTCATTTGGTGTATAATGATGTTTAAAAGTGTTAAATGTGTATGTTTTGATAATATGATTAAAGCTAGGGTTTGATCTTCTATATATTGTGCTCGACTTTTGTTGATGTTTATGAGTTAATTTGTAGATTTCTTGCTTGTGTGGTAAATATTGTTACATATAGTGCTTATTTGATAATACAAACATTAGTTATGGTTTTTACACTAATTTAAGCACTATATTGATTTTTAGAGGTTATATATGGTTCGGCCATATTTAAAAATATAAGATTATTGGGGTTTTGAAAAACATAAAATTTTGGCTCAAGTGGTGAAAAGGTGGAAAAATATAATTGAGTGTTTATTTGGAATGGATTGAAAATAAGCCCTAAGTTATTGAAAATAACTAGTAAAAAGGTAAAAATAAGTTGAGACACTTCATATGGGTCGAATAGACATAAAAATGGTCAACTTGAAATATTGACTAAATAACTTACTTATTAGAGCTTATTTGATAAGTAAAAAGTATATTTAGTAACTAATAATCACTAATAAGTACCAAATAATAACAAATTGGGCTAAATGGATTTTTGGGCCATAAAACCCATTGAGTTACTGTTGGGCCGAAGCCCATGAACATTTTTGAGGTTTTGACTTTTTGACCAAACGAACCTATTGAGCGAGTAAAATGATTTTTAGTAACGTGTCGATATATACGTTATAACTAAAAATGTGTTTTGGGTTAAAAATGGTAATTGGGCTTATTTAAGAGTTTCGGCCCAATTAACAAGTAAAAATGATAAATTTGATTTTTGGAATATTTTCCGACTCGCCATGGTTGTTAAAGTTTAACGAAACGATAAATATAACGAAAACTATTTTTGGACTTGTTTTGAGACGTCTAGTCTCCGAAAGGGTAAAAATTGACATTTTTACTAAATTGATATTGAGATTGACTTTCGTTGACTTTTTGACAAAATATTGACTTTGTGTCGAAATCTAGTGTTAATACTTAAAAATGAAGCTAACGAATAATATTACGACGAAAACATATTCACGACACTTGATATATATATCACAAAGGTATATTTTTGCACTTATAAGTAGTTAGCGGAATATTTGAGTAAAGTTTGCAACACGTGAGATAAATGGAAACGTTGTATAAACGAATGGGTCATGCCCAAATTTTCTAAAAATCCAACACTTAGAGTATTTTGTGAAAACACTTAACCTAAGTAAACTTTATGGAATTACTTAACAAAATTTGATTTCTTATAATAAAGCTTACATCAGAAATGATAAACGATGTTTCTACTATAATAATTCTTCACCAACATTATTATCTTGATCATTTTTCAAAAGCTTATTTAATTAATTTTTATTTTAAATTAATTAAATACATAAGTAATTAATTTAATATATATATATATATATATATATATATATATATATATATATATATATATATATATATATATATATATATATATATATATATATATATATAATGTATGAGTACATATATATAACACTTGCATATTTAAGCCGCGAATACTAGCACGGATGTTCCGTTACGTATTCCCACCATGCACTTTCACCATGAGTCACCACCAAGAGTTACAATAATAAATCATTTCAAAATGTATTTTACCACACAGCAAGCAAGAAAAACACGAGCACTGGTCAAACGTAAACTTTTCAAATAACGTAAAGACACATGAGACACGAATATTTTGCTAAGACTTACCGTACTGATTTAGGGTGCTGATCGGCGCGGTTGCATTATTTTGATTGATTAGCTGATTTGCTATTATTGAAAGGTGAGTTTATAGCCTCATATTTTATACGAATTTGTTTTATAAGCTTGGGGTGAGAAACTTGCAAAACTGTTTTCATGGACAAGAAATGAATTTTGTTTTTAAGTGCACACTAGTATGCAGAAACCTAAGTTTGCTGAATCCCAATTTGTGCCCACCATCATCTCCCGTTAATTCCTGTCTGGGAAGCCTTTTGTTATAAATAGATCTATTGGGAGTGACGTCCCCATTCGGTTGGCTCGGCATAGCCAAGGCGAACGTATACCAAATCGAATAATAGTCCGAGTGTCTGGGGATTTACACTCGCGGGCACCCTTATTTATTTGCTAACGCTAGTCGTGCTGCATTGTCATAGATCGGTAGGATGAGGCTTAGTGTTTGCATAACGGATAGTGTGTATCTGCTGAATTGTTTTTATGATATTGCTATTGGTCCATATGTGCTATTTATTTAAACCTATGAACTCACCAGCGTTAGCTGACTTTTAGCATGTTTTTCTCAGGAAACTGAGGTGCGTTTAGCCGGGTGCAGAGCATGGCGTCGGTCACAATAAATGATGGAAATGTTTTTAATGCGTTTACTCTGACATTTGGACCTTTTATTTAAATGGGCTTCATTTTCATCTAAAACGGATTTTATGTAATGTTACATGACTTGACTTATGTAATATATTTTAAAACGGATTTTTAATTCGTTCGCTATATCTTGTGTTGTGATTATCAACCTCGTAGCACCCCAAACTCTATGCTTCCGCGAATATTGTGATTTTAGGGGTGTTACAGATTGGTATTCAGAGCCTAGGTTATAGAGAACGTGGTTTATAAAAACCTTGAACTATAACCGATGTATGAAAAACTTTCCATCATGACTGCCGGATGCCTGCCAGTTTAGCTTGCTATGATTTAAGCATTAGTTGCTTATTTGATTTGAGCGTTATTTTCTTTATTTGATTTGGCGTTATGACATGCTATTTGAGCATTATACTAAGCATATATGATATAAGTATTTTCTATATACTTACACGTGTCGCACCATAATTGTCACAGACCGTCTCCCTACGTAACATCATCATTTCACTTCGAGTTGAATACTCGCCACATACCACACGAATTCATTTTCTATTCGACTCCAAGTTTGGACAACCGTTTTATTCTTTCGGAACACTTATATTACTATCGTAAAGGAATCCACCAACTTATGTGAGCATGATCCTAACCTACCGCCTTATAACGCATCTTCTGGAATCATCTACTCTTAGGACACATCCTTGCTAGATCTCACGCTTCTTTTCTCATTGTGAAGGACCATGTCATCTGAGAGGCAAGACCTAAATTCCACAGCCATGGAACAACTCGTAGCCCAACGAGTAGCAGAGACTATTGCTGCCTACGAGTTAGGAATTTGCACGGGTTGTGACTTAATGAACCGAGGGGCAGTTCAAGAAGCTGAAAACATTAACAAAAAGAGGAAACGGGATAACAACCTAGGAAACAAAAGGGTACCACAACCCCTCAGAAAGCCAAAGTTGGCCAAAACTTTCATTGCTGGACCTAGTAACAGAAAGGCTTATACTAGAAAGTTACCAATGTGTAGTCGCTGCAAACTACACCACTACGGACCTTGCACCGTGAAGTGCCACAAATGCCTGAAGGTTGGACATATAGCTAAAAATTGTAAGTCTAAAACTGTTGTAGTAGCACAGGCAACATCAGGGAAAAATCGAAGAGTTGAGGTAATCTGTTTTAGGTGTGGAAGGAAAGGGCACTACAAGAACCAGTGTCAGGAACCAAAGGACCAAAAAGAAGTGAACAATTAAGGAAAACTTGGAGCGGGAGAAAACTAGGACTCGAATGTGATGTAATAAGAATGGCTACCCTATGTAATAGGACCTAAGTTTAGACTCTTTTAAGTTCGTTTCTGTAAGACTTCATCAGTATTTTATGTGAACCGCGTAGTATGGTATGGATTTAGTGAACTTTTATTATGAGATGTAAGCTTATTTGACCCCAACTATCAATGGCCCTATGCCAACTAGGTGTACCAAATGCCGCTCGTTGCACTATTTATCTTTACTATCAGTTAACAAACCACTTGCCATCGTTTTTCAACTATTTGAACTCGTACTATAAACCAGCTGTCCAATTTATTATCTTTAAATAAAATAATAAATGAAATTGCTACCAACACTCGAACTTTTGCAAGTATTTCACAGACTATCTCGTAGTCATACTACAAATCGTTTTACTACCAGATTTCAGAATCAAAGTTTTAACCTCACTACTTTCTTTGAACAAGGAACTTCCTCATATTGCCTTACGAAATGTTTTACTGACAATTGATAAGCTAAACTATAACTTGGATACTATTTTTCCAACAATATATCAGTTTCCTATTATTCTATAAATTGTTTGCAAACCATTTTACAAACTATTCTGTCACTGCTCGGCGAATTATTTACTTTTTGAAAGGTAGTTTATGCTGCGAGCTCGCGAGCAGAAAAACCGATATGTTTTCTTGTAACTAAACTCAGCATTGCATCGTTGGACCTCAATTATACAAAGCCTGACCACCTTTGTATAATTCGGGTAGGACCACTATGCTAGGAATGGTTGCCTTGAATTTTTTTTACGAAAGTCGAATCTTTTATTTCCTTTTTTTTTGGAGAAATCAGAACCTCGCATGTGTGAACATATAAAAGTAGTGCAAGTCATGGGCATCCGTACTAGGAAACACCGTAACCAAATAGGCTTTGGTGCCAAGATATCACCTAGAACTAGCCTTACTTCGTACCACGTCCAAAAACTGAAATGGTAACTTACACTACTAGTCAACATAAGATGACTCCACCGATTTACGTCTCACGGTACACTACTTTTCCGATCCTGAGACACTGCATTGTCTAACAGACGAATCCTTACGGAGACAACAAACTGACTGCTAGTAGCACTCAACAACATCTCTCAAGGTCATACTCAAGACCTGCCAAACTCCCCAACCAACAGTGACCCTAGGTCCACAAAACCTGGAGACTATAACATCATCCCCAGTATAGACTGGATGTCGAAATACCACGCTGTAACCACCCACGACGGGAAACAAGTCCACATACCTTATGGTAATAGGATCCTAGTAATACAGGAAGGACCCCTAGATGGGATTTAGCAATGAGTGCAACAAACCCTGAAATCAGAGAAATGCCAGTGGTCGTGGTAACAAGCTAGCAGTAGTCAACAATGGAAACCAGGGCAATGGAGGAGGAGCCCGTGGAAAAATTTATGTTGTGAGCAGAAGGGAAGCCCAGGACGACCCGAATGTGGTGACGGGTACGTTTCTTTTAGACGTTACGCTTCAGTACTATTCGATACAGGAGCAGATAGAAGCTTTGTGTCGACCGCTTTTAGTCCTTTACTCGATATAGCCCCGACCACCTAAGATAATGCCTTTGACGTAGAACTAGCAAACGGAAACCTAGAAAGAGTAGGTACCATTATAAGGGATTGCACTCTAAACTTGTTGAATCGTCCATTCAACATCGACCTAATGCCAGTAGAATTGGGTAGTTTTGACGTCATCATAGGGATGGATTGGCTATCGAAGTATCGTGCCGTCATCATCTGTGATGAGAAGATCGTCAGAGTACCCTATGGGAATGAAGTTCTGATTATTGAAGGCGACCGCTCTGATCGTGCGCGTTCGTCAAGATTGAGCATCATCTCGTGTACGAAGGTGCAGAAGTACATCGAGAAGGGATGTTATCTCTTTTTGTATCTCATGTCACTGAAAAGAAAGAAAAGGAACCTGGAGAGAAAAGGTTGGAAGATGTGCCAATCGTAAGGGATTTTCCAGAAGTCTTTCCAGAAGACTTACCGGGACTTCCACCGGCCAGACAAATCGAATTCCAAATCGATTTAGTGCCAGGAGCCGCGCCTGTAGCGCGAGCACCCTATCGTTTAGCACCTACAGAATTATAGGAATTATCCGATCAGTTAGCTGAATTATCTGGTAAAGGTTTCATTAGACCGAGTTCTTCGCCTTGGGGAGCTCCTGTTTTGTTTGTTAGGAAGAAGGATGGATCCTTCAGGATGTGTATTGACTATCGGGAACTGAATAAGCTAACAATTAAGAATAGATACCCACTCCCGAGGATAGACGACTTATTTGATCAGTTGCAAGGATCATCGGTTTATTCTAAGATAGACTTGAGATCGGGTTATCACCAACTTAGAGTCCAGGAAGAGGATATCCCGAAGACCGCATTCCGAACCCGATATGGCCATTACGAATTTCAAGTTATGCCATTTGGCTTGACAAATGCACCAGCAGTATTCATGGATCTCATGAATCGTGTGTGTAAGCCATATTTGGATAAATTCGTGATAGTGTTCATTGACGATATCCTGATATATTCCAAGAATGAGCAAGAGCATGAAGAACATCTCAAGCTAATTTTAGAATTATTGAAAAAGGAAGAGTTATATGCTAAGTTTTCGAAGTGTGAATTCTGGATATCGACCGCGCAGTTTCTTGGTCACGTGATAGATAAGCAAGGAATTCATGTAGATCCTGCTAAGATTGAGGCCATTAAGGATTGGGCAACGCCCACGACGCCGATGGAAATCTGACAATTTTTAGGACTTGCCGGCTATTACAGAAGGTTTATAGAAGGTTTCTCTAAGATAGCTAAGCCGTTGACGAAACTGACCCAAAAGAATATGAAATACGACTGGGGAAATGAGGAGGAAGAAGCTTTTCAACTCCTTAAGAAAAAATTGTGTAGTGCACCTATTTTGGTTTTACCCGAGGGTAGCGAAGATTTCGTTGTGTATTGTGACGCATCACACAAAGGTTTGGGCGCCGTGTTGATGCAGAGAGAGAAGGTGATAGCATACGCTTCTCGACAGCTGAAAACCCATGAGAAAAACTACACAACCCACGACCTAGAATTAGGATCAGTCGTGTTTGCACTGAGGATTTGGAGACATTATCTTTATGGAACTAAGTGCATAGTGTATACCGATCACAAAAGTCTACAGCATATCTTGAACCAGAAGGAGCTGGACATGAGACAGCGCCGATGGTTGGAATTGCTTAGCGACTATGATTATAAGATCCGTTACCACCCAGGCAAGGCAAATGTAGTTGCCAACGCCCTCAGTAGAAAGGAGCGGATCAAACCCTAAAATTCAGATCATTAGGGATGCCGATCAGTTTGCCGCTTCCAGCGAAAATTCTTGAGGCTCAGGGTGAGGTGCTCAAGGATGAAAACCGACCACGTGAGAAGATTCACGAAATGCTAGAGAGTGCAAATGGTTTTGTAAGGAGAGCCGATGGAGTTCTGTGTCATGGGAACAGGTGTTGAATCCCGCTACATGGAGAAAATTCGTGATTTGGTTATGCACGAATCCCGCAAATCTAAGTATATCCTTTCAAACCTAGATACATCCTGTTACTGAGCTCAAACTTGTAGTTTAGCTTAATCTCATGACAGTTCTTGTTTGATGAGTTGTGGAGTTAAGTTAGATTTTAGTTGAGGCTCAACTACCAAAGATGTTCTTAGATTCGAAGAAGTTTTATTGGTGGCCATACGTGAAGGCCGACATAGCTGAGTACGTCAGTAAGTGTTTAACGTGCTCGAAGGTCAAGGCTGAACACCAGAGACCGTCCGGTCTGCTTGTTCAACCTGAGATCCCATAATGGAAATGGGAGCGTATTACTATGGATTTTATCACTAAGTTGCCTAAGACGTTGAGTGGTTGTGACACGGTTTGGGTAATCGTTGACCGTCTCACTAAATCAGAGCATTTCCTCCCTATAAAGGAAAATGCCAGCATGGATAAACTCGCGCGACTGTATGTGAAGGAAATTGTCGCAAGGCATGGTGTGCCTGTTTTTATTATCTCTGATCGAGACAGTCGATTCACGTCTAATTTTTGGAGGTCGCTTCAGGATGCATTGGGAACCGACCATGACATAAGTACAACTTATCATCCTCAGACTGATGGTCAGAGTGAAAGGACCATTCAGACATTGGAGGACATGCTGAGAGCCTGTGTGATTGATTTTGGGAACGGCTGGGATAGGCATTTGCCTTTAGCCGAGTTTTCCTATAACAACAGCTATCACACCAGCATTAAGGCTGCACCGTATGAAGCACTTTATGGTCGTAAGTGCAGATCGCCAGTTTGTTGGGCGAAAGTAGGAAAAAGTCAACTTACCGGACCGGAATTAGTCCATGAGACTACGGAAAAGATCGTGCAGATCAAGAACCGAATGCAGGCGGCCCGTGACCGTCAAAAGAGTTATGCCGACAAGAGGCGAAAACCCCTTGAGTTTCAAGTGGGAGATAAAGTGATGCTAAAGGTCTCGCCCTGGAAAGGCGTGATCAGATTCGGCAAGCATGGTAAGTTGAACCACCACTATATTGGACCTTTCAAAATTTTTGCCAAGATTGGGCCGGTAGCCTACCGACTCGAACTGCCATCTGAGCTCAGTGCTGTGCATAACGTTTTTCATGTCAGTAATTTGAAAAAGTGCTTATCAGATGAAAATGCCGTTATTCCTTTGGATGAAATCCAGCTTGATGAGAGGTTAAATTTTCTTGAAGAACTGATTGAAATCATGGACCGGAAGTGAAACGGCTAAAGCAGAGTCGTATCCCAATTGTGAAGGTCCGATGGAACTCTCGCAGAGGCCCCGAATACACTTGGGAGCGAGAGGACGAAATAAAGCGAAAATACCCTCATCTCTTTTCAAAGCCGACGAGTAACGTAAATTGAAATCAAGGACGGATTTCCCGATTAGATGGGGAGACTGTGACCAATGGTAATTTTCACGTTGTTAATAAATATTATATGAGTATTAATTATTTTTAAGCTAAGCATTTCTATGCGCATTTGCATGTTTCTGAGTATTTTTGAGCATTTTTGAGAGCCGTTTCGCATACTGTAGGTTACAGTCACTGCAGAAAAAGTATATTTTTTTTCAGTAAACCTAAATTATCACATTTCTGATAGTTACTGACAAGTTTCGAAATTAATTGAGAGCTTTCTCGCATTTTTCTGAAAAACAACCGCACGCGCGTACCGACAGCACAGTACATATGGTAATAGTCAAATAAATATGTTTTTGAGTCAGTAATGACATTTTATTATATTTCTGACAAAAGCGTGGTTAAAAAGTTTATTTTACGTAATCGTGTCCAAAAACGTCAAACCGGGACTTTACGGTAACATTTAAACTCAAACTGACACACGATACACCAACGCGGAGTAAAAACTAATTTACCCTCTCCTCTAATAAGCCATAACCCACCATATATTAAACACCAAGCCCACATGGGACAAAAATTCCCTTATCTTAAATGAAATCTCAATTTTACTAAATATGGTTATACTTTTTAGATTTCTCCACATTCTATCTTAAATGATACCAAGATTAGCACTCATCTCTTCCATATTATACCACCATCATACGCCACTATACACACACATATTATCATCTTACAAAAATTTTCACTAAAAGATCAAGATCATCAAGTGTTTAAATAAGGTTTTGGGTAAAATTAGTGAAGTTTTGGGTGTTCTTGTTCCTCCTATCCCACGTTAACATCACAAACTTTGTAAGGATTCATAAAACTTTTCTTAACTTGTTAATCTCTTGTTCATTTGGTGTATAATGATGTTTAAAAGTGTTAAATGTGTATGTTTTGATAATATGATTAAAGCTAGGGTTTGATCTTCTATATATTGTGCTCGACTTTTGTTGATGTTTATAAGTTAATTTGTAGATTTCTTGCTTGTGTGGTAAATATTGTTACATATAGTGCTTATTTGATAATACAAACATTAGTTATGGTTTTTACACTAATTTAAGCACTATATTGATTTTTAGAGGTTATATATGGTTCGGCCATATTTAAAAATATAAGATTATTGGGGTTTTAAAAAACATAAAATTTTGGCTCAAGTGGTGAAAAGGTGAAAAAATATAATTGAGTGTTTATTTGGAATGGGTTGAAAATAAGCCCTAAGTTATTGAAAATAACTAGTAAAAAGGTAAAATTAAGTTGAGACACTTCATATGGGTCGAATAGACATAAAAATGGTCAACTTGAAATATTGACTAAATAACTTACTTATTAGAGCTTATTTGATAAGTAAAAAGTATATTTAGTAACTAATAATCACTAATAAGTACAAAATAATAACAAATTGGGCTAAATGGATTTTTGGGCCATAAAACCCATTGAGTTACTATTGGGCCGAAGCCCATGAACATTTTTGAGGTTTTGACTTTTTGACCAAACGAACCTATTGAGCGAGTAAAATGATTTTTAGTAACGTGTCGATATATACGTTATAACTAAAAATGTGTTTTGGGTTAAAAATGGTAATTGGGCTTATTTAAGAGTTTCGGCCCAATTAACAAGTAAAAATGATAAATTTTATTTTTGGAATATTTTCCGACTCGCCGTGGTTGTTAAAGTTTAACGAAACGATAAATATAACGAAAACTATTTTTGGACTTGTTTTGAGACGTCTAGTCTCCGAAAGGGTAAAAATTGACATTTTTACTTAATTGATATTGAGATTGACTTTCGTTGACTTTTTGACAAAATATAGAATTTGTGTCGAAATCTAGTGTTAATACTTAAAAATGAAGCTAATGAATAATATTACGACGAAAACATATTCACGACACTTGGTATATATATCACAAAGGTATATTTTTGCACTTATAAGTAGTTAGCGGAATATTTGAGTAAAGTTTGCAACACGTGAGATAAATGGAAAACGTTGTATAAACGAATGGGTCATGCCCAAATTTTCTAAAAATCCAACACTTAGAGTAATTTGTGAAAACACTTAACCTAAGTAAACTTTATGGAATTACTTAACAAAATTTGTTTTCTTATAATAAAGGTTACATCAGAAATGATAAACGATGTTTCTACTTTAATAATTCTTCACCAACATTATTATCTTGATCATTTTTCAAAAGCTTATTTAATTAATTTTTATTTTAAATTAATTAAATACATAAGTAATTAATTTAATAAATATATATATATATATATATATATATATATATATATATATATATATATAATATATAATGTATGAGTACATATATATAACACTTGCATATTTAAGCCGCGAATACTAGCACGGATGTTCCGTTACGTATTCCCACCATGCACTTTCACCATGAGCCACCACCAAGAGTTACAATAATAAATCATTTCAAAATATATTTTACCACACAGCAAGCAAGAAATACACGAGCACTGGTCAAATGTAAACTTTTCAAATAACGTAAAGACACATGAGACACGAATATTTTGCTAAGACTTACCGTACTGATTTAGGGTGCTGATCGGCGCGGTTGCATTATTTTGATTGATTAGCTGATTTGCTGTAATTGAAAGGTGAGTTTATAGCCCCATATTTTATACGAATTTGTTTTATAAGCTTGGGGGTGAGAAACATGCAAAACTGTTTTCATGGACCAGAAATGAATTTTGTTTTTACGTGCACACTAGTATGCAGAAACCTAAGTTTGCTGAATCCCAATTTGTGCCCACCATCATCTGCCGTTAATTCCTGTCTGGGAAGCCTTTTGTTATAAATAGATCTATTGGGAGTGACGTCCCTGTTCGGTTGGCTCGGTATAGCCAAGGCGAACGTATACCAAATCAAATAATAGTCCGAGTGTCTGGGGATTTACACTCGCGGGCACCCTTATTTATTTGCTAACGCTAGTCGTGCTGCATTGTCATAGATCGGTAGGATGAGGCTTAGTGTTTGCATAACGGATAGTGTGTATCTGCTGAATCGTTTTTATGATATTGCTATTGGTCCATATGTGCTATTTATTTAAACCTATGAACTCACCAGCGTTAGCTGACTTTTAGCATGTTTTTCTCAGGAAACTGATGTGCATTTAGCCGGGTGCAGAGCATGGCGTCGGTCACAATAAATGATGGAAATGTTTTTAATGCGTTTACTCTGACATTTGGACCTTTTATTTAAATGGGCTTCATTTTCATCTAAAACGGATTTTATGTAATGTTACATGACTTGACTTATGTAATATATTTTAAAACGGATTTTTAATTCGTTCGCTATATCTTGTGTTGTGATTATCAACCTCGTAGCACCCCAAAGTGTATGCTTCTGCGAATATTGTGATTTTGGGGGTGTTACAGACATTGTGTCTTTGCCAGGGAAAGGCGGGCAAATGGTTTTGGGGAAGATGGGTTTGACCAGTGGTTGACTGGTTTTTTAACTAAAAAGTTAACGGGGTGTGGGGATTGGGCTTGGCTTATTTGTTGGGCTTGGGTTTATTTAAAGGGTTAAAAGGGTTGGGATAAAAAGGGTAAGGTTTAGAGTTAGGATTTGATTTGGAACTTAATTTAAAGTGTAAGGACTAATTTTGCCAAATCTGTAAATTCAAGGTGTAACGCCCCGTGACCACTTATACCAAAATTTAAAACTTTATGCGCAGAAAGCATGAACTAAAACTGACCTTCTGATACTCTTTTGCCCATTGACATAAATCTATAAACTTTTACACCTTGAAACTATTTTTAAATGAAATTAGACTCAATTACCTTTCAAACGCCGGGTGGCACGACCCGTGACGACTTACGGTTTAAAAGATATGATTTTTCAAAGATAGCCAAATCTGAGTACCAAAAGCAACTACGCCGTAGCTGAATTATCAGCTACGCCGTAACTGATTTTTTTACACAGAAAGCCTTAGAACAAGGCTACGCCGTATCTTACAATGCAGCTACGCCGTAGCTAATGTCTGAGGCCAAAACCTGCAAATCTTAAATAGCAAAACACCCAAACCATTTGACACCATTTCCATACTATAATAGTACCAACCTCATTCGCTTTACGTACAAACTAACACTAACATACTAAACTCGTTCCATGAAAACTTGACTCGTTACAACCCCAAAATGGTTATAATCACGTTTATGCCAAACACCCCTTAAACGTTTATAACTACCAATATGTACCATAAAGACTTCATGACTTACACACTTAGTTAAACCATAATCTAGACATCAAAACATGACTGTGAACTTAGCAAAATGACCATATAAAGAGAAGTGTAACCACGACACAAAAGAACACTTGGGGGCTTCCAACTTCTATATGCTTGGTCCAAAAGAGTTCCGATCTTCTAAACTACCTTCTTATGCTATAAGCTAGGCTATGCCCTTACCCTTGCTTCCTCCGCTAGAACCTACAAAAACATTAACATCTAAACCGTAAGCGAAAACGCTTAGTAAGTATACAAGGTATAATCAACATCACATTTACACAAGATTGGTGATTACCACTAATCATAACATTAACAAGGAGCATTAAGTAGGGTTATTACTCACCTTGATCAAGCAAGTAATATTTATATATAACATTTTCATATCTAGCATTGGATCCAAGCTAACACATCATTACAAGCTCCATAAAACATCACATTAACACAATCATAACATTAATAGCATAACATTACAAAGATTATACTCATATACTTACCTCAACTCCTACTAGCTTCCTACTTGACTTTGAATGGGCTTCTATAATTGCTCCCTATCACAAGATTAACTACAATTAGCAACTAACTAACTAAGGAGATCATTAATTCACTACCTTTTGCCATAATCCTCAAAACCCACCATATGAACCCTAATTTTCACATTTGGGGAAAGTTACTTACTTGTGGAGAGACTATAATTAAGGAATCTCTAAGGCTTCTTGATCAACTCTTGCTAACCACAATGTACTAGAATGATGATTTTGGTTTCCTTCTCTCCTTTTCTAAAAATGTTGACACCAACAAGAAATATCCAACCAATTCTAGACTTCTCTAAAGTCTGGGATTTATTTGGAGTTAGATACAAGTTTGGTCTTTTGACACTTATGGTCCTTCTAGTTCTATTCCTCCTATTTTAGTCACACATTAAGTTATAACTTAATCTATAGTACATGACTTATGTTTAAATTGCATAATATTTACATTAATAGTACCTTGTCGGGGTACGGGTGTAACAATTCTCCCTTCCTTAAAATGAGAGTTCGTCCCCGAACTCTACTCGTGAAATAAGTGTGGATACTTGCTCCTCATTTTTGCTTCCGTCTCCCATCTAATGCTTGTACCCTTACGATGTCTCCATTGCACTTTTACCAACGGAATCTCCTTATTCCTTAGTTGCCTCACTTTCCTTCCTAGTATAGCCTCCGGTTCATCTTCTTGCGAAAGCAACTCCGGATCAATTTCAATGTCGTCTAAAGTGACTACACTCGCTTCGTCCGCCAAGCATTTCCTTAAGTATGACACGTGAAAGGTATTGTGAATACCCCTCATTTCTTCGGGTAATTCCAACACATATGCTACTTCACCTACTCGTTTCAAGATTTTGAAAGGTCCTATAAACCGAGGACTAAGTTTCTCTTTATTTCTGAACCTAAAAACGCCTTTCCACGGGGAAACCTTTAACATAACTAGATCACCCACCTCGAATTCGATTGGTCTTCTTCGGTTATCGGCATAACTTTTCCACCTATCTTGTGCCGCCTTAAGTCTTGCACGAATCGTCTCTATCTTTTCCGTTGTAGCCAACACTACATCCGTGCTCGCCAATTCCCTCCTTCCGACTTCTTCCCAACACACGGGTGTCCTACACCTCCTACCATAAAGCATTTCATAGGGCGGCATATCTATGCTTGCATGGTAACTATTATTATAGGCGAATTCGACTAACGGTAAATGATCGTCCCAATTACCTCCAAAATCAATCACACAAGCTCGTAACATATCCTCCAAAGTTTGAATCGTCCTCTCACTTTGCCCATCGGTTTGAGGATGAAAGACCGTGCTCATATGGAGTTTCGTACCCAATTCTTCTTGGAAATCTTGCCAAAAATTTGAGGTGAAACGCCCGTCTCTATCAGAGACTATAGAAATAGGCACCCCATGACGTGCGATTATCTCGTTAACGTAAATCTTTGCTAGCTTATGAACGGGCATATTCTCTCGGATTGGAATAAAATGAGCACTCTTGGTTAGGCGATCTACTATGACCCAAATCGTGTCATTCTTCTTTTTCGTCCTTGGCAATTTCGTAATGAAGTCCATCGTGATCGTTTCCCACTTCCAAACCGGAATATCCAAAGGTTGAACTTTTCCATACGGTTTTTGATGCTCGGCTTTGACCTTTAAACAAGTCAAGCACTTCTCAACGTACTTTACACAATCTCTTTTCATACTCGGCCACCAATAGTTCTTCTTCAAATCGCGGTACATCTTTGTAGCTCCCGGGTGAATAGAATATTTCGACTTGTGTGCTTCCTCTAGAATCAATTCTTTGATGTTGCTACGAAAAGGGATATAAACCCTTCCATACCGAGTCTTAATTCCTCAACTATCTTCTTCGAGATGCGGAATGTAGGAAGTGATACGCTCACCTTCCCTATTTTCTTCTTTCAATGCCTCTTCTTGAGCTAACTTGATCTTATCAAAAAGGTCGGTGGTGACAACCATTCTCAAGGAATGAATTTTAGTAACCTCATTTTGATCCTTTCGGCTCAACGCATCCGCCACTACATTCGCCTTACCCGGATGGTAGCGAATTTCGCAATCATAATCCTTCAACAAATCTAACCACCTTCGTTGTCTCATGTTGGGATCTTTCTTATCAAGGAAATATTGAAGGCTTCGATGGTCGGTATAAATTATAAACTTGACACCATACAAATAATGCCTCCAAAGTTTTAAAGCAAAAACTACAGCCGCAAACTCAAGATCGTGAGTCGCATAATTTTCTTCATGCTTCTTTAATTGTCTCGAGGCGTAGGCAATCACTTTTCCCCTTTGCATAAGAACACATTCAAGACCGGAATAAGACGCATCGCTTTAAACCACCATATCTTCAGTCCCCTCCGGCAATACTAGAACCGGCGCTTCACACAATTTCCTCCGTAGAGTACAAAAGGCTTTGTCTTGTTCTTCTCCCCACTCGAAGGTAGCATTCTTCTTAGTAAGTTTCGTTAAAGACGATGAAATTTTGGAGAAGTCTTGAATAAACCTCCTATAATATCCCGCAAGACCAAGAAAACTTCGAATTTCACCAACATTCCTTGGTGCATGCCATTTCATTACGGCTTCTACCTTTGAAGGATCGAATTTGATACCATCGGCATTAACAACATGACCAAGGAACTGAACTTCTTGCAACCAAAATTCACATTTCGAGAATTTAGCATACAATCTTTCTTTTCTCAAAGTCTCAAGAATTTCTCGAAGATGTAGTTCATGTTCTTCCTTGCTCTTAGAATAGATAAGGATATCATCAATGAACACTATAACGAATTTATCCAACATCGGTCTACATACACGATTCATGAGATCCATGAAAACTGCAGGTGCGTTCGTAAGACCAAATGGCATAACCGTAAACTCGTAATGTCCATATCGGGTCCTAAAGGCCGTCTTAGGAATATCTTCTTCTCAAACTTTCAATTGATGATAACCCGAACGGAGATCGATCTTGGAAAACCACCGCGCACCTTGAAGTTGATCATAGAGGTCATCGATTCTTGGTAACAGATACACATTTTTCACCGTGACTTTATTCAACTCACGGTAGTCAATGTACATCCGCATACTACCATCTTTCTTTTTAACGAATAAGATTGGAGCTCCCCATGGTGAACTACTAGGACGAATGAAACCCTTGTTAAGCAATTCTTGAAGTTGACTCATCAACTCTTTCATTTCGGATGGAGCAAGGCGATAGGGAGTTTTAGCAATAGGTGTAGCACCTGGAACAAGATCAATACGGAATTCGACTTGCCTTTCGGGTGGGATACCCGGCAAGTCTTCCGGAAAAACATCACGAAATTCATTCACAACCGGAACATCATCGATATTTTTCTCCCCAAAGCTCGTATCTACCACGTGAGCCATGAAGGCATAACATCCACGTGATAAATATCTCCTAGCCTTCATCACGGTACATAACTTTAGTTCACCTTTTCTTTTATCCCCATAAATAATCATTTCACGACCGCTAGGATTAACAACTCGAATGATCTTTTGGCTACAAAGGATAGCCGCGTTATATTTATCAAGCCAATCCATACCGATAATTATATCAAATTCCCCGAGCATAATGGGAATTAAGTCGATCTTAAAGACACTTTCATCGATCTCTATCTCTACGTCTCGATATACATTAGATACAACAACGATTTTACTATCGGCTATTTCGACTTCTAGGGGTATCAGAAGTTTAGCTAGTGGGGAAGTTATTTGCTTGCTAAAATCATAAGACACGAAAGAAACACTAGCACCCGAATCATACAAAACCCGAGCGGGTATGGAATTTACAAGATGAATACCTGTGATGACATCGGTCCCCGATTTGGCTTCTTCGACACTCATTTGATAGACCCGAGCGGTTGGTTTTGGAATCTCCACTTTCTCTTCCTTAACGGTTCTCAAAGGCTTTGCTTCAATCGCCTTTGTTTTCGGGCAATCCCTCAACCTATGCCCTATCCCATTACATCCATAGCATACTATCATCGGCTTGGTACAATCTTTGCTTTGATGATCTAAGGCTCCACATTTGTAACAACCCGGCGTATTACGCCTACACTCCCCAAGATGAAACTTGCCACACTTAGAACATGCCACTTTAGTTTTGTTTCCCACACTCTTCTTGCCATGGTCAAATTTGGCTTTCTTTCCATCCCTATCCGCAAACTCTATCTTCCTCTTTGGTTCTTTCGCCTCTTTCTCCTTCCTCCTAAGTAAGTCCGCTTCCCTTACCCTAGCTCTACTCAAAAGATCCTCCAACATAGTACATTTGAACGGCGAAATCACCTCACGAATATCATCCTTGAGCATCCTTTGGAATTTTTCAACCTTAAGCTTGTCATTCCCGAGGTTCTCGGGACAATAAGGAATCATATCATTAAACCTCTTCCACAACTCATTTACCGTTTCATTAGTTTGAGTGAGAGATTGGAATTTCTCTCGAATTTTGTCAACCTCTTCAACCGGAGCATACTCGGCACTAAACAACTCCTTGAATTCTTTCCACGTACAAGTCTCCATCCAAGGTTCACCTTTCTCACACACCTTTCCTTCCCACCAAGTCTTTGCACTATCACGAAGAAAGTTAGTAGCATAGATAACCTTCTTCCTTTCCTCGCAACCACTAGTACGAAAAGCACCTTCCACCGCCGTTATCCACCTATTACTAACAATGGGGTCAAGAACACCGGTAAACCGTGGCACATCACAAGCCGTGAAGTCCCGGTAAGTAGCTTTGTCATTCTTAGGTTCTTTTGTCGGACCACATTCTTTCTTAAACTCCTTAAACTCTTCCTTCATTAGCTCCTTAAGATTTTGCGTCGTTTGTTGAACATAGTAAGGCATTGCTTGCTTAATAGCCTTACCCACTCTTTTTGCTAATATTATGTCTAGGGCTTTCATTTCATCTCCCGTGAAGCCTCTAAAGTCAGGGCCTCCGGAGCTTGAGGAAGAACTTTCATGATCTTTATTAGCATTACCCGAATCACTTGCCGAAGTTTCGGCATGCTTGGAAGCCGTGGCTTTCGCGACTTCTTTTTGGTGAGGAGTTTCTATTTCTTCTTACTGAAAATTAGCAATTCATAATATCAAGCACAACCATATACTTAATCGATGCATGAATGACATTTTATCTTTATACTAATACCCTAGCTTATCACTCATGTATGATCCAAATGATTTCAACTTCACATATGTTCCATATCTTTATCACTACGGTGGCTAGGCGTAGTCATAAAAATATCCAACATACGGGTCCTTAAAATCACCCAAACGATACACAAATAACAAACACTAGATCTAAACGCATCTATTCAAGGCCTAAGACTAGGAAATCCTAAAGTGAAATCCTAAATCTCTTAGACCGAAGCTCTGATACCAAGTTGTAACGCCCCGTGACCACTTATACCAAAATTTAAAACTTTATGCGCAGAAAGCATGAACTAAAACTGACCTTCTGATACTCTTTTGCCCATTGACATAAATCTATAAACTTTTACACCTTGAGACTATTTTTAAATGACACTAGACTCAATTACCTCTCAAACGCCGGGTGGCACGACCCGTGACGACTTACGGTTTAAAAGATATGATTTTTCAAAGATAGCCAAATCTGAGTACCAAAAGCAACTACGCCGTAGCTGAATTATCAGCTACGCCGTAACTGATTTTTTTACACAGAAAGCCTTAGAACAAGGCTACGCCGTAGCTTACAATGCAGCTACGCCGTAGCTAATGTCTGAGGCCAAAACCTGCAAATCTTGACAGCAAAACACCCAAACCATTTGACACCATTTCCATACTATAATTAGTACCAACCTCATTCGCTTTACGTACAAACTAACACTAACATACTAAACTCGTTCCATGAAAACTTGACTCGTTACAACCCCAAAATGGTTATAATCACGTTTATGCCAAACACCCCTTAAACGTTTATAACTACCAATATGTACCATAAAGACTTCATGACTTACACACTTAGTTAAACCATAATCTAGACATCAAAACATGACCGTGAACTTAGCAAAATGACCATATAAAGAGAAGTGTAACCACGACACAAAAGAACACTTGGGGGCTTCCAACTTCTATATGCTTGGTCCAAAAGAGTTCCGATCTTCTAAACTACCTTCTTATGCTATAAGCTAGGCTATGCCCTTACCCTTGCTTCCTCCGCTAGAACCTACAAAAACATTAACATCTAAACCGTAAGCGAAAACGCTTAGTAAGTATACAAGGTATAATCAACATCACATTTACACAAGATTGGTGATTACCACCAATCATAACATTAACAAGGAGCATTAAGTAGGGTTATTACTCACCTTGATCAAGCAAGTAATATTTATATATAACATTTTCATATCTAGCATTGGATCCAAGCTAACACATCATTACAAGCTCCATAAAACATCACATTAACACAATCATAACATTAATAGCATAACATTACAAAGATTATACTCATATACTTACCTCAACTCCTACTAGCTTCCTACTTGACTTTGAATGGGCTTCTATAATTGCTCCCTATCACAAGATTAACTACAATTAGCAACTAACAAACTAAGGAGATCATTAATTCACTACCTTTTGCCATAATCCTCAAAACCCACCATATGAACCCTAATTTTCACATTTGGGGAAAGTTACTTACTTGTGGAGAGACTATAATTAAGGAATCTCTAAGTCTTCTTGATCAACTCTTGCTAACCACAATGTACTAGAATGATGATTTTGGTTTCCTTCTCTCCTTTTCTAAAAATGTTGACACCAACAAGAAATATCCAACCAATTCTAGACTTCTCTAAAGTCTGGGATTTATTTGGAGTTAGATACAAGTTTGGTCTTTTGACACTTATAGTCCTTCTAGTTCTATTCCTCCTATTTTAGTCACACATTAAGTTATAACTTAATCTATAGTACATGACTTATGTTTACATTGCATAATATTTACATTAATGGTACCTTGTCGGGGTACGGGTGTAACACAAGGACCTTTTATGTAAATTCTGAAAAATACTTCCAAGGACCAATTTTGACAATATGAGCATAATTATGATCCACTTTGGTAAATTTCTTCCCCAGCCTCGGCTTTTTTGAACTTTTTCCAATCTCGTGCTCGGTTTTGTCCGTTTTTGCCCCGTTTTTAATCTTTTTGTACCTGAAACACATAAAAACACAAACCAAGAATATTTGCAACAATATTTGATCTATTTGGGTGTTTTTGGTCATTTTTGTATTTTATATGGGTATAAAATGATGAGTAAATAGGCACTCATTAGGTATGTATGTATAAATATACAGAAAATACTTATAGTAGATAGTGGAACTCAAATCAGTATAAGTGATCAAATAGTAACGTATAATTCATAGTTATGACAAGCAAATAGTAGTGAGGCAGAAGGCTTGGCAGGCGAGCACGTGGCGGTCATAGGGTTTTGTTTTTGTAAAAAGTGATTATATTCTAGGTTTTAAAAATATACCCAGTTCTCTATAACCAAGGCTTTGATACCAATCTGTAACACCCCCAAAATCGGGTCCAGCGAAAGCATACATGTCGCTGGGGTGCTACTAAATTGGATCACAACACAAAGTAAAGAGAACGGATTACCTTATACATTTGGAAAAATTAGTTACATTATCATAGTAAACCAGTTTACAACATTTAATTTGATGAGAAAATAAGGCCCATATAAATAAACAATTGGTCCCCAAATACATCAGAGTAGCCTATGACTGTGCCCTTGCCAAGCGCCTCCAACAATAGATTGTGCTGTAATAAAGATCAACACCTGAGAATACATGCTAAAAAGGTCAGCATAAAGCTGGTGAGTTCATAGGTTTAAGTAAACAAGTTATGCATGGACCACAAGATTTCAAAGACAATATATTAAAACATATTCATGAAAAAGATTACTGTTGCACTAAGCTCATGACACCGAAGCCTTAACAGTTAGTTCATATTATCACCCCAAACAGGTGCTTTGCCAAACACCTGTACGACATCAAATGACATGCGTCCGTTTGACAATTTGGAGCAACCAACCCGAACGGGGGAGTTTACCCCCAATAGATCTATTCACAACATTCGCGATTATAAAGTAATTAATGGTTCATGATTGTAGGGAATTTATGGCAAACGACAACAACTTAGGCAATCAATAAATGTTTAATGCAATTTCGTTCCAGTCATTTTGGCTAATAAGTATATATAAAAAGCTACCACTTTCGTTCCAGTCATTTTGGCAAATTCTGACTCTAAATTGTCCAAAATCCAAATTTAATATTTGTTGGGTTTATTGATTTGATGATACAAAACAAGAAGAATGAAACTTGAAGGACTTAATGTGACAAGAAGGGAAACTACAAAAAGATGGAGAATTTTGAAGATTCTAGAAGATTTACTTAAAAGATTTAGTTTCCTTATTGTATTATGACTTTCCTTGTAAACCTAGATGATCTCTATTATATAAAGAGACATTAGGTCATTAGTTTTAGACGTGCACAAACTACAAGATGTAGTCGATTAAAGGTGTGTGTGTGTAACCTAGACGTAAGTTATAAATGTCTAGGGTTTTAGTTAGTTAGTTAGTTCAGCCTCAAGGTCGAATCCTTGATCCCTGTTACAAGGCGTGTAACATGTTCTACCTTGATCAAGTAAAATTGGGGCTGTAGATGATTATTAGTGTTAGTATTAGAGATCACAAAGTAAAAACCTTGTTCAATAATAAAGATGTTTTACTTATTCCGCTGTGCATGATTGTTGTCTTTGTTATTGTTTAACCCTAGTGCTCTAAACGGTCCAAGGAGTTTAACAAACTCCACATGTGGTATCAGAGCCTGGGGAGCTCGTTACCTAGGGATTACAAGGTTTTTATTGTTGAAGAAGTAGCAGATTTGAAGAAGGCTTTATGGGTATCGATTTGGTTTTTAAGGATACTTGGCGAAAGTGCAGACGAGAATTAATTGACGAGAATTAATTGGTCGGTTGCGGGGTCGATGGTATATTAATTTTAATTATCGACTTCTGCAAAAGTGGATCGTACAATTGTGGGGTCGGTTTGCTTAAAGATATTAATTGGTCGAATATTTTTATAATCTCGTACAGTATGGGATTTTTGTTTGTCGCTTAATTGGTTGAATTTTCGATAAAGGTGTCTGAGGTCAAAAGATCGTGGGTCGGTTACTACAATATTTAAATATTATTGATCGACTATTTTGTCGATTTGCTACTGAATTGGACAAAGTAGGTCAGATGGATTTAATGAGTATATTATCTTGATTGTGGGTCCGAGATTGTGACACAGTGCAGCAGCGACAGAATACGGAGCTAATTTGTCGCCTGGTAAGTTTAAAGTGCTGCTTGGATTGATTTTTTACTGCTTTATTTCTTAATGAAGTCAGTGCGTGGTATAATTGGTCAATTGTGGGGCGAGAATTAAATTGATCGATTACTTTGGTTATTATAATCGGATTGTGGGGCTAATTGATATTGACGTGGATAAATCTGACGTCTTTATGGAGCAGTTGACTTGATTTATTGGAGATGTGTTTGTCGCTTGTGGTTTATCATTAAAGTCGATTGTGTTTAATTCATCACGTGGGTGTTCTTGAATATTGTGTTATTTACTCTCAAAGTACTGCTCTCTTCAACGTACTGTTTTCGGATTGAAAGTACTGCTGCTACTTCAAAGTACTACTTCCCAAAGTACTGTTAGTTTAAAGTACTGTTGCTCGTCCAACGTACTGCTCCAAGGTACTGTTATATTCAAAGTACTGTTGTGTTTGAATGATTTATGGAGACACGTAAAGAGTTTTATGGTTCAATATATATGCATGATTTACGAGCAGTGAGGGGAAGTACATATGATTGAGATGGTATTACACACACAGGTTATTAGTTTCACACACACAAGTTGGTTTTTGTTCTTGAAAGATTAAAGGCTCGTTGGGGATTATTTGAAGAAGACGATTGGATATTATTTATTTGATGTTGTAGTTGAGTTTCACAGGTGCGCGTTCTTATGTTTGTGTTATTGCGGTGACAAAGACTTGGTAAATCTAGCAAGGATGTGTGATCTACAAATTACGGTGCATAATGCTCACATTTGCTATCACTTAAAGGAGTTACATTGTAGTGCTCAGTGTCTCATATTAGTTGAGGATTTATCAAGAGGTCCTAGTAGCCTACTTCTAAGATAAGTTTGGAGTCACATAGAGACGTGGATAGTGCAAGATATAAGACGAAGGTTTGGGAAATTCAACTTCTTCATCAAGTTCGTCATATTTGGTTTTCTTCACAAGTAATCATTACAAGGAGCTTACAGAATTGAAGATTCAAGAGATGGTAAACATATTAGTTTCAGGGGAAGCTTATTGTTTAATTGTTTAACCATCTACATGCACCACTCAAGGGGAAGTGTTTGATTCTTACTACCGTTGTTCATTATTACTACTGCTAGTTGGAGTTTTCTACTGTTTTGGATTCATTTTTAGTAAGCATTTTGGCGTTCTTCATGGAGGGCAATTTGAAACATTGGAAGACTTTGATTAGAAGTGTGGTACTGGTTAATGGTGGTCAAGATCGTATTTACATACATTCTCTATTTGTTGATAACAAAAAGGGGAAGAAATGTTAGAAGAGATTTGGAGTGGTATGGCATGACTTAAGGGGAAGACAATACTTGTTTCATTCATGGCGAGATTTAATTATCTCAACTTCTCTACTTCGTCTAGGGAAGTTCGTACAAGAACGTGTATGTTTTGTCATCATCAAATAGGGGAAGATTGTTGGGTTTATTGATTTGATGATACAAAACAAGAAGAATGAAACTTGAAGGACTTAATGTGACAAGAAGGGAAACTACAAAAAGATGGAGAATTTTGAAGATTCTAGAAGATTTACTTAAAAGATTTAGTTTCCTTATTGTATTATGACTTTCCTTGTAAACCTAGATGATCTCTATTATATAAAGAGACATTAGGTCATTAGTTTTAGACGTGCACAAACTACAAGATGTAGTCGATTAAAGGTGTGTGTGTGTAACCTAGACGTAAGTTATAAACGTCTAGGGTTTTAGTTAGTTAGTTAGTTCAGCCTCAAGGTCGAATCCTTGATCCCTGTTACAAGGCGTGTAACATGTTCTACCTTGATCAAGTAGAATTGGGGCTGTAGATGATTATTAGTGTTAGTATTAGAGATCACAAAGTAAAAACCTTGTTCAATAATAAAGATGTTTTACTTATTCCGCTGTGCATGATTGTTGTCTTTGTTATTGTTTAACCCTAGTGCTCTAAACGGTCCAAGGAGTTTAACAAACTCCACAATATTTCCATCAGCTTTCTATTAGGAAGTAAAAAGCTGTCAAAATCATATTTCCCGACAAAAGTTCAACAAGTCATAACTCTCTCGTTTTAACTCCGTTTCCTAAGTTTAATATATCCCCGCGAACGTATTTAGATATACGAACCTATTTTTAGTGTCTCAGAAAATCGGTTTACCATTTAAAGTCCGGCTTTACCTCGTTAAAATTTCTAACAGCAACCTAATTTTCAGAAAGGTAGTTTTCGTTGTCTAACTTAAAACTAACGTAACTTATTCATTTTAAATCCGTTTTTGCCCGTTCAAGTGACACGTTTTGTTATAAAGTCTATTTTCTATTACTTTAGTCAAATCTTACTAAAAACCAACTAGTTTTTCTGCTTTTAACCAAATGGAACAGCCCTTGTGCGTTAGTGTCAAAACCGCGTTTTCCTAGTTTCTAATTACCAAACATCCGCTCAAACACAACTCCAAATCTATTCCTAATCCTTCCACCAATTCTTCAACATTCAAAGTAGTGATGTAGCAATATGATCAACATAATAAATAATTCAATTCATCTCAACATCAAGTCTAATTAATTATAGTCACTTACCGATCTAATCCCGATAATTTCAACAACACTTGCTCTATTCTAAATCTTTATACCAAAATATCTCACGATATTTTATAAGCCACTCGGCACATAAATAATTAAATAAAAATCGAAATCTACATAAGTTAACTAATTACGCGCTTATTTATTTATTTAACATTTTTACTTGTTTATATATATAAATTATAGTTTCAACACATAAGTTAAATAAAATTACTAGTTTGTTAAAAATATAATAACTATTGTTTAACAATTAAAAGTGTGCAAACATGTTGTTGGTGTTCTATGTCAATCGAAACAAGGGAGAGCAAAAAGGGGATTCAAGCCTCTATTTTGACTAGTATTCAAAGGTCCAAGTCAAAGTATGGATTTTATGTTTTTAAAAGTGATGAAAACTTATTTTATACGTTATCTAACTTACAATAAGTTTTGAGATCGTTTATGGGCTCAAGGTTGTTAAGCCTTTATCTAGGATTAACTATGATAAGTATGATGATAATATTAGCAGAATATTCAAATGAAAGAAACAATATTATCACAAAGTTTTGCCAAACTTTCTCTTTGTTATTAAACTCAGCCCCAATGCTATATGATTAAATATAGCACGGTTACTCTAAAAAAATAACAGGGATCAAGGAAAACCTTGATTAGCTTGAGGCTTAACAAAACTAAAAACATCAAACCCCATGTCTGATGTTCCCACACACACTCACTATTTGATGTTTTACATTTTAACACATTTAGTATTTAAATTCTAAGCATACTAAACACTTGTAAAACATACTTTTATCTAAGGGGTAAGATCTCCTTTTATAGTCCAAGGAGACCTTTTACAAAATGATAAGTCTTTGTCTACTACTTTATGTGTCAGTCAATAAGATACAACTTGTATTTTTGTTTACAACTTTGTTGACTGATCAAATACCTAGATATTATCTATAGATAATATCTTCTTCATCCTTATCCATCCAGCAGTAGTATGACTCACTGATCAGCAGCAGCTTCATTTGTACTAGCAGTACTAACTGTTTGCACTAGCAGTACTAACTGTTTGCACTAGCAGTACTAACTGTTTGCACTAGCAGTACTAACTGTTTGCACTAGCAGTACTAACTGCTACCTTCTTTGCACTAGCAGTACTAACTGCTAGGTGTATTTTGCTTATCATTTCAGTAATCCTTATGTTTCATTCTTCTTGTTTTGTATCATCAAATCTATGAAATATATAAAACCCAACAATCTTCCCCTATTTGATGATTACAAAACAAACACATTCTTGTACGAATTTCCCTAGACGAAGTAGAGAAATTGAGATAATTAAATCTCACCATGAATGAAACCATATTGTCTTCCCCTTAATCTATGCTATCCACCACATCTCTTCCCCTTTTTGTTATCAACAAATAGAAAAAGTATACAAATATGATCTTTACAACTACAAACTAATACTACACATCCAATCTATCATTCTAATATCTCAAATTACCCTCCATTAAGCTTTCCGCACTAAAAATGAACTTGAGACAGTAAAATTTTAAACCATTAGTAGCAATAATAATCAACAATAATAAGAATCAATAACTTTCCCTTGTGGTGATGCATAAGTATAATAAATGGTTAACCATCTGAACATTTAAGCTTCCCCTGAAACCCATATGTTAACCATTTGAATCTCCAATTCTGTAGGCTTTTATGACTGATGAAGAAAAACCAACCATTAGTAACTTGATGATGAAAGAGAATAAACCAATCTTGTGTCCTATATCTTGTACTAAAACTGACTTTGAACATATACCCATTCTGATGTATAGGGAGACCTTAGTCTCATGACAATAAACTCATCTCTTATGAGACACTGAGTACTACAACGTATCTCCTTTAAGTGTTTGTCATTTCGTAGTCACTTGAACGAACGAACAAGTTACCTTCAAAGCAAAAGGTATGATAAAACACAATTTTGAAAAATTCTACTTCATTTTCAAATAAGCAACAAATAACCTTTTGTCACCAATAATAACTTGATAAACAAGCCTTTAATCTTTTAAGAACATAACCCAACTCTCTTCCCTCTGAGTGAGTGTTCTTCCCCTTTGTGTGTGTAAACCAAGAAAGAAAAACCAAAAATTCGACTATACCTCAACTGTTTCTGCAGCAGTTTTCAACAATGCATATCTTGCAACCTAAGGCTCAGATTGAAGATCCCTCCAGTGAGAATCTACCTTGATATACCAAGAACCTCCAGTAAAAATTTCAGCCCGATCCAACGGTTAACGAAGGAGTTATCGCCTTTTGAAAACAGCCCTGCAGTGAGTTACGAAAATACAAACCAGATCCAAATTTTTCTTCTTTCTTTAGCTAAAACCTTTTCTTTTCCTAGATCCAGAGCCCCCCGCTCTGATACCAACTGATGAAAACTTATTTTATACGTTATCTAACTAACAATAAGTTTTGAGATCGTTTATGGGCTCAAGGTTGTTAAGCCTTTATCTAGGATTAACTATGATAAGTATGATGATAATATTAGCGGAATATTCAAATGAAAGAAACAATATTATCACAACAAGGTTTTGCCAAACTTTCTCTTTGTTATTAAACTCAGCCCCAATGCTATGTGATCAAATATAGCACGGTTACTCTAAAACAATAACAGGGATCAAGGAAAACCTTGATTACCTTGAGGCTTAACAAAACTAAACAACATCAGACCCCATGTCTGATGTTCCCACACACACTCACTATTTGATGTTTACATTTTAACACATTTAGTGTTTAAATTTTAAGCATACTAAACACTTGTAAAACATACTTTTATCTAAGGGGTAAGATCTCCTTTTATAGTCCAAGGAGACCTTTTACAAAATGATAAGTCTTTGTCTACCACTTTATGTGTCAGTCAATAAGATATAACTTGTATTTTTGTTTACAACTTTGTTGACTAATCAAATATCTAGATATTATCTATTGATAATATCTTCTTCATCCTTATCCATCCAGCAGTAGTATGACTCACTGATCAGCAGCAGCTTCATTTGTACTAGTAGTACTAACTGTTTGCACTATCAGTACTAACTGTTTGTACTAGCAGTACACACTGTTTGCACTAGCAGTACTAACTGTTTGCACTAGCAGTACTAACTGCTACCCTCTTTGCACTAGCAGTACTAACTACTAGGTGTATTTTGCTTATCATTTCAGTAATCCTTATGTTCATTCTTCTTGTTTTGAATCATCAAATCTATGAAATATATAAAACCCAACAATAAGCAATCTAGCCTTACTATTACAATAGGTGAAATACTAGCATGCATGTTTGTATCTTTAGATAAGAATTAAAATAATCAAATGTGTGTTATATTGATGTGTGCTGTCGACAAGCAGGGGAAAAAAAAGATTCACAAGCCAAATTTGTTCCCCATTTCATATTCAAAATCTTGTGGATAAATAGATAGTTCAAGATGCATTGTGGTCAAAGTCAAATTATATGATGAGCAAGTATGGTTTTGTAATAAAAAAAATTGTGTAACACACTATTAATCCTAGGGGAGAGGCAGCAATAGAGCAAAAAAAGAAAGAAAGTAAGTTTTATTTTATGCATTGTATATTTTGTAAGTGTATTCGGTGGTAAAAACAAGTATTGGATGATAGTTTTGAGGTTAACGTTAAATATATATAATTAAGTGATCTTAGTAATAGAATTATAAAGGTGTAAGAATATAATTTTCGTATTTTTGTAGTAATTTGAGAAATGTAAAAATGTATTAAACAAAATTGTTGGGTGTGTCAGGTGCATTGGGTGTTCATTTAAATTGTGAAAAGCGTTTATTAAATTAATAATTGCAAGTAAATAAAAATGCAAATGGCCTAGCAATTAAATTATGAATTTGAGTAGTAGCAATGTACTGTAATGTTGTAGACTAAATTTTAGTCTATAGTTGTTGTGCATAGAATGTCGTTTATTGTTTTACACGTTTTAACTATAGAGTTATACGTAAAAAGTATTCTTGTAAATTTTCATAGTAATAAATTAGAGTTTGAAAATAAATGTTGACCTGGAAAATTATGGGTTGTTATATGAAAGTATATAATAAGGTAATCTGTCGAACAATAATTGGCAAACAATTTTCAACTCCTAGATCATTATGGGATTTATATTGGCAAACAATTTCCAATATAAGCATGTTTTATCCCCATCTTATGCCTTGAGTCCAAGCTCTCACTTAACTCAATTTAAGTCGTCTAATTAAAACAAAAAAGAAAAAAAAAACTGTAAATTACCATAGTCCCATTAAATCAGTTGATCTGCTAGGAATGAGAAGATGAAATTTACCTTTTCATTGTAATCTAGTCCAAGCTCTCACATGACTAAATTACAACTTCAAGTGTTCTTTAACTAGATGGCATTGACTTAATTTTAAAGGGTACCAATTTTGATATGTCAATCTAAATATGTACGAAGAAGCATGCATACATCTTCATATCATAAGTTTTTCAAAACTTTTTTACCAATTTTTAAGCTAAGATTTCAATCAACAAAGTTTTAATTGAGGTATTGGGTTCACCAATCAAAAAATTACCTACAATTATCGCCCACTATATCCTACTACTGCATGAGTCAAAAGACCCAAATTATTCGGATAATTACCAAAAAAGTAGCACGTGGAATTGAGGTCAATTCACCCTTAAGATGATTTTGTACATAAAATAGTCGTACTTGGTAGCTCCAATTTGATGCACAAATGTGCGGAGAGACAAACGTCAGCACAAGTGCCAATTAAAAACGTGTCTCTTTTGGTTTGACAATTTAATGTCAATCCTCCTTATACCCCTCTTATAGTTTGTCAAAACTGGGTGAGTTGTTCGTGTTATTAGTACAAAACTCAACAATCAATTAAAAGTTTATGACTTTACTCTTAAAATTCATGTCATAAATTATAATCTTTCTAGTCTCGCCTGGGAGCAAATTACCGTGCGAAGCGAACCATTATTGGCACATAAGACTTTGCAAGATTCATAATTTATTACATCAGGTTTCACCATTATTTAGTCCGTTTAATTTTTATTCAAAAATTTACCCTTTTTGCTTAAAACATGTCATACAATTAAACAAAAACAAGTAATAATAAAAATAAACAACTAAATAACACACATAAGTTAACAATTAATTTTGTAAACAATTAGCCATATGCAAACTAATTCGATAACCTATTAATAATCAATATATGTTTAATAATGCATATATTTAATTAAGACTATCACTTACAATGGTAAGTGAGCCACATGCATCGACGTATCGATTGCGTTAGTCAAAATTAAATATATACCACGTAGCACATAATTGATTACTTAATTAATTAGAGTCTTCCCCAATTCGACATATATCAATTAACTTACATGTGAAAACAATTAAATCATCACAACAATGAATACAAGCCAAACATGCACGTTTGCATGGATTCTACCTAACAATTAGCACGTTGCCCCAAGATCACTTACAAACACATAAACATGTTAAACCTAGGGTTTCTAATCAAATTAATTAAACAAACATAAACCCTAAAAATTAATTAAGGCCAATCGGCCCTAAAATTTAATTAGGGTTTGATTTGGATTTAACCCTAAATCGACCAACATGTATAAAACTCAATCAAGATTCGTTTTTTATGTGTTTTCGATAATTAATTACATGTTATAACGGCTCGTGATGCCACTGTTGGAATTATATAATCATGACTATCATATATATATATAAACAATTAACATCAAAGAACACATATGCGGAAGCACATGATACATAACACATAAATAATTAACCGAATATTAAAGTAAGCGTACCTTGATGATTCTAGCAAGAACAATAATCAAACCGAGCAATAGAAGTGATGAACCCTAATTAGGGTTAAACGGATTACACGAATTGCCCATTACCTTTTTTGCAATTCAATCCAAGATACTTACAATAGTGTGTAAGTATCACGTTCTTGTACACACGTACTAAATCAAACTAAAGTTATGCAAGTAATTTTATCACAAAATTAAACCAAACAATTTGATTAAAAAAAAATTCGGTCGACCCTTTGTAAGGGCTTTTGGTCGATCGAATGCAACAACAGAAGAGAAAGAAAACTTAAAGGTTTAGTTTGTGTGCACAAGAGGTATCAAAAACTAAATCCTTGGTTTGCTTATATAGTGAATGAAACTTGGAGTCCAAGTTTGAGTTGGATTTGGAAACCCAATGCTTAAACCAATCGGCCCTATGTAATTAGGGGATCCAAAACCTTCTTGACTACTAATCTCATCCTAGTCCCTTTCCTTTTCTTATTTAACGATCGTTAGTCACTTCCGTTAAATACTAACGTTCATTATACGTTTTGTGATAATTAATAATTAAACATAACGTTTTATATAAAATTATTAATCTTTAGTTCTCATACGTAAAATGTGCAATCCCGTGATCTCGAGTTCGATCCTAACATACGACAACTAAAATAATGTCCACAAAACTAACATTTGATACCGCGAACAAAAATATTCAGGATGATAACCAAATATTTGTAGACACATGTTGTATGTCAGCAAAATTAAGTGAAGGCTAGCTGTGGATATAATTTTGTTGGATAGTTATCTACATTAAGTGAAGGCTAGCTGTGGATATAATTTTGTTGGATAGTTATCTACAGTATTGTAAAGACCAAGAAACACTTTTCGGAGGTCGAAGTTGATCAAAATACATGATTGTTCTAGAGAGAGAAAGGTGGAGAAACACACTTAGTATATTAGATTAACAAATGAAAGAATACAAAGCTTTCCCACACCCCTCATGGAGAGTCATGAGGGGTATTTATAGGCCCTTTTCCTTACATGTTTGCCATTTAAACATAAGTAGTCCCTGCGTGTACTACTTATTACAAATCTAGCCAAATTCACTTGAGTGACGATATCTTTATAAAAAAGCGAGTCTAACAAGTATCAAAATCTTATATGTAAAAATATCAGGAGCTCATTACATGTGCCGGAAGCTGCGGCTTCATTGTGATTATTTATATTTCATCTCGAAGTTCCTCGTCTTTCTTTTTAGTTATTTGTATTTGTTAATATAATCAATTTTGTTAGTAAACGAGTGTGTTGTTCCATATATATTCACTTGTGACTAGTGAAGTTATCACATGAATTATTGATGATTGTGGATCAATAAGTGGAAGACTCAAAATAAAAATAAAAAATAAAAAATAAAATAAAAAAAAAAGAAAAAAAGTTACCATTTAAAATATGTTCTCATGTGAGTGAGCAAAACAACTTAGAAATCACACAACTTTGTGCTCAAGTGACCAAACAACAAAACATTGTGGTGTCTTTTTATTTTTCCGGCATGCTTATCAATGTGCTAATTTTGTGTTGATGTATCATACTCAAAACAAGTTCTACCAGAGCGAGGTTTGAGGAAAGAAATCACACAGCTTATAAAGCACCAACATGAAAGTAATACAAATGCAATTCTTTGGTTTGTCGGTTACTTTGAAGCCGGGGGGAATTTGAAAGTGGATTTGTTCATTTGGTCATTGTGACGTTTTAGGCAGTGGCTTAAGATGGCTCATGTTGGTAGATATCATTATTGGTGTTTTTTGTTAGTTTATGGAAATTATTTTAGTAGTGTATGTTAGGATCGAACTCGAGATCACGGGATTGCACACTTTACGTATGAGAATTAAAGATTAATAATTAAATATAAAATGTTGTATTTAATTATTAAATAACACAAAACGTATAACGACCGTTAGTAATTAATGGAAATTGACTAACGACCGTTAACTAATAAAAGGAAAGGTTTATAGATGGAAAAATTAGAGAACAAGAAAGATCTAGAAACCCTTTGTGGGCATTAGATTTGATCGGCCAAAGGAAGGGGTAAAACCCAACCCAACTCCAACTTGTTCTCTAAGTTTTGTCATCCTATAAATACAAAACCAATGGGTCATTGTTTTGAAACTCTTGTACACACATAATAAACCCTAAAATTGTGTTTTCCGTCTCTTTTGTTAAGCTCGGCGGAACACCCTCTTTTAAGGGGTATTTGACTTTTGTTCTTCAAAAACAAAGCGTTTGGTTTTAGTTTTGTGTTCCTTAAACTAGCATTTACTTTAATTTTTTAATAGTACGTGTGTACAAGAACATGAATCAAACACACTACTGTTTGTTTCTTGGATTGAATTGCAAAATCGGTAAGGGGCAATTCGTGTAATTCGTATAAACCCTAATTAGGGTTCATCACTTCTATTGCTTGGATTGATTCTTGTTTTGCTAGAATCATTAAGGTACGCATACTATTTATTATTCGGTTAATTAATTATGTGTTATGTTTCCTACGCTTCCGCAATGTGTTCTTTGATGTTATTGTTTATATGTGAATGTCATGATATAATAATTCTAACAGTGGCATCATGAGCCGTTATAACGTGTAATTAATTACCGAAACACATAAAAAAACAAATCTTGATTGTGTTTGAACATGTTTAGTCAATTTAGGGTTTAAATCCAAATCGAACCCAAATTTTAATTTAGGGCCGATTGCCCTTGATTATTTTTTAGGGTTTATGTTTGGTTATTTAATTTGATTAGAAACCCTAGGTTTAACATGTTTATGTGTTTGTAAGTGATCCTGTGGCAATTTGCTAATTGTTACGTAGAATCCATGCAAACGTGCATGTTTGGCATGGATTCATTGTTGTGATGTTTTAAATTGTTTTCACATGTAATTTAATTGATAAATGTCGAATTGGGGAAGACTCCAATTAATTAAGTAATCAATTATGTGCAACGTGGTGTATATTTAATTATGACTAACACAATCGATACGTCGATGCATGTGGCTCACTTACCATTGTAAGTGATAGTCTTAGTTAAATATATGCATAATTAAACATAGATTGATTATTAATAGGTTTATCGAATTAGTTTGCATGTGGCTAATTGTTTACATAATTAATTGTTAAGTTATGTTTGTTATTTAGTTGTTTATTTTTATTATTACTTGTTTTTGTTTAATTGTATGACATGTTTTAAACAAAAAGGGTAATTTTCAAATAGAAAATAAATGGACTAAATAATGGTGAAACTTGATGTAATAAATTATGAATCTTGCAAAGTCTTATGTGCCGATAGTGGTACGCTTCGCACGGTAATTTACTCACAGGCGAGACTAGCAAGGTTATAATATATAACATGGTTTTTAAGACTAAATTCATAAACTTTTAATTGATTGTTGAGTTTTGTACCAATAGTAGGAACGGCTCACCCAGTTTTGACAAACTATAAGAGGGGTTTAAGGAGGATTGACATTAAATTGTCAAACCAAAAGAGACGCGTTTTTAATTGGCACTTGTGCTGACGTTTGTCTCTCTGCTCCTTTGTGCGTCAAATTGGAGCTACCAAGTATGACTATTTTATGTACAAAATCACCTTAAGGGTGAATTGACCTAAATTCCACGTGCCACTTTGTGGTAATTATCCGAATAACTTGGTTCTTTTGACTCATGCAGTAGTAGGATATAGTGGGTGATAATTGTAGGTAATTCTTTGATTGGTGAACCCAATACCTTAATTAAAACTTTGTTGATTTAAATCTTAGCTTAAAATTTGTAAATAAAAAGGTTTTGAAAAATTCATGATACGAAGATGTATGCATGCTTCTTCGTAGATATTTTGATTATAATCATCAAAGACTAGTACCCTTAAAATTAAGTTAATGCCATCTAATTAAAAGAACACTTGAAGTTGTGATTTACGTCATGTCAGAGCTTGGACTAGATCACAATGGAAAGGTAAATTTCATACTTTCATTACTAGCAGATCAACTGATGTAATGGGACTATGGTAATTTACAGTTTTTTAATTAGACGACTTAAATTGAGTTGTAAGTGAGAGCTTGGACTCAAGGCATAAGATGGGGATAAAACATGCTTATATTGGAAATTGTTTGCCAATATAAATCCCATAAAGATCTAGGAATTGGAAATTGTTTGCCAATTATTGTTCAAAAATTACCTTGTTGAATACTTTCATTACTAGCAAATCAACTGATGTAATGAAATTATGTCAATTAGGATCCTAGCTTTAAGAAAATTCTATGGTTCATATGAATATAAACCAATGGGTATTTAATTTTCTTAAAGATTGTATTATCAAAAATACTGAAATTGAATTTTGTAATTTTTTTTAATGTATTAATGCAACATTAAACCGTAAACTTGGGATATTCTTTTATTGGTAAATTGATCTACACCCATAGGGGGTTTTGGCTAGAGTCAATTTTACTAAAAAGATAAACCTAGTCTCCTTTCCATGAGAGAAGCGTGAGACTTAATCCTATTCCTTTTCATAAATGAGAAAGGTATGATAGGAAAATTAGAATTATCTAAATTCTAAATACATAACTCATAGCAAACTTTAATAGTTAAGAAAATTGCACATTTTCTGAGTTATTAAATTAGAAGCTAGACTAATTACCGCAAAATGGTAAAAGACAAACTAGTATATTTTATCTAGTTGTTTTGTTTTGACCATTTAAAGGTGCTACATACCATTGTGGGGATGGTAGACCTATTAAGGAAGAAATTGCACGCCCAATTTTTCAAGTTAATTGCATTGATGGATAGTCCATCATTTACAAAGTAGAATACATTCTTTTAGTACCTAAGTAATTGTTACGTATGGGTTTTCTCAAAGGTGTAGGAAAGTAAATAACACACTATTTGCTTTTACTGGTTATGAAACACTTATAATGTTGTCAAATCCAGTGGGAGCATTGTGTTGTAATTACTGAATAATGAATTCTTGTAATGATCTGTAATTCAGTGGGAGCTACAAGCTTTGTCATCTTGGTAGTAACCCAGATTATCTCTAGAATGTCTTGAGATAATTACTTTCCAATAGTAGACACTTGTGTTTTTAAGGATAGTCATGTACATTTCCTTACTAGACAATGAAGTGGTTCTACATCTACTAATTATGCTAATATCTATGACACAATCATATTGATCACATAAACAAATGAGTGACGTGTAGTTTATCTGATACATGATGTTGTTCCATGCACAAGTGGGAGAAATATTTATTGTGTGCAAGGTACAACACATGGGAATATGATTTAAAGGATTCTCTTTACTGCAAGGTATTCACCTTCTCAGAAGTCTCATGGAGAAGTATAGAGAAAGACAAAAGGACTTGCATATGGCATTCCTTGACCTTGAAAAGGTATATGATAGTGTCCCACGCGAGTTAATTTAGAGAACTCTTATTGATAAAGGAACTCCAACGAGGTACGTGAGAGTTATTAGGGATATGTACGAGGGGGCTAAGAACCTTGTACGATCCATAGTGGGGATCTCAGAGTTTTTCCTGGTGGAAGTTGGGCTACACCAGGGATATGCCATTAGTCTGTACCTCTTCGCATTGATTCTCGATGAGTTATCTCGAGGGATTCAAGAGTGCATCCCGTGGAGCATGATTTTCGCTGACGACATCGTGTTGGTGGCAGAATCGCCGAAAGGGTTAAACAACAGACTTGAGCACTGGAGGGAGGCTCTAGAGGACAATGGTCTTCGGGTGAGCAGAGAGAAGACTGAATACATGAGATGTGATTTTGGGAGGGTCGAGTCAGGCCACCACAAAGAAAGGGATATTCATCTGGGGACCAGATCCTGCCACCCAAGGAGTCTTTTCGATATCTGGGATCGATGATTCACAAATCAGGGAGGATAGATGAGGACGTAACTCACCGGAATAGATCCGGTTGGGCGAGATGGAGGGCGGCGTCAGGATTCCTTTATGACAGGAACGTCCCCTTAAAGCTAAAAGGAAAATTTTATAAGGTGACGATTAGACCTGCTATGTTGTACGGGTCTGAGTGTTGGCCTATCTCCAAGGCCGATGCTAACAGGGTCGAGGTGGCGGAATTGAGAATGCTAAGGTAGACTTGTGGTAAAACCTTGCTTGACATGATTCCGAACGGAGTTTTCAGAGAAAAGCTTGAGGTCGTGACTATTATCTCAAAGATGAGAGAAGGAAGGTTGAGGTGGTTTGGTCATGTCAGAAGGAGGCCACAATCAGCACCAGTAAGAAGAGTCGAAGCACTATTAGTAGATGGTGTGAGAAAGAAGGGTAGACCCAAACTCAGGTGGGAGGATAGACTTAAGCTCGACATGGAGGAGCTTCTCTTGTCAGAGGACATGACCTCAGATAGGAAGGCGTGGAGAGATAGAATTATGATCTGCGGGTAGCGCAGGCTCGGTTCGTGGGTTTAGGTAGTTTTGGCGTTATGTTTTAGGCGGCTCTTTGTTGCCTTGCCCCTTATGTTTTGGTTTTTGGTGTCCCGTTTTTACCTTAGGATAGGCCCCGTGCGTTGCCCTGCTTTGCCTTAGCTCTAGGCCCCGTGCGTTGCCTTAGCTTTTGGTTGTTGGTTTTTGCTTTGCCTTAGCTTTAGGCCCAGTGCGTTGCCCTGCTTTGCTATGTGTTGCTCCCTTTTGGTTTGCCTGCTTGTCTCGGTGCTTTGGTTCTTTGTTTTGTTTGTGTTTTTGTTTGCGTCTTTGCTTGTGTGCTTCTTTGCTTGTGCTTTTGCCGGTGCCCCTTGCCTCTTTGCCTTTCTTCGGGTCCCTTGTTTTGTTTCTGCTATGTTTGCGTGATTGCATGCGTTCCCTGCTTTCTTTTGCCTGCTTTTTGCATATTGTTCTATGCCTTTTGCTCTCCTTTCTTTGCTCTCTTACCCGCACACCTGCACTTGCCGGAGGTCTCATTGGAATCAGTCTCTCTACCTCCGGGTTTATCCTGGGGTAGGGGTACGATCTGTCTACATTCTACCCCATCTAATCCAAGAAACACTTGGTATTGCAATTTACGTTATATGAGAGCTTAGCTAGATTGCAATAACATGGTAAAACTCTATGTTACGTGAGACCGTATCTGGATAATTTGCAGTTTCAAAATTAGATACCTATTAGAACAAGTGTCAATATGACTACTTCAAACTAAATATTTATGGATTATTGAAATGACATAAATAAATGAAGTAATCTAATACTACTTCAATTTGAATATTTATGTAATTTTGGAATGACATAAAATAAGTGAAGTAATAAATTAACTTGAAATTACTATTGAAACCAAGAGATGGTGTTCATAATTACTTTTGTTAAACATGTTTATGTTTCATTGTAAAGATATAAACATGAAGTCTTTTAATTGTTACAAGACTTATAATAAAGTAAGACATTAACTTGTTATGTTTTTTAATTAAGACATATACATGAAGTCATTGAGTTGATCAATGATTTATAACGTATAGTGGGATAATAACAAGTTTATGTCTTCTTGTTGAGACATGGACATGAAGTGACTTGGTCAAAAAGTACTTATGTTATATAGCATGCAATTGGCTTGGAAATTCTATTATACAATTAAGTTGACTTAGTTGGTGAATAGATAAGCCAAACAAAATATATTTATCTTACATATTGTAAGATTGTCTTACAATATTAATCTTAATGAAAAACCAAATGTTTATGGTATGTTCAGTTAGAAAAATCAAACTCTTGTTATATTGTTTGATTAAAGATAACTATGACTTCTTTTCTTCCAAAAGTTATCAAGGTTAGAAAATTGAGTATGGATTGGATATACTCAATAAGACTCCAATCTAGAAGATTAATAAGACACCATTTTGTTATGGAATGTGATGAATCACATAAGTCTTAAAATGAAGTTCTGAATTTGTTAAACTACTTATGAGTAGGTTATTAACAAACTAAATGTCAGGAACTCTCAATATGTATTTGTAATGTCCCAAAAAGAGAACATTATATTGTTGCTTTATTTGCTAAGTATTTATAGATAGTTTATAAATTACAAAAAGCAAGTGGGAGTTTTTATCTTGAAAAGATAAAATTACAAGATACATAATTTTCTAAAACACACTAGTGAAAATCATGATGAGGCTAAACATGTAAATGATGGATCTCAAGATGATGGAATTCTCATTCATAGATCCGCAAATTGTATAGATGAACAATTTGTCAATTGTTGTGCAAATTGTCATAGCCAACAAACTTGACGGTTTGGAAGGCATCAAACATTACACAATAGATATTCAAGTTTACGGAATTTTAAAGAGCATATTGTTGTTTATTTACAATGATGCTAATAAAATTGAGATGACACTCAATACTAGTCATGGTAGGATTTCATCCTTGTTAATGACCATGTGTACTAGTTATGCTTAACTAAGAGCATAGTTGCATTGTACATTAAAAGAATAAGAATACTTTAAACTTTAAAATTGTTTGAAAGTTTGATAATCATAAATTGGTAATTGAGGATGTCACACACTTTATGAAGTATTATGTGGCAATATCAAATTATTTGAATGCACACATACAAGAACTTCACCAGTTGAATTCTTGAAATAAGTATTCTCAAAATTCTGATAGATCAAACTTGGTTGATTTATGTCTTGTCAACAAGTATGATTGTCATAGCTTGAGACATAATTCATCAACTAGTAGTTTCATGCATTGATCTATTTAGTATTTGGATAAAGGATGTTAAGCATTTATTATTTGTAATGAATTTAAGTACTTGGTACGTTTATTTTCATTAATAATAAATTGTGTCCTATATTTGCATGTTTAATCCATGAATAATTTAGTTATTCTAAATCGTCCGTTGTCAATTAATGATATGGGAATATCATTGAATTAAGACAAATCTGAGTTTTGGTATAATATACTTGGAAGTATATTGATGCGTTGACATGCCAAATTCACATGATATTCAATGAATTGAATATAGGACTTATCCCAAACTACATGATGTTACTTTATGGATGTTGTTATTAAGTAAATCATGAATAGTTATCCTCAGACTTGAGATACTAAATAACTGTTATGAATGTAGTTCATTCTGTGGAACAATTTAACGCTATACGTAACTGGTAGTCATAAGGATTGTTTTCAGAATTGTTGCAAAATTCATAGGTTATGCTTGTAGTCAAGATAGAATTTGTTCCTTCAAATTTATTTTGAAGTTTAATACTGTTGGGCCCCTCGTAGGGTTGACAAGATGTTTGCGTGCGCACTCCCAAGATCTCCCCTGAATGTGTTCAAAAGATTTGGTAATCTTGCTCAATCACAAACAACGAGAAACAGAATATTTGAATAAAGAATGACTTTAATCCATATCTTTATTTAATGTAGTATTAGTAACAAAAGGATAATAATAATGATGAATAATTAAAGGTTTTTCTAGTAGACCTACTCGAGTTGTACTAGAGGCATCGAAGTGTTGCTAGACACTAACCGATGTGATTACACTATTAAAATATGTCCAAGTGGGAGCTGTTAGTTTATGGACATTATTTTAGTAGTCGTATGTTAGGATCGAACTCGAGACCACGGGATTGCACACTTTACGTATGAGAATTAAAGATTAATAATTAAATATAAAATGTTGTATTTAATTATTAAATAACACAAAACGTATAACGACCGTTAGTAATTAACGGAAATTGACTAACGACCGTTAACTAATAAAAGGAAAGGTTTATAGATGGAAAAATTAGAGAACAAGAAAGATCTAGAAACCCTTTGTGGGCTTTAGATTTGATTGGCCAAAGGAAGGGGTAAAACCCAACCCAACTCCAACTTGTTCTCCAAGTTTTGTCATCTTATAAATACAAAACCAATAGGTCATTGTTTTGAAACTCTTGTACACACACAATAAACCCTAAAATTATGTTTTCCTTCTCTTTTGTTAAGCTCGGCCGAACACCCTCTTTTAAGGGGTATTCGACTTTTGTTCTTCAAAAACAAAGCGTTTGGTTTTAATTTTATGTTCCTTAAACTAGCATTTACTTTAATTCGGTAATAGTACGTGTGTACAAGAATGTGAATCAAACACACTATTGTTTAATTCTTGGATTGAATTGCAAAATCGGTAAGGGGCAATTCGTGTAATCCGTATAAACCCTAATTAGGGTTCATCACTTCTATTGCTTCGATTGATTCTTGTTTTGCTAAAATCATTAAGGTACGCGTACTATTTATTATTCGGTTAATTAATTATGTGTTATGTTTCCTACGCTTCCGTAATGTGTTCTTTGATGTTATTGTTTATATGTGAATGTCATAATATAATAATTCCAACATTTTCTACATGAGTGATCAATGCTAGAACAAGCTCAAGGACATTAACCGTCCAGGGAACTAACGGACTAGAGTGGATCGAATATGAATCAACTTGTGCCAAGAAAGCAAAATGGTGCAAAAACGCAGAAGCATCAGTGAATATATATCATCTTTAGTTTGGGTATTAATGGCTTTCATTTTTGATAGATTGATTTTCTTTTTCTTTCTTTTTTATCAAGAGTATTTTTCGATAATGATAGTAATCATCAACCTTTGTGTAACAATTCACAATTTTGAGGTCAATATTTAATATTTTAAGTTTACTTAATCTTTTTATTTTAAGTAAATTCACTTTTGCGAGTAAATAGATAGGTTATTCCGTATACGTCATTAAACGTACATTTAACTCAAACAGATACTTAATAATACTCAGTAGATATATTTTTATGCATTTTGGTTCCTTACAATCATATTTTAAATATTTCATTTTTACTTTTCTATTTTTACTTAAACTTTGTACATTTCGCGTTCTACATGTTTTCAATCTACATTTTCAATTTTTAAACATCAAGTAATCACCCAATAAGCTTAAGGATCACCTAAAATATCAAATTAGGTTTTGATGTTATGTTTTAACATTTTTGTAAGTTTTGTATTGTTACGTTACCCGGTTTTAAGTTTCGCGTCTTAAAAACTCTACGTTTGCAATTACCGGGATCAAACTATACACTAAATGTTACACTTTATGCCAAAAATCACCAACTAATACCACCTCATAAGAGGTGACATTTAAAGGAAGTGTCTTATGACACTTGTGCTCTTTTCATCTTACTTGCTTTTTTACCAACTAAAAACTATTTCTTCCAAAACCACTAGATATGCAAACCACAATATTGTGGATCTCAAAACTAGCCATTTTATTTGGTTCCTTCACCTTATTTTGTGGCATATACAGCTCTAAATCACCATCATCATAAATTTTTGCTGCAAGATATTATGCAAGGTTTGAAGATCTAGTGTTCTTGTCCTCGATTCCTTGTGTTTTTCATCTCATCCTTGTAAGAAAATCACACAATAATTTCCATTTCACTACTGATCTATATTTCATTTCATGTATTTTTCATGTTTCATATGATTGTTGTATTAATTTATGCATTGTACGTAGCTTAAAATACCTAAAACTATGATTGGGACTAAGTTTGCAAAGACCATTTGGACCAGGGACTGTTTTTGTAATTACTGCCCTTAATCAGTACACTTTGAGGCTTAGGTAAAAATATAGGCCTGTAGATCTATCTCTTAGCTTCGATTTTCCGGGAGGTTGGTCGGGAGACGATACCTGATGAATTAATTAGAAAATAAACGGCAAAGGTTGTCAGAAAACGCATACCAAATTTGAATGGCTAAAAAGTCTAAATATTTGTATTGAACCCTCTGTTTCAAAAAACATAAGAGTTGTAGGTAACACATTAGCTTGAACGTAGCCGAAAACCCTGCATAAAAAGAGTTACGGAACTTAACTTATCGCAAAAACGATGGGACTGTTAGGTGTTGTCCCGATCAGACTTGACATATTAGGGTAAAATGGTAATTTCACTTAAGTTATATAATTTTTAGAACAGTGGGACCCACAAATATGATTAGTACACTTAAATACCTTTTCGGGGATATAAAATTTGAAGTATAACTCCTTACGGTTTAGGAGAAACGGAATTTTTAATATTAAATACCGACTTTTTATCAAAAACCGCACTTTATGTAAAAACTAGTTAATTCATCAAAACTAGTTTGAAAATTGTCCCACATATTTTATAAAACTTATAAACATTAAAAATAATGATTATAATTATTTTGTAACGTAAAAATTTATAAATTATAAATTTCTACAAACACTTATTCATTTATTTTACACTTACCCGAAGTGGTAGGACCCACATTCGGAAATAAACCCGATAACTTATCTTTGGACAATTTGACCACATATCGACACATTAGAATATTTGGACTGTAGAAAATTACATAAAACCCGAACCTCAGACAACTTATATACTAGGACTCATAACACTTTCCTAACTTGTCAATTTTAGTCCCTGTCACTTTATAAACCTTAAAAATTCTATGTACAATTGCATGACTGACATAATAAATATATAAAACTTTCTTGCATTCATATTCTATTATTTTAAAAACCTAAGACGCAACATATTATTTTTAGGTTGCTCGTAGGACGTCTTGGTTTCCTCATTTCTTACTTAGATCTTGCTATTTGATCTTTGGTGAGTTCATAGCCCCACTTTAACTCTTTAAACTTTTTAAAAACCCACTAGGGGAGATACATGCTATTTTACAATTTGGACACAATTACTTTGAACTGTATGCTTATCTGAATGTATTATTGCCTAAGTATCGTTATTGCCAAAAATAAGTCCCTAGCATCATGAATCATGAATCATTTCCATGTGAGCGCAAATATTGTGAATAGGCCTATTGGGATTGACGAATCCTGTTTGTGTTGATCAGATGGATATCACAAACGCACTATATTTGAATACCTAGGTAAAATGGCAAATTACCTACCAGGGCTTTATTATCATCTCTATGATACACCCGGTTAACGTTTTGAGTGTCATGAGCTTAGTGCAATAATAACTGCTTTATCAATTGTCTCTTAAACTTGAAATCTTGTGGTCCATTATTTATATATATGTTGGGAATAAAATGTTCAAGTCAAAGAGCCTGCCAAAGATGTTAAAGAGCCTGCTAGTTGATTTTGAAGTGTATGAAGATGTTCTACCAGCACCTTCTGGGTAGAAGGTACTGCTAGTTGATGAAGAGTCTGCCAAGCTTATGTCAAGTCGATTAGATATTTTGTAATAGATATTTAGTTGAATTATTAGTCTTTGTACATTGTTATACGTTATGTAGAAGTAGTTTAGTCTTCTGTGAACCACAGAAGAATATGGCAGAGTTGTACATTGGTAGTTGTATTTAATTGTAGGCGCCAATATAGTCAAAGTATAGTTTTATATTCAACCACTTGACAATCTTGTAATAAGATATCCTTATCTTATAAAAGGATATCTTAGTCACCACTTCATGCATGCATCTCTTCAACTATTAACCAAAAACCAAACTATCTCTCAAGTAACTTAGTTACTTCAATTCACAAATCCTTTTACAATCTAAGATTCAAGATTACTTTGTAATCCCGGTGATATTTAGATCATCCGTATTATTTCATCAATAATATTGAATCGTTTTGTGTTAACCAAAGTTGTGTTCTTTGTTCATTGCATTCTCACGTTTATTCAAACTCACCACCTTGTGTTCTTTTAAGTGTGTTGTAGTAGATTCCGCATGCTAAACACATTCAATACATAAATATCTCAAACGAACAAAACCGTTCCACAAGTGGTATCAGAGCTAGGCTTGATATTTACTAATTTAAAAGAACAATGGATGTTGAACATATTCAAACAAATGTTGCAGCTAAACTTCCATTACTTAAGCAAAATGAGTTTGAAATGTGGCGACTAAGGGTAGAACAATACTTTCAAGTGCAGGACTATGCACTTTGGGAGATCATTGAACAAGGCAACTCATTTAAACCCTCAATCACCACTACAACAGTAAATGATGCTCTTGTAACACGAATGCAAGACCAACCATCAAATGCAGATGAAAGAATTCAGAAGAGAAATGATCTAAAGGCAAGGAGTATGTTACTGATGACTATTCCAAATGATCAACTTCTGATCTTTAACAAATACAAAGATGCCAAAACCCTTTTTGAAGCTATTGTGGCTAGGTTTGGTGGTAATGATGCTACCAAGAAAACACAGAAAACACTTCTCAAACAACAATTTGAGAACTTCACAGCCACAACCAATGAGTCTTTGGACAGTATGTTCAATAGACTTCAGAAGCTTGCAAGTCAGTTAGCCATCCATGAAGTGATGATAACTCAAGAAGACCTAAACTCTAAATTTCTTAGGAGTTTACCTTCAGAATGGTCTATGCATGTCATTGTCTGGAAGAACAAGCCAGATATTGACCAGATGAGTCTCAATGATCTCTACAACAATTTCAAAATTGTAGAACATGATGTAAAGAAGACTACTGGGTCAAGTTCAGGAAATATGGCATTTGTTTCATCACCAAGCATCTCAAAGGCTGATAATGAAGAAAAAGGTGGCAGAGAAGAAGGTACTGCCAACACAACCTTTGGTACTGCTAGTACTTCTAGTAGTACCAAATCCATTTTAGATGAAACAATTGGGTGTGCTTTTCTTACATCTCAACACAATGGGTCCGTATTAACATTTGAAGATCTTCAAGAGATTCATCCTGATGATCTTGAAGTGATGGACATAAAGTGGCAACTTTCACTTTTAAGCATTAGAGCTAAGAAGTTGTTGATGAGGACTGGCAAGAAGATAATGATAAATGGAAATGAGCCTGCTGGCTATGATAAGTCAAAGGTGGAGTGTTACAACTGCCACATGAAAGGTCACTACTCTAGAGAGTGTAGAAGACCTAAGAAGCAGGATGACAAGGGTAGAGGGTTTGACAACAGAAATAAAGAAAGCTTTGAGAAGAGAGGAAGCTTTGAAAGCAAGAGTAAGGTTGTTGAAGTTGCTGAGCCAAAAGCAATGGTTGCTATTGATGGCATGGGTTTTGATTGGAGTTTCATGGGTGAAGATGAGTCAACTTCTGATGAATTGGCTTTAATGGCATTCTCCACCCCTGAGGTACAAACTATCAAATGTTCTAATAATTGTGAATTTCTTAAAGAATTAGAACTTATAAGAAAATCTTATGATGCACAAACATTAGAACTCAGAAAAACCCAACAAACATTATTTGACCATAAGTGTGGTATGGCCAAACTAGAAAAACAAATCATTCACTATAGAGAAAATGAACTCACATTTTCTGATGCTAAAGGTGCTCTTAATAGACAAATATTTTTGAAAGATTCAGAAATAGAAATGGTAAGGAATGAGTGCACTAAAGTGACATTGGCTAGAGATAATATTCAACTGACTGTTACTAAATTGAAATTGCTTCTGAGTGTACTAGAAGCATAGTAGAGAATCAGATGAATAAAAGAATAAAATCAGGGATAGGATACAATGAATGTCCACCTCCTTATAGAGGAATTCCTTGTCCTCCAGGATCAGATCTTGCTGAATCAGGTTTGCATGAAGTCATTAACAAACCATTGGCTAAACCTGTAGTGATAAGTGAACCTTCTGAGAGTGCTAAGAATGCCCCACTCTCTAAGGTGCTCACTAATAAGAGACCAGATGTCCTAATTATTGAAGATTGGGTATCTGATGATGATGAAGATGAGACTATTCCTATCAAAGGAATCAAAGTAGGACCAAACAGTCCTAAGAAAGTAGAAGTTAAAGCTAAGGCTAAAGCTGTTTTGAAAACAGTTGAAAGTTGTAAAAAATGTAATAACAAACCTAGGGGAAGCCAAAGAAATTGGAACAACCTTAAGTCACAACAACTAGGTAATGACTTTGTTATGTTCAATAAGGCTTGTTATTATTGTGGTAGCTTTAATCATCTTCATGCTTATTGTAATAAATGGGTTTCTGGGAGTAAATCAAAGTCTAAAACAAATGTTACTCACCCCAGAAAAAGTTTTGTTAAGTCTAACACCACAAATGTTAAACATACTGTTAGACAAAATAATCCTGTTATTGCAAAACCAACTGATAAGGGTACAAGAAACACTTTAAAACGTGTACCAATAGTTGTGAATAGTCCTATTCAAAAGAAATCTGTGGTCAAAACACAAATTTGGACACCAAAAACCAAAGGTCCTGCTAGACCAAAAGGTCCTGCTAGACCAAATGGTACTGCCAAGATTGGTATTACCAAAATTGGTACTGATAGACCAAAGACCACACAATGGATTAAAAGGGAAAGTGCTGTTAAGTCCTCAGCATGTTGGATTTGGAAACCAATCCAATCAAAAGGTGCATCAACAATCCTGAAAAGGTTTGACTTCATTGATGCAAGAGGCAAACCCAAGTCTGTCATGGCTTGGGTACCCCAAGGAAACTAATATGTTTATTCATGTGCAGGAACATTCATCTGATATTGGAGATCAAGGATATGTTGATAGTGGATGTTCAAGGCACATGACAGGCAACATGTCATTCCTCTCAGACTTCAAAACATTTGATGGAGGATATGTTACCTTTGGGGGAGGAATAAAAGGAAAGATCACTGGTAAAGGTACTATCAAAACCAGTAAACTAGATTTTGAAAATGTGTATTTTGTGAAAGAACTTCAGTTTAATCTCCTTAGTGTCTCACAAATGTGTGACAAAAAGAACAATGTTCTATTTACTGACAATGAATGTATGGTTCTTTCTTCTGATTTTAAGATGCCTGATGAGAGTCAGATCCTTCTTAAAATTCCAAAAAGGAACAATATGTACAGTGTCAATTTAAAGAACATTGATCCAAAGGAGAGTCTAACTTGTTTGGTAGCAAAAGCCTCATTGGATGAATCTATGCTTTGGCATAGAAGGCTTGGTCATGTAAACTTTAAAACAATCAACACTATTGCAAAATATGATTTAGTAAGAGGTTTACCCAAAAAGATTTTCCAAAACGACCAATCCTGTGTTGATTGTCTAAAAGGCAAACAACATAGAGCTTCTTGTAAGCCCAAGACCCAAAACTCTATTTCTCAGGCTTTACATATGCTTCATATGGATCTCTTTGGTCCTACTAATGTGTGCAGCTTGAATGGAAAGAAATATTGTCTGGTTGTTACTGATGATTATAGCAGATTTTCATGGGTTTTCTTCTTAAGATCTAAACATGAAACTAGTGACATACTTAAAACCTATATCACTGAGGTAGAAAACCAATCTGATAAGAAGGTTAAGGTCATCAGGTGTGACAATGGGACAAAGTTCAAGAATAGAGTTATGGATGACTTTTGCAAGGAAAAAGGCATAAAAAGAGAGTTTAGTGTAGCTAGAACCCCACAACAAAATGGAGTAGCAGAAAGAAAGAATAGAACACTTATAGAGGCTGCTAGAACTATGTTAGTAGACTCTAAGTTGCCTATTTCATTTTGGGCTGAAGCAGTTGGTACTGCTTGTTATGTACAAAACAGGGTTCTTGTGACAAAGCCACATAGAAAGACACCTTATGAACTTTTCTTTGGCAGAAAACCATCTTTAAGTTTTATGAGACCTTTTGGTTGTCATGTCACTATTCTCAATACCAAAGATCATTTAGGCAAATTTGATGGAAAAGCAGATGTTGGCTATTTGATAGGGTATTCCTTGCAGAGTAAGGCGTATAGAGTGTTTAACACTTGCACTAGGCGAGTAGAAGAGAATCTTCACATAGAGTTTCAAGAGAAACTAACAAATGTGAAAGGAATTGGACCAGATTGGATGTTTGATGTTGATAGGCTTTCAGAATCTATGAATTATGTGCCTGTTTCAGGTACAAATGCTAATGATGATGCAGGTTTTGAAGATAATGTTGAAACTCCTAAAGATCAAGATTACATCTGGATGCCAATTTGGAAAAGTATGGATCTATCTTCAAGTCAAGAAGGACCTTCAAACACAACAAATGAAGACAATGAAGAAGATCAAGGAACTCAGAATCAAGAGAATCAAGAAAGTGGTGCTAATGACAATGGTACTGCTAGTTCACCAGATGGTCCTGCTAGTTCAAGTATTGATACTGCTGAGCCATTGAATGTTCAAAGAGATGATTCTTTCCAAGAAGAGGTGGGGATTAGCAATCTTCCATCTACATATGAAGTTCCTAAAACACCCAACACTAGAATTCTCAAAGATCACACAACTGATGATGTGATTGGAAGCATAAATTCTGGTGTTAGAACAAGATCTCAAGTTGGTTTATCTCAAGTCTTGTCTTCAGATGAAGAAGGGTTTATCTCCTCTATTTATGAAGAAAAGAATAATGATAATTCCAATATATGCCTGTTTTCATGTTTTCTATCTCAGGCTGAACCCAAAAACATAAACAAAGCTTTAGATGATGCAAGTTGGGTGGAAGCAATGCAAGAAGAGCTTCTCCAATTCAAGATTCAGAAGGTTTGGATATTGGTTGATTTACCCAAAGGTCATAGGGCAATTGGAACCAAATGGGTGTTCAGAAACAAGAAAGATGAAAGGGGTATAGTGATCAGAAACAAAGCTAGATTGGTAGCACAAGGATATACTCAAGAAGAAGGGGTAGATTATGAAGAAGTGTTTGCTCCAGTTGCAAGACTTGAAGCAATTAGGCTTTTCTTGGCCTATGCTTCATTCATAGGCTTCAATGTCTATCAAATGGATGTTAAGAGTGCATTTTTATATGGTGAAATTGAAGAACCAATATATGTATCTCAACCTCCAGGCTTCATTGATGCAGAGTATCCAGACAAAGTTTATAAAGTTACCAAGGCATTGTATGGTCTACACCAAGCTCCTAGGGCATGGTATGAAACATTGGCTTGTTTTCTACTAGAAAGTGGATTCCAAAGAGGCAGGATTGATCCAACTTTGTTCATCAAAAGAACAAAGAAAGACATCTTGTTAGTGCAGATTTATGTTGATGACATAATCTTTGGATCAACAAACCAAGACTTGTGTGTAGAATTTGAAAAACTTATGCATAGTAAGTTTGAAATGAGTTCCATGGGGGAACTTACTTTCTTTTTGGGTCTCCAAGTGAAACAATCCAAAGAAGGCATATTTATCAGCCAAGATAAGTATGTAGCAGAGATCCTAATGAAATTTAATTTTGCTGATTCTAAAGTTGCAAGTACACCAATGGATCCAGACAAAGGGCTACTCAAGGATGCTGAAGGAGAAGATATGGATTTGCACAATTATAGATCTATGATTGGGTCTTTGATGTATCTTACATCATCAAGACCAGATATCATGTTCTCAGTATGTGTGTGTGCAAGGTTTCAAATACATCCCAAAATCTCTCATCTCACAGCAGTCAAAAGAATCTTTAGATATCTTAAGGGTCAACCTAGGTTGGGACTTTGGTATCCAAGGGAATCATCTTTTGAATTAGTGGCTTATTCGGATAGTGACTATGCTGGTGCAACTCTAGACAGAAAATCCACAACTGGTGGATGTCAATTTCTTGGTTGCAGACTTATCTCTTGGCAATGCAAGAAACAAACAATGGTGGCCAACTCTACAACTGAAGCAGAATATGTTGCTGGTGCAAGTTGTTGTGGGCAAGTTCTTTGGATCCAAAATCAAATGCTTGACTATGGGTACAATTTTCTTAACACCATTATTTATATTGACAATAGCAGTACTATTTGTATCATTAAAAACCCAGTTCAACACTCAAAAACAAAACTCATTGAAATAAGACACCATTTCATAAGGGATTGCAATGAGAAAAGGTTAATTCAAGTAGTTGAAATTGATTCTGAAAAGAATTATGCAGACCTTCTCACCAAAGCTTTTGATTTAGGTAGATTCAAATATCTTGTAGGAGGTATTGGAATGATAAATCTTTGAAAAACATGTGTTTTTGTTCCTAAAATTAACTGGTATTGGCTTTCAAACATGGTACTGCTAGTTAGTCAAAAGGTCCTGTTCGTTCATAATTGGTCCTGCTGATATAAAATTGCTATGTTTTGTTCATATAAAGGCTTGAATGTTTAAAATGCTATAGATCAAGTGCTTTGCACTTTGTTCTTTTGGTTTGCAACTAACACATTTCAGGTTTATACCAAAACAAGAGTTCTTCCAAACAAAAAGGGGCAACAAAAGTTATATTCATTTCAGGAGAGATAACAATCTCATGGGAGGAATTTATAGCCCAGAATGGAAGAAAAACCAATTAATGAAAGGAAAGACAAGAGCATACAAGATGATGCAAAGTTGACAAAGAGAGAGTTAGATCACATATCTAGAAGGGATGAAGCATTTCTCAAGGAGAAAGTTCTATCTAGATCAAACTAAGGAAAGTTTCAACTCAAAGGCATGACATTAGATGATTTCACTTGTTGAACCTATCATCCAAGATACACAGCATCATTGCCTTTTTAAATTTCCTCCATCCAAGGAAATTGCACCATCTTTAGGCCATCATGGCTTTTGGTATTCAGCTCACCAAGTTTTTACAAACTTAAGAGTTGGCTAGTCCATAAGCAAACGGCTTTTGGTAAAGACAAATCAAATCCGTTGATGGTTGATAGTTTACCAAAAACTATATGGTTGTTAACTAACCATACTTAATTGTAAATAGTTAGCTAGTCCTTAAGCAAACGGCTTTTGGTAAAGACAACTCAAATCCGTTGATAGCTGGTAGTTTGCTAAAAACTATAAGGGATTTTTATAAAACTTTCAAAGGTACTGGTAGTTCAAAATTGGTACTGCTAGAGTAAAAAGGTACTGCTAGATAGCCGTTGAGCCTGTCAGAAAAAGTTTTAGCAGTTGGGCCTGGTAGTTAAAATTAGCCGTTGGGGTAGTTATGTAAATTACTGATGATAATATTATATTATATTTCACATATAAAAGATCTTTTTAACCGCCTTTTCAATTACTTATTATAATCTTTCTTATTGTCGGTTAAAAGTAATTCTCTCATATCTTCTTTCATCAGTCATTATCATAATTCACATACACCTTTCATCTTCTACCAGTACTACCAACAAATCACACCATCATATTCAAAATTTTCATTATGGCTTCCACAGTTGTTCTAAACTTTGTCCAACGTCACAATCAGTTAGCATTTTTGGAGAAGTCAGAGGATAATGCCTCATTTCATCAAGTAGTGGACTTTTTAAACAACTCCTACATCAGGTTTGCTTTGCTAGTCAATCCCACTATTTATGAAACTCAAATTTTGCAATTTTGGCAATCTGCTAAAATTAAAACTTCTGAAAATGGGGAACAAAGAATTAAGGCCAAAGTGGATGGTAAACATTTGACTCTTACTGAGTCATCCATAAGAAGACATCTTCATTTGGATGATTCTGATGGTATTAGTCAGTTACCAGATACTGAAATTTTTGAAAATTTACAAAGAATGGGGTATCATGCTGAGTCTAACAAACTCACTTTTCTGAAAAAGCATCTTACTCCACAATGGAGATTTTTGATTCACACAATCCTTCACTGTTTGAGCCAGAAGAAAACCTCTTGGGAGCAATTTAGTGGAAACATGGCTTCTGCTCTCATTTGCTTAGCTACAAACATAAAATACAATTTTTCAAAACATATTTTTGAAGGATTGATTAAAAATGTGAAAAGTGAAACAAAGTTTTTGATGTATCCAAGATTTATTGGGTGCATCATTGCAAAATTAAAACATTTGTTACTTCCCACAGACTCAATTTATGACACACCAAAACTTTCTCACAAAGTATTTTCAAATATGAGAATTGGTTTTAGAGGGGAAGATATTCCACTTTTTGATGAAATGTTACCACAACATCCAGAAGAACCAACACCATCAGCTGAAACACAATCATCTAGTTCTTCACATGGTTACATTTCACCAACACATCAAACATCACCAATACCATCTCCAGTACCATCACCAACACCACTAACATCATCACATCATGTATCACAACCCCAATCACCTCAGACAATGCAAGAACTAAAGGAGATGGTGAAGATCTTAGAAGAAGCTCTTAAAAGTCAAAACAAGAGGTTTTCTGAGATCAACATCAAATTAGTAAAGAGGGTAAAGAAATTGGAGGATAAAGTGAAGAAGCTAAAGGGTAAAAGATCTGCAAAGGTTGTTTTATCTGGTTCTTCAAAGTCAGATGATGATAGGATGGGTCACTCTTCCAAAAAGGGGAGGATGGATAGTTCTGAAGATGAGGAAGAGGCTCAATTTGAATTCCATGATGGAACTCAAGTTTATGATGAAGAGCCTGTTGGAGCAGGGCAAGAGCCTGCTAGGCCAGAAGAAGAGCCTGCTAGGATAGAAAGGCTATTGGCTATGGGGTACAAAGGGTCTGCTGAGAAAGTGTACAAGAGAAAGAGGGATTTAGAGCCTCAAGGGAATTTGTTTGTTTAGGGGAGGATTTTTGCTGCTGATGAGCAATCTTCTGCTCCATCACAAATACCAACTCCAAAGGATAAGGGCAAAAGCATTATGATTGAAGATGAGCCAAAGTCCAAGAAGTTGAAAAGAACTCAGCAAATTCAGATGGCTTTAGGAGAAGAAGAAGCCAAAAGGGTTCATGAAGAAGAGCTAAAAGCACTTGAAGCTTCAAGAATGCTTGCAGTAATGAAAGAGCAGAAAGATGCTGAAGATGCTGCTCAGACTCTTCTTGATACTCAAATTGCTCAAGAAACCTTTGATGCTCAGAAGCTATGGATTATCAATAATGATCCAATTGTGAAAGGTCAAGCAGCAATTATAGTAAATGACAAGAATCTCAATTCTGATGAGAAAACAGAAGCACTTGAATCTTTCATCAACAAGAAATATAAAGAAGCAGCTTTGGCTGACATTTTTGAGAAGATGAAGGAAAGTCAGAAGAGAGGTTTTAAGGTAGGACAAGCTCAGAAAGATCAGGTGATTTTTATGAAGAGATTTCTGAAAGGTCAAGCAAATTGGACTGATTATCAACTTAAGAAGAAATCTGCTGATGAAATCTTCTTCCTGTATCTTCAAGCCTACAAAAGTCTTTACTACAATGTTCCATCTGATGTACACCCCTCAATGAAGAAGAAGGATGCTCAGAAGAAAGAAGTAGCAAAATTGGACACAGAGCAAGTAAGTAAAATGTTGATTACTTTGCCTACTATCATACATGCTGATCCAATTAGCTGTAGACGACCTATTATTGATTGGGAGATCAACCATGATAGATTAGGAAAATCATGGAAAATAACAAGGGTTGGGGGACAGTTTGCTATCTTTAAGAATTTTGAAAAGTTAGTTAGAGCATGTGACAGAGCAGATTTGGAAGAATTGTGGAATCTAGTGCAGATTAGGCTAGACACAACTTCTAGTTCAGATGCTAAGGAACAAGAACTATGGGTAGAATTCAATAGGATGTTTGATCCTGAACCCAAAGATGTTCATTGGAAATTTCCCTATTATGATCCTTCAACAACTTGGGAATTTCTAAGCCATAGCAATATTCATCACCTTTTCACACAGAGTGGGATAGAACTCTTTATGTTGGCTGAGAAAGAGTATCCACTTAGTTATGAAGTGCTTAAAACAATGATCTCCAAGAGATTAAGGTGTGACAAAGATGATGAGAACTCAGAAATTGTTCAGAGTTTGCTGAGGAGCATATCTGAGCAATATGAAAGAAAAAGGAAGAACAGAGAATGAAGGTTTTTGGAAGAGTTCCCTCAAATCCTCAAGGTATGTATTTTATTCATCAGAAACTTGTGTATTTTAATGGAAATAACAAGTTTAGGGGAGGATTGTTGGGAATAAAATGTTCAAGTCAAAGAGCCTGCCAAAGATGTTAAAGAGCCTGCTAGTTGATTTTGAAGTGTATGAAGATGTTCTACCAGTACCTTCTGGGTAGAAGGTACTGCTAGTTGATGAAGAGCCTGCCAAGCTTATGTCAAGTCGATTAGATATTTTGTAATAGATATTTAGTTGAATTATTAGTCTTTGTACATTGTTATACGTTATGTAGAAGTAGTTTAGTCTTCTGTGAACCACAGAAGAATATGGCAGAGTTGTACATTGGTAGTTGTATTTAATTGTAGGCGCCAATATAGTCAAAGTATAGTTTTATATTCAACCACTTGACAATCTTGTAATAAGATATCCTTATCTTATAAAAGGATATCTTAGTCACTACTTCATGCATGCATCTCTTCAACTATTAACCAAAAACCAAACTATCTCTCAAGTAACTTAGTTACTTCAATTCACAAATCCTTTTACAATCTAAGATTCAAGATTACTTTGTAATCCCGGTGATATTTAGATCATCCGTATTATTTCATCAATAATATTGAATCGATTTGTGTTAACCAAAGTTGTGTTCTTTGTTCATTGCATTCTCACGTTTATTCAAACTCACCACCTTGTGTTCTTTTAAGTGTGTTGTAGTAGATTCCGCATGCTAAACACATTCAATACATAAATATCTCAAACGAACAAAACCGTTCCACAATATATAAACCTATGAATTTCACTCAACCTTTGTGTTGACTTTTTAGCATGTTTTATCTCAGGCCTTAAGGTATTTGGCAAGCACGAAGTCGCACGGAGAATGTTTTGATGGCTTGCATAATATTATCATTCGAAAAACCTTTATAAAATTTTATGTTTACGTGTTATGCAAATTAAAACTATTTGGGACCTCTTGTAACTCTGATGTTTTATTACGATCGAATGATAAACTTTTAAAAACGTCTCATTTAGAGACGTTTTCTATGATTATGAATGTTGTACTAATAAGTAGCACCCCAATGATATTACATTCCGCTGTGATATTTTGGGGGTGTTAAAGAGGTCGTGAGACGATACCCGATGAATTAATTAGAAAATAAACAGCAAAGGTTGTCGAAAAATGCACACCAGATTTGAATGGCTAAAAAGTCTAAAAATTTGTATTGAACCCTTTGTTGCACAAAACATAAGAGTTGTAGGTAACACATTAACTTGAACGTAGCCGAAAACCCCGCATAAAAAGAGTTACGGAACTTAACTTATCGCAAAAACGGTGGGACTGCTAGGCGTTGTCCCGATCAGACTTGACATATTAGGGTAAAATAGAAATTTCACTTAACTTATATAATTTTTAGAATCGTGGGACCCACAAATCTGATTAGTGCACTTAAATACCTTTGCGGGGATATAAAATTTGAAGTATAACTCCTTACGGTTTAGGAGAAACGGAATTTTTAATATTAAATACCGATTTGTTATCAAAAACCGCACTTTATGTAAAAACTAGTTAATTCATCAAAACAAGTTTGAAAATAGTCTCACATATTTTATAAAACTTACAAACATTAAAAATAATGATTATAATTATTTTTTAACTTAAAAATTTATAAATTATAAATTTCTACAAACACATATTCATTTATTTTACACTTACCCGAAGTGGTAGGAACCACTTTCGGAAATAAACCCAATAACTTATCTTTGGACAATTTGACCACATATCGACACATTAGAATATTTGGACTGTACAAAATTACATAAAATCCGAACCTCGGACAACTTATATACTAGGACTCATAACACTTTCCTAACTTGTCAATTTTAGTCCCTATCACTTTATAAACCTTAAAAACTCTATGTACAATTGCATGATTGATATAATAAATATATAAAACTTTATTGCATCCATATGAAAAGTTCTCTGCTCCAAGCTCAGAGATGCTTGATTAAACTTTTGACATGCTTCAAAAGCTTGTTAATCAGTTGGAGCTTTTCGGTGAAAAGCTTTCACAAGAAGATGTTAATCAAAAGTTATTGAGAAGTTTATGTTGGGAATTATATTTAGAGTTGATATTGACAAAATATGAAAGATGAAGGATGAAGACAAAGATGAAGGACTTAAAGTGTATTTATGTTGAAGTCTTTGTAAACCCTAATCCTCTATTATATAAAGAGGATTAAAGGCTTAGGTTTAGTGTGTGTGTGTCAAGATGTAGTCGACTAAAGGTGTAGGTTGTGTCTAGGCATCAAGTTCCTACTATGGATGCCTAGGTTTTGTATTGTTAGTGGTAGAGATGATGACGAGAAGAAACCTTGTAGCAATAACATTTGATTCTTTAATTGAATATTCCGCCTTTTGTTATTGTTATCCCTAGATGAGGTCTAACCAACCTCGAGCTAAACGATCTTCTCAAGTGGTATCAGAGCCAGGTTCTGATACTTTAAATTAGAAGATCCAGAAGAACTTTTCCTCTTTCAACAAGGAAGATGGACATGGAGACTACCCAAATCAATGTGACTGCAAAGTTGCCAATACTTAAGCCCAATGAATTCGACATGTGGAGGTTAAGGATTGAGCAATACTTTCAGTTGCAAGATTATGCACTCTGGGAAATCATAGAAGAAGGGAATTCTTTCAAGCCCTCAACCACTACATCTACTGTTTATGGTAAGGTTGAGACAACTGTGCAGACAAAGCCAGTGACTGCAGAGGAGAAGATTCAGATGAAGAATGACCTCAAGGCCAGAAGCATGCTGCTAATGACTATCCCTAATGATCAACTCTTGAACTTCAGCAAGTTCAAGTGTGCCAAGACACTATTTGAGGCCATTGTTGCTAGGTATGGTGGGAATGAAGCCACCAAAAAGACACACAAGACACTATTGAACTTTAACTTTAGCAAGTTCAAGTGTGCCAAGACACTATTTGAGGCCATTGTTGCTAGGTATGGTGGGAATGAAGCCACCAAAAAGACACACAAGACACTACTCAAGCAAAATTTTGAGAACTTCTCAGCAACTAGCAATGAATCATTGGATCATATGTTCAACAGGCTTCAGAAGTTTGTAAGCCAACTTGCTATTCTTGGAATTGAAATACGTCAGGAAGACCTCAACTCCAAATTCCTGAGAAGTTTACCATCAGAATGGGCTATAGATGTTGTTGTGTGGAAGAACAAGCCAGATATTGATTCTATGAGCTTGATGGACTTGTATAGCAATTTCAAGATTGTGGAGCAAGATGTGAAGAAGACTGCTGGAACAAGCTCAAGCACTGGGAATATGGCATTTGTGTCATCTCCTAGTAACTCAAGTTCTGAAGAAGTAAAGGTTGCTGCAGCAGTTGGTACTGCTAGCACAAATATTGGTACTACTAGCACATCAAGCAGTACTAAAGGCATTATGGATGAGACAACTTGTTGTGCATTCCTAACAACCCAGCATAATGGATCCATGTTGACATATGAAGACCTCCAAGAGATCAATGATGATGATCTGGAGGAAATGGATATCAAATGGCAAATTTCTCTTCTTAGCACGAGGGCTAGGAAATTCCATCTGAGGACAGGGAAGAAGATTACCATAAACAGCAATGATACTGCTGGTTATGATAAGTCAAAGATAGAATGCTATAATTGCCATAAGATGGGTCATTTTTCAAGGGAGTGCAGAAGGCCAAGACAACAGGATAACAGGAATAAGAGCTATGAAGGCAAGACCAAGACTGTGGAGATTACTGACTCAGGCTCAAAGGCTATGGTGGCCATTGATGGCTTAGGGTTTGATTGGAGCTTTATGTAAGCTTTGTATGCTTGGATTTGATTGTTAGAAGTTAGATGATAAGATGAGTTTAGAGAGAGAAAGAGATGGAGAGAGTTAGGAACTAGGTGAAAGAAAGCAGGAAAAATTAGATTAAGAGAAATGAGAGTTCCACCCTTCCCTTGTGTGGGAAGGGTTATATATATAGTTCTAATATTGTGCCCCTAGTGGGCTGTGGAGTGAGCTGACAGTGGGGAAAGCCCCGACCCACTCCACAAATATAAATACGACTAATTCTAATAAAACTAATAATACTACTATTACTATGCTAATATTAATAAGCCTACGAGCTATGTAAATGCTAAATAGATACTCGGGGTGACCGAGCCTTCATCTGAATATTTATATTCCTAACAATCTCCCCCTAAGGGAGGTCACCCCGGAAATAATAACTTGAATTCTAGCATTTTGTCTTCTGAAGTTGTCTTCATAGCTCGTAGTCTTTGATTCTTCATTGTCTTGAAACATTGTGCATTCAGCAGTAATCTTTTGATGACTGATCTTTTGTCTTGGATGATCTTTGAGAATTCTTCGAGTTTATCATCCAACATTTGTCTTTAAGTCATCTTTCAGCAGTATGTTTCCATGTGATGTGATAATCTTTGAGTCGACATGCTCACACTATTTGGAGTCATGATCTTCAGCATGAAAATTTGTAGAAGCAATGTTGAAGGTCTTTTAGGTTGATCATGACTTTGTTCAATTACAATGATGATGTAGTGTGAACATGTGGTAGAGGATTGGCATCTTGTCTGCAACCAGCTACAACCGCAACCAGCTACAGCATCCAATAGCTACAACCGCCAGAAGTTCCTGCATACGACAGTTAGCAATAAAACGTCTGGTACTTACAGGTTCGGACTTCGAGATTGTTAACAGCATAGTGTGAAAACTCTCTCTAATCCTTACCAAGACCGTTCCTAATCGAAAACCCACAGAGGGCTTTTTAAGATCGTACCGTAGTATATCAACGATTAGGTGAGTCACTGGAGATCACTCCACAACTGTAGACCGTTTGAAACCGCCGCGATCACTAAGCGTAATCCACAGGGAATTACCGAAGTGACCTGCTTTCAGGGCTGTTTGATGTTGACCCTGGCAGGAATTTCCCTTCAATCATTGAGAATTACATTTGTAAATTCTCTCATAAATGTTCTGGCAGATTGCTAAGATCTGCGTAGGACTCATAAGTTTACAACTGGTGTCCTTAATGTTGAACAACCAGCGTAGAAATAATTCATGTTCCTATGAGATCTTTTTATGTATCTCGTGGCTCTAGACTCTATTGTGCGTTTTGATTTGGTGATCGGAGGCTGGAGAGGACTGCCACCTTTTCAATATCATCTAACTCGGAGTGAGAGAGACGATAGAAATGTATTGTACTCCGTGACAAATGAAACAAGAGTCCTTTGAGGGACCTTGAGTGGCTAGGGAGGGTTGTGCAGCGTATCACTGGGTCCATGATACTTTGTCTTCAATGCCAGCAATCAGCTAAGTGATTCTGACAGCATATGAATTGACCCGGTTTCTGCCTAAGTTGTAAGGAGGGCTTCTTTCTTTTCACCCTTTATCTTTACAATTCTTTTTCATTCTTCAACCCCTTCAGTGCTTACCGAGACTTCATTACTAGTACCTTGTTGGGTTTGTTCCAGTACTAGCTCCATCTCAGTCGGCACTTTTCCCTTATCCACTTTTCTCCTTTTTTAATCATACCTAAGGACTTCTACACTAACTAGTGGATTGCCCCTGGGTAGATCCCTCCGGCTCTGGCGGGATCGTGGGAACTTGAGCCTAACCTAACCATCCTTATAACTCCATGCATTAATTAAAATGGTCGGTCTTTGGTATTCTTCCACGATTGCCATAAACCAAATTTTTGAAAAATCTCTCAAAGTGTTCATGATTCTGAAACACATTTTTGCTAACACTTGAGAGTTTTATATTTTTCAAATGCCCCCCCTCAACATGTGCTCGGATGATTGTTTTATAAATTTGCACATGTCAGGTGAAGCTCGCACTTTTGAATTGATTGATTTTCCAATAACATGATCATCGCGAGACACGCTTACATCACTAGTAAACTAGCTTGAAATTATTACCCGTCCAGATCACATTCAAGGAAGATCGCTCGAAATCGGTACATTCTACTCAGACACGTCCTTTGCGAGACACGCTTACATCACCAGATAAACTGGCTTGAAATTATTACCCGTCCAGGACATGTCCTTTCGACTACTGACTTTAGCTATCGTCAATTCACTGGTGAAGTCTGAGCCTTGCTCACATAAGATGCATGCCAAATCCTTTTTGTCAATTCGTTCCCCCTTAATATGTGCATCGATATACGAAAGAGTTTAGCACATATGGGAGAGCTTACATTTAAGTCCAAAACATCACATTTTCATCAGGTTTCATATTTAAATCACATTCTCTCCCCTGATCAAAAATTTCAAACCTTTTGAGATTTGTGATCCCAATTGATTTAAATAAGTTAGAAAATGTGGGAGAAGATGTGTCTGATTTAATGTAGTCTGATGATGGAACATACTATGCTCCCCCTTAAACTAAGAGGGAGACTCACTGCTTATTTAGCACAAGTTGACAATTATGACACAAAATGATATTGACCTTTTTGTGCAGATGATGTGATCACTCGCTTTTCTGAGTGAGTTAGTGGTCAACATCGATTATCCATCCACCAACAAATCTTTTGCGAATGTAGTTGATCCCCACTTGGCGAGACCAAAATAGATGAATGGTGGTGGTGTTGGTGAAAGTGGTGTTGTTGTTGTTGTTGCCGACGTTGTTGTTGTGGTGAATTCTGAGCCAATCAATAGAGTTTGAACGTCTGATCAAATGGTTAGAATGGGAACTGGCACATTCATTTTGGCTATGGAATCTGCATAAGAATATCAACATAGATATACATACATACAGATATACTATTCCTTAATAGCTACCCTTCAGCAGCTTGCCACATAATAATACCAAATTCATTTAGTTAAACCATAGTCAGGAAATACGTCAAACTACTATCTATCATGAAGAGCAAACGACAATCATGAACATGGCAATTCACTCATATTTCATCATTCAATTCAGGATCTTAGGAACAAGATTCTAACATAATAGCAATATACCTAAGCGAATCCTGAGAACATATGCACAATATCAACAACAATTAAGCAGCAGAGACAAGCAACATTTGAAACTCATTCACTTAGATCATACAAATGTCATAGGGGTATTCAATAACATCAAACACATCTGGTTTTCTTACTTCTTTTAGGTTTTGAGTCTTAAAGTGTTTAGGGGATTAAACGAGGATTCCAAAGTGACACAACTGAACCTACTTGATATGTAAAGCTTGGAAACTATAAGCAAGTTGCACATAATGTCCTAAACTTTCTAGCAACCAACACATTAGGCCAATTGATAAAAAGTTTCAGCAAGATCCTCTTCACCTAATACCTCATTAACTACAAAACCATTTCTAACAAGTATGAGTTAACCAAGAAATCCGTTTGATGATATAAAATTTGAATTCACTCTCCCCCTCCATCAATGACTCGTATTCTAGTTAAAGATTTGTAGTCGTTGATTAAGTGACAAATTTTATGCATAGTCCAAGTTTAAACAAATTTCATACAACACATATTCACCAAGTTTCTCACAAATAGTTTTCAGAAGAATCATAGAATGAAAACTATTTGCATACAAAGAAGATTTCTCTTCTTTTTCAAGAAATGATGCACTGAAACGTACATCATATCGAAGAAACATGGATATAAAGTAATCCATGCCCAGGTGAACATCACCCGGTTGGAGGAACAGCCGTCTTTTTGGCGACGTGCTTTCCCCAGATTGAAGCGCGGGTTGCTATCTAAAGTAATAGCAAGCCATATAGACATGTTTTAACCGGTTTGTATAACTTCTGCTCGAGCTTCATTTAAAGTCTCGTGTCATTATTGAATGACATTTCTAAGACCGTAAATGTTATCGATAAACAGAAGACATGCCTAGATGAAACTATTTTTGGATTTTTATTTTTCTGATTTTTTTTTTTTTTTTTTTTTTTTTTTTTTTTTTTTTTTTAATACAATTTTCTGGTTCTATAATTTTCTATATACAGTATGGTTTAAGATATGTACAAACTATGTAATTCAGTTTAAGACGATGATGACCTGAATACCGAAATGAGGATACGTTCAGTATGTTGAAGAAATCTGAAGTCAACCTCTCTTAAACTTTCACCACCAAAGCTTTCGAGGCTCCTGAATAATCGTCTGAACTTGAGCCTTCTCAATTGTAAAGCTTTGATAGCTTCCCCCTAAACCGAAAATCTTTCTTTTGAGCAGGTTCACAGCTCTCTTTCAAGCTTATGAAAGGTAAGTGTACCGCGAAAACCGTAGCAAACCCCATTAAAAATTGCTGCTCCTTTTAAGAATAACCATCGAGATTCTCCGATCGGGGGACCATCACATAAATCAGCAACGAATCATCTCACACTTAAATTAACCTTCTCACATTTCTTCCCGCTGAAGACTGCAGCAACGCATACCAACAGTATCCAGAGACCACTTCCCCCAAGTAATTGAAGAGATGCAGCCAGTCTCGATATATGAAGCCCAAAAACCCGAAGTACACACTCAATCCCATTAATGAAGTCGAAAAAGCATCATCAAGATCAATTAAGACCCGAAAATCCCCTTATCTCCTTTCAGGACATTGCAGATGAGAATTGTTACACCAAATTCAGCAAAGTCCCGAGTGTAAGCAATTTATCCCGTATGTAGTCGACATGATAACACCAAGACAGTACCATAACAACTATTGAGTACCGGATGTACACATATCCTTCAGTAGGATACCGACTAACCATAGGAACCATCATACAATTGTGTACCTCTTTTATCATCAGAAACTGACATTCTCTTCCCACACTTAGTTGGAATGACACACCAGAAAGAACGAGTTAGAACACTGATTTTTTCTGCGGTTATGACATTTGTCTTCCCGGAATAATCTTCAATTGAGAAGAAGTATAAAGCCCATCATGTGTACTCATTGTGCATTCAGATGTATGTCTCCTTCCCCCATGCTGGTTTTGATACCTCAGAATCAGCAACACATTTTACGAACATATTCTTGAAATCTTGTGAGAAGAACAACTTAGGCTCAAATAGATCAAGTGAGAATTAACCGCTGCTGAAACCGTCTCTGACTATCTTTATCAACCCTCAAGTAGGCCTTTTGATGAGATAACTGATGGAGCAAACCCGATATACCAAACTTGAGCCTGAAGATAGAATTCCCCATTCTTGTGACTTACGCTTGCACTAATGTTGGAAGAACGGTGTAGAGAATTAGTGCTCCAAGCAAATCTCTAAGTACTCAATACCCAACCAAGGTATGAGACATTAACACCTCTTACGATTATCCACAACGACATCGGCGTGTGACACTGAGTACTACAACGTAACTCCTTTAAGTGATAGTTACCCCGACTACTGGTAACTAGATAACCTAAGTCTTCAACTTAAATCTTAAGCACGAGCAAGTTATCATAGAAAGACATGCATCCAACCAACCCCGACTTCAAGATAGGATAAGATCACGCCTTTGAGGAAGTCAACTTCAATCTCGAATAAGTGATACCTGATCAACTCCATGGTCACAATTAGATGCCCAGCTCAAGTGAGTGAAACAACAACCAAATTTACATCGAATCACTTGTTCACACTTCTCCCCCTCAAAGATTGCATACGAGGATGCCATCTTTGATTGAACAAGTGCATATGAGGTTGATCCACTGTTCACACTTCTCCCCCTCAAAGATTGCATACGAGGATGCAATTTTTGATTGAACAAGTGCACATGAGGTTGGTCCACTGTTCACACTTCTCCCCCTCAAAGATTGCATACGAGGATGCAATTTTTGATTGAGTGAATAAACGTCCAATCGGATGGAAGTAGATCCACTTGATATCTGAATGAGTATGGAGCAAGTATGAAGCCTTTATATGAGAAAAGTCAGAAACATGGAGAGTCGTATGACCACTTCTCAAATCTCAATCACCATGTAGTTTATTCACCTTTCTCCCCCTCAAAAATTGCACATGACGACTAACTGCCATTTTTGATAGAGCAGGTGAATAAGAATATACTCCAATGTACTTTTATCCCCTTTGGTGACTGAATGAGCATTTGAAGAACATGAAGCTAGATGAGAATGGTCATAAATAAGAAGATTCCTCTTCTTCCGAAGATAAAGCGCACTCAAGCGTACGCCTTTCTTTTCTTTGATGAACGGGGCCTGAAGAGATGTCAGCAGACGCCATAATGATGAAGACCGAGGCCTGAACTGAGGTATTCAGACGTCATAGTCATTGAAGAACGAGGCCTGAACTGATTTGAACAGACATCATTGTCGATGATGTTCATCAAGCTTGAATTGTTTGAACCCCTACATCATGAGATATCACTCTTTTCGGCACCCAAACTCTGAGTCTTTCCTTAATACAAGGCCTGAACGATGTACCTGCACTTAAGTAAAGACTTCCTGCATTGACATTAAGAGTTTGTTTGCATTTATATGGGTTAGTGATATCAGAATTTAGACCATTTGGGTTTTCACTGTCAACCTTGGTTTCGCACTTAGTGAACATCTTTCGAATAGGTATCCACCTAAGACCAACAATCTTAAAAGTTCTACCCGTCAGTATCCACCTAAGGCAAGATCTAGGAGTGTTTGGTTTCTCATGCACAGTTACAGACTTTTTGGGAGAAAACCTTTGTCCTAGGGCAACCGGCCTATTAGGTTTCTGCATACACCTCTTTGGTTCTATGGGCTTGTTGTTGTTTCTAGTCTTAGAGGATGGAACCTTGGCACGTGCATTCACTTCCTTCAGGAGTTTTGTTCTACAATCATCATGGGTTGCATTGAATACACATTTCTGACAAGTCGAGCAAACAAAGTGTTTGGAATCAGAAAAAGATCTAGGGTTCTTAGAGTGATGGGCTACGGGAATTGCCTTAATTGGCACGCAACTACTCTTAGAAACAGGCAAATTCCTAGTCTTTTCGTGTGTGTTTTTCTTAGCGTCCACTAGGTTTTGATTCTGAACAATGTCTTTATGTCTAACATGTTCCTTTGGTGTCACAAGTGACACACGCGTTGAACTAATCCTAGAAGAACTAGAAGCACTCATGTGATGTGGTTTTGCAATAGCATATTCCTTTTCACTAGGTCTAGACTGTGAAGTGACTGGTTTTGACAAAACTTTTTCCGCATCAACTTGGGAGGCAAACTGTGTTTTTGAAACATTTGACCGTTCAGATCTAAACGCTGACAGTTGTCTAACAACTGATTGGTTCCTAAGTGGTGGTTTCCCCAAGATTGATGGTTTTGCAAACTTAGTGTTCACATCATTTCCATTCAGTTTCCTCAATTCGTTTTTCAACGATGCAATCGCAAAACCCTTTTCCTGAAGTTGAGCCTTGAATTCATCATTCTTGGCAATCAAAGAGGTAATCTGCTCTACACTTTTAGTTTTCGTTTCTTTGATTGTATCACTCAGTTCTTTGCAATGAATTTTCAAAGTCTCATTTTCATTAATTAATTCAGCCACTTTATGTTCAAATTCAGCATTTGTAGTCGCAATAACATCATGTTTAGCTTTAACTTCATTACACATTTCACGCATCTCAGACAACCTGTTTTTCAAGTTTTTGATCGTCACGTTTTTGGCTTGTAGCTGAGCTTTCAAATCGTTTATTATAAAAAAGTCACGGAATTCAGGGAGTTTCGGATTTTTACATGGTAGTTTAGTTTGAATACTTTCTTCCTTTTGTTGTATTGATATTTCAAGATCAATACAATGTTTTTCAAGTTGTAAAAATCTGTTTGAAAGTTCATCAAAAACTTCTTTTTCAACCATATCATTTGATTTGGAAGACTCAACTATAAGCGAATAACTTGACGCATCATCATGATCAGCATCCTGATCAATTTCTCCCCCCTTATGACTCATATTTGTTGACTCAGAGGTGATATTGCTATCATTCTTTTCCAACATATATGTGTCATAAGTAGGTTTACTTTGATCAGAATGTTGATGTTCATTAGCAAGGACATTATGTTGAACAGTTAAATGTACCTCAACAAATGGCTCTTGGTCATTTACTGGTCCGATATCAGCATCCACAACATGTGTGATATGAGTCACATAACTGCTGCTACCGTCATGCGTGTCTGATTCTGTTCCATTTCCCACATGTTGAGCCCTTTCATCAATGAACCCCTTAACATTACTCATAAGTTGAAGTAATGTCCTTCTGAACACGTCAACCTCGATTCCAGTATGATTAGCAAAACACTTTTCCGTCATTTGACTGTCATAATCATGATCCAAAGGGAATTGCGAATCAATGAACACTTGGAGTTGGTTGATGATCACACAAAAAGCAGGCCATGGATCCGTCTTCAGAAAATTCTCCTTTGTCAAGTTGTTGTTCAAGTTGATCCAAGTATAAAGTCATTTGGACTGTGAAATCATGTACATCTTGACTAAAGAGTGTTGTGAAAGCCCGCGTGTAACCCATCACGTATTCAGGTTTCTCAAACAGAACTGTGAGATGTGAATGAAGTAGACGAAAACATTCAATGCGACTTTCCTTTGCATTAAGCACCATAAGTGACTGATGAAGCTTTTTCTCTTGTGAATTCGGGCACGAAGATTCCACATTGGTATTATCAGAACCACACACATTTATTTGTTGTACAGAATTGGAAGTCATGTGTTTGTCATTCGTGTCGTACAACTTGAGTATCTCAGATATGAACGAATCTGGGGTAGTCGTCATGATGTAAACGTGCACGGGATTTTACAATTCTATGATTTAAACCGAGAAATAGATTCTTTCGCGGGATTTTACAAAAATCAAGAATAAACCGTGAAATGATAATGATAATGTGAACTGTTGTTAGATTTTTGGTTGTAACGGTTTTAAGAGAAACCAACTAACCACCGTAGATAAATCTAATAGGCTTGAAAATATCTGGTAACTATCACGGTAGTTATGTCCAACAATCCCGAAAAATATCACCCAAAATTAAGATCAATCTCGGATAATTGACGCTCAATGGGAATCGTTATCAAACAAAATTCTTTTCCAACCGGTAAATTCGTCCTTGTGATAGTAACCAATAATGAAAAGAAAAAAAACTTAAACCAAAAACCTAAGCTAAAACAAATAAATCGTCCTTGTGCTAACAGTCCAATCCCAAAAGAAAAATAGGCCCAATGAGAAAACTTGGCACCAGCCCACTTTTAAATCCACTCAACCCAAATTGTAATCGGTATAAATCACACCACTTAAACTCAACTTAAACAAACCCTAATTCACTTTAAAACACGCCTCTCCTTTTCTAAGCAGCCGCAAACAACAAAAGAAAACTAGTTCGTCCCTTCAAACCTTAATCCAAAACACAATAGAAGCAAACAACAACGATCGATCCCTTTCTTTCTATTCCGAAACAATACAAATCTCAATCCCACCTCTTGATTTCTTTCCCAGTCGACGATCTCACAAGGACCAGAAACATGATGTTAAGATCTTTTCAAACAAGGTCACAAGTAAGTATGAATGGTTATGTATTTGTTTTTCTAAATCGAAAGGAAGATCGAAGGTGGATTGTGGCTCGAGAATCAGTATTGATTTGAGAGGTGAGATGTATGATGGATTTGTGTTGCTAAATTGTGAGATGATTAGAATAGAGAACTTTGTAGTTGTTGTTGGATTATCAGTTTTGTAATATCGTTGTTTAATGTGACGTGTGTTAATTTCTAAGTTTAATTTGAATTACGTATCTGTAAAGTTGACTTTACGATTTGGATTTGTTTATACTGGATATGGATTGGTGATTCGATTCTTGTGAGTGATTTTGTATTTGGATTTGATTTGGTTTTACTGAATATTTTAGCTTCTTCTTGTTTTTCTTTTTAAGTTAACTGTAAAAGAGAGATGTCTCCAACCTCTTAAGGTATGACAAGCTGCTAGTCAATAAGTCAAACAGCAAAACCGCTACTGTTACAAAACCGCTAGGACCCAAACCGCTGAAGATTAAACCGCTAATCCAGATAAACAGCCAGAATAAAATATTAAAAAAAAACCAGTTAAACCGCTACATCAGGCAAACAGCTAGAATATAAAATTCATAAATTAGTTAAACCGCTGATGCAGATAAACCGCCAGAATAAAATATTATAAAGCCTGTTAAACCGCTACAGTACCCAACAAAACAGTCACTATCAACTAGTTTTGTCTGCTTCCCGTTTGAGTTAGAAACAATCCGCATGAAAAGAACAGGCAAGCCGCTACTTTTATTTTCTCTTTTGAGTGTAAACCGCTGCAGCAACAAGACAAATGTGTCGTTTTTACTAAATGTTGTCTTTATACCCGATTTAGCTACAAACCAATATTCACCCAAAATCCTCGCCAAACAGCTAGCAAGAAAAACTTTTTAAAACCGCTACCAAGAATATATCACCAAGAAGCAGTTCAACCAAAAAAAACACAACCAGCAAGAGAAAAAAAATATCCGAGTACCAACCACTTTGGACAAAGAGTAAGACCACAGATCAAAGCAAGTAACAAGAAAAACGTAATCTTTAAACTTGTTAGTGGACAAAGAGTAAGAAAGAAAAGAGAAAAAACTAAAGTACGCAACAAAGAACGTGAAGAAAGAAAAGCCTAAAATCGTTACATAGGCCAAATCTTTAAACGTGTTGAACCAACACAAGTGACCTTGTGAGCCAAATTGAAAGATAATGTTGTGTGACCCACAACCTCAACTTATATTGGGAACTGTTAAAGCCCACACAATGTTCGATCCAAAAAAAAAAAACTATGAAATACCAGTTTTTGAAATGATGTTCGAACAAAACAAAAAAATAAAACCAAGAAAAATAGACACCGCGAATCCAAGCACACTCAATTGAACCTAACCATGGCTCTTGATACCAATTGTAAGCTTTGTATGCTTGGATTTGATTGTTAGAAGTTAGATGATAAGATGAGTTTAGAGAGAGAAAGAGATGGAGAGAGTTGGGAACTAGGTGAAAGAAAGCAGGAAAAATTAGATTAAGAGAAATGAGAGTTCCACCCTTCCCTTGTGTGGGAAGGGTTATATATATAGTCCTAATATTGTGCCCCTAGTGGGCTGTGGAGTGAGCTGACAGTGGGGAAAGCCCCGACCCACTCCACAAATATAAATACGACTAATTCTAATAAAACTAATAATACTAATATTACTATGCTAATATTAATAAGCCTAAGAGCTATGTAAATGCTAAATAGATACTCGGGGTGACCGAGCCTTCATCTGAATATTTATATTCCTAACACTTTATGGAAGAAGAGGAAGCAGCACATACTGAGATGGCACTCATGGCTTTCTCTGATTCTGAGGTACAAATTGCTAAGTGTTCTAAATCATGTGTTGCTTTAAAAGATCTAGAAACTCTTAGGAAACAATATGATGAACGAAGAATAGAGCTAAAAAAGACTAGTTATGTAAAACCCTAAATTCTGAATCCCAAATTTTACGTCTAATTTTGAACTTAAATTATAACACCCTAAAATCCGGACTACATTTATTTTTATTTATTTATTTATTTTTATTATTTTATTCATTTTGAACTTGACCTAAATAAATTATATAAGAATGTGATATATAAATTATATATAAATGCACGTTATTAAAGAGTAGCCCAAACTAACCAAATAATTTGCCACCTTTCAATCCTTTCCTAATCATAGTAACTAAATAACGACACACACTATTGTACAATAATCCCACACGTTTTCTTTGTTAAAATAAAATCTGATATTCCTTTGATTTATATGTTTTCACTCCTAAAAGATAAGACCAAATCATTTATTGATATGAGTAGATATGCATGATATCTTTTGCCTTCATTTACACGCCATTCCCTAAATAAGGCACGCGCCTTTCCCTTTTTGTTGTGTACGTTTCTTCCTCAAATTAATATAATTACGGGTATGTTTGGTAAAACTAGCTGTAAGCTGTAAACTGTAGGCTGTAAGCTGTAAGCTGCAAAGCTGTTAACATGAGCTATAAACTGTATATTTTTTTTTTAGTAAAAGTGTTTGGTAAGTTAGCTGTTAAATGTAATTATAAGATGTAAAATGACATAAAAGGACATATCTATAATTGTAAATAAATGTTTGGTGGGTATATCAGTAATTTAAATTTTAACAGCTCCAAGATATTTAAAAAGCTTCATGAATCAGCTTTTCATTTAGGAGCTATTTGTTTGAAATAAAAGCTTGAAGTTAATGTATCCAAACGGAGCTACTTAGTTTATATGAGATTATTTTGTAACAAAAAGCTAACAGCTCCCCCAAAAAGCTCCTACCAAACAGGCCCTACATGTGCTCTTCTCTCATCCTTCCAAGACCGAAACTAAACCATCAAAGTTTCTGTTACTATTATTTTTTTTCAAGACCAAGACGCAAGGCTGCTGTGGTGTTGATATTCAAGGTGATCAAGATTTATATAGGCTCATTATTGTCGTTGTGGTTGGCTGTTAAGGCTTCGAATTGGGTTTTAAATTGTTGTCCTCTCATGTTTTCCTTTTGGCTGTCACGTTAAGGTACACCTTTAACCTATCTAATGCAACTTAATCTAATCTCATTCTTGTCTCTCGTTGATTTCTTGTGTTTTGACTGTTTTGAGAACCAGTAGATAAATATATGTATGAGTTTAGAACATGATTAAAAGTTAAAATAAAAACCTTGTTAAACCTATACGACTATGTCTAATTCTTATATACGACCCATGCTCTTTTCCTGTCTCGACCCACACCTTTGTCCAGCCTTGTTTCTTACGGCATAACCCTAGTTGACATATTTATTAACACATATGACACATTAAAAATGATCAATAAAACTGGAAACCTAATATGTACGTATGCTATAAGGGTTAGGGCTTCGCGGTTTGGAGTTTTCACATGAGTTTCACAGGCGTGATTGCCTTATTAATCTGGTGTTGGAGCTGTGATGGTGCGAGCGTATTTTGTGCATGATTTTATGGGCGTGTGTAGGTACAGTCGACTAAGTCTGGTTGCGGTTAGTGTCGCGTGTAATTTTATGTGAGTCTCGAGTCTCGTTAATCCTTATGGTGTGCGTGTGGTTATGTCATGTGGTGGTTATCTTATGTGTGTCGACATGGTATGAACAGGTTTTAAAAGGGTAAAAGATCTAAGTCGGATGTGTGTTTGCCTCGTCATCTTGGTTTGCGTACGGGTTGCTTTTGAGTTAAACATAGAACATAGGTCGTATATAAAGTGAATCGCTATATATATATATACATGTACACGTGAAGATCAGCTGGTTAATAGAATAAGTCTATGGCTCGCCCGAGCTTGGCCTAAATGGTATTCATCTTGCATATAATCTGGTGTCGCATGCTTGCTAAATTGCAGAAGGTTAATATGGGTTGCAGGTTGTGTTGGTATGCATGAGTGGTGGGATATTTTTTTGAGTCAACTATAATTTAAAAATGAGGACTTGCATGACGTGATTTATGTAATTATACAAATATTGTAAACGTGTAAAAGTGCATGTGTAAGAGGGCTATTGAGGTAACGTGGGGTGTTTAAATATATGTGTATGTTTCGAAAACCTGACATAAACGTGTGCACATACTACATATTAGGGATATTATAAGCATGGGTCAAACATGATGGGTAGAAGTGCATTATTAGCCATGCACGTGATTTTGGTATATAAAAGGATATAAGTTCATTATTTTAGATTGTGTAATTGTATCGTGTAGTGTTTTATGGTGAGTGTCGACATGCTTTATAAATGGTGTTACGGTTTTGGGGTAAAAAGGGGTTTTTCTGTATTTAATTAACGAGAGTGTTAGAGTGTGAGTTTGTACCGAATTAAAGTTGCGTCTCATTTAAGGTTTTGTGTGTATTCTCCGAGTTTCATTTTGGGTCCCTTTGGTCTAATTTTGTCTTGTTCGGTTGAGCGTAATTATATATTCGATAAAATTTAATTGGTAATTTATAACCTAATTAAGTTATGCATTAATTTATGGAACCCTAAACCTATGTTTTGAACATTTAACGGAAGAAAACCTAAATATGAGAAGGTGTTTAACAACAAGTATTTAAAATCCGTTATGACATTAAATGAACTCTAAATGGGCGTATAAATAATTATATTATTAATCCGCGTAGATTCGTTGAAGAAGGCATTTCCTTGTCTTCATTTTCCGTTTGCTTTCATTTCCTAAGGTACGGATATTCTACCCTTTCTCAGTAAGGGTTTCGCATTGACTCTTCGATCCTTGACTTTATTTCATTCGTTATGATATTCGTTGGTGATTTTCGTTTGATATGATTTCTTATGATATGATATTTAGTTTTATGTCATTTAATGTGGCATTCATTTCAGTTCATATTCTTTTGTTTAAATATACGATGATTAATTCGTTATGATGTAATATCTTGTTTATTCTATTACCCGAGCTAACTAGCCATGGAGGTACCATGGCCATGTCATTGAGGCACCAATGGCATGACACTATCTGTGGCAGTGTGATTGGCCCACGCCGTTCCCTTTTGATATGTATATTGAGCACGTGCATTTAGTTGCCATTTTGGTACGCCAATATATTTGTCTGAGTACAGGTGTATGGTGGTGTACATAACTTTGTTTTGCAGGGAGCGTATGGATGCATCCTAGGTTCGTTTTGTGATATGATTATGTTATGGCTTTGTAATGAATGATGGTGTGTGCCATACACCCATGTCACTTTTGGGAGATCGCTACTCCATTTGTTATGATATATGATTGTGTGATTAAGCAGGTGGCTGCTTTGTGAGCTCGTGGATAATTTCTTATGTTTCGTTGCCTTCATTTCCTTTCACTTAATTTATTATTCATTTGATTCTCATGACCTATGATATCCTGTTCAGCATATTCTTTTGATTTCACCTCATATACTTATTTATTTTCAGTTCATTATTCGTTTATATCCGTTCACTGGGCTTTTTAAGCTCAGCCGCATTTTCTTTCCTCTGCGGCAGGTATTCAAGCGGGATGCTGGGATTTGAGTGATGAGAGTAGGAGATTTTAGTAGACCACCCTGACGATAGTTACCCGCTTGCGTTTGGATTAGATTTGGAGTTATCCTTCATTTAGACCTCATTTGGAATTGTAATTCATTTAGAAGTTATTCTGTTTCAGACTTAGTATTTTATTATTTCCTTATAAGAACTTTTGTAACCTTATTATTAATAAAAGTCTTCCGCCTGCGGATATTATGTTCTGATTGACACCATGATGTGACATTTCTACCCTTGTCGGGTTTGGGGTGTTACAATTATGGTATCAAAGACCAGGCTGCGACTTGTGGTACACAAAACCTTGACCTGTGAAGTTTGGACCCTTAGGCTTCCAATGTAAGAGCTTATAAGACAACCCTTGAGGTTTTGCCTTAGGTTTCGACCTATAGTACTTTAAGTTATGACCTGTGAAGATGTGGCCCTTAGGATGGGACTATAGGATCTTATGAATCGACCCTTGAGAAATTTGCTTTAGGTTTCGCCTGTGAAACTTAAGTTTTGACCGGTAAGGATCGGGTAGACTATAGGGTATTTGTTTAAATATCACTCCTTCGCATCACTTTGATTCATATTCTTGCCTTTATTTGAGCCCTCATTAAGACCATTCTTTTCGGAGATTTAGAAACTCTGTTAAAATACGCAACGTAAGTTTAGTGACCAAATAAGTTTAGGATGCCTTGAGACTTTGGGGTAATGCCTTTTCACTATATAGGTTTCACCTTCTGATATAATCACATTCATTCCTGAACCTTTGATTCATTTGTTAATTGTTTAGATGCTCATTCGTCCATTTTGAGAATTTTACGATCATGATGTGTTGGACACATTTTGTGGTTTCTCTGTTTTTGCTAAACACCTTAAGGTTTCCCCCTACACTATCAGATTATGCCTTACCTATTTCTATTTCCTATGAGGAATCTTGTGGTTCTTAATCACGAGTATAGGAGTAATTCATCACATTTTCATTTGTTCGTTTGATATTTCAGCTTGAATTAATAGATGAAGTTTCCTATCGTTATCTCCGTATTTGTTTCATATTCATGTTGTGCTTTATGCATCTCTTTTAAGAGGTTACACTATCATCCGTTACATATATGTTTCGTATCCGAGAAGATTTGTCATTTGTTGGTGAGCCTGAGGCTATTTTGGATCTTTAGAATCAGGTCATGAGAAACAAACCTTTCCGTTCGTTAAAAGTCTTCGGGAGAATCATTCCGTTCATTTCGTGACTTGGTACGTTTCTGTTTGATATTTTTTACTTCAATTTCGCGGACGAAATTTTCTTTTTAGAGGGGAAGAATTGTAAAACCTTTAATTCTGAATCCCTAATTTTACGTCTAATTTGAACTTAAATTATAACACCCTAAAATCCGGACTACATTTTTTTTTATTTATTTATTCTTTTTATTATTTTATTCATTTTGAACTTGACCTAAATAAATTATATAAGAATGCGATATATAAATTATATGTTATATAAATGCACGTTATTAAAGAGTAGCCCAAACTAACTAAATAATTTGTGACATTTCAATCCTTTCCTAATCATAGTAACTAAATAACGACACACACTCTTGTACAATAATTCCACACGTTTTCTTTGTTAAAATAAAATATGATATTCCTTTGATTCATATGTTTTCACTCCTAAAAGATAAGACCAAATCATTTATTGATATGAGAAGATATGCATGATATCTTTTGCCTTCATTTACACGCCATTCCCTAAATAAGGCACGCGCCTTTCCCTTTTTGTTGTGTACGTTTCTTCCCCAAATTAATATAATTACATGTGCTCTTCTCTCATCCTTCCAAGACCGAAACAAAACCACCAAAGTTTCTGTTACTATTATTTTTTTTCAAGACCAAGACGCAAGGCTGCTGTGGTGTTGATATTCAAGGTGATCAAGATTTATATAGGCTCATTATTGTCGCTGTGGTTGGGTGTTAAGGCTTCGACTTGGATTTTAAATTGTTGTCCTCTCGTGTTTTCCTTTTGGCTGTAACGTTAAGGTACACCTTTAACCTATCTAATGCAACTTAATCTAATCTCATTCTTGTCTCTCGTTGATGTCTTGTGTTTTGACTGTTTTGAGAACCAGTAGATGAATATATGTATGAGTTTAAAACATGATTAAAAGTTAATATAAAAACCTTGTTAAACCTATACGATTATGTCTAATTCTTATATACGACCCATGCTCTTTTCCTGTCTCGACCCACACCTTTGTCCAGCCTTGTTTCTTACGGCATAACCCTAGTTGACATATTTATTAACACATATGACACATTAAAAATGATCAATAAAACTGGAAACCTAATATGTACGTATGCGATAAGGGTTAGGGCTTCGCAGTTTTGAGTTTTCACATGAGTTTCACAGGCGTGATTGCCTTATTAATCTGGTGTTGGAGCTGTGATGGTGCGAGCGTGTTTTGTGCATGATTTTATGGGCGTGTGTGGGTACAGTCGACTAAGTCTGGTTGCGGTTAGTGTCGCGTGTGATTTTATGTGAGTCTCGAGTCTCGTTAATCCTTATGGTGTGTGTGTGGTTATGTCGTGTGGTGGTTATCTTATGTGTGTCGACATGGTATGAACCGGTTTTAAAAGGGTAAAAGATCTAAGTCGGATGTGTGTTTGCCTTGTCATCTTGGTGTGTGTACGGGTTGCTTTTGAGTTAAACATAGAACATAGGTCGTATATAAAGTGAGTCGCTATATATATATACATGTACACGTGAAGATCAGCTGGTTAATAGAATAAGTCTATGGCTCGCCCGAGCTTGGCCTAAATGGTATTCATCTTGCATATAATCTGGTGTCGCATGCTTGCTAAATTGAAGAAGGTTAATACGGGTTGCAGGTTGTGTTGGTATGCATGAGTGGTGGGATATTTTTTTTGAGTCAACTATAATTTAAAAATGAGGACTTGCATGACGTGATTTATGTAATTATACAAATATTGTAAACGTGTAAAAGTGCATGTGTAAGAGGGCTGTTGAGGTAACATGGGGTGTTTTAATATTTGTGTGTGTGTCGAAAACCTGACATAAACGTGTGCACATACTACATATTAGGGATATTATAAGCATGGCTCAAACATGATGGGTAGAAGTGCATTATTAGCCATACATGTGATTTTGGTATATAAAGGGATATAAGTTCATGATTTTAGAATGTGTAATTGTATCGTGTAGTGTTTTATGGTGAGTGTCGACATGCTTTATAAATGGTGTTACAGTTTTGGGGTAAAAAGGGGTTTTCCTGTATTTAATTAACGAGAGTGTTAGAGTGTGAGTTTGTACCGAATTAGAGTTGCGTCTCATTTAAGGTTTTGTGTGTATTCTCCGAGTTTCGTTTTGGTCCCTTTTGGTCTAATTTTGTCTTGTTCGGTTGATCCCTAATTATATATTCGACTAAATCTAATTGGTAATTTATAACCTAATTAAGTTATGCATTAATTTATGGAACCCTAAACCTATGTTTTGAACATTTAACGTAAGTAAACCTAAATATGAGAAGGTGTTTAACAACAAGTATTTAAAATCCGTTATGAAATTAAATGAACTATAAATGGGCGTATAAATAATTTAAGATTAATCCGTGTAGATTCGTTGAAGAAGGCGTTTCCTTGTCTTCATTTTCCGTTTGCTTTCATTTCCTAAGGTACGGATATTCTACCCTTTCTCAGTAAGGGTTTCACATTGACTCTTCGATTCTTGACTTTATTTCATTCGTTATGATATTCGTTGGTGATTTTCGTTTGATATGATTTCTTATGATATGATATTTAGTTTTATGTCATTTAATGTGGCATTCATTTCAGTTCATATTCTTTTGTTTAAATATACGATGATTAATTCGTTATGATGTAATATCTTGTTTATTCTATTACCCGAGCTAACTAGCCATGGAGGTACCATGGCCATGTCATTGAGGCACTGATGACTGTGTAAATACTCATCATTTTATACCCATAAAAGACACAAAAATGACCAAAAACACCCAATATATATTGCAGATATCATTGGTTTGTGTTTTATGTGTTTCAGGTACTAAAGGATTGAAAACGGAACGAAAACAAGTATTTTTGGATCGACTCGACAACAATTGATCAAGTGAAGACAAAAGTCAAAGACAAAGTCAAAGTCAACCCCCAAAATACCAAAATGACTCAAATGGTCCTTGGATATAATTTTTACTTTTGGCAGCCTTGGTCCCTGGATTTTCAGATTTGGCAAATTTAGTCCCTAAGATTAAAACTAAAATCCAAATCTAATCCTAAGCTAAACCAAACCCAACCACAAACCATAGCCCAACCCACACACAAATAAAAAGCCCAATCCAAAACAATAAACCCGGCCCATCTTTATTTAAACTAAATACCAGACTTTGACCTTGGTCAAATCCATCTTCAATACCATTGCCGCCTAAACCATACCACCATCCCTTCTCCTTATCTCTGACAATACTACCCCCCCTCCAAGCTTCCTCAATACTCTTCCTAACAAACCAAGAAGCATTAATTGCTTCGTTATCATCACAAGATAACCAGTCAAGTGGTTTTTCCCACTTTGACTATTTTGGCGCCAAAACTGAGTTTGAAGGGCTGAGATGATTTCACACCTATCCAAGGGCTGGAAAAGGTTCATAGGAAGATAAGAAGAAGAACCCACCTCAGTGTAGTATAAATAGGAGTCATTGTAGCCTTAATTGGCAGGTATTTAATTTTCCTTTAATCGTATTGTACTTTAATTGTTCAAGTATTGTCAATTTTAATTTCCAGTTATTAATTCAAGTATTTTTTAAGTTAATTGTTCCAATTTAATTCAGTTGTGTACTCAGTTTCAAGTTTAATAGAAGTTCAAGTTTTTTCTCTTAATCCGAATTAAGCTCTTTAGTGTTAAGAATCACCTTCAAACATCATTACCCTTACTATAAACTTATACAAGCTTATCATAGCTTGCTGTAAGCTTATAATAGTCTCTAGCTGTTCTAAATTTGAAAAGATCAAAAAAAGTCAATGAAAGTCAAAGAAGCTCAAAATAAGCAGTTGTGTGGAATAAGCTGTTTTGGAGAGCTGAATTGGGTTTCTAGCTTGTTATTGACAAGCTAGGTGTGTTTCTGATCTAATTCCATTGTTTCATAGCCTAATACAGTTGTAAGCAATTTTCATATTTTTTCCATTGTTTTCTAGTTTACTGTTCTATAGCTTATTTATAGCTCATTTCATAATTTATCTGCTTATTGGTAGTTTAAAAGTATTTATTATCTGTTTTTAAAGTTTAGAATAGCAGTTGCTTTAATTTTCTTTAAAAAATCTACCAAAAAAAAAAACCAAAAACAGCTTAAATATAGTTAGCTTATTAAACTGCTTAATTTCACTTCAAAATTACTATTTAGTGCTTATCACACCTAGTTGTTAAACTGTCTTACCATTCCTAGCTTATTTTGGCCTGATTCATTTTAAAAGCTCAAAACAGCCTTGTGAAGGGGTGTTTGGTTTAAGCTTGTTTGATAGGGTAAAAGCCAGTCCACTGTTCATTTACCATTTGATCAACTTTGATCTTGCTTAAAAAAGAATAGATAAGCTGTTTTCAGGTTCCTTTAAGTCCATTCTATAGGAATAGTGGTTTTGAGTGGACTGTGGAAAATTTGGACCATGGACTGCTCAAACAAGCTAATATTAGCCATAAGCTCATTTGACCTTTTCTTGTAGCTTTTCTGAGGTCTTTTGAGTCCAAGTAGTGGATACTCAAGAGTTGGATCAATTTGGTTTGGATTTGAAAGGTTTTGAACTTAAAAACTCAAGTCTGCACAATAGAACCATATATGCAGTCTGCATGATTTTTCTAGATCCCATTTAGGTGCTTAATTGTGTTAATCAGATCTTAATTCCTTGTTTCTCAGTAGTTTTCTAGGTGTTCTTGGCTTATTCCATAATTCCAGTCCTTAGTATAACTTATTAAAGCTTTAAATTAAGCTCAAAAGTGCTCAATTCACTCAAACTTACACTGAGTGATCAGTGCTCATTTGAGTGAACTGAGCCAACTTCTCAGCTTATTCACAAGCCACAAATAAGTTTAACTTGGTCTGATTTTTGGTTTATGTGACCCTCAGTAGGTGAACTTTAAGAATTATCAGTCTTTGTGGTATTTAGTGGTTATATAAGTGATTATAATTAAGCTTGAAATTGCCTAGGATTAACTGAGTTGCCCTGTGCATCAGTCACCTTTGTGCTTATTTGATCTTCATTCAGTGCTTATTTCTGTGTTATTGTGGCTTATTCAGTTTTCATTTAGCTTATTGTTGGTTGTTAAGCTAGTTTCAGTTTGCCTTTAGCTTATTTAAAAGCTTATCAGCCATTTTGATCCAAGCTTGGGCTTATTCTCTTTTTAGCCAACTGATCAGCAAACCTTGGCTGATTCTGGGCTTATTTGAGGTTTTCAAAAATAGTGTTAGTTGTGAAGTTTGCTTATCTTCTTGTGCTTAATCAGTTTCTATCATAAAAATCCAAAAATAAAATAAAAAGCAAAAAGGCACAACTGGGATTCGAACCCCAGCCTCTTGACTCACAACACAACACACTCACCAACTGCCCTTGGGTCTTTTTCAGTGAAGACTCTACACCCTTTTATATTTAACCCACTTTTTCATTTAAGCTATCCGAACCATTTTAGCTTATTACCAGCTTATCCCAATAAGCTGGCACCTTGTTTATATTTTTCCTAGGACTGTTTTAGTGTTAAGTAATTTCTCAAAAATTTTCAGAATTTTTAGAACAGTTTTAATATTTTTTATGCATTTTTCTTTTTAAAACAGTTTTTAATTCATAATAAAAAATATAAAAGTCAGAAAAATATAAATCTTTTTTCTAAAATTTTATTTTGTCATTTATAACTTAGGAAAAATAAAATTACACTTGTAGGATTAGTTTTCTAATATTTTGGTTTTAAACCCGTTTTTTAGAATTCCCGTATCACGTTTTTAGTTTAATTTGTTTAGATTTTAATTTTCTTTGAGAATTTGTTTCTCATTTCTTTATTAGAATTAAAAAAATTACAAAAATTCCATATTCCAATCATCAGTCACTCTAATTCCAAACCTTACACGATATCCTCGATTCCAACCTCGCTGGGACACGACCCGGGAAACACTTGCCCGGTATCACACATATCACAAACGTGAGTTTTTACAAGTTAGTCTTTTTTCTAAAGGGTTGGTTTGTCTTTATTCACGTGTATCCGTCTGATATTATATATATACTTTACCAAGGATCAAAATTTTGGCGCCGCTGCCGGGGAGGTTGTGTTGCGACTATATCGTTGAGATTTAAACGATTAGTGACTTGAGATCCTTCCTTGTGAAGTTCCCATTTTCCATAAACCACATAAAATACAAAAATATTTTTCTTTTTCTTTATATATATATATATATATATATATATATATATATATATATATATATCAGAAAAATCAAAACACTTTTCCTAAAGTGTTTATAAAAACCCAAAAACATTTCTCGTTTTCTTGTGTTAAAATAAAAGATATAAAGCAATCTCAATATAATATTCCTCAACTTGGAATATTATCATAATAAGTTCCCAAACAAAAGATTTAAAACTTGCCTTTGTGTCGCTTGCGAATTCGGCTCACCTTTGATTGATAAACAAACTCTAACGGAGGTTTCAGGAGGTTTGGCATTAAATTGACAAACCGAAAGGAGCGGGTTTTTAAGGAGCATTTATTGCCCACCTTTGCTCCTCCGCCACTCTGTGCATTTTTCTTTCAGAGAGCTACCGTACGCTTTTTGATTTAAGGTTTAAGTTCCTTGTGTTTTGCTCCGATCTTGTTTTAATTGAATTGTTTTATTTAGTGCATGCGTACTCGTTCTTCTACGTCGACAAGTCCTTTACGTGAACTCGTAGATATTCCGAGAAAACGTAATCGTAGGCATGCTGCCCGAATAGTCGAACCCGAGATTCGTACTATTACCATTGATAAAATGGGAGACAATCGAACATTGGCCGAAATGCTCCAAGCACCCACCGAGGGTTACGGAGATGCCATCATTTTACCACCAATCGATTCTGATCATTTTGAATTGAAAACGCATTTGATTTAACTCGTGTCTACAAATCAATTCCACGGGTTTGAACGAGAAGATCCATATGCACACATCCGTTGGTTCAACAAGTTGACCTCGACCATCAATTACAAGGATGTGCCGCAAAAATTTGTCAAATTGATGCTATTTCCGTTTTCACTCGAAGGGGCAGCCCGAATTTGGCTGGAAAAAGAACCCCCTCGATCCATTGAAACTTGGGAAGATCTCGTACAGAAATTTGTCAATTATTTCTTTCCTCCTTCAAAGACGACTAATCTGAAAAATGAAATTTCTGGATTTCGTCAAAGTTTCGATGAAAACTTCAGAGAGGCATGGGAACGATTCAAAGATCTCCTAAGAAAATGCCCGCATCATGATTTCACGGAGTTACAACAGATCAATACGTTTTATAATGGGTTGAATGGAAACGATCAAGATTCTCTAAACGCTGCCGCCGGTGGAAATATCTTGAATCGTCGACCTAAAGATGTGCTTGAAATTTGCGAGAATAAATCAAAAGTTCCTATTTCTCGAAACAAAGTGAATGTTCCTATCACTCCTGCTTCTTCATCCGGTAACTCATCAGAGTTAGCCGCTCTAACGGACGTAATTCATTGCATGATGAAGGAAGTGAAAGAAATTAAGAGTGAGATTCATAAACCGGAACCAATCAAAGCCATAAACAAAGTGTGTGAAACTTGTGGTGGCCTGCATGCGTATTACGATTGTCAAGCAACCGATGCTTCTGTTTACCAAGCTCCCGTAGCTGCAGTAAACTACAATCAAAACCGACCGCATGCTGAAACTTATTACCGAGCACCAAATGCTATGGTACCACCTGGTTTTCCACCCGTGCAAAATCAAAATAATCAAAATCGCTTTGTTCAAAATCAAGGACAAAATTTCAACAATTCTCAGAATTTCAACCAAAACCGTAACAATTTCAACCAGCCTTATCAAGCTCCGAATCAACATGTTTATCAACAACCTCCTCAAGCTCCTTTGACTAATGATTTCATGAAAATTACTGAGTCCAGCATGCGTTCAATGCAGACTCAAATCAATAATATGAAAGTCGAGTTGAGAAAGGAAATTGATACTACGATGTCTCGTCAAACAAATGAGTTGAAGAATATGATGGGCAGTTTCATGAATATGAACATGAACCAATCTTCTTCATCTTCCGGACGACTTCTGAGCAATACCATTCCTAATCCTAATGCTCAGTTGAAAGCTGTCACCACTCGAAGTGGTAAGACGCATAATGGACCCTCGACTCCTATGCCCCCTCCACCGGGGGAAGTGAATCGAGATACCGAGGTGACAATGGACAAGGTGAATTTCTCAAGCCCACGAAGTACCACACACGTCCAACCTCCAAATGTCCAAATTCAAGTTCCGGAACCCGATGTTCCGAAGACCAATCCTAAGCCTTCAATTCCATATCCTTCGAGGCTTAATGATCAGAAGCTTAGAGACAAAATGAATCAACAGATGGAGAAATTCTTTAAAATCTTCAATGATTTGCACTTTGACATAAGCTTCGCAGATGCTCTCATTCTTATGCCCAAATTTGCATCTACACTCAAAAGTTTGCTTAGCAACAAGGATAAGTTGTCTGAGATGGCAAAGACCCCACTAAACGAACAGTGCTCGGCAGTTCAACTCAAGATGCTTCCCGAAAAGCTCGGAGACCCCGACAAGTTTTTAATCCCATGTGATTTCTTGGGGATGGTTCAGTGCTCAGCCTTGGCTGATCTTGGCGCAAGCATTAAGTTTATGCCACTCTCGGTATGGGAGAAATTATCTCTCCCGAAGCTTACATCTACTTGCACGACTCTCGAGCTAGCGGACCATACTATAACTCATCTGCTGGGAATAGCTGATGATGTCGTTGTGAAAGTGGGAAAGTTCCATTTTCCCACTGATTTCGTTGTGATAAACTTTGATGCCGATCCTCGAGTTCCACTCATTCTGGGGAGAGCTTTCTTAAGAACGAGTCGTGCTATCATCGATGTATACGCTGAAGAATTATCTATCCGAGTTGATAATGAAGAAGTCACGTTTAACATTAATCAGGACTCTAAATCTCTAATCACCAAATGCAACATTGCTACGGTTAATCAAAAGTCTGATCCCGTAATTACTTCCAAAAGGAGTGATTCGATACTTTCAAGATTCACGGTTAAGAGTCCTTCAAAAAAACGTGCTGAGCTCAAAACAAGGGATATTACCCCTGGTTCAAGCAAATGGTTTGAGAGTTGTGCTAAGGAAGTTAAGAGTATTTTTGATTATGATGAACAAGAATCGGAGACCACAACGGAAGCGGTGAAAATTGCTAGCTCTACGAGCACACCACTTGTCCCACCTCCGGAATCGGTTTATCGTATTGAGATTGTTGATTATGTGGATGAAACTGAAAATCCCACTCCGTATTCTGCACCAATCATTTCTGACTCTTCCTACCCTTCCCTCACACCGGTTGAGGGAAGTGATTTCTTTTTGGATGAGGTCGATGCTTTTCTTGCTAGTGATGATTCAATCTCGACAAAAATTGATGATACTTACTTTGATTCGGAGGGGGACATCCTTTTTCTTGAAAAATTATTGAACGAAGAACCGTCGCCATCTCTCCCTCCGAAGAACGTTAACATGGATGAGCCGTCAGATCCCCCGGAGCTCGAGCTCGAGGATTCTTTTCCCGAATATGAGAGTTTTATCTTTGATACGGCTGAAAAGAGTAGTGGCAATCCCACTTCTCATTCTGATTTTTCTCTCTCGGCTTATGAAGCCTTTTGCTTTGATATCGATCATTCGGAAGAAGCGGGAAGTGGCAGTACCACTTCTCATTCTCATATCTCTCTTCCCGAGTATGATGCATTTCATTTTGATATGAATGATCTTTATCATGAGGAGTTCTCCAGTGAACTCTCTCATATTATATCTCCTCCGGAATATGATCATTTCTATTTTGATCCTGAGGATGATTCTAGTGTGGGGGGAGGTGTTACTGATCATAAGAATTTACTTCTTGAAGATTTCATCCCGACCCTCCCTCCCGTTGAAGGCAAATCTGCTTTTGAGGATGAAGAATTGATCTTAATTGTTATAAAAATCTTTCTTCCATTCCTCACATATGGTGTGATTTCTCTTTCCCTTTTCTCCTACGGGAATGAGGACACTATCTTTGACCCCGGTATCATCCCTTATAGTTTCTACTATTAAAATACCATGGGTATCTCATCGGTGTGGAACTTTCTTATGTTCAAATGTTTATCCAAACACATTGAATGAAAGTCCGATGGAGATTATTCTTCCACTTGCTTCCCCATGAACCAATGAATTCGGAGTCGAGTCAAGCTAGTGACTCGGTTAACAAAAACATTAGCATTGCATGGGTAAACGCCCATGTTTCTGTCTTCTCTCTTATTTCTAACACTAAGTGTGGGGGAATCCCACTGTGCTGTGCTTTTATGTTGTTTGCTCTTGTTTGCAGGTTTCCCTTGGATTGTGATGATTGTCGCGCCTGTTTTCAATCCAGCCGCCCAATATCCTATCCTTTTGCTAACGATTATCTAGGGATATCTTTTTAATCCTGTTTGTGAAAAAGAGAGATTTCTTTCACACACTTGGCTATTAGTATTACCTTTTTACGTTCTAAGTGTCGGCATAATAGCCGGTACTTTGAATATTGAGGGCAATATTCAATTCTAAGTGTGGGGGGGAATTCTCGCGAATTTTGTCACATTTGTACCTTTTAGTGCCCTAGTACCCCCGTTTTGGCCAAAATTTTCAATTTTTTTTTTTTAGATAAGAAATTGCAATAAAAAAGAAAAAATGAAAGTGTTTAGTCTTGATTAGGTTAGAACAAAGGGAATCCCGACTCTGCCAGAGTATTGATCTGGCTGCTTCCTTAACGATTAGACTAAGGTTTTACGATATGTGCAAATGAAAATGCTAAGCGTAGAATAGTTGGTTTTCTTTAGAGCTTATATAAGTAATCTATGGCTTTTCCTCCCAGGAGATAACTAATCTGACTTAATTAGTGCTTATTTTCAAACTTTTGAGCACACAAAATCATTTTTCTATACGATTCTGAAAAATACTAGTTCAAAGCTTTATTTAAACTTCGGAACAAGCATATGTCATAATAATGTAAAAGTTAAGTAATAAATGTATGTGCTAAAAAGCTAAGGTTCAAGATCGGCCCTTGGATTCTTATTTCCGGAAGGCGTTTAGGTCTTGGCTACCCTCTTACACCGGCCCTTGGACCTCTAATTCAGGAATGTGTGAGGTCTTGGTCTAACACCCTCGGATCCTCATTTCACGAATGTTTAGAGTCTTGGAACTCTCCGTTGTAACGGCCCTGGATCCTTTATTCCGAAAGGTGTAAGGTCTTGGTTCCCGTGAAACTTCGTTAGTTTATGTTGCACAGTTATATAAAAAAAAATGATGAAAAAAATGAAAAGAAAAAAATAAAATAAAATGGAATGATATTGCAAAATGCAATAAATTTTGAAGCTTGCATGTTGTAAATTTTAAATCTATCTTTTCAACTAGTATTAGTCAAAATCTTATAAAAACGTCGATTTTTGTGATCAAAATTCTAAAAATAAGCACAGTCACCTAACTTAAATAATTGTGGGAGTGAAAAGTTAAGTCTCGAATTACATAGATTATTAGTATAAGTAGCGTTAACATTTTACAAAAACATGTGCACATTGAGTTTAAGCTTAGTTGGGAGTATAAAAAAGAGGATGACGATTACAATTCCCTGGAGACACCCATTTTGTGTGAATCCCGTTCCATGATACCATTTTTGGAAATCAAGCATGTTATATATTTTGTTCTAAGTTTAAATTTCGTGCATTGTATAAAAAATCAAAACGGGGTATACTTGGTATTCTTTTGATACTTTCATTACTTTATATGATCGGATTGTTAGGGACTAGCAATAGCTTAGTGTGGGTATTGATGAGTGTGTAAATACTCATCATTTTATACCCATAAAAGACACAAAAATGACCAAAAACACCCAATATATATTGCAGATATCATTGGTTTGTGTTTTATGTGTTTCAGGTACTAAAGGATTGAAAACGAAACGAAAACGAGTATTTTTGGATCGACTCGACAACAATTGATCAAGTGAAGACAAAAGTCAAAGACAAAGTCAAAGTCAACCCCCAAAAATACCAAAATGACACAAATGGTCCTTGGATATAATTTTTACTTTTGGCAGCCTTGGTCCCTGGATTTTCAGATTTGGCAAATTTAGTCCCTAAGATTAAAACTAAAATCCAAATCTAATCCTAAGCTAAACCAAACCCAGCCACAAACCATAGCCCAACCCACACACAAATAAAAAGCCCAATCCAAAACAATAAACCCGACCCATCATTATTTAAACTAAATACGAGACTTTGACCTTGGTCAAATCCATCTTCAATACCATTGCCGCCTAAACCATACCACCATCCCTCCTCCTTATCCTGACAATACCACCCCCCTCCAAGCTTCCTCAATACTCTTCCTAACAAACCAAGAAGCATTAATTGCTTCGTTATCATCACAAGATAACCAGTCAAGTGGTTTTTCCCACTTTGACTATTTTGGTGCCAAAACTGAGTTTAGAAGGCTGAGATCATTTCACACCTATCCAAGGGCTGGAAAAGATTCAGAGGAAGATAAGAAGAAGAACCCACCTCAGTGTAGTATAAATAGGAGTCATTGTAGCCTTAATTGGCAAGTAGTTAATTTTCCTTTAATCGTATTGTACTTTAATTGTTCAAGTATTGTCAATTTTAATTTCCAGTTATTAATTCAAGTATTTTTTAAGTTAATTGTTCCAATTTAATTCAGTTGTGTACTCAGTTTCAAGTTTAATAGAAGTTCAAGTTTTTCTCTTAATCCGAATTAAGCTCTTTAATGTTAAGAATCACCCTCAAACATCATTACCCTTACTATAAACTTATACAAGCTTATCATAGCTTGCTGTAAGCTTATAATAGTCTCTAGCTGTTCTAAATTTGAAAAGATCAAAAAAGTCAATGAAAGTCAAAGAAGCTCAAAATAAGCAGTTGTGTGAAATAAGCTGTTCTGGAGAGCTGAATTGGGTTTCTAGCTTGTTATTGACAAGCTAGGTGTGTTTCTGATCTAATTCCATTGTTTCATAGCCTAATACAGTTGTAAGCAATTTTCATATTTTTTTCATTGTTTTCTAGTTTACTGTTCTATAGCTTATTTATAGCTCATTTCATAATTTATCTGCTTATTGGTAGTTTAAAAGTATTTATTATCTGTTTTTAAAGTTTAGAATAGCAGTTGCTTTAATTTTCTTAAAAAAATCTACCAAAAAAAAAGAAGCCAAAAACAGCTTAAATATAGTTAGCTTATTAAACTGCTTAATTTCACTTCAAAATTACTATTTAGTGCTTATCACACCTAGTTGTTAAACTGTCTTACCATTCCTAGCTTATTTTGGCCTGATTCATTTTAAAAGCTCAAAACAGCCTTGTGAAGGGGTGTTTGGTTTAAGCTTGTTTGATAGGGTAAAAGCCAGTCCACTGTTCATTTACCATTTGATCAACTTTGATCTTGCTTAAAAAAGAATAGATAAGCTGTTTTCAGGTTCCTTTAAGTCCATTTTATAGGAATAGTGGTTTTGAGTGGACTGTGGAAAATTTGGACCATGGACTGCTCAAACAAGCTAATATTAGCCATAAGCTCATTTGACCTTTTCTTGTAGCTTTTCTGAGGTCTTTTGAGTCCAAGTAGTGGATACTCAAGAGTTGGATCAATTTGGTTTGGATTTGAAAGGTTTTGAACTTAAAAACTCAAGTCTGCACAATAGAACCATATATGCAGTCTGCATGATTTTTCTAGATCCCATTTAGGTGCTTAATTGTGTTAATCAGATCTTAATTCCTTGTTTCTCAGTAGTTATCTAGGTGTTCTTGGCTTATTCCATAATTCCAGTCCTTAGTATAGCTTATTAAAGCTTTAAATTAAGCTCAAAAGTGCTCAATTCACTCAAACTTACGCTGAGTGATCAGTGTAGGATATTCACTAACACATAAACACAAGATTGGAGCTTGTTATGGATCGAATAAGAGATGAGAAGTTAGAGAGAGAAAGGTGGGAACTTAGAGAGAGAAATGTATGTGTATTAGATTAGATAAAATGAGAAGTTCCACCCTTTCCCTTGTGTGGGAAGGGGTATATATAGTCCTTACATAATATGCCCCTAGCGGGCTGTGGAGCGAGTTGACAAAGGGTAAAGACCCGACCCACTCCACAATACTAATAATAATAACTAAGCTACTACTAATATTACTAGTTATCCTACGAGCTATGATGTGCTAATAAGTACTTGGGGTGACCGAGTCTTCAACTGAATATTCATATTCCTAACAATCTCCCCCTAAGGGAGGTCACCCCTGAAGTAATGTTCTGAATTTTTGCACTTCATCCATGGCTCTTGACTTCATAGCTCGTTAAACAATGATTCTTCACAATCCTTGATCATTGTGCAGCAGCAAATCTTCAGATGACTTTTTCTTCTGTCTTGGATGATCTTTGTTGATTCTTTGGAGTTATCATCCACCATGTGTTTCCAAGTCATCTTTCAGTGGTATGTTTCAATGTGATGATATATTCTTTGAACCGACATGCTCACACTATTTAGAGTCATGATCTTTCAGCATCAGAGTTTGCAGAAGCTGTGTTGAAGGTCTTTTAGTTTATCATGACTTCTTTGATTATAATGATGATGTAGTGTGAACATGTGGTGGTGGACTGGCATCTTGTTCGGCAATCTGCTACAACTGCATCAGCTGCATCATCAATCAGCTACAACCGCAAATAGCTGCAACAGCAATCAGCTACACTCGCCAGATGTTCCTGCATACGACAGTTAGCAATAAAATGTCCGGTACTTACAGGTTCGGACTTCGAGATTGTTAACAGCATAGTGTGAAAACTCTCTCTAATCCTTACCAAGACCGTTCCTAAATCGAAAACCCACAGAGGGTTTTTTAAGATCTTACCATAGTAAATCAACTATTAGGTGAGTCGCTGGAGATCACTCTACGACTGTAGACCGTTTGGAACCGTCGTGATCACTAAGCGTAATCCACAGGGAATTACCGAAGTGACCTGCTTTCAGGGCTGTTTGATGTTGACCCTGGCAGGAATTTCCATTCAATCATTGAAAATTACATTTGTAAATTCTCTCATAAATGTTCTGGCAGATTGCTAAGATCTGCGTAGGACTCATGAGTTTACACCTGGTGTCCTTAATGTTGAACAACCAGTGTAGAAATAATTCGTGTTCCTATAAGATCTTATTATGCATCTCATGGCTCTAGACTCTATTGTGCGTTTTGATTTGGTGATCGAAGGCTGGAGAGGACTGCCACCTTTTCAATATCATCTAACTCGGAGTGAGAGAGACGATAGAAATGTATTGAGCTCCGTGACAATTGAAACAAGAGTCCTTTGAGGGACCTTGAGTGGCTAGGGAGGGTTGTGCAGCGTATCACTGGGTCCATGATACTTTGTCTTCAATGCCAGCAATCATCTAAGTGATTCTGACAGCATATGAATTGACCCGGTTTCTGCCTAAGTTGTAAGGAGGGCTTCTTTCTTTTCACCCTTTATCTTCACAATTCTTTTTCATTCTTCAACCCCTTCAGTGCTTACCGAGACTTCATAACTAGCACCTTGTTGGGTTTGTTCCAGTACTAGCTCCATCTCAGTCGGCACTTTTCCCTTATCCACTTTTCTCCTTTTTTTAGTCATACCTAAGGACTTCTACACTAACTAGTGGATTGTCCCTGGGTAGATCCCTCCGGCTCTGGCGGGATCGTGGGAACTTGAACCTAACCTAACCATCCTTATAACTCCATGCATTAATTAAAATGGTCGGTCTTTGGTGTTCTTCCACAATTGCCATAAACCAAATCTTTGAAAAATCTCTCAAAGTGTTCATTATTAAGAAACACATTTTACTGACACTTTGAGATTTTTGAAATTTTCAAATGCTCCCCCTCAACATGTGCTCGAGTGATTGTTTTATAAATTTGCACATGTTAGGTAGAGCTCGCACTTTTTGAATTGATCAACTTTCAGTGAACATGACCGATTCGAGACACGTTTACATCACTGGTTAGACCAACTTGAAATTATTACCCGGCCTGGTCAAGTCCACAGAAAGTTTCTCGAAACGGTACACTCTACTCAGATACGTCTTTTTCGAGACACGCTTACATCACTGGTTAGACCAGCTTGAAATTATTACCCGGCCAAGACGCATCCTTTCGATTGATGACAGTTCAAGTTTCGTCAATTCATTTGTTATGTCTGAGCCACACTCGCATGAGATGCCCAATCCTTTATGTTTTGTTAAAAACCATTTGCTCCCCCTCAATATGTGCATCAATATACGAAAGAGTTTAGCACATATGGGAGAGCTTGCTTTTACGTCCAAAACATTTTGCTCCCCCTCAATATGTGCATTGATATACAAAGCAGTTTAGCACATACGGGAGAGCTTACATTTACTTCCAAATCATCACATTTTATCAGATTTCATATTTAAATCACATTCTCTCCTCCGATCAAAAATTTCAAACCATTTGAGATTTGTGATCCCAATTGATTTAAATAAGTTTAGAAAATTTGGGAGAAAATGTGGTCCGGTTTAAATGTATTCTGATTTCGGAGCATACTATGCTCCCCCTTAAACCACGAGAGAGTGTCACTGCTAATGTTGCACAAATTTGGCAAGGTGTCAGAAATTTGAACAAATATTCTCCCCCTCAATTAATGACCCGTTTTCTATTTAAAGAGTTGTAGTCATTCAATTGAGCGACGAGTATTTGTGAAAATTTAATTCAATTTACCACCTTGTGTAACATCAAGACTCTCTTGAAGAATCAAAAAAAATAAAGAGTCTGATGTAAAGAAGACTTCTCTTCTTATACAAGAAATGATGCACTGAAATGTACATCAGATCGAAGAAACATGGATATAAAGTAATCCATGCCCAGGTGAACATCACCCAGTTGGAGGAACAACTGTCTTTTTGGCGACAAGCTTTCCTCAATGTATAGCGTGGGTTGCTATCTAAAGTAATAGCAAGCCATTAAGACATGTTTTAACTGATTAGTATAACTTCTGCTCGAGCTTCATTTAAAGATCCGTGTCATTGTTGAATGACATTTCTAGATCCGTAAATGTTATCGATAAACAGAAGACATGCCTAGGTAGTACTATTTTTGGTATTTTTTGATTTTTTTTTTTAATTTTTATGGTTTTTATAGGTTTTATATTTTTGTATTTTCTTTTTGTTTAAAGATGTATACAACTATGTACAAGGATATGATGCGTGGTTTTGCGACCTTACAACAGGTTTTACCTCTCGAGGGATATCAAGAGGCTTACAACCCCACCAGGCAGTGTACCTGACCGATGTAGTATAGTGTAGTGGTAAGTACGGGGGATTGATCGTTCTCCACAGGGAATAGTGTCGTTAGGATTGAAAAACTACTCTAATAGGTCTAGGGGTGAGAGAAGATTCTTTTTGTGTTTTTTATATTTTTTATGTAAAGCAAGTAAAATCTCGGGTTTGAAAGAGTGGGCGGAATTAGTTGCTAATCAACTAACCCAAATAACTACGAATGCAAATAAAATAAAATAACTGAAAATGAAAAGGTGGTAAAACTTATATGGAGAGGAATGTGTTTACTTAGATTTCCTTACTCCCTAACTATCTTTTACCGGTTGATTAGTGTGCATTAATTGCGTGGATGACGGGTGTATTCCTTAATACCAATCGTGGGGTGGCGTACGTACTTCCCCAACTCTATGAGCTCCTACTTCACTCCTATGTCGAGCCGGCTAAGAAGCTCCTAACATGGGATCACTAGAATTCGCTCATGCATTAAATACAACCATACAAACCTTAGTACGCATTGGTTCATGTTTCTTAAGACGTTCATGCAAGTTACCGAATAGGAAGTTAGCCAGTTTTCTTAAGCCTAAACATAGATAAACAATCATCCAATACAACTAATAACACACTAATAACCAATAATCAATAGCTAGGTTTCATTAGATCTAAGCAAACACAAGATAAATCTAGCCTAGCATGTTAATCAAAAGACAAGAACAAGATATAATCAAACAACACATAGACATATTGAATGATTAAACGATTACTTATCTTCAATTAAACATGGGAGATCCAAGGGTATGAAAACCCTTAAAAATGGCAGAAATTCGTCTTAGGGTTTCTCCTCCAAAATTACACACAATAAGTTCCACACTATGACAAAAAATTGCAAAACTATATATAGAGTTTAAGGGCTGACGGCGTCACGTTATAGATCCTGACGCCGTCACCTCGCCGCTTTTAGGGTTCCCGGATGGCCTTCCTGACGCCGTCCCTCTTTAGACCTCCAAAATCCGCTCTGGCTTATCAAGGCTTGACGCCGTCAGAAATGGGCTTGACGCCGTCCCTCTTTAAGCTAAACCGTGATGGCCTTGATCACTTCAAAGGGTGACGCCGTCAGATTTTTCATGCAAAATTCTCTGGCTTATCATGAGTAATTTTCCTATCCACCACTTTTGCCAAGCCATGACGCCATCTGGACCAATATCTGACGCCATCAAAAGGTACTTTCCATCATAATTTTGAGACTTTGTCGTTTTCTTCACTTTTATGCTCCAAAAACGTCCAAAATGCTTCCTTTTCCATATTTCTTCTTCAAAGTACCTAAAATGACAAAAGGAACGATTTAGGGCAATATTTGATCAAATAAATACGATTTAGGGCTTAAATGACCCCCTAAAAGCGGTACACTTTTCGCTTCATCAAATACCCTTACACTTGAGATTTGCTTGTCCTCAAGCAAATGCGCTTTTATTCTAATCAAAATACAAGTTAGGGGTCATTTAACACTAATATAAAAGTAATTACAACAAATAGTCGTTCCACTTTAATCATAATAAGCACGGAGATTACACTCTAACACCTCACAAGTAGTGTTTAGATACTCACATCTCTCAAGTGTCATCAAAATAAATCTCATAAATGAAAACGGATAATATCTCTCACTACCTGTCATAGCAAATAGATTACCATAGGCTTGGGAAAGGATCAAAAACCTCCTCCACTAGGCGTAAGCACCTAAGATAAACTATCAAAGAGGGCTTTTAAATGGGTTATAACATGAGGTGTAGGGATATGATAAACACGGTTTTGTTGGATAAGGGATATTTTACTGGTGGCGAGTTAAAGATCTTGATTAATTACATGTACTATACAATGTTGCTAAGCCAAGACTCGACTCAATCTTAAGCTAAAAACAAAATAACAAAAACATAAAATGAACATAAAATAAAACGGGATGGTAGTCCGTATGTTTTTTCTTCACTTTTTCTTTTTCTCATTTTTTTTTTTTTTTTTTTTTTTTTTTTTTTTTTTTTGACATACACTCTTGCCCTACCATCCAAAAATAATACATCATAGGGGCGTTGCATCCCCTTACACTTGAACTTTTACATAACTTTACAAATACTATTCTAATGACTCGAATTAAGATAATCGAAAAACTTGGAGTACTTTTAAAATATTTAGCACATATGGGGGTAATAAATGATGTTCTTCCCCATTACTCCATTACACTAGTACTTCACCCATGAGTCCCAATCGTCCCAAAACAATATGTACAAGGATATGACTCGACTTAGCAATCATGTAATCAATTAGATAATTAACTTGGGTTTAAACAAATGTTGTCACAATAATGCACTAAAAATGAGTGCATACAAGGAAGGCTAAGGCGATTTGGGTGTACATTTAAGTGGGGTGTAGCAAATTCTTCCTTTAAGTAAAATGCTTAAAGGTCGAAACGAAAAGATAGGCTCTGAGGGGTGTACTAGGGGTATCGTGTACTAAAAATGAGTACAACGCAAAGGGTGTGGGAGAATTACTTGACCAATGTAGCCAATGTAATTCTAACAAAAACACAGGTGTAAAACAATGGGTTAATCCTAATGCCTCTTATCATGTAGTAAATCTAACTACACGAATGTAGTCTCACTTGTGGCCTCGGAATGGTCCTTACGCAAGTTCTAGAATCTAAGTGCTACCGGTACACACATCATAGCATAAATGCTTTTCCTACCAATTCTAGGGGCGAACCTCACATATTTGGGGGTGGAAAATTTTTTAGTGGTACGGTTTTTGTGCTAGTCATATAACTCCTATCCATGAGACGCTCATTAAGACCAAAGTTTCACTCCTAAATGTTGTAAAAAAAATTTAATTTGGCACTAAAATTGCCCTAATAGGTATTTATCTCAGTTTTGTTACACATCTACTATTAAACAAACAAAAATCAAGTGCAATTGCATTCTCTAAAGTATCGTATTTTTACCCCCCTTACACTTAAGATGAACATTGTCCCCAATGTTCAAATAACAAGATGTAAAAGTATAAAGTAAAAGAATGAAATCAGATACTCCCCTGATTCGTTTGGTGGATAATGTGGCAACATGGTTAGATCTTCTTCCAAGAGAATGTTGAAGCTCCATGACTAATGCATCGCCATAAGCTTGATTCTACATACATTTCCTTGTCCAAAATAACCTGTTAAACCTGAGAAAACAAACACGAAAACCTGCATAACATCGGCGTGATAAACTCTATATAAGGATATAATGCTTGTGGAATGATTATTTTGCAGATTCCTGAAGATTATAAGTTAGAGATTTAATAAAAACTTTTTATGAAAACAAAACTTTCAAAAATTTCAGAAAATTAAAACCTGACGCCGTCAGGTTGTAAAGCCTGACGCCGTCAGAAATGATCTAACAGAATTCACATGTTAAGTTTCCGGAAAATTTTTGGAAAAACCTATATCTTACTTCCTGGAAATCCTGCAAAACATCATCATGACTCGATACAAGCATTTGACTCAAACAAATACTAATATGTATGTTAATTTATTATTATTAAGATTCATGTTTATTTGTTCTAATAAACCGATTTGGATTTCCCTTACACTTAACTTTTGCAAAATACCTTTATATGTAGTTAAGACGAAGTTAAAAACAAAATAAAGCATTTTCACAATTTAGTTTTGAACATGAATCAATAATAATAAAAATTAAACATACACACGGAAACAAATAAAATCAAACAAACAAAGAAATAAACACACAAAGCAAATAAAGCTTGGGTTGCCTCCCAAGAAGCGCTTTTCTTTATTAACGAGTCTTGTAGCTAGACTCAAAGTCACGTACATTACGTGATTCCATCATTGGTCACGGTTTCTAGGCCATTCTCCTTTCCGGTTTTATACTCCGGTCCTAATTTCAAACAATCCTTGTAGAAACCGGATATCCTTCCCATAACATAGTCTACTCCTTTATTTCTATCCTCATCATTCCTATAGTAGACCGCTTGCTTAAGCTCCTTCTCAACATTTGACAAGTGTTGGAATTGTTCTATCTTATATGGCATTTGGTAGTTTACCTCATCGGTCTCATCCTTAAATCTAACTATCCCTAAGGAAGGTTCATAAGTCATTCTAGAGACCTCAACAAATGGTTTTCCAAAAACCACTTGAGTTAAGGATGCATCGACTATTGGGCGGATATCTTCTACAATTACAAAGTCGAGGACATAGGTGAAGTTTCCTACATAAACCGGTAATCCCTTAACTCTTCCCGTGAAGTTACTCATCCAACCCTTGTCAGGGAACATCCTATACCCAAGTTGATTTTTCATTATCAAGTTGTAGTGGGCTCTAGTCATGATGTTTATGGCTGATCTAATGTCGATGTAGGCTTTTCACACATGTAAATGTCCGTTGTTGCATGGTATGTTGAGATTAGAAGGGTTGCCTATTTTTATAATTGGTCTACCTAGGAAGTATGGTGTCTCGGGGTCATCGAATAAGTCTGTATGATATGCGTGCTCTTCCTTAGTGGGTAGCCTATTGAAGTAGTCCTCATCATCATCCACTTCTTCAATCTCACTTGTCCTAACTTCCTTATCAACCTCGACTTTCTTAACCTCATCCATAGGTTCACTGTTATCATCATTCCTATCAATCGGTTTGATAGTGACAATGTTGACGAAGTGGACATGTTTGGATGAAGAGGGGTCTTTTACTTGGGGTCCGCTATTTGTGTTCCTAGCGTCCTTATGTGGAGGTGATAGCACTTGGTTATTGAGGGCTTTCAATAAGTTGTCAATTTTATTGGTCATCTCCGTTTGTTGTTGATTGAATTCGGATTCAAACTTAGCTATCCGAGCTTCTTGAGATGCCATAAATTGGGACATCAATCCTTCAAAGTTATTGGTACTACCATAATTGTTGGAAGGATTGTTATTGAAAGTACGGTTCGAGTTGGAACCGCTTGATTGGAAACAATTAGGTGGGTTGGAAGAATTGGTTTGTGGTGCGTTTTGGTTTTGTTTCCACCTAAGGTTTGGGTGATTTTTCCATGAGGGGTTGTATGAATCACCGTAGGGGTTTGGCTCGGGTTTGAAAGTGTACCACTTGTCTCCCGCTCCGTCGGTACGCGAGGATGTGTTGTCCGCAAAAGCTTGTTCGGGGAGTTCCATGCAATCACGAGTGTCGTGGAGACCACTACATAATTCACATGAAGAAGTGATTTTGTTCACTTGGCTTGAAGGTTTAGGAGCCTCGTAGGATTTCATCAGAAACTTGACTTGGTCTTCAAGTTCTATGATCCTACGGTCAGAAGTGCTTGAATTGTTCGAAGGCAAAGATATTGCCTTGACCGTTTTATTCAAATCACGGGGATCACTCCAACTTTCGTTGTCATAAAGAGAAAGGTCTTCTAGGAGAGCCCATGATTGTTCCGCACTTAGATCACGTAGCTTACCACCGGCCGCTTGGTCAATGGTTTGCCTCGTGGAGAGATTGACATGGTCATATAAGATTTGGACTTGGAGCCAAAGTTCTAAGCCATGGTGAGGGACTTTTTGGAGTAAGTCCTTGAATCGAGTCCATGCCTCGTATAGGGTTTCGCCTTGACGTTGTTGGAACATCAAGATATCATTCCTTAGCTTGGTAGTTCTTCCCGGTGGGAAAAACTGAGCAAGGAAACGAGTGGTGAGATCATCCCAAGAGGTGATGGATCCTGCGGGTAGACGCTCTAGCCATTGACTAGCTTGGTCCCGCAGAGAGAATTGAAAGAGACGCAGTCGGGTCGTCTCTCGAGTGGCAACATCAAGGTCTATGGAATCAACGATTTTGAGAAAGTCCTTGAGATGTTGATTAGGATCTTCAGAACGAAGTCCATGGAATGCGCATCCGCTTTGCACCAACCGGATGGTGTCGGATCGCAAGGGTGTGACATTGGCTCCTTGAGTGAGCTCAATGGTGTTTCGATAGCCATGGTGGCTAGGACGAGAGTACTCTCCTAAAGTACGGGCTCTAGGAGGTTGTGGTGGTTGTTGTGGTGGGTTGTTGGGATCAAGGATATTACCATCTTCCATGATGTCGAATGGTAATGGTTACGAACAAAGAAACGAAAAAAAAAGATAGACTAAAGAAAACCTAGAAAAATAAAATAAAAATCTCACTAGAAAGGAATCTAGTGAGTAGACCTATATAAAATAAAAAATTCAACCTAAACAATAACTATTCCCCGGCAACGGTGCCAAAAACTTGATGCGTGGTTTTGCGACCTTACAACAGGTTTTACCTCTCGAGGGATCTCAAGAGGCTTACAACCCCACCAGGCAGTGTACCTGACCGATGTAGTATAGTGTAGTGGTAAGTACGGGGGATTGATCGTTCTCCACAGGGAATAGTGTCATTAGGATTGAAAAACTACTCTAATAGGTCTAGGGGTGAGAGAAGATTCTTTTTGTGTGTTTTTATATTTTTTATGTAAAGCAAGTAAAATCTCGGGTTTGAAAGAGTGGGCGGAATTAGTTGCTAATCAACTAACCCAAATAACTACGAATGCAAATAAAATAAAATAACTGAAAATGAAAAGGTGGTAAAACTTATATGGAGAGGAATGTGTTTACTTAGATTTCCTTACTCCCTAACTATCTTTTACCGCTTGATTAGTGTGCATTAATTGCGTGGAAGACGGGTGTATTCCTTAATACCAAACGTGGGGTGGCGTACGTACTTCCCCAACTCTATGAGCTCCTACTTCACTCCTATGTCAAGCCGGCTAAGAAGCTCCTAACATGGGATCACTAGAATTCGCTCATGCATTAAATACAACCATAAAAACCTTAGTACGCATTGGTTCATGTTTCTTAAGACGTTCAAGCAAGTTACCGAATAGGAAGTTAGCCAGTTTTCTTAAGCCTAACATAGATAAACAATCATCCAATACAACTAATAACACACTAATAACCAATAATCAATAGCTAGGTTTCATTAGATCTAAGCAAACACAAGATAAATCTAGCCTAGCATGTTAATCAAAAGACAAGAACAAGATATAATCAAACAACACATAGACATATTGAATGATTAAACGATTACTTATCTTCAATTAAACATGGGAGATCCAAGGGTATGAAAACCCTTAAAAATGGCAGAAATTCGTCTTAGGGTTTCTCCTCCAAAATTACACACAATAAGTTCCACACTATGACAAAAAATTGCAAAACTATATATAGAGTTTAAGAGCTGACGGCGTCACGTTATAGATCCTGACGCCGTCACCTCGCCGCTTTTAGGGTTCCCGGATGGCCTTCCTGACGCCGTCCCTCTTTAGACCTCAAAAATCCGCTCTGGCTTATCAAGGCTTGACGCCGTCAGAAATGGGCTTGACGCCGTCCCTCTTTAAGCTAAACCGTGATGGCCTTGATCACTTCAAAGGGTGACGCCGTTAGATTTTTCATGCAAAATTCTCTGGCTTATCATGAGTAATTTTCCTATCCACCACTTTTGCCAAGCCATGACGCCGTCTGGAACAATTCTTGACGCCGTCAAGTGTACTTTCCAGCATAATTTTGAGACTTTGTCGTTTTCTTCACTTTTATGCTCCAAAAACGTCCAAAATGCTTCCTTTTCCAGATTTCTTCTCCAAAGTACCTAAAATGACAAAAGGAACGATTTAGGGCAATATTTGATCAAATAAATACGATTTAGGGCTTAAATGACCCCTAAAAGCGGTACACTTTTCGCTTCATCATATGTACAAGGATATAAGAAGACAATCCTTTACTCCTCCTTTTCTTCCTGAAGACACTTGAGGGTTTCTGGTGTCATGCTCTTCATACCAAGGCGTGGGAGAATAAACTGAAACATTTCTCTTGGGAGAGCCTTGGTGAAGATGTCAGCTAACTGAAACTCTGTCCTCACGAAGTATAGTTCCACAATTCCTTTTTCCACCTGTTCCCTGATGAAGTGATGCCTGATGTCGATGTGTTTTGACCTGGAGTGCTGAACATTGTTACAACAAAGAGCAATGGCGCTTTTGTTGTCACAATATAGGGGAATTTTGTTGTATGAGAATCCATAGTCTGAAAGTTGTGATCGCATCCAAAGGATTTGTGCACAGCAAGCAGACATGGCAATGTACTCAGCTTCAGTAGATGATATGGAAGTACTCATCTGCTTCTTAGAAGACCAACTAACCAACTTTTCCCCTAAAAACTCAGCTCCTCCTGAAGTACTACGACGAGTGTCTTGACATCCCGCATGATCAGCATCAGCATAAGCCGTTAACTCCATTGCTGTGTCCTTAGGATACCAGAGACCCATATGAACTGTGCCTTGAAGATATCGGAAGATCCTTTTCACCGCTTCAACATGCTTCTTGGTTGGCTTGGATTGATACCGAGCACACATACACACAGCAAACAGAAGGTTTGGTCTACTAGCTGTGATGTACATCAAAGATCCAATCATGCTTCGATACTTTGTTATATCCACTGGAATCCCTGAAGGATCATCATCCAGCTTTGTTCTATCAACCATGGGAGTGTCAACAGGCTCACTTGAATCGAATCCAAAGTTTTTCAAGATCTCATTGGCGTATTTGGATTGATTAATGAATATGCCTCCGGGACTTTGAGAAACTTGTAATCCTAAGAAGAATGACATTTGTCCCATCATGGACATTTGGAATTTGGAATTCATCTCCTTTGAAAATCTATCACATTCACTAGGATTTGTTGAAGCAAAGATGATATCATCTACATAAATCTGAACAAGTAGTAGATGTTTTCTTGACTTCCTGGTGAATAGTGTGGGATCAACAACACCCTTGGAGAACCCGTTCACAAGAAGGAACTTGGACAATGTATCGTACCATGCCCTTGGCGCCTGCTTCAACCCATAAAGAGCCTTCTTCAAGCGGTAAACATGAGTAGGATGTTCAGCATCCACGAATCCTTCGGGTTGGCTCACATAAACTTCTTCCTTTAAGTCTCCATTCAAGAAGGCCGTTTTGACATCCATCTGGTAGACTATCATATTCCGACTAGCAGCATTTGCAAGGAAGATTCTTATGGCTTCAATTCTAGCAACCGGAGCAAACGATTCTTCAAAATCAATGCCTTCTTCTTGTCTGAACCCTTTTGCAACTAGCCGTGCCTTGTTCTTTAACACATCACCATGCTCATCAAGTTTCACTTTGAAGATCCACTTTAAAGCAATGATCATTGCAAGCTCTGGAGGAGGCACTAATTTCCATACTTCAAGTCGATCAAATTCATGAATTTCATCCTGCATAGCCTGGAACCAGCAATCTTTAGTCATTGCTTCTTTGGCATCTTTTGGTTCGACTTTGGACAGTACAGAATTGAAGAAGCACCATAGTGCATCAGTGGCTAGTTGATTACGTGTGGATACTGGACGTGAGGGATTGCCTATGATGTTGTCGATTGGATGATCACTGGTCCATTTTCTGAGATGGTCGTGAGGTAGAGGGTTTTGAACTGATGTAGCAGTGTTGTGTTCTTCAAGAGAGGATGTGTTTGATGAATGTTCAGGAGCAAATATGTTTTCAAAAGGAACCTCATCAACAGGAGCAAAAGGATTAACTTCCAAAGAATGGTTATCTGCAGATTCTTGTAGTACTGGAGAGGATTGAGTATTTGATGATGAAGGTGATTGACTGGCAGCTGGAGCATTGAGACTGACTGATACTAAAGCTGTTGGCCTTCTGTGTCTTGCGGAGCTTGAGCCTCAGCCATAGGAAGTACCGCTAGTTCACTTGAGATGGTTCCATTCATTGGCTCAAAGTATTCGTCAAACATAGGATCAAATAACTTCTTCAACTCCTCACATGTAGGTGGCACATAAGAATCCGCAGGCGTGGAATTCTGTACAAGTCCTGAACTAATGGGTCCAGGTGTCAAAAGTTTAAGATCGGGTCCAGAACTAATTTGTCCTAAAGCAGGTTGCTCACTCAGCTCGTCGAACGTGACATGAATGGTTTCCATGATATTACGGGTTCTCTTATTATAGATTCTATACCCTTTACTGTCTGGTGCGTATCCAACAAAAATACCTACGTCTGCTTTAGCTCTTAACTTTCCCAAATCTTGACTATCATTAGTCGGATAGCAAAGTGCGCCAAACACACGGAGAAAGGAAAGATCTGGTTTCTTGTTATGAATTAACTCGTAGGGAGTCTTTTCATGAGCAGGATGAATTAGAGATCGGTTTTGGGTGAAACATGCTGTTGCAATAGCCTCTGCCCAGAGAAACATCGGTGCCTTTGAAAATATTAGCATGGTTCTTGCAGCTTCCACCAGCGTACAGTTCCTTCGGTCAACAACTCCGTTCTGTTGAGGAGTGCGAGGGATACTTTTCTGATGTGTGATGCCAATACTTTCATAGAAATTACGAAGTTGTTGGTTAACAAACTCAGTACCATTATCAGTGCGGATGATTCTGACAGTTTTATCGAGCCTTACTTGCAGCTGTTTTATCAGTTTAATGATAACCTCTGGAGTTTCGTCCTTGGTTCTCAAAAACTTTACCCATGTGAACCGAGAATAATCATCTACTATCACCAGAACATATTTCTTTCCATTTATGGTTTGTATTCTCATTGGACCGTACAAGTCCATGTGGAGGGTATGCCAATATATTTATCTGAGTACAGGTGTATGGTGGTGTACATAACTTTGTTTTGCAGGGAGCGTATGGATGCATCCTAGGTTCGTTTTGTGATATGATTATGTTATGGCTTTGTAGTGAATGGTGGTGTGTACCATACACCCCATGTCACTTTTGGGAGATTGCTACTTCATTTGTTATGATATATGATTGTGTGATTAAGCAGGTGGCTGCTTTGTGAGCTCGTGGATAATTTCTTATGTTTCGTTGCCTTCATTTCCTTTCACTTAATTTATTATTCATTTGATTCTCATGACCTATGATATCCTGTTCAACATATTCTTTTGATTTTACCTCATATACTTATTTATTTTCAGTTCATTATTCGTTTATATCTGTTCACTGAGCTTTTTAAGCTCAGCCGCATTTTCTTTCCTCTGCGGCAGGTATTCAAGCGGGATGCTAGGATTTGAGTGATGAGAGTAGGAGCTTTTAGTGGACCACCCTGACGATAGTTACCTACTTGCGTTTGGATTAGATTTGGATTTCTCCTTCATTTAGACCTCATTTGGAATTGTAATTCATTTAGAAGTTATTCTATTTCAGACTTAGTATTTTATTATTTCCTTAGAAGAACTTATGTAACCTTATTAATAATAAAAGTCTCCCGCTTGCGTATATTATGTTCTGATTTACACCATGATGTGACATTTCTACCCTTGTCGGGTTTGGGGTGTTACAAGTTATAATTTGGCAAATCATAAGAGAGGTTTAGTTGTCTTAGAGGAACAAATTGTTCACTAAAAGAGTAATGAGTCTAGTTTTGCTGATGACATAGCAGTGCTTAAAAGAGATTTAACTTTTAGAGATGCTGAAATTAGTATGTTGAGAACTGAATTGGATAGGATTAAAAAGTCTAATGAGAACATTCAATTAAGTGTAGAGACACTAGAATATGCATCTAAAGGTGTCAATAAAATAATTGAGTGTCAAATCATCAACAAGGCTAAGTCAGGTCTAGGGTATAAGTCTGTTCCACCTTGTTAGGAATTCGATACACTGTTAAGGTGGTTAAACCTTTTGTACTTTGTGTATATGATATATTGAGTGAATATGATTAAGTATGCGGAATCTACTTAATCACACTTAGAAGTTTATTATGGTTATGGAAATGGAACAGTTGTGTTTGTTATATGACAATGAACAATGAAAGCTTATCACCAAAGGATTCAATATTATTAAGATAATAATACGAGTGATCTTGAGTTATCACTAGGGTTACAACCTTGAATCTTATGTTTCTATATCTTGTGATATTGTTTTTTGTTCTATGTTCTTGAGAGATATATTTTGCACTATAAGTTTAACACACACTTATATCTCTAGTCTAAGATCTTTCTTTTATAACATAAGAAAGATCTTTACAATAATGTTAAGTCTTGTCAAACAACTTGCTAGCTTATCTTATGTGTGTCAGTAACTAAGATACAACATGTATCTATGTTTACAACTTGTTCTGTGAGAATAAGATAAAGACTGAGCACATGGGGTAAGATATTATCTACCGTGTATTATTAACTTTTAGTCAACCAGACTTAATATCTTCATCAAGCAGACTTAACTCTGATAGTCACCAGAATTAATACTTGACTTAACCACCAAACTTAACTTCAACGACCAGACTTAACCAGCAGATAACCAGCAGACTTAACTTTGGAACTCACCAGACTTAACTCTACTGCTACCAGATTTAATCACTTGAGATATTTTCCCGATACTTAAACTTCAGAATATTTAATTCCCAACAATCCTCCCCTAAACATGTGAATCCATTTCAACATGTTTCTGAATTAAATTATGGATTGTGAAGATCTTTCAAACACTTCATCGTCAGACCCTTGGACTGAACTTTCTTCTATTCTGAAAGATTAAAATCTATCTCAGTAACTCATCTGCTTTCTGATCTTTGACTTCAACAATATCAATACACACATATTTAGGCTTCAAACATTGACCTAAAAGATGGTGCAATTTCCTTGGATGGAGGAATTATAAGAGGCAATGGTGCTGTGTATCTTGGATGCTTGTTTCAACAAGTGAAATCATCTATCCGCATGCCTTTGCAAGTGATGAACAAACGTAGTGAACTGAAATAGAAACTGAAAGCTTTCTTTGTTTGACCTAGATAGAACTTTCTCCTTTGGAATGCTTCATCCCTTCTGAATATATATAATACTCCATAATCAGCTCTATTCTTGTCATTTTCAACTTCCATGTCATCATCTTGTATGCTCTTGTCTTTTCCTCCCTTTCACTGGTTAATCTTCCAACTTTATTTCCTCCCCTGAGATGCAAATAACATTTCCTCCCCTGTTTGGAAGATCTCTCACAATGTATCTCTCCCCATCATCTGAGCTATCAATTAGAACTTGTTATCAGACAATGTTGTACATGTAGCCATCAATTCCTTAAGAGTTTAATTTGCTGCCCTCATCACTTCTAGGTGTGTTAACTCCTATGAGAGGTGATTCATGGGGCAATAACTCATAATCCATCAGTTGATGGTTTTCTGAGTCATTTTTATTTCAAAAATCCTTTTAAGAATTTTTTTGACTTTTAGCAGTATGCATATGATTTTATTAAGAAAAATCATACTGCTTTCAACCATTTTGAAGGGATTAAGTGTATAACAGACACTTAATCAAGATTTCGGTTTAAAGCAACCTCTGGTTGTGTGAGAACCAATGTTTTCAGTTATAAATAACTGCCTGTTTAAAGATAAACCTATTCAAAAGGCTTTCTTGATAGGGTTTCCAGCTCATAGCAATTGTTGCCTCTAACACAAGTGTTAGATTCACTTTTACTAGCTGTTCTTTCTATCAGATGTCCTTAGACTTGCTCATTATACTTAAAAGTATAAAATGATAGAAAGTGAGTTGAATCAGTTACTGTCTGATCAACTAAGTCATCAATTCAATGTGAAATATGATAACCAGGTTTCAAGAAAGTAGTTTTAAAGAATTAATGAACTTAGGTATAAACCTTTGTTAAGAATTCCCAAACTCAGTCCATCATAAACCTGTTATGTAAGCAACTGATATAACATTCTGCTGCTTCCATTTCACTTGAAAACTTCTTTTGTGCTCAAATGTTCATACCTGAAATTGTTAGTCTAAAACCAAAAGAACAATGTACAAAGTACTTGTCTTATATTAGAATAAACATATGACTAACTGTATGAAATAACACAATTTTAAAGTAATAGCTAGTACAAATTTACAAAGACAACAGCACAAACAAAAATTTAACTACCAGACTTAATTGAGTAACCACCAGAATTAACCACACTGGTATATATAAAAACACATAGATTGAAAAATTTAAGTATTAAGCATTCCAATACTTGCTACCAAGTACTGAAACCTTCCAACATCAAAAGCTTTTGTTAGCAGATCTGCAAAATTATGTTCTGAAGCAATTTTCATTACTTGAATTAACTTTTTCTCATTGCAATCTCTAATAAAATGATGTCTAATTTCAATGTGTTTTGTTTTAGAATGTTGTACCGGATTTTTAATAATGCAAATTGTACTACTATTATCAATATGAATAACAGTGTTCATAAAATTGTACCCATAGTCAAGAAGTTGGTTTTGAAGCCACAAGACTTGAGCATAGCAACTTGCAGCAGCTACATATTCAGCTTCAGTTGTTGAAGTAGCCACAGTTGTTTGCTTCTTACACTGCCATGAGATAAGTCTACACCCAAGGAATTGACATCCTCCAGTTGTTGACTTTCTGTCCAAGCTAGCACCAGCATAATCACTATCCAAAAATGCTACCAAATCAAAAGGTGATTCCCTTGAATACCATAGACCCAACCTAGGTTGACCCTTGAGATATCTAAAAATCCTCTTGACTTCTGTTAAATGAGAAACCTTTGAAGTGACTTGAAATCTTGCACATGCACAAACAAAAAATATGATGTCAGGTCTTGATGATGTGAGATACATCAAAGATCCTATTATAGATCTGTATGTGTGTACATCCACATTTTCTCCATCTAAGACTTTTGGAAGTTGTTTCTCAGAATCCATTGGTGTGCTTGCCATTTTTGAATCAGCAAAGTTGAACTTTCTAAGAATTTCAGCAACATATTTTTCTTGATTAATAAATATGCCTTCATATGACTATTTAACTTGCAAACCCAAAAAGAATGTAAGTTCCCCCATGGAACTCATCTGAAACTTATCATGCATAAGCTTCTCAAACTCCAAACACATCTCCTTCCTTGTAGATCCAAAGATAATGTCATCCACATACACCTGCACTAACAGAAGATCCTTCTTGTGCTGTTTGATGAAAAGTGTCTGATCAATCTTTCTTCTTTGAAATCCATTCTCTTTTAAATAGGAAGCCAGTGTTTCATACCAAGCTCTAGGTGCCTGATGAAGGCAATAAAGAGCCTTAACAACTCTGTACACTTTTTCTGGATGGTCAGGATCAATGAACCCTGGAGGTTGTGAGACATACACCTCTTCTTCAATTGTGCCATATAGAAATGCACTCTTTGACATCCATTTGGTAAACCGTGAAGCCTAAAAATGAAGCATAAGCTAAGAAAAGCCTAATTGCCTCAAGTCTTGCTACTGGAGCAAAAACTTCATCATAGTCTATACCTTCTTCTTGTGTGTACCCTTGGGCTACTAATCTAGCCTTATTCCTAATCACTATTCCCCTTTCATCCCTTTTATTTTTGAAAACCCATCTAGTGCCAATTACCTTTGCATCCTGAGGTAAATCAACTAGCACCCAAACTTTCTGAATCTTGAACTGAAGAAGCTCCTCTTGCATAGCTTCTACCTAGCTTGAATCATCTAAGGCTTTCAGAATGTTCTTTTGTTCAGTTTGTGAGAGAAAACATACAAACAAACAAGAATTTGAAAACTCATGCTGTTTTGAAGCATAAAGGGCATCAAGAAGCCCTTGTTGGTCTGAAGACATCAGTTGTTGTCTTGTCTTCACCCCTGATTGTACATCTCCTATCACATTTTCTAGGGAGTGGACCTTGTGAATTCTGGTTTGTGGTGTAAGTGGAACATGATAGTTTGGTGGGAGATTGCTCAAATCCACCTCATTGTTTGTTAATTCTGCTTCCTTTGTTAAGTCTGCTTCATCAGTTAAGTCTGTTTCAGCAGCATTATTAACAGTAGAACTATTTTCTTGTTCCTTTGTTTCATCTTCTTTGCTTTCATCTTCAACATCTTCTTTAGCTTTACCAGAAGAAGATTCACCAATTGTTGAAGTTGATTCCACACTTGTACTTGACCATATTGGCATCCAAACATGATCTTGGTTTGTCTCCTTTTCTAACTTTGCCTCATCTGTTGCTTGTGAACCTGAAAAATCATTAGTTTTTGCAACAACAGGCACATAATTCATTGATTTGGTTAGAGTTTCAAGATCAAATAGCCATTTTGGTCCTTGACCTTCTACATTGGATTTATCTTCCAAAAACTCCACATGTAGATTTTCCTCTACAATCATAGTTCTTGTGTTGTATACTCTAAATGCTTTGCTATTAAGAGAATATCCAACAAAGAATCCTTCATCTGCTTTACCATCGAATTTTCCTAAATGGTCTAAGGTATTGAGAATTGTCACATGACATCCAAAAGGTCTAAGAAATCCTATTGCAGGAGTTCTACCTCTAAAAAGTTCATATGATGTCTTATTGTGAGGCTGTGTAACTAAAACTCAATTTTGGACATAGCAAGCAGTGTTGACTGCTTCAGCCCAAAAAGTTATAGGTAGCTTAGAGTCAGCTAACATAGTTCTAGCAGCTTCTATTAGTGTTCTATTCTTCCTCTCAACAACACCATTCTGTTGTGGAGTTCTAGCAACACTAAATTCTCTCCTAATACCTTTTTGTTTGCAGAAATCGTCCATAACTCTATTCTTAAACTCTGTCCCATTATCACATCTAATGACTTTCACTTTCTTGTTTACTTGGTTTTCTATCTGCGTAATGAATGTCTTAAGAATGCTAGAAGTTTCATCCTTAGAACCTAAAAAGAAAACCCATGTAAATCTGGTATAGTCATCAATTATAACAAGACAATATCTCTTATGCATTATACTACTTACTGAAACAGGTCCAAATAAGTCCATATGAAGCATAGACAATGATTGATTGATAGAGTTAAAAATCTTGGGCTTACAAGTGGCTTTGTGTTGTTTGCCTTTAAGACAAGCAATGCATGTTTGATCATTTTCAAATCTTTTGTGAGGTAAACCTCTTACCAAACCATTCTTAACAATTTGATTTATGGTTTTAAAATTAATATGACCAAGCCTTCTATGCCATTTCATTGATTCATCCAATGTGGCCTTTGCAACAAGACAAGTTAAATCCTTTTTAGGAACAATGTTCTTCATGTCAACACTGTACATATTGCCCTTTCTAGGAATTTTAAGAAGTACTTGACTTTAATCAGGCATCTTAAAAGCAGGAGAAAGTACAAGACATTCAGTCTCATAGAAAAGAACTTTGTTATTTTTGTCACACATGTGTGAGACACTAAAAAGATTATAATTTAGCTCTTGTACATAGTACACATCTTCAAAATCTAAATTTCCAGTTTTAATGGTACCTTTACCGGAAATTTTGCCACCAACACCTCCTCCAAAGGTAACATAGCCTCCATCTATTGATTGAAAATTTGAGAGATAAGACTTGTTGCCTGTCATGTGCCTTGAACATCCACTATCTGAGTATCCTTGATCCTCTTGTTGATCAATTGAATGTTCCTGCACATAAATGAGAAGTATTAGTTTCTTTTGGGGACCCAAGCCATTACTGACTTGGATCTGCCTCTTGCATCAATGCAATTTAATCTTTTTAGAACAGTTGATGCAACATTTGATTTAGTTGAATTCCAAACCCAACATGCTGAGGCCTTAACAGCATTTTCCCTCTTTGCCCAAGCAGCAAACTTAACTACTTGCCTACCAGAATTAACTGTTTGCCTAGCAGAATTAACTGCTGGCTTAGCAGAATTAACTGCTGACTTTGTAGTTGTCCCCTTTTGTTTCCAAACTTGTTTTTGGACCACTGCTTTTGTTTGAATGGGCTTTTGAACAGACTTTGGTGCATGTTTGTAAGATGTTTTTGCACCCTTAGCTGTTGATTTTGGGTAAACAGTCATATATGGTCTAGCAGAATTAACTTTATTGAAGCCAGACTTAATAAAGACTGTTGTGGGTTTAGTTCTGTTAACCTTAGAACTAGAGTGAAAATGAGATTTAGGTGTTCGCCTTTTGTGGTTCACTCTATTTTTTTCATACCCAGATACCCAATGGTTGCAGAAAGCTGCAAGATGGTCAAAACTACCACATGTATAACAAGCTTTGTTGGAAAAAGCAAAGTCATCACCTAATTGGTTAGACTTGAGGTTATTCCAATTTCTTTGGTTACCTCTGGGCTTGCTAGTGGATCTGTATTGTTCACAATACCTAATTGGTTGCCTAACATGTTTAATGTTTGATTTAGGCCTATCAGTATCCTTTTTGACCACTTTAGGAACCTTAGTTCCTGCTTTCTTAACTTTTTCAGGTTTAGACATAACCTGTTCTTCTTCATCACTATCAGTTGTACTATCCTCAACAACTATAGCATCTCCTTTCTTAACAAAGGACACCTTGTACTGATAAAATAAAGTTTTATCTAAACTTTCACATCCTTTTTCTATCTTAGGACTCTTAGTGACCTTAGAACCATATTCCATTATTGGTTCTTGAAACTCAGCAAAACCTGTGTGTGCTAGGTCAATACCTGGAGGTGAAGGAACACCTCTGTATGGTGGAGGAACAGATTTGTATCCTAAACCAGACTTAGCTTTATTGATTACTTGAGCTTCCCAAATCTTATTCATTCCCTCTGAGGCATGAGCTAAAGCATCTACAGTTAGCTTAACATTTTCAGTTTTATTATTGGCTTCAGCTAATTGTTTACTTTGACTAGCAAGTATTTCATCTCTAAATGCTATGCCTCTTTGTAGAGCATTTAAATCATCAGTAAACTTAGATTCATTACCTTGAAAGTGTGCAATTTGTTTTTCAAGAACACCTATAGCTCTTTTATGATTACTTAAATTGGCTAAGTCAATAATTAGTTCTTCTCGCCTATTATCAGCTTTTCTTTTAAGTTCTTCATTATCTTTAAGAGCAGAACATGATTCAGAACATTTGGTTATGGAAATTACCTCTGAATCAGAGAAGGTCATTAGAGCAGTCTCAGTGGCCACAAGAGCAGCATTTGTTGGTGCTTCCTCTTCATCAGCCATGAAGCTCCAGTCATAGTTAACCCCATCTATGGCTAGCATAGCCCTTGGTTCTTCAACTGTGACTTCCTTCTTCTTCTCTTGCCTATACCATGTGCTTCTATTATCCTGCTTTCTTGGGTTTCTACATTCTTTAGCAAAGTGTCCTAACCTGTGACAGTTGAAACACTCTACTTTCTTCTTGTCAAACCCAGTAGTTTCATTACCATCAATGGTAATCTGCTTACCAGTTCTCTGCCAGAACTTCTTAGAACTCATGCTAAGAAAAGAAACCTGCCATTTGATGTCCATCTCTTCCAAATCATTATCATCCAACTGATCAAGATCTTCATGAGTTAGAGGAGAACCACTAGTTTGACTAGACATGAATACATAGAACGATGGATCTCCAAGTCCAGCAACATTCTTCTGTGAACTAGTAGAAGGACCACCATAGATAGCAGTAGAAACACTTCCATCTTCATCTACCTCTTCTGATTTACTAATATGATGAAGCGGAAAGTGTACCGCTTTTAGGGGGTCATTTAAGCCCTAAATCGTATTTATTTGATCAAATATTGCCCTAAATCGTTCCTTTTGTCATTTTAGGTACTTTGGAGAAGAAATCTGGAAAAGGAAGCATTTTGGACGTTTTTGGAGCATAAAAGTGAAGAAAACAACAAAGTCTCAAAATTATGCTGGAAAGTACCTTTGACGGCGTCAGATATTGGTCCAGACGGCGTCATGGCTTGGCAAAAGTGGTGGATAGGAAAATTACTCATGATAAGCCAGAGAATTTTGCATGAAAAATCTGACGGCGTCACCCTTTGAAGTGATCAAGGCCATCACGGTTTAGCTTAAAGAGGGACGGCGTCAAGCCCATTTCTGACGGCGTCAAGCCTTGATAAGCCAGAGCGGATTTTGGAGGTCTAAAGAGGGACGGCGTCAGGAAGGCCATCCGGGAACCCTAAAAGCGGCGAGGTGACGGCGTCAGATCTATAACGTGACGCCGTCAGCCCTTAAACTCTATATATAGTTTTGCAATTTTTTATCATTAGTGTGGAACTTATTGTGTGTAACTTTGGAGGAGAAACCCTAATACGAATTTATGCCATTTTTAAGGGTTTTCATACCCTTGGATCTCCCATGTTTAATTGAAGATAAGTGATTATTTAATCATTCAATATGTCTATGTGTTGTTTGATTACATCTTGTTCTTGTCTTTTGATTAACATGCTAGGCTAGATTTATCTTGTGTTTGCTTAGATCTAATGAAACCTAGCTATTGATTATTGGTTATTAGTGTGTTATTAGTTGTATTGGATGATTGTTTATCTATGTTAGGCTTAAGAAAACTGGCTAACTTCCTATTCGGTAACTTGCTTGAACGTCTTAAGAAACATGAACCAATGCGTACTAAGGTTTTTATGGTTGTATTTAATGCATGAGCGAATTCTAGTGATCCCATGTTAGGAGCTTCTTAGCCGGCTCGACATAAGAGTGAAGTAGGAGCTCATAGAGTTGGGGAAGTACGTACGCTACCCCACGATTGGTATTAAGGAATACACCCGTCATCCACGCAATTAATGCACACTAATCAACCGGTAAAAGATAGTTAGGGAGTAAGGAAATCTAAGTAAACACATTCCTCTCCATACAAGTTTTACCACCTTTTCATTTTCAGTTATTTTATTTTATTTGCATTCGTAGTAATTTGGGTTAGTTGACTAGCAACTAATTCCGCCCACTCTTTCAAACCCGAGATTTTACTTGCTTTCCATAAAAATATAAAAAAACACAAAAAGAATCTTCTCTCACCCTTAGACCTATTAGAATAGTTTTTCAATCCTAACGACACTATTCCCTGTGGAGAACGATCAATCCCCCGTACTTACCACTACACTATACTACATCGGTCAGGTACACTGCCTGGTGGGGTTGTAAGCCTCTTGAAATCCCTCGAGAGGTAAAACCTGTTGTAAGGTCGCAAAACCACGCATCAAGTTTTTGGCGCCGCTGCCAGGGAATAGTTATTGTTTAGGTTGAATTTTTTATTTTATATAGGTCTACTCACTAGATTCCTTTCTAGTGAGATTTTTATTTTATTTTTCTAGGTTTTCTTTAGTCTATCTTTTTTCTTCGTTTCTTTGTTCGTAACCATTACCATTCGACATCATGAAAGATGGTAATATCCTTGATCCCAACAACCCACCACAACAACCACCACAACCTCCTAGAGCCCGTACTTTAGGAGAGTACTCTCGTCCTAGCCACCATGGCTATCGAAACACCATTGAGCTCACTCAAGGAGCCAATGTCACACCCTTGCGATCCGACACCATCCGGTTGGTGCAAAGCGGATGCGCATTCCATGGACTTCGTTCTGAAGATCCTAATCAACATCTCAAGGACTTTCTCAAAATCGTTGATTCCATAGACCTTGATGTTGCCACTCGAGAGACGACCCGACTGCGTCTCTTTCAATTCTCTCTGCGGGACCAAGCTAGTCAATGGCTAGAGCGTCTACCCGCAGGATCCATCACCTCTTGGGATGATCTCACCACTCGTTTCCTTGCTCAGTTTTTCCCACCGGGAAGAACTACCAAGCTAAGGAATGATATCTTGATGTTCCAACAACGTCAAGGCGAAACCCTCTACGAGGCATGGACTCGATTCAAGGACTTACTCCAAAAAGTCCCTCACCATGGCTTAGAACTTTGGCTCCAAGTCCAAATCTTCTATGACCATGTCAATCTCTCCACGAGGCAAACCATTGACCAATCGGCCGGTGGTAAGCTACGTGATCTAAGTGCGGAACAATCATGGGCTCTCCTAGAAGACCTTGCTCTTTATGACAACGAAAGTTGGAGTGATCCCCGTGATTTGAATAAAACGGTCAAGGCAATATCTTTGCCTTCGAACAATTCAAGAACTTCTGACCGTAGTTTCATAGAACTTGAAGACCAAGTCAAGTTTCTGATGAAATCCTACAAGGCTCCTAAACCTTCAAGCCAAGTGAACAAAATCACTTCTTCATGTGAATTATGTAGTGGTCCCCACGACACTCGTGATTGCATGGAACTCCCCGAACAAGCTTTTACGGACTACGCATCCTCGCGTACCGACGGAGCGGGAGACAAGTGGTACACTTTCAAACCCGAGCCAAACCCCTACGGTGATTCATACAACCCCTCATGGAAAAATCACCCAAACCTTAGGTGGAAACAAAACCAAAACGCACCACAAACCAATTCTTCCAACCCACCTAATCGTTTCCAATCAAGCGGTTCCAACTCAAACCGTACTTTCAATAACAATCCTTCCAACAATTATGGTAGTACCAATAACTTTGAAGGATTGATGTCCCAATTTATGGCATCTCAAGAAGCTCGGATAGCTAAGTTTGAATCCGAATTCAATCAACAACAAACGGAGATGACCAATAAAATTGACAACTTATTGAAAGCTCTCAATAACCAAGTGCTATCACCTCCACATAAGGACGCTAGGAACACAAATAGCGGACCCCAAGTAAAAGACCCCTCTTCATCCAAACATGTCCACTTCGTCAACATTGTCACTATCAAACCGATTGATAGGAATGATGATAACAGTGAACCTATGGATGAGGTTAAGAAAGTCGAGGTTGATAAGGAAGTTAGGACAAGTGAGATTGAAGAAGTGGATGATGATGAGGACTACTTCAATAGGCTACCCACTAAGGAAGAGCGCGCATATCATACAGACTTATTCGATGACCCCGAGACACCATACTTCCTAGGTAGACCAATTATAAAAATAGGCGACCCTTCTAATCTCAACATACCATGCAACATCGGACATTTACATGTGTGGAAAGCCTACATCGACCTTAGATCACCCATAAACATCATGACTAGAGCCCACTACAACTTGATAATGAAAAATCAACTTGGGTATAGGATGTTCCCTGACAAGGGTTGGATGAGTAACTTCACGGGAAGAGTTAAGGGATTACCGGTTTATGTAGGAAACTTCACCTATGTCCCCGACTTTGTAATTGTAGAAGATATCCGCCCAATAGTCGATGCATCCTTAACTCAAGTGGTTTTTGGAAAACCATTTGTTGAGGTCTCTAGAATGACTTATGAACCTTCCTTAGGGATAGTTAGATTTAAGGATGAGACCGATGAGGTAAACTACCAAATGCCATATAAGATAGAACAATTCCAACACTTGTCAAATGTTGAGAAGGAGCTTAAGCAAGCGGTCTACTATAGGAATGATGAGGATAGAAATAAAGGAGTAGACTATGTTATGGGAAGGATATCCGGTTTCTACAAGGATTGTTTGAAATTAGGACCGGAGTATAAAACCGGAAAGGAGAATGGCCTAGAAACCGTGACCAATGATGGAATCACGTAATGTACGTGACTTTGAGTCTAGCTACAAGACTCGTTAATAAAGAAAAGCGCTTCTTGGGAGGCAACCCAAGCTTTATTTGCTTTGTGTGTTTATTTATTTGTTTGTTTTATTTGTTTCCGTATGTGTGTTTAATTTTTATTATTATTGATTCATGTTCAAAACTAATTTGTGAAAATGCTTTATTTTGTTTTTAACTTCGTCTTAACTACATATAAAGGTATTTTGCAAAAGTTAAGTGTAAGGGAAATCCAAATCGGTTTATTAGAACAAATGAACATGAATCGTAATAATATTAAATTAACATACATATTAGTATTTGTTTGAGTCAAATGCTTGTATCGAGTCATAATGATGTTTTGCAGGAATTCCAGGAAGTAAGGTATAGGTTTTTCCAAAAATTTTTCGGAAACGTAACATGAGAATTCTGTCAGATTGTTTCTGACAGCGTCAGGAGTTACAACCTGACGGCGTCAGGTTTTAATTTTCTGAAAATTTCGAAAGTTTTGTTTTCATAAAAAGTTTTTATTAAATCTCTAACTTATAATCTCCAGGAATCTGCAAAATAATCATTCCACAAGCATTATATCCTTATATAGAGTTTATCCCGCCGATGTTATGCAGGTTTTCGTGTTTGTTTTCTCAGGTTTAACAGGTTATTTTGGAAAAGGAAATGTATGTGGAATCAAGCTTATGGCGATGCATTAGTCGTGGAGCTTCAACATTACCTTGGAAGAAGATCTAACCATGTTATTTCTTTATCCACCAAACGAATCAGGGGAGTATTTGATTTCATTCTTTTACTTTATACTTTTACATCTTGTTATTTGAACATTGGGGACAATGTTCATCTTAAGTGTAAGGGGGGGGGGGGGTAAAAGTACGATACTTTAGAGAATGCAATTGCACTTGATTTTTGTTTGTTTAATAGTAGATGTGTAATAAAACTGAGATAAATACCTGTTAGGGCAATTTGAGTGCCAAATTTAAAATTTTTTACAACATTTAGGAGTGAAACTTTGATCTTAATGAGCGTCTCACGGATAGGAGTTATATGAATAGCACAAAAACCGTACCACTAAAAAATTTTCCACCCCCAAATATGTGAGGTTCGCCCCTAGAATTGGTAGGAAAAGCATTTATGCTATGATGTGTGTACCGGTAGCACTTAGATTCTAGAACTTGCGTTAGGACCATTCCGAGGCCACAAGTGAGACTACATTCGTGTAGTTAGATTTACTACAGGATAAGAGGCATTAGGATTAACGCATTGTTTTACACCTGTGTTTTTGTTATAATTACATTGGCTACATTGGTCAAGTAATTCTCCCACACCCTTTGCGTTGTACTCATTTTTAGTACACGATACCCCTAGTACACCCCTCAGAGCCTATCTTTTCGTTTCGACCTTCAAGCATTTTACTTAAAGGAAGAATTTGTTTACACCCCACTTAAATGTACACCCAAATCGCCTTAGCCTACCTTGTATGCACTCATTTTTAGTGCATTATTGTGACAACATTTGTTTAAAACCCAAGTTAATTATCTAATTGATTACATGGTTGCTAAGTCGAGTCATATCCTTGTACATATAGTTTTGGGACGATTGGGACTTATGGGTGAAGTACTAGTGTAATGGAGTAATGGGGAAGAACATCATTTATTACCCCCATATGTGCTAAATATTTTAAAAGTACTCCAAGTTTTTCGATTATCTTAATTCGAGTCATTAGAATAGTATTTGTAAAGTTATGTAAAAATTCAAGTGTAAGGGGAATGCAACGCCCCTATGATGTATTATTTTGGATGGTAGGGCAAGAGTGTATGTCAAAAAAAAAAAAAAAAAAAAAAAAAAAAAAAAAATTCAAGAAAAATACAAAAAAAATGAGAAAAAGAAAAGTAGAAAAAACATACGGACTACCATCCCGTTTCATTTTATGTTTATTTTATGTTTGTGTCATTTTGTTTTTAGCTTAAGATTGAGTCGAGTCTTGGCTTAGCAACATTGTATAGTACATGTAATTAATCAGGTCTTTAACTCGCCACCAGTAAAATATCCCTTATCCAACAAAACCGTGTTTATCATATCCCTACACCTCACGTTATAACCCATGTAAAAGCCCTCTTTGATAGTTTATCTTAGGTGCTTACGCCTAGTGGAGGAGGTTTTTGATCCTTTCCCAAGCCTATGGTAATCTATTTGCTATGACAGGTAGTGAGAGATATTATCCGTTTTCATTTATTATATTTATTTTGATGACACTTGAGAGATGTGAGTATCTAAACACTACTTGTGAGGTGCTAGTGTGTAATCTCCGTGCTTATTATGATTAAAGTGGAACGACTATTTGTTGTAATTACTTTTATATTAGTGTTAAATGACCCCTAACTTGTATTTTGATTAGAATAAAAGCGCATTTGCTTGAGGACAAGCAAATCTCAAGTGTAAGGGTATTTGATGAAGCGAAAAGTGTACCGCTTTTAGGGGGTCATTTAAGCCCTAAATCGTATTTATTTGATCAAATATTGCCCTAAATCGTTCCTTTTGTCATTTTAGGTACTTTGGAGAAGAAATCTGGAAAAGGAAGCATTTTGGACGTTTTTGGAGCATAAAAGTGAAGAAAACGACAAAGTCTCAAAATTATGCTGGAAAGTACCTTTGACGGCGTCAGATATTGGTCCAGACGGCGTCATGGCTTGGCAAAAGTGGTGGATAGGAAAATTACTCATGATAAGCCAGAGAATTTTGCATGAAAAATCTGACGGCGTCACCCTTTGAAGTGATCAAGGCCATCACGGTTTAGCTTAAAGAGGGACGGCGTCAAGCCCATTTCTGACGGCGTCAAGCCTTGATAAGCCAGAGCGGATTTTGGAGGTCTAAAGAGGGACGGCGTCAGGAAGGCCATCCGGGAATCCTAAAAGCGGCGAGGTGACGACGTCAGGATCTATAACGTGACGCCGTCAGCCCTTAAACTCTATATATAGTTTTGCAATTTTTTATCATTAGTGTGGAACTTATTGTGTGTAACTTTGGAGGAGAAACCCTAAGACGAATTTATGCCATTTTTAAGGGTTTTCATACCCATGGATCTCCCATGTTTAATTGAAGATAAGTGATTATTTAATCATTCAATATGTCTATGTGTTGTTTGATTACATCTTGTTCTTGTCTTTTGATTAACATGCTAGGCTAGATTTATCTTGTGTTTGCTTAGATCTAATGAAACCTAGCTATTGATTATTGGTTATTAGTGTAAAACCCCGAAATTTATATAATATGAAAGACAAAAATACCCTCGAGTTTAAATTTTGAGAACTTACGAATATTAACTAAGTAACACTAACCTAAGTTCCAAAAATAAATAAAACATTACATTATAATGTTTGTATAAAAATAAAAAAAGAAAAGAAATCCTACACATCTAATTTAGCTAAGCGACATAATGTTGCAATTATTTCAAAAATTCAGCCAAGTCAAGTGGAGATAATAACACATTGAATTTTGATTGATATATTTCCTAAATTTTGGCTATTCCTCCATTTAACTTCATCACAATTATCGGCCTATATTAAAATCCCTTAACCGAACCTGTTGCAAACCCTAGACTCCTCCATCAAAGAAAATTCGACTGCCTCTCCTTACTACTGATGTACGATCCAAATTAGGCAGAAAAAGAGATGTTTTCGATCAGTGTTCCTTGTCTCTATACGAATCATCACTAAGGTAATCATATATACTCCCTTGATCTATTCGAATCCTTGAATAACAAGCCCTAATCGACTAGTGTTCTTGTCCTTTTTGTTTTCTGCCATGCGAATCAAAGAAGAAGAAGGAGAAATTCGTTGGTGCTTTTGTGGTGTCTTGTTCTTGGTTCGTGTGACATGCTACGAGGGTATTCATATCTTCTTCCTTGGTTAATCCCCGAATTCATGATTGTTATTCTTGTTAAAACCTTGTCACATAAAATATGGAGCTTAAAAACCCTAAAGAAACCCTAACCTATGGTCGATCAGTTGAGTGGAATGAATTTAAATTGGTTTGAATACGTTACGATCTGTATTAATTCGACCTAAACATGTATGAACACATCTAAAATCGTTTTGTGGCAATAATTAATGATTGGAGTGATTTAACATTAGGTATAGGCATGAAAACCTATAACTGCTACTGACCTGGAATCTTTGTTCGACTTTAACTGGCTGTAACTAAATGATGTGAACATATATTTTGGTGTTTTAAGAGTCTAAAACTAAGTTCAATGAAATGAATACCTGGGAAAATTTATTTTGTAATTTTTGGAGGCCTGGAAGGTTACTTTTTGATTTTTAGAAAATTAAGTGTCAAATCGAATTCGTAAGTCTGGAAAATCAGTCCGGGTTTTTGAATTTTAATTTCCAAACCGTGTCAAATTAGGAGGTTTCCTTTGAACTGGGTAATATTTAGGATGTCTATTACTTCCTGGAATTTTTGTAGATTTTTTTGAATTTTTATTAAAAGCTTTCTAATTAATAACTTTTCGTATAGCAAAATTAATCAGAAAACTGGACAAGTTGTATTAAGTGAATTTTAATCCATAGTGGTGCTACTTAATAAAATCTACAAAAATTAGATAAAATACTTATGACATTAAAGTATCTCTGGGAATTTTTGGGGAATTTATTTCTGAGTTCTTATATGATTTTTGATTTATAGAAAACCTAACAATTTCAAGCTTAAAACTGTTAGAACCTGATGAAAAGTATAAAAGGGTTTTGAAAGGTGTTTTGTGTTTAATTTAAAAACTAAAGGGACTAAGTGTGTAATTTTATGAAACTTGAGGGTTTTCTTATATGATTTTTGATTTATAGAAAACCTAACAATTTCAAGCTTAAAACTGTTAGAACCTGATGAAAAGTATAAAAGGGTTTTGAAAGGTGTTTTGTGTTTAATTTAAAAACTAAAGGGACTAAGTGTGTAATTTTATGAAACTTGAGGGTTTGATTCGTGCCACACTTATATTTGAGAGTATAATCTGTAATTTAATAAATATGAGGGTTAGTTGTATAATTATGAATATAATAAAGGTTAAAGTGCAATTTGTATAATTATAAGGTTTATTTTGTGATTTTGGTAAATCAAGGGTGTAATGTGTAAATTATGAAACTTAAAGGACGAGAGATGTGATTCTGAATAAATGATGTATTTAAATTAGTTGTTTGCAATATTTTCATTCAAGACCCTTAACTTTGGGATATTTGCAATTAAAACCCTAACTTATGAAAACTGTCATATTTAACCTTGAACTTATGTAAAAGGCATTATGAACCTTAACCTACTAACATGGTCATCTTTAATAAGTTGATAAACAGGAATGATAATAACTAAAGTTACTGAATGTGTAAAGTTACCTAAGATGGAGAGAAACTAAAATGAAACCTTATGATTAAGAAACTATGAAATCATAAAGCTATGAAACTTATAAGTACAATTATAACTCATGTAGATTCGCTGAAGCGGGAGTAATCCGGTGTTTTGTGATCTGCCTTTGGTTTGTTTTGCTATCGGATAAGGTACAGATACTCTGCCCTTTTTCAGTAAGGGTTCTCATATGCCATATATTGATTTTGAGTTATGATTCAGTTAAGATTCCCCAAGCCATTGCTATGTTCCCTTGAATGAACCTTCGATATTACTTTTGATATGACTTTGAGATGCACCTTTTGATATATGACCTTGAGCTATGATTTTGAGACATGACTCTTAGTTTGATACCCGAGCCATTTTTGTACTTTCCTAGCCAGGAAGGTAACCTGGCCATGTCTGTGATGCACCACTGGCATGACTCCTGTGTGGGGGAGTGATTTCTCACACCGTCCCTTTTATATTATCTGCCGGCTACTTGACTTTGAGATTGACTTTGAGTTGGGGGGCGTATGGATTGCAATCCTAGGCATGTTTTGTTTAGTGGATTTAACTATGACTTTGAGTATGACTTTGAGTATGACTTTGAGGTGACTGGTGCTGTGTGCAATACACGCCTTTCACACCCCTGGGAGCTGATCACTCCACTATTATGATACATGAGGACACCCCTCATATTATCTGGTTGCCTGAGAGGTATCCCCTCTGATTGTGAGATTATGACTTTGAGATTATGATGTTGAGATTATGACTTTGAGTTTCTGGGCTCGTGGTAGATGACTATCCTACTCTTCTCTTATTATCCATTTATTTCGTTTATACCTTATGACATTCCCTTTGCCCATATTATATTTCTGTTTCGTTATTCTTTGCTTTGTATATGTATCTGTTCACTGAGCTTTTTAAGCTCAGCCGCACGTTTTCTTTTCGTGTGCGGCAGGTAATAAGCAGGACGACGGGTTTGGGTATGAGTGAAGAGACTTTTGTACTTAGAAGACTTTGATAGTGTTCTGAAGTAGAGACCATTAGAAGGAGTTGCTTTTGCAGACTTAGTGTTTAGTTTTGTTTCCGTTGTAATCATGTAAATTTCAGAATTTCATTTGTAACCTTTGAGAATTTCTGTATTACTTGAAATGTATGCTTTGTTTGATCTGATGTGAAACCATTAGTGTGACATCTTTACCCTTATTGGGTTGGGGTGTTACAATTATGGTATCAGAGCGACAGGCTGCGATTTCGTAATACATTTATCCTTGACCTGTGTAAGTTAGGACCACTAAGCTTTCCCTGTAGACACTCGTAAGTCAACCTTTGAAAATTTCTTTAGAATTTCCCATGGGAACCTAAGTTTTGATCGGTGAGGAATGGGTAGACTATAAGGCATTTGTTTAAGTATCTTTACTTTCGCATCACTCTGATTCGTGCCTTACTTTTAGTTAGATCCTGTTGATATCACTTTTGGAAAGTGAAAGCTTAGGCTTTGCACCACCTGAGATTGGAACCTGATTAAATCTTGAAGGCATTGAAAATTTCATACTAATCGCCTGACACTATTTGATCCATATCTTCAGATTCCTGTTGTTAATCATGTTGATAAAGACCCGCGTTCCACTCTGATTCCGTTGTTAATCACTTTGACGCCTCTTCGGGCATTCTGAGAATCTCCATGGCAGTAACGTACTGGATACTTTTTGTTATTTTGCTTTAATAAGTATATATGAATCTTCCGACACTATTTGATTTCGTTTCACCCATCTCTGTTCTTATAAGAAGCCTTTTGGTATGTAACCACGAGTATAAGAATGTTTTCCCCCTCACTTTTGAATGATAAAGCTATGATTTGCGAACCGTCTTTCTTTGAATAGTTAACTTCGATTTTATTCTGACAAGGAAATTGTGGAATGATCAGTCAAATATTGACAACTACCTTTCTATGTCTCACCTTTGGCGTTTGCAACAATTTTGAACTTCCGACTACGATTACCAATTGTCAAACCCTTTGCTATCTCTATTACTCTGGAGACGCGTGTGTTACTTTCACGGTTATGAAGTTTTCCTAGAAACCATTTCGTACACAAATGAATGAACCTCATCGTAGAAGCCTTTTGGCACCTTGAGTTTTCTGAACATGAACCTTGTATTGAACGTTATTTGGCACCCTGAACTTCTTGAATATAATCCCTGTTGGACCACCAAGTTTTCCACCGGAGTATGAAGTAAGATTTGACATGATACCGAGAGATTCTAGTCACTAAACGAAGATGTCTTTCGGATCATACCAATTGACTGGAGCAACCGGGAAGAGCAGCAACCGAAGACCAGGAAGTGAGTTTACTTAAGTGTATCTTCTGGGCATGTTTTAGTTTCGTTCGCGATAAAGAAGGATGGTAACTGGAGATATGTATGGAAGCTGAACCGTATTACTGTTAGGAGCCAATATTCCTCCACCCTGAAACGACTATGTGTTTGTTTAAATTCAGAGCGCGAAGTTTTTTTTCCTTTCTGATGAATTGATTTTATTCTTGGAATCGCCTTTAGTATTCGTAAAAGACTGCTATGACGATTAGTGACGCTAATAGTATTAGCTAAAGCTCTGACGATCTTGGTGAATTTGATAGATGATATTTTCTCATGAGTACTGGGCATATGGTCATTGTATGACTTAATGGTACATTCAGAGACGAGGAAGAACATGAAAATCATTTTGCACCTTGTTAGAAATTTGACGATCATTTGTGTATTCTGAGAGATTGATGTTGGTTGAGACAACGGTGTTCATTGCCTGACCTGGAGTTGACAACAACGGAGGCTACCCTGTAGAGTGAAGACATTTCTTTCGATACAGACGTGTGGACGGTGCAGAAGATCTAGTCAAGATGGCGAACCTGGAGCTGATGAAGACGTACAGTCTCACTTCCCTATTCATCTTGGTTGTACTAAGATGAATTGAGAGCGGAAGCAGACTGTATGATGGAGAGACTGAAAGATCGTGCCAGAAATCCACAACACTCCATCACATTCCAAGAAGAACTGCAGGAGGCTCGACGAACCAGACACAAGTTCCCAATTTTGGTTTCACTTCCCAACGGATGGACAGCCGAAGACAGATCCACCGGACTTGAAGAGATTAGATGTGTTGAATGAGCAGATTTTTGAAACAGACCCTCTATACTTGGAAGAATTGATTCTATGAAGGCAGGAGTTTTGGCAACTAATTTTCATTTCCGTTGACCCTCTTAAGTTTTGTTATATAGTAATAAGTCCCTCTTATGATTTAAGTTACCTAGAAGCATTTCAGTTCGTTTTTACCCTTCGTATGATTCGGGGATGACCTTGTTTTGAGAGATTTTGGCGAATTGTGGATGATATGATGCTTGTGACGGCGTACCCCATTTCTGCTAGGCAACCTGGGATTTTTGATACTCTTGCGAATAGTTTTGTTTTCTCTCTGGACCATGGCATTTGATTTTGGTTGACCTTTGATGACTATAGAAGTACTAGGTGGATTAAGATAGGTGGTTTTGATTACGACTTGAGATAAAGTATGACCATCATGAGGGCATATTTATATGATGCCAGTATTATGATGTCTGGCCAACGTGATAATACTTACATCATATAACGTGCACTTGTTGTGGGCATAGGATATCTCGGGGAGTACCTAAGAAGTTTAGAATTTGATCTCCGTCGGATTATCTGTGAATAGTGAGACTTTGGGTTCATCCTATCTACTCGTATACTCTGTTTTCGTTCATTAGATATCTGATTGAGTTTGAACTCTCGATTTGAATTCTGTGACTTCAATGATAAGTCTTGAACTCCTTTTAGAACTTCCTACTGTTGGTGCAGTTAATTTGAATTGAAATCTTATTCGTATTCCATATGAGCTTTCTGGAAGATTCACCTATCGTCCAGTTTATATTGCATGGACCTTTTGTTCTGAAACAGCTTATTTTGTCTCCTTCTGAGAAATTTTGAACCCACCTCATTTTGATTCGAGTCATGAGAAACTAGTTGGTCTGAAGATCTTTTTGGAAGAACCTCCTCGAGCGTGAGAATATTTGTAATGACCTTTTACGACTTGCTGAAACTCCGTTTAACTTTGCGACTTCAATTTTCGAGGACGAAAATTTCTTTTTAAGAGGGGAAGAGTTGTAAAACCCCGAAATTTATATAATATGAATGACAAAAATACCCTCGAGTTTAAATTTTGAGAACTTACGAATATTACCTAAGTAACACTAACCTAAGTTCCAAAAATAAATAAAACATTACATTATAATGTTTGTATAAAAAAAAAAAAAAAAAAAAAAAAAAAAAAAAAAAAAAAAAAAAAAAAAGAAGAAATCCTACACATCTAATTTAGCTAAGCGACATAATGTTGCAATTATTTCAAAAATTCAGCCAAGTCAAGTGGAGATAATAACACATTGAATTTTGATTGATATATTTCCTAAATTTTGGCTATTCCTCCATTTAACTTCATCACAATTATCGGCCTATATTAAAATCCCTTAACCGAACCTGTTGCAAACCCTAGACTCCTCCATCAAAGAAAATTCGACTGCCTCTCCTTACTACTGATGTACGATCCAAATTAGGCAGAAAAAGAGATGTTTTCGATCAGTGTTTCTTGTCTCTATACGAATCATCACTAAGGTAATCATATATACTCCCTTGATCTATTCGAATCCTTGAATAACAAGCCCTAATCGACTAGTGTTCTTGTCCTTTTTGTTTTCTGCCATGCGAATCAAAGAAGAAGAAGGAGAAATTCGTTGGTGCTTTTGTGGTGTCTTGTTCTTGGTTCGTGTGTCATGCTACGAGGGTATTCATATCTTCTTCCTTGGTTAATCCCCGAATTCATGATTGTTATTCTTGTTAAAACCTTGTCACATAAAATATGGAGCTTAAAAACCCTAAAGAAACCCTAACCTATGATCGATCAGTTGAGTGGAATGAATTTAAATTGGTTTGAATACGTTACGATCTGTATTAATTCGACCTAAACATGTATGAACTCATCTAAAATCGTTTTGTGGCAATAATTAATGATTGGAGTGATTTAACATTAGGTATAGGCATGAAAACCTATAACTGCTACTGACCTGGAATCTTTGTTCGACTTTAACTGGCTGTAACTAAATGATGTGAACATATATTTTGGTGTTTTAAGAGTCTAAAACTAAGTTCCATGAAATGGATACCTGGGAAAATTTATTTTGTAATTTTTGGAGGCCTGGAAGGTTACTTTTTGATTTTTAGAAAATTAAGTGTCAAATCGAATTCGTAAGTCTGGAAAATCAGTCCGGGTTTTTTAATTTTAATTTCCAAACCCTGTCGAATTAGGAGGTGTCCTTTGAACTGGGTAATATTTAGGATGTCTATTACTTCCTGGAATCTTTGTAGATTTTTTTGAATTTTTCTTAAAAGGTTTCTAATTAATAAATTTTCGTATAGAAAAATTAATCAGAAAACTGGACAAGTTGTATTAAGTGAATTTTAATCCATAGTGGTGCTACTTAATAAAATCTGGAAAAATTATATAAAATACATAAGACATTAAAGTATCTCTGTGAATTTTTGGGGAATTTATTTCTGAGTTCTTATATGATTTTTGATTTATAGAAAACCTAACAATTTCAAGCTTAAAACTGTTAGAACCTGATGAAAAGTATAAAAGGGTTTTGAAAGGTGTTTTGTGTTTAATTTAAAAACTAAAGGGACTAAGTGTGTAATTTTATGAAACTTGAGGGTTTTCTTATATGATTTTTGATTTATAGAAAACCTAACAATTTCAAGCTTAAAACTGTTAGAACCTGATGAAAAGTATAAAAGGGTTTTGAAAGGTGTTTTGTGTTTAATTTAAAAACTAAAGGGACTAAGTGTGTAATTTTATGAAACTTGAGGGTTTGTTTCGTGCCACACTTATATTTGAGAGTATAATCTGTAATTTAATAAATATGAGGGTTAGTTGTATAATTATGAATATAATAAAGGTTAAAGTGCAATTTGTATAATTATAAGGTTTATTTTGTGATTTTGGTAAATCAAGGGTGTAATGTGTAAATTATGAAACTTAAAGGACGAGAGATGTGATTCTGAATAAATGATGTATTTAAATTAGTTGTTTGCAATATTTTCATTCAAGACCCTTAACTTTGGGATATTTGCAATTAAAACCTTAACTTATGAGAACTGTCATATTTAACCTTGAACTTATGTAAAAGGCATTATGAACCTTAACCTACTAACATGGTCATCTTTAATAAGTTGATAAACAGGAATGATAATAACTAAAGTTACTGAATGTGTAAAGTTACCTAAGATGGAGAGAAACTAAAATGAAACCTTATGATTAAGAAACTATGAAATCATAAAGCTATGAAACTTATAAGTACAATTATAATTCATGTAGATTCGCTGAAGCGGGAGTAATCCGGTGTTTTGCTATCGGATAAGGTACAGATACTCTGCCCTTTTTCAGTAAGGGTTCTCATATGCCATATATTGATTTTGAGTTATGATTCAGTTAAGATTCCCCAAGCCATTGCTATGTTCCCTTGAATGAACCTTCGATATTACTTTTGATATGACTTTGAGATGCACCTTTTGATATATGACCTTGAGCTATGATTTTGAGACATGACTCTTAGTTTGATACCCGAGCCATTTTTGTACTTTCCTAGCCAGGAAGGTAACCTGGCCATGTCTGTGATGCACCACTGGCATGACTCCTGTGTGGGGGAGTGATTTCTCACACCGTCCCTTTTATATTATCTGCCGGCTACTTGACTTTGAGATTGACTTTGAGTTGGGGGGCGTATGGATTGCAATCCTAGGCATGTTTTGTTTAGTGGATTTAACTATGACTTTGAGTATGACTTTGAATATGACTTTGAGGTGACTGGTGCTGTGTGCAATACACGCCTTTCACACCCCTGGGAGCTGATCACTCCACTATTATGATACATGAGGACACCCCTCATATTATCTGGTTGCCTGAGAGGTATCCCCTCTGATTGTGAGATTATGACTTTGAGATTATGATGTTGAGATTATGACTTTGAGTTTCTGGGCTCGTGGTAGATGACTATCCTACTCTTCTCTTATTATCCATTTATTTCGTTTATACCTTATGACATTCCCTTTGCCCATATTATATTTCTGTTTCGTTATTCTTTGCTTTGTATATGTATCTGTTCACTGAGCTTTTTAAGCTCAGCCGCACGTTTTCTTTTCGTGTGCGGCAGGTAATAAGCAGGACGACGGGTTTGGGTATGAGTGAAGAGACTTATGGACTTAGAAGACTTTGATAGTGTTCTGAAGTAGAGACCATTAGAAGGAGTTGCTTTTGCAGACTTAGTGTTTAGTTTTGTTTCCGTTGTAATCATGTAAATTTCAGAATTTCATTTGTAACCTTTGAGAATTTCTGTATTACTTGAAATGTATGCTTTGTTTGATCTGATGTGAAACCATTAGTGTGACATCTTTACCCTTATTGGGTTGGGGTGTTACAATTATGGTATCAGAGCGACAGGCTGCGATTTCGTAATACATTTACCCTTGACCTGTGTAAGTTAGGACCACTAAGCTTTCCCTGTAGACACTCGTTAGTCAACCTTTGAAAATTTCTTTAGGATTTCCCATGGGAACCTAAGTTTTGATCGGTGAGGAATGGGTAGACTATAAGGCATTTGTTTAAGTATCTTTACTTCCGCATCACTCTGATTCGTGCCTTACTTTTAGTTAGATCCTGTTGATATCACTTTTGGAAAGTGAAAGCTTAGGCTTTGCACCACCTGAGATTGGAACCTGATTAAATCTTGAAGGCATTGAAAATTTCATACTAATCGCCTGACACTATTTGATCCATATCTTCAGATTCCTGTTGTTAATCATGTTGATAAAGACCCGCGTTCCACTCTGATTCCGTTGTTAATCACTTTGACGCCTCTTCGGGCATTCTGAGAATCTCCATGGCAGTAACGTACTGGATACTTTTTGTTATTTTGCTTTAATAAGTATATATGAATCTTCCGACACTATTTGATTTCGTTTCACCCATCTCTGTTCTTATAAGAAGCCTTTTGGTATGTAACCACGAGTATAAGAATGTTTTCCCCTCACTTTTGAATGATAAAGCTATGATTTGCGAACCGTCTTTCTTTGAATAGTTAACTTCGATTTTATTCTGACAAGGAAATTGTGGAATGATCAGTCAAATATTGACAACTACCTTTCTATGTCTCACCTTTGGCGTTTGCAACAATTTTGAACTTCCGACTACGATTACCAATTGTCAAACCCTTTGCTATCTCTATTACTCTGGAGACGCGTGTGTTACTTTCACGGTTATGAAGTTTTCCTAGAAACCATTTCGTACACAAATGAATGAACCTCATCGTAGAAGCCTTTTGGCACCTTGAGTTTTCTGAACATGAACCTTGTATTGAACGTTATTTGGCACCCTGAACTTCTTGAATATAATCCCTGTTGGACCACCAAGTTTTCCACCGGAGTATGAAGTAAGATTTGACATGATACCGAGAGATTCTAGTCACTAAACGAAGATGTCTTTCGGATCATACCAATTGACTGGAGCAACCGGGAAGAGCAGCAACCGAAGACCAGGAAGTGAGTTTACTTAAGTGTATCTTCTGGGCATGTTTTAGTTTCGTTCGCGATAAAGAAGGATGGTAACTGGAGATATGTATGGAAGCTGAACCGTATTACTGTTAGGAGCCAATATTCCTCCACCCTGAAACGACTATGTGTTTGTTTAAATTCAGAGCGCGAAGTTTTTTTTCCTTTCTAATGAATTGATTTTATTCTTGGAATCGCCTTTAGTATTCGTAAAAGACTGCTATGACGATTAGTGACGCTAATAGTATTAGCTAAAGCTCTGACGATCTTGGTGAATTTGATAGATGATATTTTCTCATGAGTACTGGGCATATGGTCATTGTATGACTTAATGGTACATTCAGAGACGAGGAAGAACATGAAAATCATTTTGCACCTTGTTAGAAATTTGACGATCATTTGTGTATTCTGAGAGATTGATGTTGGTTGAGACAACGGTGTTCATTGCCTGACCTGGAGTTGACAACAACGGAGGCTACCCTGTAGAGTGAAGACATTTCTTTCGATACAGACGTGTGGACGGTGCAGAAGATCTAGTCAAGATGGCGAACCTGGAGCAGATGAAGACGTACAGTCTCACTTCCCTATTCATCTTGGTTGTACTAAGATGAATTGAGAGCGGAAGCAGACTGTATGATGGAGAGACTGAAAGATCGTGCCAGAAATCCACAACACTCCATCACATTCCAAGAAGAACTGCAGGAGGCTCGACGAACCAGACACAAGTTCCCGATTTTGGTTTCACTTCCCAACGGATGGACAGCCGAAGACAGATCCACCGGACTTGAAGAGATTAGATGTGTTGAATGAGCAGATTTTTGAAACAGACCCTCTATACTTGGAAGAATTGATTCTATGAAGGCAGGAGTTTTGGCAACTAATTTTCATTTCCGTTGACCCTCTTAAGTTTTGTTATATAGTAATAAGTCCCTCTTATGATTTAAGTTACCTAGAAGCATTTCAGTTCGTGTTTACCCTTCGTATGATTTGGGGATGACCTTGTTTTGAGAGATTTTGGCGAATTGTGGATGATATGATGCTTGTGACGGCGTACCCCATTTCTGCTAGGCAACCTGGGATTTTTGATACTCTTGCGAATAGTTTTGTTTTCTCTCTGGACCATGGCATTTGATTTTGGTTGACCTTTGATGACTATAGAAGTACTAGGTGGATTAAGATAGGTGGTTTTGATTACGACTTGAGATAAAGTATGACCATCATGAGGGCACATTTATATGATGCCAGTATTATGATGTCTGGCCAACGTGATAATACTTACATCATATAACGTGCACTTGTTATGGGCATATGATATCTTGGGGAATACCTAAGAAGTTTAGAATTTGATCTCCGTTGGATTATCCGCGAATAGTGAGACTTTAGGTTCATCCTATCTATCCGTATACTCTGTTTTCGTTCATTAGATATCTGATTGAGTTTGAACTCTCGATTTGAATTCTGTGACTTCAATTATAAGTCTTGAACTCCTTTTAGAACTTCCTACTGTTGGTGCAGTTAATTTGAATTGAAATCTTATTCGTATTCCATATGAGCTTTCTGGAAGATTCACCTATCGTCCAGTTTATATTGCATGGACCTTTTGTTCAGAAACAGCTTATTTTGTCTCATTCTGAGAAATTTTGAACCCACCTCATTTTGATTCGAGTCATGAGAAACTATTTGGTCGGAAGATCTTTTTGGAAGAACCTCCTCGAGCGTGAGAATATGTGTAATGACCTTTTGCGACTTGCTGCAACTTCGTTTAACTTTGCGACTTCAATTTTCGAGGACGAAAATTTCTTTTAAGAGGGGAAGAGTTGTAAAACCCCGAAATTTATATAATATGAATGACAAAAATACCCTCGAGTTTAAATTTTGAGAACTTACGAATATTAACTAAGTAACACTAACCTAAGTTCCAAAAATAAATAAAACATTACATTATAATGTTTGTATAAAAAAAAAAAAAAAAAAAAAAAAAAAAAAAAAAAAAAAAAAAAAAAAAAGAAATCCTACACATCTAATTTAGCTAAGCGACATAATGTTGCAATTATTTCAAAAATTCAGCCAAGTCAAGTGGAGATAATAACACATTGAATTTTGATTGATATATTTCCTAAATTTTGGCTATTCCTCCATTTAACTTCATCACAATTATCGGCCTATATTAAAATCCCTTAACCGAACCTGTTGCAAACCCTAGACTCCTCCATCAAAGAAAATTCGACTGCCTCTCCTTACTACTGATGTACGATCCAAATTAGGCAGAAAAAGAGATGTTTTCGATCAGTGTTTCTTGTCTCTATACGAATCATCACTAAGGTAATCATATATACTCCCTTGATCTATTCGAATCCTTGAATAACAAGCCCTAATCGACTAGTGTTCTTGTCCTTTTTGTTTTCTGCCATGCGAATCAAAGAAGAAGAAGGAGAAATTCGTTGGTGCTTTTGTGGTGTCTTGTTCTTGGTTCGTGTGTCATGCTACGAGGGTATTCATATCTTCTTCCTTGGTTAATCCTCGAATTCATGATTGTTATTCTTGTTAAAACCTTGTCACATAAAATATGGAGCTTAAAAACCCTAAAGAAACCCTAACCTATGATCGATCAGTTGAGTGGAATGAATTTAAATTGGTTTGAATACGTTACGATCTATATTAATTCGACCTAAACATGTATGAACTCATCTAAAATCGTTTTGTGTCAATAATTAATGATTGGAGTGATTTAACATTAGGTATAGGCATGAAAACCTATAACTGCTACTGACCTGGAATCTTTGTTCGACTTTAACTGGCTGTAACTAAATGATGTGAACATATATTTTGGTGTTTTAAGAGTCTAAAACTAAGTACATGAAATGGCTACCTGGGAAAATTTATTTTGTAATTTTTGGAGGCCTGGAAGGTTACTTTTTGATTTTTAGAAAATTAAGTGTCAAATCGAATTCGTAAGTCTGGAAAATCAGTCCGGGTTTTTTAATTTTAATTTCCAAACCCTGTCGAATTAGGAGGTGTCCTTTGAACTGGGTAATATTTAGGATGTCTATTACTTCGTGGAATTTTTGTATATTTTTTTGAATTTTTCTTAAAAGGTTCTAATTAATAACTTTTCGTATAGCAAAATTAATCAGAAAACTGGACAAGTTGTATTAAGTGAATTTTAATTCATAGTGGTGCTACTTAATAAAATCTGGAAAAATTATATAAAATACATAAGACATTAAAGTATCTCTGTGAATTTTTGGGGAATTTATTTCTGAGTTCTTATATGATTTTTGATTTACAGAAAACCTTACAATTTCAAGCTTAAAACTGTTAGAACCTGATGAAAAGTATAAAAGGGTTTTGAAAGGTGTTTTGTGTTTAATTTAAAAACTAAAGGGACTAAGTGTGTAATTTTATGAAACTTGAGGGTTTTCTTATATGATTTTTGATTTATAGAAAACCTAACAATTTCAAGCTTAAAACTGTTAGAACCTGATGAAAAGTATAAAAGGGTTTTGAAAGGTGTTTTGTGTTTAATTTAAAAACTAAAGGGACTAAGTGTGTAATTCTATGAAACTTGAGGGTTTGATTCGTGCCACACTTATATTTGAGAGTATAATCTGTAATTTAATAAATATGAGGGTTAGTTGTATAATTATGAATATAATAAACGTTAAAGTGCAATTTGTATAATTATAAGGTTTATTTTGTGATTTTGGTAAATCAAGGGTGTAATGTGTAAATTATGAAACTTAAAGGACGAGAGATGTGATTCTGAATAAATGATGTATTTAAATTAGTAGTTTGCAATATTTTCATTCAAGACCCTTAACTTTGGGATATTTGCAATTAAAACCTTAACTTATGAGAACTGTCATATTTAACCTTGAACTTATGTAAAAGGCATTATGAACCTTAACCTACTAACATGGTCATCTTTAATAAGTTGATAAACAGGAATGATAATAACTAAAGTTACTGAATGTGTAAAGTTACCTAAGATGGAGAGAAACTAAAATGAAACCTTATGATTAAGAAACTATGAAATCATAAAGCTATGAAACTTATAAGTACAATTATAATTCATGTAGATTCGCTGAAGCGGGAGTAATCCGGTGTTTTGCTATCGGATAAGGTACAGATACTCTGCCCTTTTTCAGTAAGGGTTCTCATATGCCATATATTGATTTTGAGTTATGATTCAGTTAAGATTCCCCAAGCCATTGCTATGTTCCCTTGAATGAACCTTTGATATTACTTTTGATATGACTTTGAGATGCACCTTTTGATATATGACCTTGAGCTATGATTTTGAGACATGACTCTTAGTTTGATACCCGAGCCATTTTTGTACTTTCCTAGCCAGGAAGGTAACCTGGCCATGTCTGTGATGCACCACTGGCATGACTCCTGTGTGGGGGAGTGATTTCTCACACCGTCCCTTTTATATTATCTGCCGGCTACTTGACTTTGAGATTGACTTTGAGTTGGGGGGGCGTATGGATTGCAATCCTAGGCATGTTTTGTTTAGTGGATTTAACTATGACTTTGAGTATGACTTTGAGTATGACTTTGAGGTGACTGGTGCTGTGTGCAATACACGCCTTTCACACCCCTGGGAGCTGATCACTCCACTATTATGATACATGAGGACACCCCTCATATTATATGGTTGCCTGAGAGGTATCCCCTCTGATTGTGAGATTATGACTTTGAGATTATGATGTTGAGATTATGACTTTGAGTTTCTGGGCTCGTGGTAGATGACTATCCTACTCTTCTCTTATTATCCATTTATTTCGTTTATATCTTATGACATTCCCTTTGCCCATATTATATTTCTGTTTCGTTATTCTTTGCTTTGTATATGTATCTGTTCACTGAGCTTTTTAAGCTCAGCCGCACGTTTTCTTTTCGTGTGCGGCAGGTAATAAGCAGGACGACGGGTTTGGGTATGAGTGAAGAGACTTATGGACTTAGAAGACTTTGATAGTGTTCTGAAGTAGAGACCATTAGAAGGAGTTGCTTTTGCAGACTTAGTGTTTAGTTTTGTTTCCGTTGTAATCATGTAAATTTCAGAATTTCATTTGTAACCTTTGAGAATTTCTGTATTACTTGAAATGTATGCTTTGTTTGATCTGATGTGAAACCATTAGTGTGACATCTTTACCCTTATTGGGTTGGGGTGTTACAATTAGTGTGTTATTAGTTGTATTGGATGATTGTTTATCTATGTTAGGCTTAAGAAAACTGGCTAACTTCCTATTCGGTAACTTGCTTGAACGTCTTAAGAAACATGAACCAATGCGTACTAAGGTTTTTATGGTTGTATTTAATGCATGAGCGAATTCTAATGATCCCATGTTAGGAGCTTCTTAGCCGGCTCGACATAGGAGTGAAGTAGGAGCTCATAGAGTTGGGGAAGTACGTACGCCACCCCACGATTGGTATTAAGGAATACACCCGTCATCCACGCAATTAATGCACACTAATCAACCGGTAAAAGATAGTTAGGGAGTAAGGAAATCTAAGTAAACACATTCCTCTCCATATAAGTTTTACCACCTTTTCATTTTCAGTTATTTTATTTTATTTGCATTCGTAGTAATTTGGGTTAGTTGACTAGCAACTAATTCCGCCCACTCTTTCAAACCCGAGATTTTACTTGCTTTCCATAAAAATATAAAAAAACACAAAAAGAATCTTCTCTCACCCTTAGACCTATTAGAATAGTTTTTCAATCCTAACGACACTATTCCCTGTGGAGAACGATCAATCCCCCGTACTTACCACTACACTATACTACATCGGTCAGGTACACTGCCTGGTGGGGTTGTAAGCCTCTTGAGATCCCTCGAGAGGTAAAACCTGTTGTAAGGTCGCAAAACCACGCATCTTCATCTACCTCTTCTGATTTAATAATACTAGGAGATGACAAGAGTGCCACATTCCCAGAGCTAGTACTATAGATTCCAGACTTCTTTAGACTTTGTTCAACAATTTTGAAGTTATTGAACAAATCATTGAGTTTCATGGTTTCAATATCTGGCTTGTTCGTCTAGACAACCACATGAGTATGGAACTCATCAGGTAGACTTCTCAAAAACTTCATGTTGAGATCTTCCTTTGCTATCTCAACACTTAATACACTTAGCTAACTGACAAGCTTGTGTAATCTAGAAAACAGCTTATCAAGAGATTCATTGCTATTTGAACTGAAATTTTCAAATTGTTGTTTCAGCAATGTCTTTTGTGTTTTCTTGGTAGTTTCATTACCACCAAACCATGCACAAATCTCTTCAAAAAGAGTTTTTGCATTTGGATACTTGCTAAAGGATAGCATCTGTTCACCAGGAATGGTCATAAGCAACAAGTTTCTTGCTTTTTGATCATTTCTCTTCTGTATCCTTTCTTCATTTGAAACTGGTCCAGTATTTCTTTGTCTTGCTATTTTGCCGTCAATGATAACATCTGAATAGCCTAGTGAAAAAGAATCACCATATGTAATGATATCCCAAAGAGCATAATCTTGAACCATAAAATATTGCTCAATTCTCAACCTCCATAGCTCAAACTCATTTTGTTTGACCATGGGTAACTTTGCAGCAACATTTGTAGCAGTATCCTGAACATCCATTTTTAAGCTTCTTCTTCTAAATCAACTATATCAGCCTCGCTCTGATACCACTTGTTAGGAATTCGATACATTGTTAAGGTGGTTAAACCTTTTGTACTTTGTGTATATGATATATTGAGTTAATATGATTAAGTATGCGGAATCTACTTAATCACACTGTAAAACCCAAAAACTTAGCGTAATATTAAATGACTAAAATGCCCCTAAATTTTGAACTTTAAGAAATTATGAAAATTTTATATAAGAGACATCAATTTGTACATTAACCAAATATATGTTATAATCTAGTTACCTAATGAAATTAAACTACAAATAAAAGCATTATGTTATAATGACAATGTACAAAAAAATAATCTTGTGCACCTAACTAAGTCTAGTCGATCCATGTGGTGTCATAAGTCTCAAAATTTCGGCCCATGTACAAGATTGGAAGAGAAAATCAAACTTTAATGTTAAGATATCATCTCCTAAAAATTTGGCATTCCCCTATTTACTCCTAATCACATTACACGGTTTCCACAAGGATTTGATAACCGAAATTCCCTAACCCTACTCTCCCTATCTCACTTATACGGTGCAAAGAAATCTCACAAAACCCTAGTCTTTCAATAAAAACTTTATGCTGCCTCTTTGCTTCTTGCTGCTGTCGATCTAAGTAAAACCAAAAAGGAGAGCTTAATTCTGTTCTTGTTTCATTCGCGTCTATAAGGTAATCTTGTCCTTGTCACAAACAATCCATTCAAAATTACATAAGCCTTAATTCGATCCATTGTTTTGTTTCTGCTGTTGTTCGAACCAGAAAAGAAGGAAGAAAAGAGGAGTTGTGGTGATTCGATCTTAGTTGTTCGTGTTATTCGTGTTCTTGTCTTCGAGGGTATTGTATCATCCCTTTTCCCTCGTTCGATTCTCGTTGTTTTTGTCAAATTATTAACGCATATGATGATGAAAGAATGTGTCACATAAAATAACAACCATAAAACCCTAAAAACTCTAATGTGAAAATCGAACCAGGTTTATTATGATTTTAAATTGTTTTGATTAGGTTTAGATCTGTTATAATTAGATATAAATATGATATACAATCATCTAAAATTGTTTTGTGTCATGAATTGAAGATTTGAATGATAAAAACTTTAAGTATATGCTTGAAACCTAAAAACTGCTAATGGTCTGGAACTATATGCGACTTTGAACGACTATATAAATATAATGGTAACGTGTATATGGATAGTTTTTGAGTCTAGAACTAAATTCAGGAAAATAGCTTTCTGGATAAATTAATCTTGTAATTTTTAGAGGTCGGGAAGGCTACTTTTTAAGTTTTGGAAAATTAAGTGTCTAACTGGATTTGTAAGTCTGGAAAAATAGTCCGGGTTTTTGATTTATCATTTGCAAAATATGTCGAATTAAAAAGTTTCCTTTGAACTAGGTACTATTTAATATGTCTAATAATTACTGAAATTTTTGTAGATTTTTATAAATTATTTTGATGGGGTTTTGAACTGCACACTTTTCGTATGTTAAATCTGAATAGAAATCTGGACGATATGGATAAAGGGATTTTTAAACTATAGTTATATGACTTAATAAAATTTGGGAAAATTATGTAAAGTACTTAAGACATCTGGGTACGTATGTGAATTTTTGGGGATTTTATTTCGGAGTTCTTATATGATTAATAAATTCTATGAAACAGGTCCAGTTCATGTGTAAAATCTGTTAAAAAGGGGTAAAAGATATTTAAAAGGTGTTAAGTGTTTATTTTCTATACTAAAGGGGTTTAAATGGTCATTTTCATAAAACTAAAGGATTTAACTTGTGAAAACATGTAACTTGATAATATTTACATTTTATACCCCTATCTTATCATAACGACATTATGAACCCGAAACTTATGTAAATGACATCTAGAACCTTAAGATACTTGTATGGTCATCTTTAATACTTTAAGTTGATAAACGAGAATGATAATAACTAAAGTTACTTACTTAAAATGGAAAGACAACTGAAAATCCTTTTGAACTTCTGTCTTCTACTCCCTTAGGTTCGAGGAAGGAGTAAATTGATCCTTGTCATTTGCTATCCTTGTGTTCTGCAATTAAGGTACAGATATTCTACCCTTCTTGTAAGGCGCCTTCGTTCTCTTGATCTCTTGTATTGACTTATTTAGGATTTCCCTAAGCCATTGCTATGTTCCCCTGCACTTTGGTTCGTTTGTTTGATTCATTTTGACCTTGATGTTCGATATGACCCTTTTTGCTTTGAGCCTCTATAATGATCCATTTGATATTCGTTCGTTACCTTGTTATATATTAGTATTCGAATCACATTCGAAGGTTCATTTGATTTTGGTAAATAAATGTGAAAACCTTTTTAATTATGACCTGGAAATGTTTGAGAAAAATCAGTTATTTTAAAAGAATGATTATGGGTGGTGATATGATACTATTTTTATATGACAATTTGTTAACCTTTGTGGATACTAGTTTAAAGAGTATTTTTATGAAAAACCGTTTTGCAAGATTATTTTATAAAAACTATTTGGAAAGATCATTTTATTGAAAACCATGGTTAAAGAAATGCTTTAAATGAACTTTTGACAAGAACCTCTAAAATGAACTTTTGCTACGAACTTTAATTATGAACCTGTGAAATTCTTTTCTGAAACATTTGATGTAGTCCTTATAATCTAAACTTAATTTTGATATAAAACTTAATTTGATAAACTCTGATTTGAACCTTTGATAGTTATTTCTGGACTGTTTGACATGAACCTTTTGCCATGTACCCTTAAGATATGACTTTTGATTATTTTGATAGTACATTTGACCTTGACCTACAGTTTGATATTACGAGCCAATCACTAGGCATGAGGGTTTCATGTCCATGTCATTGACGCACCTTTGACATGACTCTAGGGCAGGAGAGTGATGACCTGTTCCGTCCCTTATTTATTATCCGCTATGGCCATTATAATTATGATTATTGATTTTGTCTGTGGGGGCGTATGGGTGCATCCTAGATTTGACCTGTTATCTGTATATATGTTACTTGTGTATTGTTATATTTATCTGGTGACTGATGGTGTGTGCGATACACGTCTTTCACATATCTGGGAGCTAGCTACTCTATTTGGTTACATTTGAGATGATGTGATTTGGTTTGTTTCTGGGCTCGTGGTGGATTGCTGATCCTTTTATTTCTTTGTATTTCCTTTCTTTTCATTCCATCCTTATCATATTCTTTGCTTATGACTTATATATCCCAATGCACTAAACTATACATGTTCATTTTCTTTTGCTTTCGTTTTCGTTCTATATATCTGTTCACTGGGCTTTTTAAGCTCAGCCGCGTTTTCTTTTCCCGCGGCAGGTTTTAGTTGGAAGCTGGGTATGAGTGAAGAGACTTTTGGACTTAGAAGACCTTGATAGTTATTCTGAAGTAGAGACTAATAGAAGGATTTGCAATGAAGACTTAGTATTTAGTTTTGTTTCCTTGTTAGCCTTGTATTTCAGTATTTCATTTGTAACCTTTGAGAACTCTTGTATTACTAATGAATGTATGCTTTGTTTGATCTGATATGAAACCATTAATGTGATACTTCTACCCTTGCCGGGTTGGGGTGTTACAATTATGGTATCAGAGAGACAGGCTGCGATTCGTAATACGTTTACCCTTGGCCTGTGTAAGTTAGGACCACTAAGTTTTTCCTGTAGGCGCTCGTAGGACAACCTTTGAAAATTGCTTTAAGATTTCCCAATAGGAACGTAAGTTTTGACCGGTGAGGAATGGGTAGACTATAAGGTATTTGTTTAAGTATCATTGCTTTCGCATTACTTTGATTCGTGCCTTCGCCTTTAGCTAAGCCTTATAGGAACTTTTGTTTCAGAAGCTAGAAAGTTTGCAACCTAAGTTTAGTAATCAAGTAAGTTTGAAATCCCTCGAAAATTACATGGATACCTTGCACCATTTAAGTTTCACTTCCTGATTTGGAATCCTCGTTTCCGATTAGGTTGATAAATGGTTTGATACCTTTCTGACCATCTAGATGGTCATTCAACCATAATGTGTTTGACACATTCTACGAATTCATTACTCATGTCGGATATGAAGTGTATCATCTGATACTACTCAGTTCTGAGTGATCCATTACTACTCCTATGAGAATCCTGACAATTATCACTATTGGTTAGATCCTGTTGATATCTGATATCACTTTTGGAAATCGAAAGCTTATGCTTTGCACCACCTAGGTTTTGAAACCTATTTAAATCTTAGAGAAATTGAAAATTTCATAATAATTGCCTGACACTAGTTGATTTCGTTCCACCCATCTCGGTCCCTACGAGAAGTCTTGTATAAGAATGTTTCCCTCTCACTTTTGAAACGATAAAATTTTCTATGCTGATCTGTCTTTCTTCGGATAGTTAACTTCGATTTTATTCCTTCAAGGAATTGGTTGATTGAGCATTCAAATATTGACAATTTCCCTTCTATGTCTCACCTTTAACGTTGGCAACAATTTTGAACTCTCTACCATGATTACCGATTGTTAAACTCTCTACTATCACTATTACTCTGGAGACTCGTGTGTTACTTTCGTGATTGTGAAGTTTTCCTAGAACCCATCTCGTGCACCAATGAATGAACCTCATCTTGAGAGTTATTGGGCACCCTGAGTTTTCTGAATATAATTCCTGATTGAACCACCAAATTTTTTTCATCGGAGCAGGATTTGACTTGATAGCGAGAGATTGTCTAGTCACCAAGCAAAGATGTCTTTCAGATGTGTCCGGGATCAGACCAGTTGATTCGAGCAACCGGGAAGAGCAGCAACCGAAGACCAGAAAGTGAGTTTACCTAAGTGTATTTTCTGGACGTGTTTTAGTTTCGTTCGCGATAAGGAAGGATGGTGACTGGAGATAGCTGAACCGTATTACTGTTAGGAGCCAATATTCATCCTCCCTGAAACGACTACGTGTTTGTTTAATTTTAGAACGCGAAGTTTCCTTCTGATGAATTGATTTTATTCTTGGAATCGCCTTCAGTATTCGTAAGGACTGCTATGACAATCAGGGACGCTAATAGTATTAGCTAAAACCCTGACTGTTTTGTAAATTTGATAAATAATGTTTTCTCGTGAGTACTTGGACAAATGGTCATTGTATGACTTAATAGTACATTCGGAGACGAGGAAGAGCATGAAAATCATCTTTGCACCTTGTTAGTCATTTGTGCATACTGAGATATTGATATTTGTTGAGACAACGATGTTCTTAATTTAGGATACTTCTTAAAATTCCGCGAGCTTTGAAAGCTATCACCATATGGTCAAAACTAACAATAGAATGGAGACTGAAATCCTTTAAACTCTGCCGAAGAATTCTGGAAGATGTTGCAACTGATGATACCATGGAGAAAATTCGTGAACAGATAGAAACAGCTTAGTTGAGAATGGAGTTCGGAAAAGCTAAAATTAGAAATTAGCTGCCATACCTTCAGGTGGAACAATCTTTGGGATAAATCAGAAAGAGACTCGATTATATATTCACTTACCGCACAGGAAGTTTCAGATGCAACAAAGACAATTAGAAACATATCAGAAGAATTATTTCCCTGCCTGACCTGGAGTTGACAACAACGGCGGCTACCCTGAAGAGTGAAGACATTCATTACAAGGTAGAAGTGTTGGCGATGCAGAAGAAGAAATTTAGTCAAGATGGCGAACCTGGAGCTGATAAAGACATGCAGTCTAATTTTCCTATTCATCCTGGTTGTACTAAGATGAATTGAGAGCGGAAGCAGACTGGATGATGGAGAGATTCAAGGATCGTGCCAGAAATCAGCATTACTCCATCACATTCCAAGAAGAACTGCTGGAGGCTCGACGAACCAGACACAAGTTCTCGATTTTGGTTTCACTTTCCGATTGATGGACAAACGAAGACAGATTAACCGGACTTGAGAAGATTGGAGGTGTTGAATGGACGGAGTTTAGAAACAGACCTTTATGTTTGGAAGAATTGATTCTGGGAAGATCGAAGATTTTGACGACTAACCTCCAGTTTCGTTGATCCTATTAGGTTTCGTTATATAGTAATAAGATTCTATAATGATTCAAGTTCCCTAGTAGCATTTCAGTTTCGTGTTTCGTATGTTCGGTGATGGCTTTGTTTTGAGAGATTTTGGCGAATTGTGGAAGGTATGATGCTTGTGACGGCGTACTTCATTTCTGCTAGGAAACCTGGAATTCCGATACTCTTGCGAATAGTTTTGTTTTCCCTCCTGTCTATGACAATTGATCTTGTTGACCTTTGAGACTATAGAAGTACTAGGTGAATTAAGATAGGTGGTTTTGATTTCGACTTGAGATAAAGTATGACCATCATAAGGGCATATTTATACGATGCCGGTATTATGACGTCTGGCCAACGTGATAATACTTACATCATATAACGTGCACTTGTTGTGGGCATAGGATATCTTGGGGAGTACCTAAGAAGTTTAGAATTTGAATCTCCATTGGATTATCCGTGATTAGTGAGACTTTAGGTTCATTCTACCTATGCGTATACTCTACTTTCGTTCGTTGGATATCTGGATGAGTTTGGACTCTCGTTTTCATTCTGTTGACCTCAGTTATAAATCTTGAATTCTTGTAAAACTCTTTACTGTCGATACAATTAATTTGATCTGAAATCTTGTTCGTATTCCATGTGAGCTTTCTGGAAGATTCGCCTATCGTCCATTTTAGGTTGCATGGACCTTTTGTTCTGAATCAATCTAATTTGTCTCTTTCTGCGGGAATTTGAACCCACTTCGTTTTGGTTCGAGTCATGAGAAATAAAGTTATTCAGTTCGTAAAGATTCTTTGGAGGAATCACCCATAGCGTGAGGCTACCTGGGAAACCGAAGAATCGATACGAGCTAGTTATCCGCATTTCGTATTTTGATCCGGTACGTCTTTGTTCGTTTTCCGTTCTATTCTATTTCCGTCTCTTTGCAAATTTCGAGGAAGAAATTTTTTTTTTTAGAGGGGAAGAAGTTGTAAAACCCAAAAACTTAGCATAATATTAAATGACTAAAATGCCCCTAAATTTTGAACTTTAAGAAATTATGAAAATTTTATATAAGAGACATCAATTTGTACATTAACCAAATATATGTTATAATCTAGTTACCTAATGAAATTAAACTACAAACAAAAACATTATGTTATAATGACAATGTACAAAAAAATAATCTTGTGCACCTAACTAAGTCTAGTCGATCCATGTGGTGTCATAAATCTCAAAATTTCGGCCCATGTACAAGATTGGAAGAGAAAATCACACTTTAATGTTAAGATATCATCTCCTAAAAATTTGGCATTCCCCTATTTACTCCTAATCACATTACACGTTTTCCACAAGGATTTGATAACCGAAATTCCCTAACCCTACTCTCCCTATCTCATTTATACGGTACAAAGAAATCTCACAAAACCCTAGTCTTTCAATAAAAACTTTCTGCTGCCTCTTTGCTTCTTGCTGCTGTCGATCTAAGTAAAACCAAAAAGGAGAGCTTAATTATGTTCTTGTTTCATTCGCGTCTATAAGGTAATCTTGTCCTTGTCACAAACAATCCATTCAAAATTACATAAGCCTTAATTCGATCCATTGTTTTGTTTCTGCTGCTGTTCGAACCAGAAAAGAAGGAAGAAAAGAGGAGTTGTGGTGATTCGATCTTAGTTGTTCGTATTATTCGTGTTCTTGTCTTCGAGGGTATTGTATCATCCCTTTTCCCTCGTTCTATTCTCGTTGTTTTTTTCAAATTATTAACGCATATGATGATGAAAGAATGTGTCACATAAAATAACAACCATAAAACCGTTAAAAACTCGAATGTGAAAATCGAACCTGGTTTATTATGATTTTAAATTGTTTTGATTAGGTTTAGATATGTTATAATTAGATATAAATATGATAAACAATCATCTAAAATTGTTTTGTGTCATGAATTGAAGATTTGAATGATAAAAACTTTAAGTATATGCTTGAAACCTAAAAACTGCTAATGGTCTGGAACTATATGCGACTTTGAACGACTATATAAAAATAATGGTAACGTGTATATGGATGGTTTTTGAGTCTAGAACTAAATTCAGGAAAATAGCTTTCTGGATAAATTAATCTTGTAATTTTTAGAGGTCGGGAAAGCTACTATTTAAGTTTTGGAAAATTAAGTGTCTAACTGGATTTGTAAGTCTGGAAAAACAGTCCGGGTTTTTGATTTATCATTTGCAAACTATGTCGAATTAGAAAGTTTCCTTTGAACTGGGTACTATTTCATCTGTCTAATAATTACTGGAATTTTTATAGATTTTTATAAATTATTTTGATGGGGTTTTGAACTGCACACTTTTCGTATGTTAAATCTGAATAGAAATCTGGACGATATTGATAAAGGGATTTTTAAACTATAGTTATATGACTTAATAAAATCTGGGAAAATTATGTAAAGTACTTAAGACATCTGGGTACGTGTGTCAATTTTTGGGGATTTTATTTCGGAGTTCTTATATGATTAATAAATTCTATGAAACAGGTCCAGTTCATGTGTAAAATCTGTTAAAAAGGGGTAAAAGATATTTAAAAGGTGTTAAGTGTTTATTTTCTATACTAAAGGGGTTTAAATGGTCATTTTCCTAAAACTAAAGGATTTAACTTGTGAAAACATGTAACTTGATAATATTTATATTTTATACCCCTATCTTATCATAACGACATTATGAACCCGAAACTTATGTAAATGACATCTAGAACCTTAAGATACTAGTATGGTCATCTTTAATACTTTAAGTTGATAAACGAGAATGATAATAACTAAAGTTACTAAAAATAGAAAGTTACTTAAAATGGAAAGACAACTGAAAATCCTTTTGAACTTCTGTCTTCTACTCCCTTAGGTTCGAGGAAGGAGTAAATTGATCCTTGTCATTTGCTATCCTTGTGTTCTGCAATTAAGGTACAGATATTCTGCCCTTCTTGTAAGGTGCCTTCGTTCTCTTGATCTCTTGTATTGACTCGTTTAGGATTTCCCTAAGCCATTGCTATGTTCCCCTACACTTTGGTTCGTTTGTTTGATTCATTTTGACCTTGATGTTCGATATGACCCCTTTTTGCTTTGAGCCTCTATAATGATCCATTTGATATTCGTTCGTTACCTTGTTATATATTAGTATTCGAATCACATTCGAAGGTTCATTTGATTTTGGTAAATAAATGTGAAAACCTTTTTAATTATGACCTGGAAATGTTTGAGAAAATCAGTTATTTTAAAGAATGATTATGGGTGGTGATATGATACAATTTTTATATGACAATTTGTTAACCTTTGTGGATACTAGTTTAAAGAGTATTTTTATGAAAAACCGTTTTGCAAGATTATTTTATAAAAAACTATTTGGAAAGATCATTTTATTGAAAACCATGGTTAAAGAAATGCTTTAAATGAACTTTTGACAAGAACCTCTAAAATGAACTTTTGCTACGAACTTTAATTATGAACCTGTGAAATTCTTTTCTGAAACATTTGATGTAGTCCTTATAATCTAAACTTAATTTTGATATAAAACTTAATTTGATAAACTCTGATTTGAACCTTTGATAGTTATTTCTGGACTGTTTGACATGAACCTTTTGCCATGTACCCTTAAGATATGACTTTTGATTATTTTGATAGTACATTTGACCTTGACCTACAGTTTGATATTACGAACCAATCACTAGGCATGAGGGTTTCATGTCCATGTCATTGACGCACCTTTGACATGACTCTAGGGCAGGAGAGTGATGACCTGTTCCGTCCCTTATTTATTATCCGCTATGGCCATTATAATTATGATTATTGATTTTGTCTGTGGGGGCGTATGGGTGCATCCTAGATTTGACCTGTTATCTGTATATGTTACTTGTGTATTGTTATATTTATCTGGTGACTGATGGTGTGTGCGATACACGTCTTTCACATATCTGGGAGCTAGCTACTCTATTTGGTTACATTTGAGATGATGTGATTTGGTTTGTTTCTGGGCTCGTGGTGGATTGCTGATCCTTTTATTTCTTTGTATTTCCTTTCTTTTCATTCCATCCTTATCATATTCTTTGCTTATGACTTATATATCCCAATGCACTAAACTATACATGTTCATTTTCTTTTGCTTTCGTTTTCGTTCTATATATCTGTTCACTGGGCTTTTTAAGCTCAGCCGCGTTTTCTTTTCCCGCGGCAGGTTTTAGTTGGAAGCTGGGTATGAGTGAAGAGACTTTTGGACTTAGAAGACCTTGATAGTTATTCTGAAGTAGAGACTAATAGAAGGATTTGCATTGAAGACTTAGTATTTAGTTTTGTTTCCTTGTTAGCCTTGTATTTCAGTATTTCATTTGTAACCTTTGAGAACTCTTGTATTACTAATGAATGTATGCTTTGTTTGATCTGATATGAAACCATTAATGTGATACTTCTACCCTTGCCGGGTTGGGGTGTTACACACACTTAGAAGGTTATTATGGTTATGGAAATGGAACAGTTGTGTTTGTTATATGACAATGAACAATGAAAGCTTATCACCAAACGATTCAATATTATTAAGATAATAATACGAGTGATCTTGAGTTATCACTAGGGTTACAACCTTGAATCTTATGTTTTTATATCTTGTGATATTGTTTTTTGTTCTATGTTCTTGAGAGATATATTTTGCACTATAAGTTTAACACGCACTTATATCTCTAGTCTAAGATCTTTCTTTTATAACATAAGAAAGATCTTTACAATAATGTTAAGTCTTGTCAAATAACTTGCTAGATTATCTTATGTGTGTTAGTAACTAAGATACAACATGTATCTATGTTTCCAACTTGTTCTGTGAGAATAAGATAAAGACTGAGCACATGGGGTAAGATATTATCTACCGTGTATTATTGACTTTTAGTCAACCAGACTTAATATCTTCATCAAGCAGACTTAACTCTGATAGTCACAAGAATTAATACTTGACTTAACCACCAGACTTAACTTCAACGACCAGACTTAAAAAGCAGATAACCAGCAGACTTAACTTTGGAACTCACCAGACTTAACTCTACTTCTACCAGATTTAATCACTTGAGAGATTTTCCCGATACTTAAACTTCAGAATATTTAATTCCCAACACACCTCCTCACAGAGGTATACCTGCACCTTCAGGTATAGACCTAGAACACACAGGTTTGCCTGAATTTCAACTAACCAAGCTAGAATATGGTCCTAAACCAAAAGAAAATGTAGTAGTTGACAAGCCTGTAGAAGTAAAAGAACCCTTTGAGAGTGCAAGTGATACTTCACTCACTGAGGACAAAGTGTCCTCTGCTAGGGATTCAGATGCTCCAACCATTGAGGATTGGACTTCTGATGATGATGAGGATGATCAGGTTATGGCTAAACCTGATGTTGTTAAGGTAGAAGAAACAAAAGCTCCTAAGGTGGTCAAGGATAATACTGTTAGGCCTAAAACCAATATTAGACAAGTTAGGCAACCAGTAAGATATTGTGAAATGTATAGAACCACACATAAGCCCAGAGGTAACCAAAGGAATTGGAACAACCTCAAGTCTCACCAACTAGGTGATGACTTTGTCCTATACAAGAAAGCTTGTTTTAATTGTGGAGCTTTTGACCATCTTGCATCTTTTTGCAACAAAAGGGTAACTGGGTATTCAAACCATAGGGTGAACATAGAAAGACCTCAAAATCACTCTAAGAATGCTAGAATGATACCCAGAGCAGTTCTATTAAGGTCTGGTCCAAAATCATTTAGTACTTCTAGACCAGCAGTTCATACTGCCAAACCAAATAAGACTTTCTACCCAAACCAAGTAGTTAAAAGTGCAAAAACTCTTTTCAAATATGCACCAAAGACTGCTAAAAGGCCCTTTCATAACAAAGTAGTGGTAAAGAAACAAATTTGGAAACCTAAGGTTACAACTGCAAAGCCAGCAGTTCATACTGCTAGCAAAGTAGTTAGTACTGCTAAGTTTAAAAACACAGCTAGGGAAAAGATGGGTAATGGTATTAATGCCTCAGCATGTTGGGTTTGGAGACCTCTCCAATCCAATGGTGCATCAACTGTTATAAAAAGATTTAATTATATTGATGCAAGAGGCAAACCTAAGTCAGTGATGGCTTGGGTTTCTCAAGGAAATTAATTTCCTTATGTTATATTGTTAGTCATATGCTTATAATGTTATGAGACAAGTGCTTTGCACTTTGTTTTCTTGGTTTTGGACTAACAATTGCAGGTTGATTGGAGTTTGTGAATTAAGTGCTTTATGCTTTGGATTGTATGGTGCTTTGGAGCTTGCAGTGTGTGATCTTTGCACACAACAAATGGTTATTGGTTCACCATGTCTAACCCACATCAAGAACCAACTAGTCCAGAGCAAACGGTTTCTGGTAAAGACTTCTCAAATCCATTTTTATGGTTGATAGTTTACCAAAAACTATATGGTTATCAACTCACCATATCTCACAGTTAAGAGTTGGCTAGTCCAAAGCAAATGGCTATTGGTAAAGACACATCAAATCCGTTAATAGCTGGTAGTTTGCTAAAAACTATGAGTAGGCGGTATTGTGTTAAATTAATATTGAGTTTATACTGCTCCTTAAAATTTTCTTAAAAATTAGTACTGCTAGTGCAAAGTTTGTACTGCTAGTACAAAGTTTGTACTGCTGAACTCGCCGTTGGAACTGTTGTGTCAGTAACTATCTTTTAATCTAGCCGTTGGGTAAAAACCGTTAGTTACCATATATATAGGGTTTTTCTTAGGATAATTATCTTCTTTCTAAATATTTACTTCTATTCTTTCTAAAGATAAGTCTTATCCTTTACGCAAAAATCTTAAACCCTAACTGTTCATCTATAAGAACCCAATTGGCTTTTCACACCTTCTATTGAACCATAAACGATCACTTTTCTTGTATAACTTGCATAATTTATCATGGCTAATTTGGAATTTGTCAAGACACATAATCAGGTGGCCTTCTTGGAGAAAATAGAGCAGGGTGATGGGCCTATTTTTCATGAGATTGTGGACTTCTTGAACACAACTCACATAAGGTATGCTCTTACAATTAACCCTACTCATTATGTCTCTCAAATCACAGAGTTTTGGCAGACTACAACTGTCACAACTAGGGAAGATGGAGACATAGAATTACATTCTAATGTGGATGGCATATCTTTCATTGTTACTGAAAATTCTATTAGGAGACATCTTAAGTTAGAAGATTCAGATGGTATCAATGATTTGCCAAACACAGAAATTTGGCAAGAAATTGCTAAAATGGGGTATGACACATCCAATCATAAACTGACTTTTCAAAAAGGATGTTTCTCCCCACAATTGAGGTTTTTCATACATACTCTCTTACATTGTTTAAGTCCAAAAAGAACATCATGGGAACAATTCAGTAGCAATATTGCTATTGCTCTCATCTATTTATCAACAAACAAAGTTTTTAACTTTTCGAAATTCATCTTTGAGAGTATGGTAAACAATGTGAAAAGTAAAACCAAGTTTTTGATGTATCCAAGGTTTGTGCAAGCATTTTTGAACAAGAAAAAGAATTATTTAACGAAACATAAGCAAACCTTTCCAACACCTTGCCTACAACAAAAGATTTTTCAAAATATAGGAATGGCAAGCAGACTTTTCAATGGGGTAGTAATACCTCTATTTCCTGAAATGTTGGAAAGAATTCAAACTTTTCAGGGTGAAGGGTCAGTAAACCCAACTGAGCCCCCACACACACCCATTGTGGTTCCAGATGTTACTCATACAACCCCAGTAATCAACACCTATAGGAGAAGAATCAGAAAGGAAACTATGGTTCCTCATCCAAGTTCTCCTCCTCAACCCTTTGTAGCAGATGAGGCTATCAATTTTGATAGTATGGATGGGGCTTACACTACTGCTTCAGGCTTAGTAGCTGGGCAGGGCAGTGTAAACATCATTAAGACCCCTACCATGGCAACATCTAATGTGCCAATTCCTCAAAGACTTGCTATAGGTGATGTAACCCCAAGCCAAATGGACTATATGGGTGGTTCAGGAGTACATCCTAGTCCAACTAGGACATAAACTGAATCTATGCCCCATGATTCACCTCTCCTAGCAGGTAACACAGCTAGAAGTGATGAGGGCAGTTTTAAACTAAATGAATTGATGGAATTATGTACCAATCTGTCCAACAAGGTGGTTAGTTTGGAAGAAGAGCAAAAGAGTCACAAAAGAAATTTTTCCTTGGTGTACAAAAAATTGGTTGCAAGAGTAAAGAAATTGGAAGATCAAGTCAAAAGGTCCAAGGGCAAAAGATCAGGGATGGTGCTATCTACAAGTTCTTCAAGTTTTTCTGGTTCGAATTATATGCCAATCTGTCCAACAAGGTGGTTAGTTTGGAAGAAGAGCTAAAGAGTCACAAAAGAAATTTTGCCCTGGTGTACACAAAATTGGTTTTTGTTTTTGTTTTCCTTAAAAGGAAAACAGAATCAGAAACTCAGGGGAAGAATTTAGATTTTGAAGAACAAGAGGGTGGTGGTAATGGTGATGATTTTGATATGGATGAAGACCAAGCTACAGAGCCTGTGGATCTTGAAGAGGGAACTGAATTGGTTGATCTTGATGAGGATGTTCATGATACTGCTACAAGTTCAAAACATGTAGGGGAAGCAGTACAAACTGCTGAGGTAGCTGTACAAACTGCTCAAGATAAGGGTAAAGGTATTCTGATTGAAGATGAGCCACAACCAAAGAAAGTAAAGCCAAGAACCCAAGCTTAGATAGATTTTGATGAAGAAGTAGTAAGAAAAGTCCATGAAGAGGAAGTAGCAAATTTTATGGAAGCTCAAAGATTGGAAAAAAAAGAATTGCTTCTGATGCTGCTATTGCTCAAGAATCACTTGAAGAGCAGATACAACATTTGATTGATACTGATCCAGTTGTAAAGGAAAAGGCCTTAGAACTACTTGCAAATGAAAGACTAAGTGTTGAAGAAAGGTCAGCTTAACTTGCAGATTTCATTAACTCAAGGAATGATGAAGAGGCTTTGAATGACATAATGCAGAATATTAGAAAGAATCAAAGTCAGAAGAGAAAGAGGAAACCAACAAAGGCACAGATCATCAGTGGAATGAAGATGTATCAAGCTGGTTGGAAGGCATTTCAGTTGAAGGGAAAATCAAATGAAGAGATTGAACTTTTGTATTACAATGCATACAGAAGAGCTCAAAATTATATTCCTATGGACTTAGAGAAAAGACCTTCAAAAAGACTTAAGACTGCTGAGAAAAAACAACCTGAGAAAGAAGAAGCTCAAGCAGAAAGAGTAGAATTATCACAAGAGCAGATGAGTAATATGTTAGTGACAGTGCCAGAGATTCTACATGTTGATCCACTTCAAGCTAGACATCCAATAATGGACTAGGAGATTTACAGAGACAAATTTGGAAAAGCATGGAAAGTTACTAGAGTTGGTGGAGAATCAACATTTTTCTAGAATTTTGAAAATTTGCTAAGAGTCTGTGATAGAGAAGATCTAGATACTTTGTGGAGATTAGTTCAAGACAAGCTCAAAACAAAGAAGAGGACTGATGTGAAAGAACAAGAACTTTAGGTTGAATTCAAGAGGTTATATGAACCAGATCCTACAGATGTTTATTGGAATTTTCCTATTTATGATCTATCTACTTCATGGGAGTTTTAAAGTTCTTGAAATGTGCATCATTTGTCAACACAAGGTGGAGTTGATATCTTTATGTTAGCAGAATTGGAGTATCTATTGAGTTATGAAGTACTTGCAGTAATGATTTCTTCAAAGCTCAGATGTGAAGAAGAAAATGAAGTAGTTCAAAATCTGATTCGGAAAATCTATGATCAGTTTGAAAGAAAAAGAAGATAAAGCGTTTGGCAGAATCCCCCCATCATCAGAGTTGAAGTTTAATTCAAGAAACTTAGTGATTTGGAGAGAAATCATAAGTTTAGAGGAGGATACTTGATAGGATCTAAACAAATGACTTGTGTTAGAGATACTTTGATGTAATACTAACTAGCACGCGGAATTTACTAGTTAATACTTAGAAGATATTGTATGTATGATGTATGAATGGAACAGTAATGTGTATGAACAATGAAGACTATGATAACACCAAAAGATTCAATATTATTGATTATAATACGAGTGATCTTAACTTATCACTAGGGTTTACAAAACCTTGAATCTATTCATCTATTCATATATCAAAACCTAACCTAGGATCTCCTTTTATAGCACAAGGAGTCCTGTACAAGTAAACTAATATTCGTATCAATCTATAATAATAAGATATACATCAAATCTATTCTATATATATCCACATGCGTTTCTGTCTTGATCAGATAAGCAGTACAAACCTTCTGTACTAGCAGTACTAACTCACTTAGTACTGTTAGTGTAAACTTGCATCAGTTGAAACTCTAAGCCTGACAGTACTAACTGTTGGTTTAATTCCCACAATCCTCCCCTAAACTTATGATTTCTTCTTCAAATCACTAAATTTTCTTGAATTAAACTTCAACTCTGATGATGGGGGGATTCTGCCAAACACTTTATCTTCTTTTTCTTTCAAAACTGATTATAGATTTTCTGAATCAGATTTTGAACTACTTCATTTTCTTCTTCACATCTGAGCTTTGAAGAAATCATCACTGCAGTACTTCATAACTCAATGGATACTCCAATTCTACTACATAAGATATCAAACTCTCACCTTGTGTTGACAAATGATTGCACATTGCAAGAACTATAAAACTCCTATGAAGTAGATAGATCATAAATAGGAAAATTTCCAATAAACATCTGTAGGATCTGGTTCATATAACCACTTGAATTCAACCCAAAGCTCTTAATCTTTCACATCAGTCCTCTTCTTTGTTTTGAGCTTGTCTTGAACTAATCTCCATAAAGTATCTTGATCTTCTCTATCACAGACTCTTAGTAAATTTTCAAAATTCTTGAAAACTGTTGATTCTCCACCAACTCTAGTAACTTTCCATGCTTTTCCAAATTTGTCTCTGTAAATCTCCCAGTCCATTATTGGATGTCTAGCTTGAAGTGGATCAACATGTAGAATCTCTGGTACTGTCACTAACATATTACTCATCTGCTTTTGTGATAATTCCACTTTTTCTGCTTGAGCTTCTTCTTTCTCAGGTTGTTCTTTCACAGCAGGCTTAAGTCTTTTTGAAGGTCTTTTCTCTAAGTCCATAGGAATATAATTTTGATCTCTTATGTATGCATTGTAATACAAAAGTTCAATCTCTTCATTTGATTTACCCTTCAACTAAACTGCCTTCCAACCAGCTTGATTCCTAAGATACATCTTCATTCCACTGATGACCTATGCCTTTTTTGGCTTTCTTTTTCTCTTTTGACTTTGATTCTTTCTAATATTCTGCATTATGTCATTCAAAGCCACTTCATCAATCCTTGAGTTAATAAAATCAGCAAGCAAAGCTGACCTTTCTTCAACACTTAGGCTTTCATCTGCAAGCGGTTCTATGGCCTTTTCCTTCACGCTTGGATCAGTATCAATCAAATGTTGTATCTGCTCTTCAAGTGATTCTTGAGCAATAGCAGCATCAGAAGCAATTCTTTCTTTTTCCAATCTTTGAGCTTCCATAAAATTTGCTACTTCCTCTTCATGAACTTTTCTTACTACTTCTTCATCAAAATCTATCTGAGCTTGGGTTCTTGGCTTTACTTTCTTTGGTTGTGGCTCATCTTCAATCAGAATACCTTTACCCTTATCTTGAGCAGTTTGTACTGCTACCTCAGCAGTTTGTACTGCTTCCTCTACATGTTTTGAACTTGTAGCAGTATCATGAACATCCTCATCAAGATCAACCAATTGAGTTCCCTCTTCAAGATCCATAGGTTCTATAGCTTGATCTTCATCCATATCAAAATCATTACCATTTCCACCACCCGTTTCTTGTTCATCCAAATCTAATTGCCTCCCCTGAGTTTCTGATCCTGTTTTCCTTGTTTTCCTCCCCTGTTTGGGAGAATCACCCAAATCATCATCATCTGAATCAGAAAAAACTTGACGAACTTGTAGATAGCACCATCCTTGATCTTTTGCCCTTGGACCTTTTGACTTGATCTTCCAATTTCTTTACTCTTGTAACCAACTTTGTGTACACCAGGGCAAAATTTCTCTTGTGACTCTTTAATTCAGCTTCCAAAGATGTCACCTTCTCTGACAGAGTTGTACATAAGACCATCAATTCATTTAGTTTAGAACTGCCCTCATCACTTCTAGCTGTGTTACCTGCTAGGAGACGTGAATCATGGGGCATAGATTCAGTTTCTGCCCTAGTTGGACTAGGATGTACTCCTGAACCACCCATATAGTCCATTTGGCTTGGGGTTACATCACCTGTGGCAAGTCTTTGAGGACTTGGCACATTAGATGTTACCATGCTAGGGGTCTTAATGATGTTTACACTGCCCTGCCCAGCTACTAAGCCTGAAGCAGTAGTGTAAGCCCCATCCATACTATCAAAATTGATAGCCTCATCTGCTACAAAGGGTTGAGGAGGAGAACTTGGCTGAGGAACCATAGTTTCCTTTCTGATTCTTCTCCTATAGGTGTTGATTACTGGGGGTGTATGAGTAACATCTGGAACCACAATGGGTGTGTGTTGGGGCTCAGTTGGGTTTACTGACCTTTCACCCTGAAAAGTTTGAATTCTTTCCAACATTTCAGGAAATAGAGGTATTACTACCCCATTGAAAAGTCTGCTTGCCATTGCCATATTTTGAAAAATCTTTTGTTGTAGGCAAGGTGTTGGAAAGGTTTGCTTATGTTTCTTTAATTGATTCTTTTTCTTGTTTAAAAATGCTTGCACAAACCTTGGATACATCAAAAACTTGGTTTTACTTTTCACAATGTTTACCATACTCTCAAAGATGAATTTTGAAAAGTTAAAAATTTTGTTTGTTGATAAACAAATGAGAGCAATAGCAATATTGCGACTGAATTGTTCCCATGATGTTCTTTTTGGACTTAAACAATGTAAGAAAGTATGTATGAAAAACCTCCATTGTGGGGAGAAACATCCTTTTTGAAAAGTCAGTTTATGATTGGATGTGTCATACCCCATTTTAGCAATTTCTTGCCAAATTTCAGTGTTTCAAAAATCATTGATACCATCTGAATCTTCTAACTTAAGATATCTCCTAATAGAATTTTCAGTAACAATGAATGATATGCCATCCACATTAGAATGTAATTCTATGTCTCCATCTTCACTAGTTATGACAGTAGCAGTCTGCCAAAACTCTGTGATTTGAGAGACATAAAGAGTAGGGTTAATTGTAAGAGCATACCTTATGTGAGTTGTGTTCAAGAAGTCCACAATCTCATGAAAAATAGGTCCATCACCCTGCTCTGTTTTCTCCAAAAAGGCCACCTGATTGTGTGTCTTGACAAATTCCAAATTAGCCATGATAAATTATGCAAGTTATACAAGAAAACTGATCGTTTGTGGTTTAATTGATGATGTGAAAAGCCAATTGGGATTTTATAGAAGTAAATATTTAGAAAGAAGATAATTATCCTAAGAAAAACCCTATATATATGGTAACTAACGGTTTTTACCCAACGGCTAGATTAAAAATTAGTTACTGACACAACAGTTCCAACGGCTAGTTCAGCAGTACAAACTTTGCACTACCAGTACAAACTTTGCACTACCAGTACTAATTTTTTAAGAAAAATTTTAAGGAGCAGTATAAACTCAATATTGATTTAAAATAATACTGCCCACTCATAGTTTTTAGCAAACTATCAGCTATCAACGGATTTGATGTGTCTTTACCAAGAGCCGTTTGCTTTGGACTAGCCAACTCTTCACTGTGAGATATGGTGAGTTGATAACCATATAGTTTTTGGTAAACTATCAACCATAAACGGACGTTTGCTCTGGACTACTTGGCTCTTGATGTGGGTTAGACATGGTGAACCAATGACCATTTGTTGTGTGCAAAGATCACACACTTTAAGCTTCAAAGCACCATACAATCCAAAACATAAAGCACTTGTAACTCCTTTGTGCTTAACATCCATACCTGCAATTGTTAGTCCAAAAACAGAAAACAAAGTGCAAAGCACTTGTCTCATAACATTATAAGCATATGACTAACAGTGCACACTAATAAGGAAATTAGTTTCCTTGGGAAACCCAAGCCATCACTGACTTAGGTTTGCCTCTTGCATCAATATAGTTAAATCTTTTCAGAATAGTTGGTGCACCATTGGATTGGAGAGGTCTCCAAACCCAACATGCTGAGGCATTAATACCATTACCCATCTTTTCCCTAGCAGTGTTTTTAAACTTAGCAGTACTAACTACTTTGCTAGCAGTATGAACTGCTGGCTTTGCAGTTGTAGCCTTAGGTTTCCAAATTTGTTTCTTTACCACTGCTTTGTTATGAAAGGGCCTTTTAGCAGTCTTTGGTGCATATTTGAAAAGAGTTTTTGCACTTTTAACTGCTTGGTTTGGGTAGAAAGTCTTCTTTGGTCTGGAAGTATGAACTGTTGGTCTAGCAGTACTAAATGATTTTGGACCAGACCTTAATAGAACTGCTATGGTTATCATTCTAGCATTCTTAGAGTGATTTTGAGGCCTTTCTATGTTCACCCTATGGTTTGAATACCCAATTACCCTTTTGTTGTAAAAGATGCAAGATGGTCAAAAGCTCCACAATTAAAACAAGCTTTCTTGTATAGGACAAAGTCATCACCTAGTTGGTAAGAGTTGAGGTTGTTCCAATTCCTTTGGTTACCTCTAAGCTTGTGTGTGGTTCTATACATTTCACAATATCTTACTGGTTGCCTAACTTGTCTCACATTGGTTTTAGGCCTAACAGTATTATCCTTGACCACCTTAGGAACACTTGTTCCTTCTACCTTAACACTATCAGGTTTAACCTTAATCTGATCTTCCTCATCATCATCAGAAGTCCAATCCTCAAAGGTTGGAGCATCTGAATCCCTAGCAGAGGACACCTTGTCCTCAGTAAGTGAAGTACCACTTGCACTCTCAAAGGGTTCTCTTACTTCTATAGGCTTGTCAACTACTACATTTTCTTTTGGTTTAGGACCATATTCTAGCTTAGGTAGTTGAAATTCAGGCAAACCTGTGTGTTCTAGGTCTATACCTGGAGGTGCAGGTATTCCTCTGTGAGGAGGTGGAATAGTCTTATACCCTAGACCTGACTTAGCCTTGTTGATGATTTGACACTTAATTATTTTATTGACACCTTTAGATGCATATTCTAGTGTCTCTACACTTAATTGAATGTTCTCATTAGACTTTTTAATCCTATCCAATTCAGCTCTCAACATACTAATTTCAGCATCTCTAAAAGTTAAATCTCTTTTAAGCACTGCTATGTCATCAGCAAAACTAGACTCATTACTCTTATAGTGAACAATTTGTTCCTCTATGACAGCTAAACCTCTCTTATGATTATTCTTTGTTCATCATATTGTTTCCTAAGAGTTTCTAGATATTTTAAAGCAACACATGATTTAGAACACTTAGCAATTTGTACCTCAGAATCAGAGAAAGCCATGAGTGCCATCTCAGTAGGTGCTGCTTCCTCTTCTTCCATAAAGCTCCAATCAAACCCTAAGCCATCAATGGCCACCATAGCCTTTGAGCTTGAGTCTGTAATCTCCACAGTCTTGGTCTTGCCTTCATAGCTCTTGTTCCTGTTATCCTGTTGTCTTGGCCTTCTGCACTCCCTTAAAAAATGATCCATTTTATTGCAATTATAGCATTCTATCTTTGACATATCATAACCAGCTGTATCATTGCTTTTTATGGTAATCTTCTTCCCTGTCCTCAGATGGAATTTCCTAGCCCTCATGCTAAGAAGAGAAATTTGCCATTTGATATCCATCTCCTCCAGATCATCATCATTGATCTCTTGGAGGTCTTCATATGTCAACATGGATCCATTATGCTGGGTAGTCAGGAATGCACAGCAAGTTGTCTCATCCATAATGCCTTTAGTAATGCTTGATGTGCTAGCAGTACCAATATTTGTGCTAGCAGTACCAACTGCTGCAGCAACCTTCACTTCTTCAGAACTTGAGTTACTAGGAGATGACACAAAGGCCATGTTCCCAGTACTTGAGCTTGTTCCAACATTCTTCTTTACATCTTGCTCCACAATCTTGAAATTGCTATACAAATCCATCAAGCTCATAGAATCAATGTCTGGCTTGTTTTTCCAGACAACAACATGCATAGCCCACTCTGATGGTAAACTTCTCAGGAATTTGGAGTTGAGATCATCCTGAGGTATTTCAATTCCAAGAATAGCAAGTTGGCTTACAAGCTTCTGTACTAGCAGTACTAACTCACTTAGTACAGTTAGTGTAGACATGCATCAGTTGAAACTCTAAGCCTGACAGTACTAACTGTTGGTTTAATTCCGCATGAGTTTTTTACTTCTAACTGGAAGCACAAGCAGTAAGAGTGCTTTTTAAAGTTTTATAATTTTGATGCTGCTCTTGCTCAAGAATCAATTGTTGGGAATTAAACCAATAGTTAGTACTGTCAAGTTTAGAGTTTCAACTGATGCAAGTTTACACTAACAGTACTAAGTGAGTTAGTACTGCTAGTACATAAGGTTTGTACTGCTTATGTGATCAAGACAGAAACGCGTGTGGATATATATAGAATAGATTTGATGTATATCTTATTATTATAGATTGATACGAATATTATGTACAGGACTCCTTGTGCTATAAAAGGAGATCCTAGGTTAGGTTTTATATGAATAGACGAATAGATTCAAGGTTTTGTAAACCCTAGTGATAAGTTAAGATCACTGGTATTATAATCAATAATATTGAATCTTTTGGTGTTATCATAGTCTTCATTGTTCATACACATTACTGTTCCATTCATACATCATACATACAATATCTTCTAAGTATTAACTAGTAAATTCCGCGTGCTAGTTAGTATTACATCAAAGTATCTCTAACACAAGGCGTGTGTTTAGATCCTCTCAAGTGGTATCAGAGCCAGGTTCTGATACTTTGAATTAGAAGATCCAGAAGAACTTTTTCTCTTTCAACAAGGAAGATGGACATGGAGACTACCCAAACCAATGTGACTACAAAGTTGCCAATACTTAAGCCCAATGAATTTGACATGTGGAGGTTAAGAATAAAGCAATACTTCCAGGTGCAAGATTATGCACTCTGGGAAATGATAAAAGAAGGGAATTCTTTCAAGCCCTCAACCACTACACCTACTGTTGATGGTAAAGTTGAGACAACTGTGCAGACAAAGCCAGTGACTGCAGAGGAGAAGATTCAGATGAAGAATGACCTCAAGGCCAGAAGCATGCTGCTAATGACTATCCCTAATGATCAACTCTTGAACTTCAGCAAGTTCAAGTGTGCCAAGACACTATTTGAGGCCATTGTTGCTAGGTATGGTGGGAATGAAGCCACCAAAAAAATACAGAAGACACTTCTCAAGCAAAATTTTGAGAACTTCTCAGCAACTAGCAATGAATCATTGGATCATATGTTCAACAGGCTTCAGAAGCTTGTAAGCCAACTTGCTATTATTGGAATTGAAATACCTCAGGAAGACCTCAACTCCAAATTCCTGAGAAGTTTACCATCAGAATAGGCTATGCATGTTGTTGGTGGAGGAAAAAGCCAGATATTGATTCTTTGAGCTTGATGGACTTGTATAGCAATTTCAAGATTATGGAGCATGATGTGAAGAAGACTGATGGAACAAGCTCAAGTACTGGGAACATGGCCTTTGTGTCATCTCCTAGTAACTCAAGTTCTAAAGAAGTGAAGGTTGCTATAGCAGTTGCTACTGCTAGCACAAATATTGGTACTGCTAGCACATCAAGCAGTACTAAAGGCATTATGGATGAGACAACTTGCTATGCATTCCTGACTACCCAGCATAATGGATCCATGTTAACATATGAAGACCTCCAAGAGATCAATGATGATGATCTGGAGGAGATGGATATCAAATGGCAAATTTCTCTTCTTAGCATGAGGGCTAGGAAATTCCATCTGAGGACAGGGAAGAAGATTACCATAAACAACAATGATACTGCTGGTTATGACAAGTCAAAGATAGAATGTTACAATTGCCATAAGATGGGTCATTTTTCAAAGGAGTGCAGAAGGCCAAGACAACAGGATAATAGGAACAAGAGCTATGAAGGCAAGACCAAGACTGTGGAGATTACTGACTCAAGCTCAAAAGCTATGGTGGCCATTGATGGCTCAGGATTTGATTGGAGCTTTATGGATGAAGAGGAAGTAGCAAATTTCATAGAAGCTCAAAGATTGGAAAAAGAAAGAATTAGATCAGGTACTATTGTGGCTCAACAATCAGATGAAGAGCAGATACAACATTTGATTGATATTGATCCAAGTGTGAAGGAAAAGGCCATAGAACTGCTTGCAGATGAAAGCCTAAGTGTTGAAGAAAGGTCAGCTTTGTTTGCTGATTTTATTAACTCAAGGACTGATGAAGTGGCTTTGAATGACATAATGCAGAATATTAGAAAGAATCAAAGTCAAAAAGAGAAAAGAAAACCAACAAAGGCACAGGTCATCAGTGGAATGAAGATGTATCTTAGGAATCAAGCTGGTTGGAAGGCAGTTCAGTTGAAGGGTAAATCAAATGAGGGGATTGAACTTTTGTATTACAATGCATATAGAAGAGCTCAAAATTATATTCCTATGGACACAGAGAGAAGATCTTCAAAGAGACTTAAGACTGCTGAAAAAGAAAACCTGAGAATGTGGAAGCACAAGCAGAAAAAGTGGAATTATCACAAGAGCATATAAGTAAGATGTTAGTGACTGTGCCAGAAATTCTACATGTTGATCCACTTCAAGCTAGACATCCAATAATGGATTGGGAGATTTACAGAGATAAATTTGGAAAAGCTTGGAAGGTTACTAGAGTTGGTGGAGAGACTACAGTTTTCAAGAATTTTGAAAATTTGCTAAGAGTTTGTGATAGAGAAGATCTGGATACTTTATGGAGATTAATTCAAGACAAGCTCAAAAGAAATAAGAGGATTGATGTGAAAGAACAAGAACTTTGGGTTGAATTCAAGAGGTTATATGAACCAGATCCTACAGATGTGTATTGGAATTTTCCTATTTATGATCTATCTACTTCATGGGAGTTTTATAGTTCTTGCTCGATAATATAATATAAGGAAATTAATTTCCTTGATTGATTGATTCTGACTTTTATCTTATCTTTCTTGCTGCAATCAAAACCCTAAAACCATGAAACTGAATTTGAAACCCTAAAAACTTTAAAAAGCAAAACGCTTTTCAGAAAAACCCTAGATCGAATATACTATTATTCTGATGATACGATTCAGTTGATGATACGATTCAGTTGTGATATGATGAACAAGCAAGGTTACTGATGCAGTTACTTTAGTTGGGAGTAAGGCTACAAGAACATCAAAACTAAGGTTACTGGAACACCAAGTAAAGATACGCACAATGGACTGAAGTTACTGGTATATTTATTACTTCCTTTGAAACGTATTTTGGTAACCCTAGTTCACAAGTTTATACTGCCTATATGTTCTTTGTACTGCTCACATAGCTGTTCACTGGATTATTACTGTTTGTACTGCTCGACATGGATAGTTAGTACTGCTCCCTATTGAAAGTTTCTACTGCTCGTTCCTATTTGTACTGCCCGTTTGAAAGTTTGTACTGCTGGCTTCAGAAACTAAGTACTGCTATCGACTTGATTTAGTACTGCTCGCTTATACTCGTTATTACTGCTTCTTATTTGTACTGCTATGCGACTCTTGAAACAAGTTAGTACTGTTTGGCATCTCACCTTCCTGCTCTCAAAACCCTAGTTACTGCTTGTGTTCGATAATGGTTTGAAGTTATGGCAGATTCATGAGGTCGATAAGAAACGGATTTTTGGTGATTGGTGTATTATACATGCTTCTATTTCATAATGGGTCTTTTAATGTTCATTCTTTCATAGTTGGTGGTTGATATACATCATGATATATCATGGGACGATTAGATATATCATGGGTCTGTTATTTCTATCATTGGTCGATGGAAGTATAATGCATGCACAACTTATGGAGGTCAGTGTACATGCATGGATATAATATGTGAAGCAACCATGTGGCGGTGATCTTTAATCTTTTATTCTTAATTCACATGGGACGGTGGAAAGTTACTACAAAGATTGGAGTACGCATTGTTTCTTTTATTTTTTCATGGGCTTTGATATCTAACATAAGATCATGGGTCAGTGTAATTTTTGATACACATTGCTATATCATGGACGGTGCACAACTTATATCTTTTATATCATATATTATTGTCCAAGGTTTGCATGAGATGACCTGGTATGCATGGCTCTCGACTGCTTGATTATTCTATACATGGATAACATTATTTATTTGTTATGTTTCATGCCAAGTCGACATAGGCATAGTGTTGGCATGAGATTAACAAAGTAAGGGGAAGCATATATGTATTGATTTGGAACAGGTGGTTCCAACACACACACAGAGGGGAAGAAACACACACGAAGGATTTGATTTTTCCAGTTAAAGAACTATTCTTTATTGATTACTACTGCTTGGTTTCGAATTCTATTGTAGTCATTTTTATTAGTATTCCTGCTACTATGATCGTTCATGGATGGTACTACATGGTGTTCATTGCTGTGGTGGTTAGTTATTCGACAAGTTCTTTCAAATGGTTAACATATGGGTTTTAGGGGAAGCTTATTGTTCAAATAATTAACCATTTATATGCTACATTGAGGTGAAGGTTTTTATAGCTGCTCGTTGGTATTTTTATTGAAGATTTAGGATTTTTCTGTCTTGGGTTCATTTATAAAAGAAAGCGTTTTGGTGTTCATTCATGGAGGGCAATTCAAGACATTGGAAGACTAAGTTGGATGTATGGTACTAGTTTGTGGTTATGAAGATCAAAGTTGCATACTTTTGTTCCCTATTTGATGATGACAAAAAGGGGAAGAAGATTTATATTGAAGATTGCAGCTTGAAGATCCTTGATGATATGCATGGCTTAAGGGGAAGATGACATCTTTCATACTTGGTTTTGTCATTATCAACTAGGGGAAGATTGTTGGGAATTATATTTAGAGTTGATATTGAAAAAATATGAAAGATGAAGGATGAAGACAAAGATGAAGGACTTAAAGTGTATTTATGTTAAAGTCTTTGTAAACCCTAATCCTCTATTATATAAAAAGGATTAGAGGCGTAGGTTTAGTGTGTGTGTGTCAAGATGTAGTCGACTAAAGGTGTAGGTTGTGTCTAGGCATCAAGTTCCTACAATGGATACCTAGGTTTTGTATTGTTAGTGGTAGAGATGATGACGAGAAGAAACCTAGTAGCAATAACATTTGATTCTTTAATTGAATATTTCGCCTTTTGTTATTGTTATCCCTAGATGAGGTCTAACCAACCTCGAGCTAAACGATCTTCACAATTTATCACCTGAATGGAACACACATGCCGTTGTGTGGAGGAATAAAGTTGATTTGGATACTATGAGCATGGATGAACTCTACAACAATCTCAAGGTGTAAGAACCAGAAGTTAAAGGGATATCTAGCTCAAGTTCAAGCACACAAAACATGGCTTTTGTGTCCTCTTCTAATAACAACACTAGCAGCACTAATGAAGAAGTTAATACTGCTCATGGAGTTTCTGCTGCTAGCACTCAAGTTAATGTTGCTAACTCTACAAATATTGATAACTTGAGTGATGCTGTTATTTGTGCATTCTTTGCTAGTCAACCTAATACTTCTCAACTTGTACATGAGGACTTGCAAAAAATTCATCCAAATGATATTAAAGAGATGGATTTGAGATGGCAAATGGCCATGTTGACTATGAGGGCTATAAGGTTTTTAAAGAATACATGAAGGAAGCTTACTGTCAATAGCAATGAGAACATTGGTTTTGATAAGTCCAAAATGGAGTGCTACAACTGCTACAAGAGGGGACATTTTGCTAGGGAGTGCAGAGCTCCAAGGAATCAAGACTACAAGAACAAGGAAAGCTCAAGAAGGAGTATGCATGTGGAAACATCTACTTCCACAGCTTTGATGTCATGTGATGGTCTTGGTGGTTATGACTGGAGTCATCAGGAAGAGGAAGGGCCTAATTATGCACTCATGGCTTACTCATCTTCAAGTTCTAACTCAGAGTTATCTAATGATTCTATTTGTTCAAAATCTTGCTTGGAAAATGTTGGGAATTAAACCAACAGTTAGTACTGTCAAGCATATAGTTAGTACTGTCAAGCATGAAGTTACAACTGCTAAAGATTACACCAACAGTACTAAGTCAGTTAGTACTGTTAGCACAGATGGTTAGTACTGGTTATAAGCTGAAGACAAAAGATGAAAGACGTGTGAAGATATATATAGAATAGATATTGTGTGTGTCTTATTAAGTTAGAATTATACGTATATTAGTTTTACTTGTACAAGACTCCTTGTGCTATAAAAGGAGATCCTAGGTTAAAGGTTAGGTACGATTATTGATAGAGCTTCAAGGTTTTTGTAACCCTAGTGATAAACAAAAGATCACTCGTATTGATAATAATATTGAAGCTATTTGTTTGGTTAAACATTGTGTTCATACTTTCACTGTTACATTCATACAATTACATACATCACCATACATATAATCTTCTAAGTGCTTTGTAGTAAATTCCGCTTGCTACTTAGCATATACTCAAAGTATCTTCAACACAAGGAGTGTGTTTAGATCTGGTCAAGTGGTATCAGAGACAGGTTTTTGATACTTTGAATTAGAAGATCCAGAAGTACTTATTCTCTTTCAACCAAAAAGATGGACATGGAAACACCTCAAACCTTAATCCTTGCCAAACTCCCAATGCTAAAACAAAACGAATATGATCTCTGGAGGCTTAGAATTGAGCAATACTTCATAGTGCAAGATTATGCACTATGGGATATCATTATCAATGGTGATTCGTTTAAACCAACAACTTTTGAGGAAACACTTGCTGATGGTTCCAAAACCACAAAGCTCAACATTGAACCAGTCACAAATGATGAGAGGGTCAAGAAGAAGAATGATCTCAAAGCCAAGAGTTTGTTACTCATGGCAATCCCCAATGATAAGTTGTTGAACTTCAGTCATTATGAGACTGCAAAGACACTTTTTGCAGCTATTGTTGAAAGGTTTGGTGGCAATGAAGCCACTAAGAAGGCACAGAGAATATTACTGAGGTAGAGCTATGAGAATTTTAGTGCCACAAGCACTGAAACCCTTGATCAAATCTTTAACAGGCTACAGAGAATTGTGAGTCAACTTGCTGGTTTAAAGATTGTGATTCCACAAGAAGACCTAAACTTAAAGTTTCTCAATAGTTTGTCTTCTGAATGGAACACTCATGTTGTGGTTTGGAGCAACAATCCTGAATTGGAGAAGATGACACTCAATGAATTGTACAACAATCTTAAGATTGTTGAACAAAAGGTGAAGAAAGGAGGAAGCACCAGTTCTATGTCTGGAAGTATGGCATTTTTGTCATCTCCCAGCAATAGCAGTACTAAGAATGATCCAGATGTTTGTACTGCTAGCCCTACAGTTAGTACTGCTAGTGTAAAAAACTAGTACTGCTAGCTTGAGTGATGTGACTATCTTTGCCTTTGTATCTGAGCAATCCAGTGGGTCTCAAATCTACAATGAAGACCTTCTTCAAATTGATGAAGATGACTTAGATGCCATGGACTTAAAGTGGCAAATGGCTTTGTTAAGCATTAGGGCAAAGAGGTACTTTCAAAGGATCGGAAAAAAGCTTACTCTTAATGGAGGAGATGTTGCTGGCTATGACAAGTCCAAGGTAGAGTGTTATAATTGTCACAAGATGGGACATTTTGCCAGAGAGTGTAGAAGCCCAAGACAACAGGATAACAAGGCTAAAGGGTATAGAAGTCAGCAGGGTAATAGGAGAACAGTAAATGTGGAAGAAACTTCTTCCAAAGCAATGGTAGCTGTTGATGGAGCTGGCTTTGATTGGAGCTTCATGGAAGAGGAGGAGGAACTAGCCAACTTGGGATTGATGGCCTTCTCTGACTCAGAGGTACATGAAGTTAAAAAGTGTTCTAATTCTTGTCAAGCTTTGAATGATTATGAGTCTCTTAAGAAACAGTATGATAATCTTAGGACAGAATTTAATGAAGTAAACTTTAGTCTTTCTAATCATAAAAGAGGAATAGCTGTTTTGGAAGAACAACTTATTTTTTATAGAAAGAATGAATCAAACTTTAATGATGATATAGCTGTTCTAAAAAGAGATTTGCAACTGAGAGATGATGAGATGAGTGGGCTTATATATGAACTAGAGAAGCTTAAGAAAGAAAAAGAAAACATACAGTTAAGTGTTGACACTCTTGAACATACATCAAAAGGAGTTCAGAAAATAATAGAGAATCAAGTACTTAATAAAGCTAAATCTGGTTTAGGATATAAATCTGTTGCACCCCCCAATAGAGGAATGTTTGTACCACCAGAAATTGACTTAGCTCATACATGTTTAGAAGAGTTTAAGGATATTGAGTTTCCTGGATATGGTCCTAAAACAAAAGAGAATCCTATTAAATTTGTTAAGGCTGAGGATTCTTTTGTGAGTGCAAGTGATACATCACTTTCTGAGGATAAGGTGTCCTCTGGTAGGGACTCAGATGCACCAACCATAGAGGATTGGACATCTGAAGATGAGGATGATCAGGTTAAGGTTAGACCTGATGTTGTTAAGGTAGAAGTGAAACATGTTCCTAAAGTGGTCAAAAATGAAAACATAAAACCAGTTAGGAAAAATGTTAGATATGCTGAGATGTATAGGTCTACACATAGATCTTCAGTTCCTAGGGGCAATCAAAGGAACTGGAATAACTTAAAATCTCAACAACTTGGTGATGAGTTTGTTATACAAAACAAAGTGTGTTTTGTGTGTGGTAATTTTGATCATTTGGCTGCATATTGTGATTCAAACCCATGGAAAAAGAGGGTTTTTGGGAATTCAAGGGTGAATGGGAATACCAATGCTAGGGTAAATCAAAACAGTCCTACTAGATTGACTAACCCTAATGTGAATCAAAAGATGACACCCAGAGCAGTCATGTTGAAGTCTGGCATCAAATCAGTTTCTACTGCTAGACAAAACAAGTGGTTTAATAACAAACAAACTGTTTCAAGTGCAAAACCATTTTCAAATCATGCACAAACAGTTAAAAGGCCCTTTTACAAGAAAACAGCTTTGAATAATCAAAAATGGGTGCCTAAAGTTAAACCAGCAGTTCCTACTGCTAGGCCAGCAGTTCCTACTGCTAGGCCAATAATTCCTACTGCTAGGCACATGAATGTTAAGGGTCAATGGAGCAATGCTGTGAAGGCCTCAGCACGTTGGGTATGGAAATCTACCAAACCAAATGGTGCATCAATGACTTTCAATAGATATAATTATATTGATGCACGAGGCAGATCCAAGTCAGTGATGGCTTGGGTCCCCAAAAAGAACTAAATCCTTTATTTTGTGTGCAGGAACATCCTACAAATGATGGAGAAGATAAAGGATACTCAGATAGTGGATGTTCAAGGTACATGACTGGTAACATGTCATACCTTTCATAATTTACACCTCTGGATGGAGGACCTGTTATCTTTGGTGGTGGTGGTGGTGGAAAGGTTACTGGTAAAGGTATTATTAAAACTGGTAATCTTGACTTTGAAAATGTATATTTTGTACCAGAGCTTAAGTACAACCTTTTTAGTGTATCACAAATTTGTGATAAACAGAACAAGGTATTATTCACTGATACTGATTGTCTTATTCTTTCTCCTGACTTTAAGCTACCTGATGAAAGTCAAGTATTGCTTAAAATTCCCAGAAAGGGTAACACATACAGTGTTGATATGAATAAACTTGTTCCCAAAGAAGGTCTTACTTGCCTTGTTGCAAAAGCCACATTGGATGAGTCAATGTTGTGGCATAGAAGGCTTGGTCATATCAATTTCAAAACCATTAATAAGATTGCTAAATATGGTTTAGTAAGAGGTTTACCTAATAAAAATTTTCAAAATGACCAAACATGTGTTTCTTGCCTTAAGGGTAAGCAACACAGAGCCTCTTGTAAGCCCAAGGTTCATAACTCTAACTCTCAAGCTTTATACATGCTTCATATGGACTTGTTTGGTCCAACCTCTGTGAATAGCTTGAATCATAAAAGATATTGTCGGGTTATTACTGATGATTATTCCAGGTTTACATGGGTTTTCTTTTTGAGAACTAAGGATGAGATGTAGGATTCTACAAAAATACATTGTAATAATCCTCGTTGATTAATAATAACCTTGTGTTACCGTTTAATAAAACCCATTTTTACGGGGAAATTTAAAATTTTCTCTTATTGTTATTATATTCACGTTACGTTTTCACGATATATATTAAATAACTACACGTACTCGAGACGCATATATCTCGACACCCAATTCAAATGTCATGAATAATAACTATTGATAATAAAATTCCTATATTAAAGTATTCGCATTTTTCCTAATTACCCTAAATTATTTCTAAATACTACATTTAAATTATAACTAACTACACTTAATCAACACTAAATTATTTCACTAATCACTTTCCTAACAACACTTCAAACCAACCGGACTCTTATTCTCCTAAGCCCATCACCACGAGCCCATCACAAACCCATCACCTTTTATTTTTTTTTCTTTCCTTTGCTGTGTTACCCGATCACAAACGCCCTCACCAAAGACAAATTGTATCTCTCTAATATCGAACGTAACCTATAAGGATCTTTACACCATAAAGATCACCAACCACCGAGCTATGTCCATGCAAAATACCAGCTCTAAATGTCGAGGATTACTATAGTAACCAAGGCCATTTCCTTCGTCTCATTTTTGAAATGTACGCAAGGATACCTATTGCAAAACTTAACTAATTAACTTCTCGATTTTTCCTACAACTCTCTAAGATCATTTCCAAAATAAACAAACGTGTAGGATGACGTTGGAAGCACAATAGACCAATGTGGTACATTGGTTTTGTTTTTAGAACTCGATATACATAGAAACGTGCGTATATGTTCACCCCAAGCCAAAAAATATGACTTGACCATTCATCCAATATCTTCAAAGATCTTGCAAGATCAGGAATGAATTACAAGTGTACTCTAACTCACTGTACCTCCACAGTAACCCCCTATGATTGAAATGGAAGTCAAATGGTAAAAGTTTGAGTGTGATCTTTTCTCTATAAATCATGTCCTCATCTAGCAACATACCCTACTCACTTTATACTCCTTTCACTCTCACCTATAACCTTAAAACTCAGAACCCCTCATGTCTCTCACCTAGGAAGCAATACGAGTAAAAAAAGAATACGTATAAAAACGTATTCGAAGCTCAGTGGACCACCTCCCTATCTTGTGTCTCATTCGAACTTCACAGCCTCATCACCACCTTTCTAAGGTGTGGTATGTGTCCATGACCTCTCTTTTTCTATATCTTTATCACGTTAATGCTTTGATCATGCATAACATATACATACATTTCGAACGCATCATATTTTCTTTGTTCGTTACCACGTTTAAAATGAGATAAGAAGCTTCATGTGATGATCAACACACATTTAGAACCACAGTAGATCACATAAACCCACGTTAGCATCTCATGCATATCACCTTTCTTAGTCACTTACATTCGAATGTCTCTATAGTAAGTTATGCGTATAACTATTAAACAAATGAAACATGTAAATGGCGAATGGACTCATAACGATCATTACCCACTCACCTCTCAGCCTCACAAGTCATAAAACACTTTAACATGACTCACGAGTACTTAAAAACTACACGTTCAAAACATACACATGAAATGTATCACAAATCGTCTAAGCCATTTCACTTGTAAAACGTGCTACATTGCCCTTAAAACCCTCCTGTAATTCATGAAATCACTACGCGATCATATAATTTCAATACACGACTCATTCAACCACCCAACAGGCTATGTTTTGCATGTAGATAACGTGTCATGAAACACACAACTCGACACTTTAAACAGGACAAAGTAGTTCGCAAAATCTATTTTGAAAACCCTTAATATTAACAAGTGGGCTGTAAACCCAACTCGCTGATTTTCATAAGCCACGAATAAGCTAGTATCATGGCACTTTTGGAATAAGCTTTTAATGGAAAAATAAGCGTCTTTAATAAGCCAAACCTCCCCCACAACCAACGAAATCATATACGTTAACGGGCCGCTAAATAACACGTTAAAAGCCCAATAATGGCCAAAATAAGCTAATGGCCTAATAAGCAGTTGAAATAAGTTAAAAATCACTTAAATAAGCCTTAGGAAGACTCGCCATATTTTTCGCTACATTTTTGACATTTTTGGACTAAGAATGTAACGCCATCTAACTAGAAGGACCAAAACTTCCAAACCGAGAACTATGTAGACTGAAGCCATGAAAACAGATTGTATAGGTTAGAAATGGACATATGACTGAATGCCAAGCCGTATATGTACATATGGACAAGATTTGGACTATTATGGACTTTGGACTTAACGAAGGACTAACGATGTAACGCAAGCAAAGTTAGGGTAAAAAGTTTAAAATCTGGAAAAGAACAAGGACCTACTGCTTATAACTTGACATTCTTATTTCATTTTCCATTTTTCGTCACACCTTCACTTCATATGCATTTTGAACATTTTATTTGCATAATATTTAACTTTTGTTACTCATTATCACTAGAAACATTTCGAGTTAACGTTGCATAGCATTTCATTCTTTCTTTGAAGAAATAACACTATGGGAGTACTTGACATAAAAATCAAGATAATCATATATGTAACGTTATTTTGAAATTCAAGCATTTTAAGCGTAACACACTCGCATTCAACGATCAGATCGTTGCTCATCATTCGTTATTCATCACCCACTATTCATTTCACATACACCACTAGTATCTGGTCAGATTCTCAGACAATTGTATTTATCAGGTTTTGTATTGAAGTTATCACCATAATCACCCCTGAGTTACTTTCACCATCACCAGTAACGCTTAAGGTGAGTCATAGCCTCACTTTTACTGATTTAACTATTTTAAAACTCCGTGAGGGAGATACATGCTATAAACAGATCACAAGTACTTTTCATTATGCTTACCTGATTTGATATATGCCTAAGTTACCTTATTGCCATAAGACCCTCTATCATGAGCCATTAATCAATGCGGTGAACGCAAATATAATGAATAGATCTATTGGAGGCTGACGACCTGTCCCACTAATACTTTGACGGAATACTTTTTGCTAGTCGTATTAGTCGTGATGCATTATATTTGAGAAAAATAGGAATCGGCAGATCCCCTATTACTCGAGGGCACATATCCATCAGTATCCCTGATGTGACTCCTCCGTTTTACGGTACTCTGTTAACATTTGCGTGTCATGAGACTTAGGGCAATATATGAACTGCGATATCAACTTTTAAACTGATTGTATCTCCAATACAATCCTACTTGTGTATCGAACTGATTATTAACTTCAAACTCTATGATTTCACTCAACATTTTGTTGACTTTTAAGCATGTTATCTCAGGAAATTAGCGGAGCGGATCAAGGCATGGAGCAGGCAAAACCTATCTTAAATAAGGGTGTAAAATAAAGTTTGTAATTCAGTTAAAATGATGTTTCCTTGGAGAAACTGTTTGCACTCTGATGTAACGCTTTGTAACTGAATTCATATTATGGACCTATAATAATTAAAAATGCCTTTACGGGCTGTTTTCTAAGATTTTGTTTTCGATCCTCTCAGTAATACCCCAATTAGACTTCCGCTGCTATATTGAAAATTTTGGGGGTGTTACAGATTGGCATCAGAGCCTCGGTTATAGAGAACCAATGTTTTCAAACGTTGGACTATAACTACATTTTTCAAACAAATTAATTTTACACCATGTTACCTTAAGCCCTCCATGCCTACTTGCTACCGCGCTCAGTATATGATTCATCAGGATTATCTTACACAAGTCTCTGCATACTTGATAGTTACTTTGCACAACTAGATCATTTCATGCTTACATTACACCACTTGATGTTAGTAATTACTTACTTTTACTATATTTGGATTATTACAGTACCATGTCATTCGTCACGCATTTTAGTGTATCATCGGATTTAGATTCCGAAGGATCACTAGCATCAGTTACATCACCCGTACTTCCTGGTACCGTAGCACCCGAGGTCGTGCCTGACGAGACTGAGCCCTTTGAGGAGGGTGAAGCCGCCGCCACACCCTTATTTGAGAACCCCCATGTGCTAGCTTCGCCAGCACCCACATTACCACCACATTTTGTTTATGACTCATATTCTCCTTTCTATATACCACCCCCTGATGACGTATACCTGGAGAGTCAGCAATGGATTCCTGCTGATGATACGCCATCCGAGCACCACCATGTTTCACCACCCTTACCACCTGACCGCTTACTGGAGATGCATACCCAGACATACCCACTACCACCTCGTCAGCGGGACCCGATTCCTGCGGAGGATATTCCTTCATCGATTCGACCTCGTATTACAGACCCATATTCACCATCATTACCCTATCCCCCTGGTTTCACTCCCCCAGCTCAGACCCCTGATGCTAGGGAAGGGTTCAGACCAGTAGTCACTCATACCCTCATACCATCTACAGTGGTGACACGACTGGAGAGTCATGGGGAGCAGATTGACTCGCTTCTTCGGATGATCGATCACATACCGCTAGACCACCCGGGGACTATCAATGACACCTTGCATAGGTTAGCTTCCAACAGAGCAGTTGTACAGCAGTGTTTGACGCAGATGCAGTCAGATCTAGCAGACACCCGTTCTTACGCGATATCTATACGGAGAGAGGGACAGGCCCTAGCCTAGGAGGCTCATCTTGCGCAGCGTAGAGCCGACACATTGGAGAACATCATAGGAGATATGCAGGTTGAACATCAGGCGGAGATACAGAGACTCAGAGACCAGATCTCAGAGCTTACGAGATGTACAGCCGGACCTAGCCATTAGATGTAGTTAGCAGTTGTATAGTGAGAGGCATCTTAGCCTGCCGCATGTGGCAATTAATAAAGATTCTTGTATCGTTTTGTTGTATAACTCAACTGATCAAGTTATTAATGTTATAATGTTGGTAGTGATGTACTATATATCTGTTGACTCATGTATTATGGTTGTTCGTATGTATTGTAATTGTATCCAGACATGTCGTGATGTTGCTTGTTACTATTATGATTCTCTAAACGTGTAAATACTATGAAAACTCAAACACATAAAGAATAGAAACTCAAAATAAAGTTGATGAATGTAGAGAAAGTTGTTGAACTTCAGCTTTTGTGATTAAATCGTTTGTTCCTTAGCAATCCCATATCCATAAATTGATTAGTTGCTTACGATGACATCCAAAGACATCGTAATTGTTGAAATATTCAATTTAATCACAACTTCACACCGTAATTACATTGTTCATGTATGCATTCTTCAAATACTCAACTATTCTGTCCGAATTCTAAATCTGTGTTCTTGTGACATTAATAGAAAATGGTACGTACCAGACCCGAAACTAGCAACCATACCGCAGCACTAACGCCAGAGGATGTCCAGAGAATGATTGATGCCGGCATCGCTGCAACACGCGAGGCCGATGCTGCAACCCGCTCAAGCAATAACATAGGAGCAACGACTGAAGGTGAGGCATCTACACAGCGTAAATGCACTTACAAGGAATTCATGAGTTGCCAGCCAACCATCTTTAAGGGTGTAGAAGGAGTGACCGAACTAGCACAGTGGTTTGAATGCATTGAAACAATATTCATGAGAAGCAACTGCGCAGAACACAACAAGGTCACCTTTGCCACTGGAGTCTTAAGGGGAGATGCCTTATCTTGGTGGAATGCTATTGTTAAAAACATGGGTGCCGAAGCAGCATTTCAAATCTCCTGGACTGAACTGAAAAATAAGATGTTGAAGAAGTACTGTCCTCGGACAGAGGTCAGGAAGCTAGAAGATGAATTTCATCAGTTAGTAGTGAGAAACAATGACCTGAGTACGTACAATCGGAGGTTTCAAGAGTTATCGCTTCTGTGCCCACATATGGTGCCTGACTTGGAAAAGATGTTGGAATGATATGTGGAAGGACTACCTTCAAGTATCGAGGGAGACATCACAGCATCAAACATAAAAACACTCGAAGCCGCAATCACGTTTGCTCAGCGAATGTTGAATCGAGTGCTTAAACGGGGTTCTACCTCCATAGTCAATGGACACAAGAGAAGTTATGATAACCATAGCAGCAGCAACAGAAACAGCAACAGTCGTTACAACAACAACAGGAGCTACCACAGCAATGACCGAAGCAACAACCGCAACAGAGATCACCAGCAAAGCCGTAACGACCATCATCAGCAACAAAACCGCCATCAAGAAGTTGCCAGGGCTTATGTGGCCGCACCTACTGAAAATAAAGCTTATGCTGGGACACAACCCCAGTGTAACAAGTGCAAATTGCATCATACCGGACCATGTACCGCAACCTGTGGTAACTGCCGAAGGATAGGACATGTGACCAAGGATTGCCGGGCCACTGGAGCAAATGCACAACCAGTAGCACTGAAGTGTCACGGTTGTGGTGAATTGGGAAACTACAAGAGTCATTGTCCAAAGAACACCAACAATGTTGCCCGTGGAAGAGCCTACATACTTGGAGATGGAAACGCGCCCCAGAATCCCAACGTTACTACGGGTACTTTCTTACTAAACCAACGTAGTGCTAAGATATTATTTGATTCTGGAGCCGATAGGAGCTTTGTATCGACTTCATTTGCTTTATTGCTTAATATTGCACCCGTAGAATTAGATACCTCGTACAAAATTGAAATAGCCGACGAAAAATTGCTAAGCACCAACATCATACTCGAAAACTGCACCTTAACACTCCAAGACAAATCTTTCCAAATTGATCTCATGCCCATCCAACTTGGAAGCTTTGACGCAATTGTGGGCATGGAATGGTTATCCAAACATCGTGCCAGAATCATTTGCGACGAAAAAGTCATCCAAATTCCCTTCGACAATGAAACACTCACCGTTCGTTGTGACCATTATAAAACCCAACTCAATATCATCTCGTATATCAAGACGGTGAAATACATAAACAAGGGATGCCACACATTTTTGGTTCAAGTGACTGAAGGCAAATCAAATGAAAAGGAGAAACGACTAGAAGAAGTGCCAGTCGTAAATGAGTTTGCGGAAGTATTCCCTGAAGACTTGCCCGGTGTTCCACCAATCCGGCAAGTAGAGTTTCGAATCGATTTAGTGCCTGGAGCAGCACCCGTTGCAAAAGCACCTTATCGATTAGCCCCCTCCGAAATGAAGGAACTATCTGAGCAGTTGAAAGAACTGTCAGATAAAGGATTCATCCAACCGAGCTCATCACCTTGGGGAGCACCAGTCCTGTTTGTCAAAAAGAAAGACAGAACATTCTGAATGTGCATCGATTATAGAGAGTTAAACAAACTCACGGTGAAAAATCGATACCCATTACCAAGGATTGACGATCTATTTGACCAACTACAAGGATCGAGTGTTTACTCAAAAATTGATCTAAGATCGGGGTACCACCAATTAAGAGTCAGAGAAGAAGACATTCCCAAAACAGCCTTTCGAACACGATACGGACATTATGAATTCCGAGTAATGCCATTTGGCATTACCAATGTACCTTCAGTGTTCATGGACCTAATGAACCGAGTATGCAAGCCATACTTGGACAAGTTCGTAATTGTACTCATCGATGACATTCTGATCTACTCACGTAACGAAAAAGAGCATGCGGAACACTTGAGAACCATTTTGGGATTACTCAAGCAAGAAAAACTGTATGCGAAATTTTCTAAATGTGATTTTTGGATTTCCACTGTTCAATTCCTAGGCCATATCATCAATAGTCAAGGTATCCATTTTGACCCTGCCAAGATCGAAGCAGTTAAAGGTTGGGCATCGCCCACCACACCAACTGAAATTCAATAATTTTTAGGACTCGCTGGTTACTATCGAAGGTTTATAGAGAATTTTTCCAAAATCGCCAAACCTTTGACAGAACTCATTCAGAAAAACAAGAAATATATCTGGGAAGAGAAACAAGAATCAGCATTCCAACTCTTAAAACAAAAACTCTGTAAGGCACCGATTCTAGCACTACCAGACGGGAGTGATGACTTTGTAGTATATTGTGACGCATCGCATCATGGTTTAGGTGCGGTACTAATGCAAAGAAACAAAGTTATAGCCTATGCCTCCCGAAAGCTCAAGAAGAATGAGGAAAACTATACCACTCATGATCTAGAACTAGGAGCAGTAGTATTCGCTCTTAAAATGTGGAGACATTACCTATACGGTACAAAGTGCACGGTATTCACCGATCACAAAAGTCTTCAACACATACTGGATCAGAAGGAGCTGAACATGAGACAGCACCGATGGTTAGAACTGCTCAACGACTACGACTATGAAATTAGATATCACCCCGGTAAAGCGAATGTCGTGGCCGACGCATTAAGCCGGAAGGAAAGGATCAAACCCCTTAGAGTCCGATCGTTAGGAATGACAATTTGTTCACCGCTCCCATCTCAAATTCTCATAGCCCAATCAGAAGCTCTTCAGGAAGAGAACCGACCTCACGAGAAAATTGATGGCATGCCAGAAAGTGAGAACGGACTCATAAGAAGAGCCGATGGAATGTTATGCTTCAAGGAAAGATGCTGGATTCCTCCTTACGGAGGTGTTCGAGACCTTATTATGCATGAATCTCACAAGTCTAAATATTCCATCCATCCGGTATCCAACAAGATGTACCAAGATCTCAAGCAACTTTACTGGTGGCCAAACATGAAATCCGGACTACTTGTACAACCTGAGATACCAGTTTGGAAATGGGAAAGAATCACTATGGATTTTATTACCAAGTTACCAAGAACGTCAACCGGATTAGACACCATCTGGGTTATCGTCGATCGTTTGACCAAATCTGCCCATTTTCTGCCTATCAAAGAAACTGACGAGATGGACACACTCACTCAGTTGTACTTCAAAGAGATCATAATCCGACATGGAGTCCCAATCTCCATCATTTCAGATAGGGACAGTCGATTCACTTCAGGATTTTGGCAATCTCTACAGAAAGCTCTCGGTACTCGTTTGGACATGAGCACCGCCTATCATCCCCAAACTGATGGACAAGGAAAGGACAATCCAAACCTTGGAGGATATGCTTAGAGCATGTGTACTTGACTTCGGAAAAGGTTGGGATAAACACTTACCATTGGTTGAATTCTCTTACAACAATAGTTACCACGCTAGCCTAAAGGCCGCGCCTTTTGAAGCACTTTACGGGAGAAAGTGCAGATCACCTATCTACTGGACAGAAGTTGGGGACATGCAACTTACCGGACCAGAACTAATTCACGACACGACGGAGCAGATATTTAAAATCAAACATCGTCTCCAAGCCGCTCGTGACAGACAGAAGAGTTATGCGGATGTGAGGAGGAAACCCATGGAATTTGAAGTTGGAGATAGAGTCATGCTGAAAGTATCGCCCTGGAAGGGAATGATACGCTTTAGGAAGCGTGGAAAGCTAAACCCGAGATACATTGGACCTTTTAAAATCCTCGAAAGGATTGGCCCAGTTGCTTATAGATTAGAACTTCCAGAAGAACTCAGTAGGGTACACCCTACATTCCATGTATCACAGCTTAAGAAATGCTTGTCGGATGAAACTCTCGTCATCCCGCTGAAAGAGATCAGACTAGATGACAAACTCGTGTTCACAGAGGAACCGGTAGAGATAATGGATAGAGAAGTGAAGCGACTTAAACAAAACCGCATTCCTATTGTAAAAGTTAGATGGAACTCTAAGAGAGGACCAACGCACACATGGGAACGCGAAGATCAAATTCGTGAAAAGTATCCACACCTATTCTCGTAAATCACTCTCATTAGCTATCTCAGACTTGAATTCCGGGATGGAATTCAGAATGACGGGAGGGTACTGTAGGATTCTACAAAAATCCATTGTAATAATCCTCGTTGATTAATTATAACCTTGTGTTACCGTTTAATAAAACCCATTTTTACGGGGAAATTTAAAATTTTCTCTTATTGTTATTATATTCACGTTACGTTTTCACGATATATGTTAAATAACTACACGTACTCGAGACGCATATATATCTCGACACCCAATTCAAACGTCACGAATAATAACTATTGATAATAAAATGCCTATATTAAAGTATTCGCATTTTTCCTAATTACCCTAAATTATTTCTAAATACTACATTTAAATTATAACTAACTACACTTAATCAAAACTAAATTATTTCACTAATCACTTTCCTAACAACACTTCAAACCAACCGGACTCTTATTCTCCTATGCCCATCACCACGAGGCCATCACAAACCCACCACCTTTTATTTTTTTTTCCTTTCCTTTGCTGTGTTACCCGATCACAAACACCCTCACCAAATACAAATCGTATCTCTCTAATATCGAACGTAACCTATACGGATCTTTACACCATAAAGATCACCAACCACCGAGCTATGTCAATGTAAAATACCAGCTCTAAATGTCGAGGATTACTATAGTAACCAAGGCCATTTCCTTCGTCCCATTTTTGAAACGTACGCAAGGATATCTATTGCAAAACTTAACTAATTAACTTCCCGATTTTTCCTACAACTCTCTAAGATCATTTCCAAAATAAACAAACGTGTAGGATGACGTTGGAAGCACAATAGACCAATGTGGTACATTGGTTTTGTTTTTAGAACTCGATATACATAGAAACGTGCGTATATGTTCACCCCAAGCCAAAAAAATATGACTTGACCATTCATCCAATATCTTCAAAGATCTTGTAAGATCAGGAATGGATTACAAGTGTACTCTAACTCACTGTACCTCCACAGTGACCCCCTATGATTGAAATGGAAGTCAAATGGTCAAAGTTTGAGTGTGATCTTTTCTCTATAACCTTAAATACTCACTTTACACTCCTTTCACTCTCACCTATAACCTTAAAACTCAGAATCCCTCATGTCTCTCACCTAGGAAGCAATACGAGTAAAAAGTGAATACGTATAAAAACGTATTCGAAGCTCAGTGGACTACCTCCCTATCTTGTGTCTCATTCGAACTTCACAGCCTCTTCACCACTTTTCTAAGGTGTGGTATGTGTCAATGACCTCTCTTTTTCTATATCTTTATCACGTTAATGCTTTGATCATGCATAACATATACATACATTTCGAACGCATCATATTTTCTTTGTTCGTTACCACGTTAAAATGAGATAAGAAGCTTCATGTGATGATCAACACACATTTAGAACCACAGTAGATCACATAAACCCACGTTAGCATCTCATGCATATCACCTTTCTTAGTCACTTACATTCGAACATCTCTATATTAAGTTATGCGTATAACTATTAAACAAAGGAAACATGTAAATGGCGAATGGACTCATAACGATCATTACCCACTCAGCTCTCAGCCTCACAAGTTATAAAACACTTTAACATGACTCACGAGTACTTAAAAACTACACATTCAGAACAATCTCCCCCTAAGTATTGATCATCAAGGTTGCTTGACGTCGTCTTTGCTTCTTTGGCTTCTGACGTCATCAGTATCTTTGTTCTGTTTTCTTGACTAAGTGATGTGGTATGGTAACGATCTGCCTAACTCCAACGTCTTCTCGTCTTTTCCACCATGTTCATATATCTTTGGACTTTCGTTCTTCAGCTGGTTCTCATTCAATCTTTGACTTGTGAAAGGTTGTAGTGTTTGAACTTATCTTTAGGATATGAACATGATGGAGTCTTGATGGTTGTGGAACTTCAGATCTTCATGATCCTCCGCAGGTACAGTACAAACCATCCGGCACTTACAGAGTTGGATTTCGAGATCATCAACAGGATAGTGTGAAGACTTTCTCTAATCCAAACCCAGGCCGTTCTGAACCGGATACCCCTGAAAGGGCTTACACGGACACACCTAAGTGCACCCACGATTCAGTGAGTCGCTGGAGATCACCCCACTACTGTAGACCGTTTTGGAGCTAAAACTAAGAGTAACCCACAAGGGATTAACGAAGTGACCTGCTGTCAGGGTTGTTTGATGATACCCTAGCAGGATTTCCATTCTATCACTGAGAATCACAATTGTGAATTCTCTCAAGAATGTTCTCGGCAGATTGCTAAGATCTGCGTAGGACACTTCCTAATTTTACAACTGTCCTCCATTAATGTAGAACAACCAGTGCAATGCTAAGTGTTCCTATGAGATCTTTTGTTGTATCTCTTGGCTCTAGACTCGATTAGTGCTTATGTTTTTAGTCGTCGGAGGCGTGGAGCAGAATGTCTCCTTTTCAATATCAACACATCTCGGAGTGAGAGTGTTAGGAATTAAATATATGAGTTGATATTGACAAAAAGATGAAAGATGGAGGAAACTATTGAAGACAAAGATAAGGGACTTATTATGTATTATTTAATTGTCTTTGTAACCCTAATATCTCTATTATATAAAGAGATACAGGGAATACGTTTTACACAGGTCTTCCAATGTAGTCATTAAAAGTGTGTGTGTGTGTGTGTCTAGGTGTCGAGTCCTCTAATGGACACCTAGGGTTAGGGTTTGTAATCGTTCGACAAACCTTGATTAATAATAATGAATCGTTTCCGCTGCATACTATATTGTTGTTCATTATTATTTGTTAATTCCTAGATGAGGTCTAACAAACCTCGAGAAAACGATCTCCACAAGTGGTATCAGAGCCAGGTTGCTCATGATATCTAGGATGTTACAAGGTTTTTACTGTCGAAGAAGGAGCAGATGTGATGATGGTTTTCTGATCGGAGGTAATTGTTATTTTTTTTCGGTGATCAGTAGCGACATGATTTTACATATAAGGTTTATTGTTCAGATCTGCTCATGGTAACCTCGTACTGATCGATTGTGTTACTTTTATTTAATTGGTCGATTATTTTATTCGAATTGGTGTTGACCGTATGAACTGCTAGCACATGGGCCAGTCGATTACTCCGTATTATATTAAGATCAGTAGACTTGTTTGTCGATAGTAGCAATACCAATTTAATTGATTTACGATGATCACGTGTTGTTGATTGACTTTATTCTCGGTGTATGGGATTGCTTTGGATACTTACCAAGAATTGTCTGTTTATGCGCAAGTGGGTATAGCAGTCTGTTTGTCGCTTGTGGTTATTCAATGAACGTGTCTGTTATTAATTGCTGTCGATTGGAGAATTCATTCAGTGGGACTGTTGGTGTGATTTCATTGGTTGAAGATTGGTACAAAAGTGAATACTGGTATTGATTATTAACAGCGAATTGGCGTCTGTTGCTTATTATTGATATGGGTTACTGATCTGATGGTTATTGGTCTAACAGTTTCTACTGCTCACTTTATACATTCGTACTGCTCTTGATTCATACGTAGCAGTTGGTACTGCTGTGACTAACAGTTAGTACTGCTCGACAACAGTTAGTACTGTTCATTGGTTTATATGTAGCAGTTTGTACTGCTGGCTTCACCAGTTAGTACTGCTTGGTCTTCGGAATTAGTACTGTTCGTTGAACAGTTTATACTGCTGGTTGGTACTGCTAGAGCATGGGCTTCTCAAAATAAGGGGAAGCATTGGTTATTGATTTGGAACTGGTGATTCCAAAGCACACACACAGGGGAAGAAACACACACACAAGATGATGATTTGATTTCTGTTCGTACAGATTTATGGCTCGTATTTATTGGCGAAGTGGATTAGTTATTGCTCATTTGACGGTGAAGTGGAATTTTTCAAGTTTGTGTCTTATTATATCTTAAGGTGGGTAAGGACACTTTAAAGATAACTTGTTCGTTCGTTCAAGAGACTAAGAATTGACAAACACTTGAAGGAGTTACATTGTAGTGCTCAGTGTTTATTGTCAAGAGACTGACCTATCTCCTTATACGTTAAGTATATGTTCGAAGTCATATTTAGTACAAGCTATAGGACACAAGGTTGGTTTATTCTACTTCAGCATCGAATTGGTAATGATTAGTTTTCTTCTTCAATACATCGAGATTGTGCTACATCAAGGTGAAGGTTTTCATGATTATTCGTTGGTATTCATACTGAAGATTTGGGATTGTTATGTCTTGCGTTAATTTAATAAGTAAGCATTTTGGTGTTCATAATGGTAATTCAAGACATTAGAAGACTAGATTGGAGGTATGGTACTGGTTCGTGATTATGAAGATCAAGGTTGCATATTTTTGTTCCCTATTTGAGTATGACAAAAAGGGGAAGAAGAATATTCTGAAGGTTTGCAGCTTGAAGATCCTTGATGGTATGCATGACTTAAGGGGAAGACGAGGAAGACAACATCTTTCATATACATGGTTTTGTCATATCAACTAGGGGAAGATTGTTAGGAATTAAATATATGAGTTGATATTGACAAAAAGATGAAAGATGGAGGAAACTATTGAAGACAAAGATAAGGGACTTATTATGTATTATTTAATTGTCTTTGTTACCCTAGTATCTCTATTATATAAAGAGATACAGGGAATACGTTTTACACAGGTCTTCCAATGTAGTCATTAAAAGTGTGTGTGTGTGTGTCTAGGTGTCGAGTCCTCTAATAGACACCTAGGGTTTGTAAAAGTTCGACAAACCTTGATTAATAATAATGAATTGTTTCCGCTGCATACTATATTGTTGTTCATTATTATGTGTTAATTCCTAGATGAGGTCTAACAAACCTCGAGCAAACGATCTCCACAGAGAGGTTGATAGATTATTTAGGGATCTCCGTGTGAAATGAAACAAGTGTCTTTTGAGAGACACCTGAGTGGCTAGAAGGTTTAGTGCAGTGCGTCACTGGGTCCATGACGTCTTAATCTTCAATACCGGAGTTATCGTAGTAACAACCAGTAGCATATGTATTGAACCCGGTTTCTGCCCTAAGGTTGAACAATTTTGAGGGCTATTTCTTTTCACCCTTTTCTTTACTTTTCTTTTTAATTCTTCAACCCCTTCTTTCTCCTTTCATTTCATTATTCCTTTTTTCTTAATACCTAGGACTTTCTAGTTCTAAACTATTGGGATTGTCCTTGGGTAGATCCCTCCGGTTCTGGCGGATCATAGGACGGTTATTCCTAACCTTAGTCACCTTATTACTCCATGACTAACCCTATGTATGCCATAAATCAAAATTTTGAAAATTCACTCAAAGTGTTTATGATTGTAAAAATATATTTTATTAACACTTTGAGAGTTTTGTGATTTTCAGAAATACTCCCCCTCAACATGTGCTTACAAGTGTTTAAAGTAAATTTGCACATGTCAGGTAGAGTTAGCACTTTTGAAATTGATTGATTTTCAATGAACCTGATCGTTGCGAGACACGCTTACATCACTAGTTAGACTAGCTTGAAATTATTACCCGTCCAGATCAGATTCAAGGAAAATCGCTTGAAATCGGTTAATTCTACTCAGACACGTCCTTTGCGAGACACGCTCACATCACCAGATAAACTGGCTTGAAATTATTACCCGTCCCGGACATGTCTTTTCGACTACTGACTTTAGCTATCGTTAATTCGAGGGTCAATTCTGAGTCGAGCTCTTGTGAGATTACAACTTTTTTCATTTACCATATTTTAATCATCACTTATTCTCCCCCTCAAAAATAGCATACGCATGGTGTTTTTGAAAAACATTTGATTAAAATATGCTCTTTTTGAGGTTTATGGGAAGAATTTCAAGAACTTTGGTTTCAGAACAAAGATTAAGAGTCAAATACTCCCCCTTAACGAGGGAATACTTGTCCTTATGAGCAGAATTTTTTGAAAACGTAGAAAAAATTCTAGTTAAATTCTACTCATAAGTAAGAAGCTTTCGCTCCTTATCATAGGATTGAGGCACTGAGGCGTACCTCAGGGTCCTTTCATTACAAGTACGGGTTGTGCACTGTTATGTGTACACAAGCCATAGTCAAATCTAAACAATGATGAATGTTCCAAATGAATGTAAACCAAGGATACCAGTAGTTTATGCAGGCCGTCGGAATGTAAGAATGTTTGGCATCTGATGTGCGTGTGTATTGCTCTAATTCTTTTATGTCCACGGCAGCGGCGCCAAAGACTTGGTGCGCGCGTGATGTGTCGTTGTGGTTTTAGCAGTATTAATGCCTACTCAAGTTTTAAATTTTTATTTAGCCGACTTATCAATAAAACACACACTTTAACGAGCAGTGTACCCGGTCAGTATGAATATAATGGTAAGTAGAGTGTCGATCACTAAGAGTGGAATGTATTATCTAGTTATTCTAATCAGTATTTTAATATCTTAAGTTAGCTATAACACCAAATCTAACGCAAGGGGGGTCAGCCTGAGAGACTGGCACGGTTTTGTTATGATTAAATAAAAAATAAACTAATGAGCACGAATCAGCGATTAGCACACACGTACACAGATAGATACTTGAGACAATAAGAAGACCTGTCCTGATAATTAAGTAGCTTGTCACTTGTTTTATTGCTAGTTTTATATGAAGTGTATATAATTAACCCTTTCTCGTTGGCTCTAATCTTATCGGCGAGTAAACCCTTAATGATTACTTATGTCTATCCCACTATCCTATAATATTGAGCATTTGTGATGCCCACGTTTCGTATACGCTAGAATAGATAGGTGAGGAAGGGGCATGGCGACCCAAGCAATGCTCAGCTAGACACAGAGGTTATCAATGCACTAATAAAAGTCACCAAAGACATCAACATATAAACTTTAATTAATGGGAAAGCAATTTTAAGGGGTGGCCATGATATTCCGCAGTCACATGACATCGGCCCATCAATCCTGATGAATTAAAGTGTACTAATACAATAAAACAAAACTACTTAATGAATTGAATACATGCAGGACCTTCTTACAGCTCTTGTATCTTCGTTCAGGGTGTGTCTTGTGCTGCTAATACGTCTGAATTCGGCTTTTAGGGTTTCTGTCTCTCTCTTCTGATTTTTTTTTGCTAAGTCTCTCGAAATTCGTCTGGCCTTGGGGTATTTATAGTTTATGTCTGAGGGTTAGATGCGGCGCATAGGATAAGTAGATGCGGCGCATTGACTTAACTTCGCGTGGGGTCCAAGATTAATATATTCAGGAATATTCGTACACCGCCTTAAGATGCGGCGTAACTCCATTTCTCTATGCGGCGCATGTCCTTTGCCGTCTTGGATTGTAACTTGTGAAATCTTGATAGTGATACGCCGTATGTAAGAAGTGTGTTGCGGCGTATCTGGAGCAGAATGATCTTGATCTTGTACATTTCAGTAGACTCTTAACATCTTGCTTGTTTTGCTCCATAATTAGTCCAAAATCGCCAAGTTTCACATAATACTTGTTTTTACCTGAGAATTACAAAAGTAAACATTACCGTATCAATTCTCATATATAATATAATAAAACAAGTCAAATAAATAGGATAAATGATGATAATAAAATGTACTTATTTGAGTTCATCAAATATCCCCCCACTTGAACTTTACTTGTCCCTTAGTAAACCTTAGAATAAATCTTATGAAAATGTATCCTAAAAGATATTAGGATTTATTTTTATATTTGAGCGTGTATTCGTTTTGTCATAATTGCACAACCAAACACTTAACGAATTAGAAACAAAATAAAATATTTCGATAAAAGCAAATCTAATCGTTTAACTGTCCAATCGTGACGAATATTCTATCATAAGCTTGGCAAGTATACGCATCTCCTCCACTAAAGCCAAGGAATAACAAGTCTAAAGCGGTAAAAAGGGTTTGTTCGTTAATGGTTAATCATTCTTCTTAATCTCTATCGATCTCACATTCCAGAAAAGGCGACAAAATCACAAATACATGATCGAATCCACGACCACGATACTTGCAATTGCTCAAATCCGTAACTCGAATAGGCTAAAGATAGGACCAAGTAATCTTTACCAATAATATTATATCAAAAAGGGCGACAAAATCATAAATACATAGCCGAATCCACGACTACGATACTTAAGATTGCTCAAATCCCTAATCTCAATAAATCAAAGGTTTGGATAAAGAATGATATAGGGTATGGATAATATTTGGGATACAAATTGGTGTAAAATGAAAAATAAACAAAACAGATAAATTAAAATCCTAAGTGTGGTAAATTACTTTCCCAACCATCCCATGAATAAGACTCATATCATTGAATAACTCACGCTTTAACACTTGAAACACACGCTTTAGGTAGACACGAATTATACTCAACAAGATCTCAATCAAAGAATAACCTTAGTTTGGCGTTCCCATAACGGCCAACTCCCATTCAATCCATAAATATAATATACAACAAATAGTGGTGATATCGCCCACTTAATACAAAACTTTACATAAGTTGGTTAAAACAAACTTCCAACTTTTCTTTTTTTCTTTTTCTTTTCTATTTTTTCGATTTTTTTTTTTTTTTTATTTGACATCAACATATATGTGTAAAATTTCACAACTTTTCTATCACTATTTTTCCGGATAATTTTTCATACTCTTCATACTTACAGAAATAACTGTAATAGTGAAAGTAGTAAACACACGAAAAATAAACTCAAAGATTTACAGTATTTACTTTCATACCAATTGCATTGTGCAATTTCCCGACTCAACCAAAGATAATGAATTACGCACGCGAACACAGGTAATGTAAGGAAACACACTTTGCCTAAAGCAATTAACCACGGATTTTAATCTACAGGGTAGGCTAAGGTGTAAGGGTGTATCGAAACATTATAACAAAGGTGTAAGAAACGAAAGGAATGGCTCTGAGTGTTTTTCTAGGAGTATCTTACTCTAAAAGTGAGAGTAACAAAGGGTTTATACGGGGGTTAACTAACCAGTGTAGTTAGTTAATATCACATAACATATAAAGGCTATTTGGGTGTAATCCTAGAAATTTACCAATTTAGACAAGTCATTCCAATTATATAGATAATACTTATTATGGTGGTCTCGAATAGTATACAAGCCAAGTTCTAAAGTTTACAAGTCACCGGCACACTCATAGATTTGTGAATTTTGAAAAGTTCACAATTTTTGGAAATAATGTTATGTGTGCAGCTATGTAATTTAGACTTTAAACAAAAACATGCTAAAAAAATTTAAATTTTAATATATTAAGCGCATTTTAAGCATATTTTGCAAAAGTTTAGGACAAGTAAGTGTTCTAATTCTCCCAATCCCCCCACTTAAGTTAAACAACGTCCTCGTTGTTTGTGTCAAAGATTAAAAACTGGAAAATAAAAGAATTAGAACAGAAAAACTCCCCTGAGATTTGCTCGGTATGATCCTCCTTTTGTATAAGAGCAAAAATCAACTTTCTTGTGGATGAGAACGTTTAAGCTTCAAAAATGATGTATCCACAAGAGTGCAGGAATCTATAATACCATTCAGACTTTAACACACCTGAGTCAAGAAGGTTCAAACTCGTATAATACATTAGTAGTTAGCAAAAATAAAACTAAAAAATTAAAATGAAAATCATCAGGTCAGTCGATACGCCGTATCTTATGGAAGAAGATACGTCGTATCGAGCCTGGAATAAATATGAAATAAAATAAAATAAAGGATAGGATGCGTCGCATCTGTTTTACTAGATGCGGCGCATGTATTTACCAAACAGACTGTTAACAGTCTGTTGTAAAATGGGCTAGTTCCATGGTTCATCTCTCGGGTTCTCTCGTTCATTCATGCTGAACTTAATGCCAGTCTTCATCAAATATAACAAGAAACATAAACTGGAACATTAGATATAAACATGGTAGTAATAATTAGTACAGTCCCGAAAGAATATAAGTAATGTACGAGGAAACATGTTCGTAATCAAAAGATGAAAATGCAAAGAGTGGTCAAGCCGTAGGCTGGTCGGGAGTCACGTCATCTATATGGGCTCTTGAGGTACTAGCTCCGTCAGTCCTGCGGCGAACCCTGCGCTCGTATGTGGCCATCCCTCTAACATAAGCACCATCTGGGAGGTGGTGGTTGATCCCATGAAGAGCCATCACCTTACTGACACCGTCGACTAACCAGCTCGCATCTCTCCTCACTCCAGCAAGCTCAACTCTCTGTGCCTCAAGAGCCTCTCTCAATGACCTAACCTCTAGCTCCACTCTCTCGACTCTCTGTCCTACAGTGCGGGGAGCTGGTGGTGCTGGTGCCTGTACTTCCTCCTGGGCTGGAGCAGCAGCTGGGGCCGCCTGAGCATCCCCCTGCTCCGGCTCAGCAGGCCTAGGTGGTCCTAACGGTGCCCAGAAGTATCCACCCATCATCTCCTCGCATATCCCAAGCCTAGTTGCAAGATAGTCTACATCCATACCAGGTAATCTAGCTACATCAATCGGGAGATCAGCAAGAATCTCATCATCCAATACCCCAAAGTGCCTAGCAAGTCGAGAGACAAAGTGACCCCCAGTCATCTGGCTTCTACTGTCTCTCCCTGGAGCTACTATATGTAAATAATGTGCCAAGAAGTGAGGGATGTTCACCACAGCTCCCTCGTCCATGCTCCTCAAAAGAAAAAGGTCCAAAGTAGTCACCTTCTCAGGTGATTGTCCCCTCCCGGCAATGGTCAGGGCTATCAGACGGTGACAAAGCCTCCTCATGGGCTCCCTAATCAGTGTGTATGAAGGAGTGGTGGTGGTCGAATCACCCCCAGATGAAATCTCAACCCAATAATCTCCTAACTCCCCACGATCCGGAACGACCCTTAAATTGTCAGCCCAATAATCAGCAAAACCTGGAGATGCCATTTCCTTTACAGTGTGCAACCCGAGAGCTAGTATGAACTGCCTCATAGACATCCTTCTCTCTAAACCACCCAGTCTGAATACCAAAGTATCGAACGTGTCAAGATCAAGATCTGTCTCCCTGTAGTGCACTGTACTGAAAAACTCCAACATCAAAACCTTCACCAACGGCTCCTCAATCCTAAACAACCTTTCCCAAGCGTAAGACCTGAATAAAACCTGCCCTTCCCCATCACTGTGTACCATCTCCAACCTAGTCCGTAACCTACCAGCAGCGTTACCCCCATCAATATGCCCGATGCTGTCAAAATCCAAAACTGGAACATTGAACACCTTCCTTTGATAAAATTTCCTAAGTCTAGGCATGTAATCATCAACGGCACCCTGTGTCAGTCCCATTGTTTCAAAATGGAGCCATGGGTGTCTACGGGCGGCAACTGGGAGATCCATTCTGAAAAATTCAAAACAGAAAATATTAGTGTTCTGTTAGTAGGAAGATGCGGCGTATTACAAAAGGCGATATGGCGCATAGGTCATGCGTCGCATCTAGGTATAACTGATACGGTGCAGATGGTAAAGACAGTAATACGCCGCATAGATTAAGGGGATACGGCGTATGGGGGATGCGTCGTATCTAGGTTAAGTAATACGGCGTAACAATGAAGTATTTAAATTGGAAATAGGTCGTTACGCCGCATCAATTAACCAAGATGCGCCGCATCTAGCAATATATCAGTATAAAATAAAGGGGTCAGGCATGTTTTCCAAGAATCTGGACCCGTGACGTAAACTCCCACTTAACATCACAGTTCCATTTTACCCATATATTAAATCTAAGAGTTCATATAACCACAATATTTCATTTTCCCTCCAAAGCTCAAAAACAAATTTCCCGAACCCTAATTTTCGTTTAAATCAATTCGGTACCAAATTCAATGATTAGTCCAAAAATTAACATGGGGGAAATTATCTAGTCCTAGTTCTAATCAAATCCCCTAAACTTCTAAGCTCTAATCGAACTATTACATAAACCCTAATTTTTTAAATTGAACAAAATTAAATAGAATAATTACCTTATATTGCGATTAGGATTCGGTCTAAAGTTCGGATTAGAAGTTTGATTCGAGAAAAGAACTCAAATTAGAGGGTTTAATTTCGTCAAGAAGTGTGCGTTTTTACTGTGTGAATAATGGGGTAAGAAATTGAAATCTGGCGCATCTCTTTCTTATTTATAGGGTAAATACGATGCGCCGTATCACATAATAGTATGCACCGTATCTTATCTAAATTCGTTGACTGGTCAATAAGTTTTAATTAGTCAGAAATACGGCGCTTAGAAAACTAAGATCCGCCGTATTACTGTGCTAGTGAACGAAATTTAAATAAGGAACGTACCTTGGCCTCCGTAACACATTTCCTTACACATCAAATTGGGGTAAAACGGTATACCATATGATATATATAAATTCAAGATACGAACAATAAGCATATCCGTTTTATTAATGATTATAATATTCTTGTTTAGTGGATAATGATTTACTCCAAGGTTATGAGCAAATATCGTTTTAAGCTTACAAAATTAAGATTATATTCGGGAGAGGTTTCGTAAAGAACTCTCTATAAGGCTAGGTAAATTAATGTAGAGGATACCTGGAATTCTATTTCAAGAATTTTAAGATACTCAAATGTTACCAGTACTGAATTCTCCTCCACTCTTGTCGTTTTATTTCAGCCTTTCAGTCATCAAAGGTTTGATTACTCCAGCTAGCGTCTCTTGGTTAGGTTCAGAATGTAATCTTCCATAGTGATGCTTAAGCCATCATTTATCCTGAAAGTAAACCAACTTGTGCACGAGAGTAGTGGAACGATCAAAGTGAATATCAAAAATCAACTATATTTATTGAATTAAATGCGTCGTATTAACAAAAGCTAATGCGCCGTATTTTCGTTACGTTTCAAAATACAAGATTTTTGATTTAGTAGATGCGTCGTATCTGTTTAATAATTCGAAAACTGTTTTTAATTTAAATAGACAATACGCCGTATCTGTTAAAACAGATGCGTCGTATGGCGTTAGGGTTTAGAAAAATTTCTTATTAAAAACAGAATACGCCGTATCTTGGGGAAAGATGCGTCGTACTCGAATTTATTAAACGCGTTGTATTTTATAAAAATTAAACGCAATACGCCGTATCTATGAAAACAGATGCGCCGTATCGTTTGTATTAGCACAGTACAACGATAGCAGAATGCAGAAAAATAGAAAAAAGAAAAACTAAAATAAAAATAAACAAAAAGAAACAAAAATTAAAGAAAATAAAAACACACAAAATAGAAAATATGCAAATAATACAATGAATGCAATTTATCTAATATATAACAGAGTTAGCGGTTAGAATCAAAAAATTAAAATCTAATTAAAATACTAATCAAATTAACAGATAATAACAATTCACTCCCCGGCAACGGCGCCAAAAACTTGATGTGCATGTGTATTGCTCTAATTCTTTTATGTCCACGGCAGCGGCGCCAAAGACTTGGTGCGCGCGTGATGTGTCGTTGTGGTTTTAGCAGTATTAATGCCTACTCAAGTTTTAAATTTTTATTTAGCCGACTTATCAATAAAACACACACTTTAACGAGCAGTGTACCCGGTCAGTATGAATATAATGGTAAGTACAGTGTCGATCACTAAGAGTGGAACGTATTATCTAGTTATTCTAATCAGTATTTTAATATCTTAAGTTAGCTATACAACCTAATCTAACGCAAGGGGGGTCAGCCTGAGAGACTGGCACGGTTTGGTTATGATTGAATAAAAACTAAACTAATGAGCACGAATCAGCGATTAGCACACACGTACACAGATAGATACTTGAGACAATAAGAAGACCTGTCCTGATAATTAAGTAGCTTGTCACTTGTTTTATTGCTAGTTTTATATGAAGTGTATATAATTAACCCTTTCTCGTTGGCTCTAATCTTATCGGCGAGTAAACCCTTAATGATTACTTATGTCTATCCCACTATCCTAGAATATTGAGCATTTGTGATGCCCACGTTTCGTATACGCTAGAATAGATAGGCGAGGAAGGGGCATGGCGACCCAAGCAATGCTCAGCTAGACACAAAGGTTATCAATGCACTAATAAAAGTCACTAAAGACATCAACATATAAACTTTAATTAATGGGAAAGCAATTTTAAGGGGTGGCCATGATATTCCGCAGTCACATGACATCGGCCCATCAATCCTGATGAATTAAAGTGTACTAATACAATAAAACAAAACTACTTAATGAATTGAATACATGCAGGACCTTCTTACAGCTCTTGTATCTTCGTTCAGGGTGTGTCTTGTGCTGCTAATACGTCTGAATTCGGCTTTTAGGGTTTCTGTCTCTCTCTTCTGATTTTGTTTAGCTAAGTGTCCCGAAATTCGTCTGGCCTTGGGGTATTTATAGTTTCTGTCTGAGGGTTAGATGCGGCGCATTGACTTAACTTCGCGTGGGGTCCAAGATTAATATATTCAGGAATATTCGTACACCGCCTTAAGATGCGGCGTAACTCCATTTCTCTATGCGGCGCATGTCCTTTGCTGTCTTGGATTGTAACTTGTGAAATCTTGATAGTGATACGCCGTATGTAAGAAGTGTGTTGCGGCGTATCTGGAGCAGAATGATCTTGATCTTGTACATTTCAGTAGACTCTTAACATCTTGCTTGTTTTGCTCCATAATTAGTCCAAAATCGCCAAGTTTCACATAATACTTGTTTTTACCTGAGAATTACAAAAGTAAACATTAACGTATCAATTCTCATATATAATATAATAAAACAAGTCAAATAAATAGGATAAATGATGATAATAAAATGTACTTATTTGAGTTCATTAGCATCTTTGGACGTCCACCCACATAACTCTCGAGTCGCCTCATCTGCTCACGAAACTTGAGCTTTCGATCGATGCGGTCGATGAACTTCCTTGCTTGTCTCACATCTCTTCTAGACCACCACATATGCCGCAACCATCCGACTTCCAAACCTTGTTGATGATTCTCCATAATCTCTTCAATTTCACCTTTAACCCGAATCAATGTCTCGTCACCGAACTTAGGAATATCTTGAAAACCCATGAACCTCGTTCTCTTTTGATCCCGTACATATACCAACCCAAATGGTCTATCCCAGAACGTATAAGGTGTCCATTCGCTGACCCCCGGTGGTTGGAAATCCGGCTTGACCAAGTTCAACTGCTTTTGGTAGCTTTCCACCCCAAGATGAACATCCTCAACTCGCTGTCTGATTACAATACTGCGAATGTAAATCAGAAGAGAATTGATGATGTCATACTGAAGACGACCCGGTAAATGCTCCAACTTGCCTTGAATCTTAAGAAGATACATATCTTCAATGTCGTTCTGATTCAAGTACGAATAATCAGATTCCTTGAAGCTGTATTCCTTTCCATCCTGTCTGCGAACGGTGATCTTCGTCAGGAAGTTATACCCATAGTTGAATTCGGTTTCAGCGCTGACGATGGAAAGTATCCGACTTTGGTGATACACAGGAGTTTTAGTCGGTTTTGCTAGCTTCCACTTGTAGAACCATTTACGCATATCAGGCCAGTGATAGATACCTAGAAGTGCATCGTCGTTGTATTCTTCTACTTCTTTGAGGAATAATTCGTCAATTTGTTCCTCAAATCCATCTATCACGTAGGAAGCTGCCGGACACTTTGTCAGGGATGTCGCATAACGCTTCTCCGGATCGGTATTACCATAGCGTAGATACTCCAAGTCGCGATTGAAGAAAAACTTCTTGGGTATCTGAAGGTTGTGAGGGGGTCCGATGAGAGGTAGTGGTTTCGAATAGTCATGAAGATTTAAAGAGCCATGAGGATCCCAAGTCACGTTCTCGGTCATTGCCCTTGCAACCTGTTCCAAATTATATTCAAACTCTAAATGGGAGGTTGTGACCGTCTTGAATTTAGTGAATCCAGCTTCTCAAACCTTGACAATGTCGAAAAGTTCTAATTGCTGAACCTGCATAACCTTCTTGAGACGCTTCGTGAAATCCACAATAGAGTCGGTAGTAGGAACATCATCAGGAGAATCAGGGTTCGCATCTACCATCTGTTCAAACCATGTTTGCTTCTCTGCATCTAGGTTAACCCATTCCGGTGCAGGTAACAAAGCTGCATCCGGCGGTGGTGCGGTAACAAAGGTGAACCTGGGAGGAGCAATGTCAGTATCATGCAGCTCCAATGGGATATTGTGATGTGGTTCAGGGTCATCGAAAGCACCCGAATCTTGTGGAACAAACCCCTCAGAGCCAGCGGAGTGAGGAGTGGTAGTAGGTTGAGCTCTAGAAGTACCCTCCTTTCTCTGTCTTTTCCCTTTTCCCTTGGCTTGGTCGTCCTTGTCCCTATCATCACGACGACGTTTGCTGGGTTTGTCTTGCTTGCAGCCCTCTTTGTCTTTCTTCTTCTCGTCTCTCTTAATTGAATTGATCAGAGCACGACGAAGTTCCTTTTCAGCTGGATCATCGGGGATACCTTCAAGCAACTTTTCCTTGTAGTATGACAGTGGTGTATCGGCCGGTAGAGTGTGTAGGGTTACTGGCGTGGTTTTAAGGCGATGAGCTACAACACGATCTAGGTTCTTCTTCACATACTCCTTCATGAGACCGGGAATAACGTCAGTAAGTTCATCGGTGATCTGTTGAGGCAGCGTGTTACTGATGTAGTGATCACACGCTGTCTCAATGTTGTACCCTTTAAACTCATTCATGTCGCGTTGAAGTGCTTCTAACTGTTGTTGTTGGGTTGCAAGCTTTTCCTCTAACTCTTTCAGCTTGTCAGTATTTGCGGGTAATGGTGCGGTAGGTGTGGTTTGATTAACTGGTGATGGTGTTCTTGTTTTAGAGGTTTCACCCTCTGGGTTCACAGGTGGGGTAGGTATACGTTCGTCACCCCTATTATCCGTTTCATCATCATTTGATTCATCATTCTCCGCATCAGACTCTTCACTACTCTCAACATTATCTGTATCCTTAGCTTTCTCAGTCTTACTTTCATCTTCAACCATTTCATCATCTGATACATTCTCATCATCTTTTTCAGTCTCATTGTGCCCTTCATCTTCATCATTCTTATCCTTGTCACTATCTGTTTTCGAGTCTAAAGCATTTTCATTGCCGTGGTCAGAGTGAGACTCATCTTCAGACTCTGTATCCGAACTACCAACAGTCTGACTATGTGTAGACTCTGAGTCCTCTTCTGACTCCGATTCATCCCTTAGGTGTGAAGCTGATCCTTCACCCAGTTCCTTTCCTCTGTGTTTCTTCTTATCTGCTTTATACTTGGCAATACTCTCTTCCTTGGCCTTTCTTAACTGTTCCTCTTCCTCGTCTCTAGTTGATGGTGGTTCAATCTGCTCATATGATGTGTCAGTGATCTTAATGTTTTTACCCTTTCCTGCTCCCAAATTTTTATCACCTTTAGCCAGCGCGGATTTGAGCTTGATGATCGATTTTCGACGTTCCTCCCTCAGATCTATGGTTTCTTCTGCTTCTTGCTCTTTCGAAGATTCATCGCGAAGTGTCACTTTCTTCTTTGTTTCACGGGTAATCTTTTTGGTGCGTGAAGTGGAAGAGATAACAGTTTTACCCCGTCCGCGACCTCTGCCTCTTGTCGCCTTAGACCTCTTAGGTGTAACACCAACCATGCCAGCTTTCTCAGCATCATCGTACCAGTTAAATGCTTCAGTTGCCTTGACCGGGTCAGACAATAGTTTGGGAGGAATCCTTGCCCCGCGTTTGGTTGTGTTGGAAGCATGGATCCTGAGAGTTGAGAGAACGTGATCCATGCTTTCCATGTGGTACTCTTCACTTGGGCGGCTATCAATTTCAGGATGTTGTGCCATGAAGTAGGCAATGATTAACTTGGTGAAGCGAGGAAACGGAACTTTATATTTCGGCTTCTTAGCAAACTGTTCGTACTGATATATCATGTCGGTCCAGATATATTGAGCAAAGTCCACATGATGCAGGTTAATTACATCGTGAAAGAACTTGAGGTGTTCAATTTTGGGGTGTTCTAAACCTGTTTCCTTCCCAGAGATGCAATGACTTAAGATTTTGAAGATTGTCAACCATGGTTGTGAAATATACTTGCGGTCGACTTTAGAACTGGAGGTGAGGTCCTCACTGTCGTCATCATAGCCAATAGCATTCAGGTTATCAACAATCTGCTGCAAAGTGGGATCTTTGTGGAAAACTCCAGTGGGAGTGGACTCTGGTTGAGGAAGATCCAGGATAGTCCTGAGAGTACCGACATCGAACCTGATTCACTTGTCATTAATGGTAATTGCCATAGATTTCTTATCGTTGCTTACGAACAGATTGTGCCAGAACTGATGCATGTAGACCTCTGGTACACTCGCCGTCTTGGTCAGGACAGGGCTGACGAAATGGCGCTTCAGTATTTCAACCATTATCTGACAAGACTTTTGGCATTTCAGGACATCAAAATCTGCTCTGGAGTTAGACTTGCTGATCTCGCGCTCATCGTCTTCTGGTATCATAACCGACCTTGCAACGGAAGTTTGAGACATGACTGTCCTGTAAACACAAACACAAACAACCACACAGCAGAGGGTGTTGAATAATGTTAGTGTTAGTGATTTATGTCATTTTCTCAATACGGCCAAAATGATGTTTAAGGTAGAAAATATCAATCACATATACACATACATGACATAAACAGACAATGATCAGCACTGAGCAGCACATATCAGCAAATAGCAGCAAACAGACTTAAGCACAGAAAGTATGCAAGATATAAGTTACTCGGAAACATAACCATTTACTCGGAGAAAAGAACCTTGCTCGGAGGATTTTGTCAAAAGTTGGAAATATCCGGTCTAAGTAGGAGACTACAAGTTTCCTTACTCGGAAACTGTCCAAAATCCTCCTAACTCGGAGTGTGGTTTACTCGGAAACATGGTTCACTTATTTACTCGGAAAGTTTAAGATAAAACATTTACTCGGAAAGTCTGAGTAACATTAGTTACTCGGAGATAGTGAATAAACCTTACTCGGAAAGCTTATTTAACACTTTACTCGGAGACATAGTGAGATGCTTGGAAATTCTAAGTATCTCAGATTAAGTTCCTTGCTCGGAGATAAAGAAGCTTACTCGGAAAGGTTTATAAACAATTTCCAAGAACCAAAGTCACTCTCCTAACTCGGAGGAATTATGATTTGCTCGGCAAACATACAGACTTTACTCGGAAACATGCAAGGAATGCACATATTCATACAGGACATGTTTATCAACAAGTAACTAATTACAAACATCTTAAACACAATCCAAAACACAAACAGATACCCAGAAACTCATAACAAACCATAAAACAAACATTCCACAGCACATATATGGCCAATAATTAATCGACTTATAACATACGATCAATTCATGTTATGAACTTCTTAGCGCATGCTCACAATACACAAACATACATATCCCACCAATAATCTCACAATAATACGAACACATAGGTACCCAGCCATGTAATCGACCTATTTAAGCCACATAATCTCAATACGCATCTAATGTAGTTAAACAATGCAATTAAACATTGAAAGATCACTCCTAAACGTATTGTTATGATCAGGGAAACAACCAATTAAACTGAATCATAACCAAGAAGAAATCCCCAAATGGCGGCTAAGAACCCTAATTCGTGAACTAGCCAATTGAACCATAGAGATGCGAGGAGATTTCAACATAGTGATTACAATGCATAATTAATCATGATTAACACTTACAAATTTGTTTTCCTGAAAATCAAAATCGTGCGTATGAACAGATAGGATTTTGGCGGGAGTTGTGTTATATGTGTGTGTTAACTGTGAGGTTTGTGAAAAACTAAAAAGAGATTAAGTCATGGGCTTATATAGGCTAAGATGTTTGCACGTGTGTCACTTTTAACCCTTTAACTTTTTACCCTAGTTGAAGGTGTAAAAAACAATTAGCAAACTTGACACACTAAGCCCTTGTGTTATGAAGGGTGAACACATTTAACCTAAGTGATGAGAAAAACTTTTTAACCATTTTTTTTTTTGATAAACTTTATACAAAAAATATTTACATAGTTGCCAGGATGTGTGACTCGTTTAACTTTGTTTGAGAAAGTTATCCAAATCTTCCGGAGTCAAACATCACATACCAATCTGATGAACCAATCCAACAAATCTTGCATGAGGCAAGGCTTTGGTGAATAAGTCAGCCAGTTGGTATTCAGTACCCACGAAGTAAAGCTCAACGGTACCCTGTTCCACATGCTCTTTGATGAAGTGATATCGAAGAGCAATATGCTTGGACTTGGAATGCTGCACGGTGTTGCACGAAATAGCAATGGCACTCTTGGAGTCGTAATATAACGGAATCTTGTTGAACACGTATCCGTAATCCATCAGCTGTGACCGCATCCAGATGACCTGAGCACAGCATGCCGACATGGCTACATATTCGGATTTTGTTGACGACAGTGATGTACAATCCTGTTTCTTCGACTGCCAAGATACGAGTTTGTCACCTAAAAATTGCACTCCCCCTGAAGTACTTTTCCTTGTATCTAAGCATCCTGCATGATCAGCTTCTGAAAAAGCAATAAGTTCAAAGCCAGAATCCTTCGGATACCAGATCCCCAAGTTAATGGTTCCCTTTATGTATCGAAGGATTCGTTTAACCTCCGAGAGGTGTCGTTCAGTTTGTCTAGACTGATAGCGGGAGCATAAATATGTGGCAAAGACTATGTCTGGTCTGCTGGCTGTTAGATACATGAGTGACCCAATTATACTACGGTATTTGGTAGGGTCAGTTGGTGTCCCATGTAAATCAGCATCCAGCTTGGGGGATGATGAGGACATCGGTGTATTATAGGTATCACTACTTGACATGCCATGCTTTTTCAAAATTTCTTATGCATATTTGGCCTGGTTAAGAAAAATACCACGGGGTGATTGATGAACTTGCAGTCCTAAGAAGAACTTTAGTTCACCCATCATGGACATCTCAAAGTTATGTTTCATTAATTTTGCGAAAGCATTTGAGTATTTCTTATGTGTAGAACCAAAAATGATATCGTCCACATAGATTTGAACAATTAAGATGTCCTCCTCGTGTTTTTGTATAAACAGCGTTGGATCAACAGAACCTTTAGTGAAATGATTAGCAATTAAGAATGTTGACAGTTTATCGTACCATGCCCTCGAGGCTTGTTTAAGGCCATAGAGGGCTTTCTTGAGCCTGTAAACATGCTTCGGATGTTCTGGGTCGACAAAGCCGTCTGGTTGTGTGACGTACACTTCTTCCCGGAGCTGTCCATTCAGAAACGCCGTCTTCACATCCATTTGATATACAGTAATGTTCTTGTGAGCTGCATATGCCAGAAACATACGAACGGCTTCAATTCTCGCCACTGGTGCGAAAGATTCCTCGAAGTCGATTCCCTCTTCTTGGCTGTATCCTTTAGCTACCAGGCGAGATTTATTACGAATAACTGTCCCATCTGCATCCAACTTGTTCTTCCAGATCCATTTCAGGCCGACAACATAAACTCCATCGGGTCTTTCTACCAATTCCCACACTTCTAGACGCTTGAACTGATTGAGTTCTTCTTGCATTGACTCAATCCAATTGTTGTAAGTGAGAGCTTCCTTAATGTTTTACGGTTCGGTTTGACAAATGGTGAGTGCATAGAGGCAGTGTTCACCGTCCGTTTGGAGTTTCTTGCGTGTCATGACCGGATTATCTGGATTACTAATCACATTCACTAACGGATGATCCTTCGTCCACTTGTGGGTAGAAGGGTAGTGTTGAAAGTTTTGGTGCATGTTTGACGGATCCAAATTGCTCGTTGATGACTCGGCAGTATCTGGAATGGTAGGAGCCGGAGCAAATGGATTAAACAGTGCATCTCTGTCAAAGTCTGGTGGTGTGGGTACTACAGAGGGTGAGGTTGGATCTTTAGCGGCAGTCTTGGTAGTAGAGGCTGATTGATCGACTGATGATGATGGTTCCGTAGGTGGTGCATCGTCAGTAACTATGGTAGATGTTACTGGTGTAACAGGTGCCTGTACTTGAACAGGTATTGCAGCGGAACTGGTGGTATCGGTAGGAGCACGACTAATGAACGAATCATCAAACAGTGGAGCAAACAGATCTTCTAAGTCCTTACGGTTAAAGGACAGTGGTGCAGCTGAATGATCAGGAAAGTTTAGACGGTTAGAGTTGGGTCCTAAGCTGTTTTGCTCAGAAGCCAGATCCGTGAGTTCATCGAAATGAGCGTGTATCGTTTCTTGAATTTGTCGAGTTTGACGGTTCCAGATGCGAAATCCCTTAGAATTCTCACAGTAGCCAACAAAAATTCCAATGTCCGCTTTGGCTTTCAACTTACCAAGGTCATCACGATCATTATTTGGGTAACAGAGGGCCCCAAATACATGAAAGTAATTTATGTTCGGTTTTCGTTTGTAGAAGAGTTCATACGGGGTTTTGTTGTGTCTTTTGGTGATCATACAACGGTTTTGGGTGTAGCATGCAGTGGAGACAGCTTCAGCCCAAAGGTAATCAGGTAGTTGAGCATTGATCAACATCGTCCTTGCAGCTTCGACTAACGTTCTGTTATGTCTTTCGACCACTCCATTCTGTTCAGGGCTGCGAGGAATAGATGTTTGTTGTTCAATACCGACTTTCTCAAAGTACTCTCGGAGAGTGTGGTTCTTGAATTCGGTTCTGTTGTCTGTTCTGACTTTGCGAACTGTGTTGCGGATCTGAACCTGAATTTTTGTGAGAAAGGTGATGATCATCGAAGGAGCTTGATCTTTGCTGCGAAGAAAGTAGACCCAAGTCCATCGAGAGAAGTCATCTACGATTACCAGAATGTAACATTTACCGTTGATGGTTTGCACTCTCATTGGTCCACACAAATCCATATGAAGAAGTTGGAGTACATGATCTGTAATGTGCTCTGTTTTTGGAGGAAAACGAGCATGAGTGCTTTTGCCTTGTTCACATGCCGGACAAAGGTGATCTTTGGCATACCGAAATCTAGGAAGACCGTCGACTAACTTATGACGTGCAAGTTCCGTCATTGTTTTGAAATTTAAGTGAGACATACGCTTATGCCATAACCATGCTTTTGTGGGTAGTGCCTTAGAGAGTAAGCATATTGGAGAAGAGGCGGTCATATCTAATAATGAAATGGTGTACAGATTCGTTCCGCGTTTTCCTTTCATGAGATCATGTCCGTGTAGATCTCGAACAAAGCATGTTTTCTCCCTGAATGCGACTTCCAAGTCACCATCACAAAATTGGCCAACGGAGAAGAGGTTATGACCAAGGCCTTCAACATAGTACACACGACTGATTTCGATGTTCCCGCTGACATAATCCCCATAGCCCATAATAGCGGCAAACTGATCATTCCCAAATCTGACAGTTCCTATGAACTTTTCAACAAAGTTTACTAGAAGATTTAAGTTGCCTGTCATATGTCGGGAACACCCGCTATCAACAATCCATAGTATGATTTGTATCACCTGCATTACAAGAAAACAATGCAGATGGAGAGACAGTAACGGTAGAACCCGTTGGGTTAGTAGCACTAGAATTAAGCTTCTTGGGTAACCAATTAAAACTAGGTTTATTCTGAAGCCAACGTTGCCAATTCCAACTAGATTCCGCTTTCTTCCTAGTAAACGCACTAGGTGTTTGGATTTTTCTTTTAGGGCCTATGGTCTTGGACTTGTCTACAGGATTCTTAGAAACTACTTTTGGCGGTTTCCCTAAGATTGACTTGGCAGCGGTAGGGGACCTAGAGGGAATGCCAATAGTACGTTTCTTCTTACGAGACAAAAGGGTTTTTGCAACACAACTTTTATGATTACCAGACAAAACACTCATACGACAAAACACACAATAAGCATCAATACAACCATTATTCAAAACATCCAAAGTATCAGCATTCGTTACATCAGAATTAGAATTACATGTTTTAGAACTTGATTCTACTCTAGATATAACTTGCTTTTTATTCAAATTCCTAGTGTGAACTTCTACTTCTTGGTCCTTAGGGGAGCTGCTCTTAGGTTTCCAAACACTACTCTTCACGGGAGCCTTGGATCTGCTAACCTTAGAGGTGCCTAGTCCTGTAGAAGTGGAAGTATTCACATTAGTGGTCTGGTTAGATGCTTTCTTAGGTATCTTGTCTACTTTATACATGCCTGGCTTAATCACATTCTTGTTTGCCATTTTCCCTTTTTCACGTACATTAATTTTCTCTCGCAATTCAATGATGATGTGTTTCTGTTGTTGAATTTTAGAATCCAATTCACGATTTAATCGAAGAAGGTTATTTCGGTTTTCACAAACTTCATCGATATCCTTTTCATATTTTGAAATTTCCTATTTTAAAACAATATTTTCTTTCTTAGTCAGATTATCAGAAGCATGACTGTTTTGAAAAAACAACGGTGTGTTTTGGTGTTGAAGTTTTAACTCAAAGGCGAGGCTCTGAGTTTGACACCAATGCAACCTCTTGTTGAATTTGTGAACTTCTTTTGAAAAATCGTTTTTCAAATCATCATTGAGTTGTTTGAGTCTCTCATTTTCATGTCTCAGATTATCTATCTCTAATCTCAACAACTTAATATCATCAGAATGAGCATCAACAATCATATCATTACAATCCACATAAATAGAATTCATAATCACAGAAACAACATCATAACATAGAACATTTTCCAAAAAGTCGATCAACTTCTTTTTCCAAATTTTTCTTTTGAAATTTTTGTTTCAAGATTTTATCGTCTTTTGCTTTGAAAATGCTCAACATTGATACAATATCCGATTGCAGTTCCTGTTCCCAATGCGTGGCACAAGGTCTCAGGTGGTGAACGTGTGGTAAAAATTGTTGTTGAAAAACCTCTCTCTTTTCCTTTTCAAGAGGAGAAAGAAAAGTAGAGACTGTTATTTCTGAATTACGTTCAATTGCATCTTCTAAAAATTTTATGTCCTCCAAAAAGGTTTGAAAATATCAGAGGACACGATGTGGTTTTGGCGTAGAAGAAATGACACCTGGATTTTGTGAAGATTTATTTATTTGTGCCTCATTGGTTACAGGGACTACTTTAGGAAATGTATCTGGTTCAATAAACCATGATGGTTGTGATTTTTGTAGGATGAAGGTTTCACTAATATGAGGTACTTGAAAATAATCATATGGTTTATGATAAGGGTTTTGTCTCATTTTAGATAAAGTTTCCTCCGCCTGTTCAATTTCCTCCTCACTAGTATAAACAACAACACGCACAACAGAATCATCAAACAAATGATCAGCACTATATAACTTTGGATCTTCTTTGACTGCTTTATGTAGAAAACTTGGTTTGTCACTGCCAATAGCAAACCCATATCCTTTTGGATTTGGTTTTACCGTTAGCTTTTGAATGGTGGTTATTGATTTGCCAGTTTTATACACAACGTTCTGAAATTCTTTAAGTTTGGATTCCAAGTCAAGAATTTCCTCAACATATGAATCGACTCGTTTCCTTGATTTTTCACGATGTTCAGAAAAATTATTTTGACAAGTGGACAGCTCTGTTTTTGTTTGATTAAGTTCAGAGTGAAGAATGTCAACTTGTTTTTGAAAGTCTAATTTTTCTTGTTCTGTGTGTAATATTATCTCATTCTTGGAAGCGGTCAATTCATGAACTTGATGTTCTAAATTTTGTACTTGCACACATGAATCTTGGAATGCAGACTCAAAGCTTTTCTCACGTTTTGCTTGGTTTTCATAGTTTGAAAGTTGTAGCTTGTAGCACTCATTATCCTTAGTTAACAATGCGACTTTTGCTTTTAGATTACTGTTTATTTCATTACACTTATCAATTTGGGATTTATGGGCATCTAACTGAGTTTTGGTGGTCAGCATTTAGGTCAGGAGCTTTGAGTCAGGCAAAAGACTTTCTTGTTCAAATTGGTCATAATCATCATCGGACAGAGGATCATCAAATGAGACGACGGGGTTAATTTGATCATCATCAAATGTAACAACGGCGTTTATTTGATCATCGACTTCAGAGGATAAGGATGAATCAATTTGTCCAAGATTGTCTTCGGCTGATGCAGATTCAAAGGGTGACACAATTTCATCAATTAGACATTTTGAATTTGGTACTTGAGACAAGCCATCGGTATCATAGACCGGGCCTGTTTCACCCATGTTCACTTCCTGCATATTAGCCATCAACATAACAGCTGCTTCCAGATCCTCCATGTCATCATCTGAATAAGCATTCGCCATGAATCTTTGCTCCTTTTTAGTGAGGGTGCTTCCACGTTCATCTTTGAGGGCCAGAAGAAGAGCTTCCTTGTGATATGTTGCTCCCCTAGTTCTTGGCTTGGGGCATGCATTGGCTACGTGACCTTTTCCCCCGCAGTTATAGCACTTAATCCCTGTGTTACCAATCCCAGAACTTCCAGTCTCAACAACTTGTGCCCTGTTACTTCCAGTGGAATTGGACCTCTGTCCACCTGTATTACCCATGTAGCTACCCGATCCAGATCTCCCTGAAGCTCGGTTTTGTATCTCAACTCGGCCATCCTGAACAACTGCCTGATTTCTGGTGTTAGAAGAAGACCTCAGACGGTTGTTGGATTTGTTTGAGAATTTGCTGAAAGCTTTGGCAATCAAAACAAATCCTTCGTTCAATGATTTGAACGCGTCGTCGTCATCACTGTTAGCCTCGGTATTTTCATATGGAACCATTTGTTGTGATGACCCTCCGTATGGAACGAGTTGATTAGATGTGGTTTGTGAGGCTGGATTTGTCGGATGTTGTGGTTGGGGTAAACTTTGACCAGGTGGTGGTTGGACAAAACTCTGTGGTGGTTGTGGTATAAACTGTGACTGAGCCATCAATGCGAGTGAGTTTGGAATGGGTGCTGGTGAAAAACCTCCACATGCTGCTCTATCCTTGTCAACTTCAGATTGGTGCTGTTTAAGGAAATCATACAGCAATCCATAAGACACGTCGTTTATCCTTTTAGCTTGACGGACGAACGTCACGTACTTCTGCCAATCTGGTCCGAGACATCCCAGAAACTTGGAGTTAACGGCAATCTTTGGTAGTTTGATGTTGTGACGGTCCAAGTCGTTGACAATATTTGTAAACCTGTGGTAGTATGATTCCAACGATTCCCCTTGTTCAATCATAAAGTTGGTATACTCCATGTAGATTTTAAACTCCATATCCTCTTGATTTAATGTAGTACCTTCCATAAGAAGATGTACATGTTCCCACATGTCCTTGGCTGTCTTTTGCGCATCAATGCTGCGAAAGATAGGATTTGGAATCCCATGAAGTATATAAGACATTGTCAATTCATTAGACTCTTGCTGTTGGACCTGTTCAGTGGTGAGCTGAGCAAGAGGGATAGGGGTATAGTTTGCCGCTCTTGGTGGAATGATAGTGTTATCACCTGGAACAGTGGTTGAAGGATATGGGTACGGTCCATCCAGGATGACCTTTTTCATGAACTTTCCATGGGGTTTTTTCTGCTCAATAAATCGAAGGAAACGACTCGACCATTGCACGTAGTTGCCTGGTGTAAGCATAGGTGGGGTTTCAAGAGATCCGGCCTCGTGTCGGGACTGTTGACTGCTAATAGCCTCGCACATTTTGTCAAACCAGTGAGGCTGCTTTTGAGGTAGTTGCTGGTAATTCTGCATCGGCTGTTGTGGAATTTGTTGAGGAACTGGTTGTTGGGGGAAAAACTGGTGTTGTTGTGTGAAAGCTTGTTGTTGTTGGTACTGTGGTTGAGGATAATTCGGTTGAGGATATTGTTGTTGTTGTGGTTGTTGCTGTTGATACTGTTGTTGCTGATTTTGAAAGTAGTAGTTGTATGGTGGTTGAGACATCGTCGTAACCTGTGGATGTTGGATCGTTCCAAGGAAATAAGATTAGCGTTCGTTTGTTCACAAAGTGTTTCCTAACTTGGAAATAATTTTAAGAATTTGCTCGGTAACTGCCTTACTCGGAATAAACAAAGAATAACTTAAGTAAGATAAAACTTTTCCTTACTAGGAAATCTAAGAAAATGTTCCTTGCTCGAAAATTTAAAAAATTCTTACTCGGAGGATTTATAAAATTCGTTACTCGGAAGTTTTATAGATTTCCTAACTCGGAGTTTTTTAAATTTTCAGAACTTGGAAGATTCACGACTTTCCTAACTCGGAAAAATTAAGTCTCACTAAGAAATAACGTTTCTTCCAAACTTGGAAATTACAAGGCAAACTCAAAAAAATTCTTTCCTAACTCGGAAAATGTACTTGCTCGATAATTCAGTAACTCGGCCCTTCCTTGCTCGGAAAAATTGAGTTAGAATTGTTGCTTACTCGGGACAATTTCCTAGCTCGGAAATTTTATCACTGTTCGGGACTTGGTGGAAAAAAATTCCTAACTCGGAAAATTTCCTTTTGTTTCCTAACTCGGAAAATGGCAAATAACGGGACTTAGTGTAATTTTTCCTAACTCGGAAGAAATTACACTTACTCGGGACTTAGGAAGATTTTCCTTACTCGGAAAATTTACAACCTTTCCTAACTCGGAAAATAACGAATTACTCGGGACTTATGAAAAACTTTCCTAACTCGGAAAATTTTTCAATTCTCCTAACTCGGAGAAATACGTGAACAGTAAACGAACAAGAAAAAATTCTTAAATCCTTGTTTGTCTCTGATGCCACTTGTTGGGTCTCGATTTCACAAGTTACTAGGAGGATTTAGAGAGAAAGAATTGTAGGTTAAACACAAGAATGATAAACTTTTAATTACTCAATTAACCAACAACTCTTCCCTTACAATAGGAAGAGTATTTATAGTACATAGAGGTGAAATGGGCCAAGCCCTAAATGAAATGAAAAGGATGGGGCGCAGCCCATTATTGTAAACAATGTAATCATTGGGGCGCAGCCCAATTAACAAATAAATAAAAACATACAGCCCATGGGCCTTCTACACAGGCTGTAAACTAAAACTAACATAAAGACCAAAGCAACCTAATATAAAACATGATCGATACTTCAATTATCTAAGACGTGTTCCCAACATGGTCATATTATCAGATAATTGCATTTATCAGGTCTTGTATTGAAGTTATCACCATAATCACCCCTGAGTTACTTTCACCATCACCAGTAACGCTTAAGGTGAGTCATAGCCTCACTTTTACTGATTTAACTATTTTAAAACTCCGTGAGGGAGATACATGCTATAAACAGATCACAAGTATTTTTCTGTATGCTTGCCTGATTTGATATATGCCTAAGTTACCTTATTGCCATAAGACCCTCTATCATGAGCCATTAATCACTGCGGTGAACGCAAATATAATGAATAGATCTATTGGAGGCTGACGACCTGTCCCACTAATACTTTGACGGAATGCTTTTTGCTAGTCATATTACTCGTGATGCATTATATTTGATAAAAATAGGAATTGGCAGATCCCCTATTACTCGAGGGCACATATCCATCAGTATCCCTGATGTGACTCCTCTGTTTTACGGTACTCTGTTAACGTTTGCGTGTCATGAGACTTAGGGCAATATATGAACTGCGATATCAACTTTTAAACTGATTGTATCTCCAATACAATCCTACTTGTGTATCGAACTGATTATTAACTTCAAACTCTATGATTTCACTCAACATTTTGTTGACTTTTAAGCATGTTATCTCAGGAAATTAGCGGAGCGGATCAAGGCATGGAGCAAGCAAAACCTATCTTAAATAAGGGTGTAAAATAAAGTTTGTAATTCAGTTAAAATGATGTTTCCTTGGAGAAACTGTTTGCACTCTGATGTAACGCTTTGTAACTGAATTCATATTATGGACCTATAATAATTAAAAATGCCTTTACGGGCTGTTTTCTAAGATTTTGTTTTCGATCCTCTCAGTAATACCCCAATTAGACTTCCGCTGCTATATTGAAAAATTTGGGGGTGTTACATGAGACTAGTGAGATCCTTAAGTCATTTATAATTGAGGTAGAAAACCTAGCTGATAAGAAAGTTAAGATAATCAGATGTGATAATGGAACAGAATTTAAAAACAGGGTTATGGATGAGTTTTGCAAAGAAAAGGGTATTAAAAGAGAATTTAGTGTAGCTAGAACCCCACAGCAAAATGGAGTAGCTGAAAGAAAGAATAGGAGTTTAATAGAGGCTGCTAGGACAATGTTGGCTGACTCTAAGTTACCTATTTCATTTTGGGCTGAAGCAGTTAGTATTGCTTGCTATGTTCAGAATAGGGTTTTAGTAGTGCAACATCATAATAAGACTGCTTATGAGTTTTTTAGAGGTAGAACCCCTGCCTTAAGTTTTATGAGACCTTTTGGTTGCCATGTCACTATCCTTAATACAAAAGACCAATTAGGAAAGTTTGATGGGAAATCTGATGAAGGTTTCTTTGTTGGTTATTCTTTGCATAGTAAGGCTTTTAGGGTGTATAATAAGAGCACTAGGCATGTAGAGGAAAATCTGCACATTTAGTTTCAAGAGAATATACCAAATGTTGCAGGTGGTGGTCCAGATTGATTGTTTGATCTTGATATGCTTTCAGATTCTATGAATTATGTGCCTGTTACAGGTACAAATACTAACCATGATGCAGGTTCAGAAGAAGATGATGAAGATCATATCTTGATACCAACTTTGGAAGGTAGTCCATTGTGTGTTTCTTCTTCTAAGGATGATGCTAAAGAGAAGAATGCTTGTGAAAACAATGGAAAAGATGATAAAGAAACACAAGTTCCTGAAAGCAGTACAAATGGAGTTAGTACTGCTGAGCCAGAAGATTCTACTGCTGGGCAAAATAATCCTACTGCTGGTTCAAGTTCTACTACTGCTCCACAAATGGATTCTTTTGATATGTTTGGAGCTGGTCTGCACAACATGCCAATGAATTATGAAGTTCCTTCTACTCCCCATACAACTGTTCACAAGAATCATCCACTTACTAATGTGATTGGAGATGTACAATCTGGTGTGAAGACTAGAAGACAAACACAAGATCCAGATCATCATGGTTTTCTAAGTGCTGTGTATGAAGAAAAACACCATGAAGATGAAAATGAATGTTTATTTGTGTGCTTCCTATCACAGATTGAACCAAAGAATGTGCTCAAGGCATTGGAGGACTCAAGTTGGGTTGAAGCAATGCAAGAAGAACTGCTTCAATTCAAGATTCAGAAAGTTTGGGTTCTGGTTGATTTGCCAAAGGGCATGAGAGTGATTGGTACTAAGTGGGTGTTCAGGAACAAGAAGGATGAAAGAGGTATAGTGATAAAGAACAAAGCAAGACTTGTAGCTCAAGGCTATACTCAGGAAGAGGGAATTGATTATGAGGAGGTCTTTGCTCCTATTGCCAGGATTGAAGTAATAAGGCTTTTTCTAGCTTATGCTTCATTTATGGGTTTCATGGTCTACCAGATGGATGTAAAGAGTACCTTTCTATATGGTACAATTGATGAGGAGGTATATGTTTCTCAACCTCCAGGTTTCATAGACCCAGATCATCCTGACAAAGTATACAAGGTGGTGAAAGCTCTCTATGGCTTACATCAAGCTCTAAGAGCTTGGTATGGAACTCTGGCTACTTATCTGTTGAAGAATGGGTTCCATAGGGGAAAGATTGATCAGACTCTTTTTATCAAGAAGAACAAGGGTGATATCCTATTGGTTCAAGTATATGTAGATGATATCATCTTTGGTTCTACCAAGAAGGAGATGTGCAGAGAGTTTGAAAAGTTGATGAAAGATCAGTTTCAGATGAGCTCTATGGGAGAGCTTACTTTCTTTTTGGGACTACAAGTACAGCAGAAACCAGATGGAATATTTATCTCTCAAGATAAATATGTAGCTGAAATATTGAGGAAGTTCCAATTTTCAGATGTTAAAGCTGCTAGTACACCTATTGATAAGGAGACACATTTGCTTTTGAAAGATCAAAGTGGTGAAGCTGTGGATGTACACACATATAGGTCTATGATTGGTTCTTTGATGTATCTCACATCATCCAGGCCTGATATTATGTTTGCAGTATGTGCTTGTGCAAGATTTCAAGTAAATCCCAAGGTGTCTCATTTGACTGCAGTGAAGAGGATATTTAGGTATCTCAAAGGACAACCAAACTTAGGTCTGTGGTATCCTAAAGACTCTCCATTTGATTTGGTAGCATATTCAGACAGTGATTATGCTGGTGCTAGTATGGATAGAAAGTCTACAACTGGTGGTTGTCAGTTTCTGGGATGCAGACTAATCTCATGGCAGTGCAAAAAGCAAACTATGGTGGCTACTTCTACAACAGAAGCTGAATATGTGGCTGCTGCTAGTTGTTGTGCTCAAGTTCTTTGGATTCAGAATCAGTTACTTGATTATGGGTACAATTTCTTAAACACAATTATTTTCATAGACAATAGCAGTACAATGTGTATCATTAAAAATTCAGATCAACATTCAAAAACTAAACACATTGAAATTAGACATCACTTTATCAGAGATTGTAATGAAAAGAAGTTAGTCCAAGTTGTCAAAATTCATACTGATGACAACTTTGCTGACTTATTAACAAAAGGTTTTGATGTGACAAGGTTTCAGTACTTGGTAACAGGTATTGGAATACTTAATCCTTGAAAGATTCAATGTCTAAGTGTTTTTGTGATCAAAAGGATTTTGTACTGCTAGTTGTGCTAGTTGTGTCTGATGAAAACTGCTATGTATAGTTTGTACTGTTTGTTCAATTTTGGTACTGCTTATATAAATCTGTTAGTCAATTTTGATAACTGTCAAAAAGGAAATACTTTGTATTGTGTTTTCTTTGGTTTTGGACTAACACTTGCAGGTTGAATAAGCAATTGGATTGAAGTATGTGAATTAAGTTTAGAAAGTATGGTGTTTTGGGATTCAAAGTGTGTGATCTTTGCACACAAAAAATGGTAATTGGTTCACCATGTCTAACCCACATCAAGAACCAACTAGTCCAGAGCAAACGGTTTCTGGTAAAGACTAATCAAATCCGTTTATGGTTGATAGTTTACCAAAAACTATATGGTTATCAACTCACCATATCTCACAGTGAAGAGTTGGCTAGTCCAAAGCAAACGGCTATTGGTAAAGACACATCAAATCCGTTGATAGCTGATAGTTTGCTAAAAACTATAAGTGGACAAAAATGTTTTTAAGTCTACATTGAGTTTATACTACTCTTGAAAATTTTTACTAAACAGATTGTACTGATAGTTCAAACTAGCTTTGAAATGTGTTTATGCTCTATGATTCACCTCTCTCAGAAGATAACACATCTGGAAGTGATGAGAGCAGCTTTAAAACTTAACGGAATTGATGGAAACTTGTACAAATTGTCATATTGGAGGCTGAGCTCAAGCATCAAATGTTCAAGTTCAAGTGATGGTGAAAATTCTTCCAAACAGGGGAGGAATTCAAGTTTATCAGTTGATTTAAGATGATTATGTAACTCAGGGGAGGATATCAGTTCAAAATTCAAAGATTATTGAAGTTAATTGCTGGAGTGCTTGCTGTTATAGTTTCTTCAAAGTTTAAAAGTGAAGACAAATTCTGAAGTGATTCAAGATTGAAGATAAGTGTTTGAAAGAATTCCTCTATCATCTATATTGGAGTTTAATTCAAAAAAACTTAATGATTTGCACATAAATCATAAGTTTAGGGGAGGATTGTTGGGAATTAAACCAACAGTTAGTACTGCCAAGCATATAGTTAGTACTGTCAAGCATGAAGTTACAACTGCTAAAGATTACACCAACAGTACTAAGTCAGTTAGTACTGTTAGCACAGATGGTTAGTACTGGTTATAAGCTGAAGAAAAAAGATGAAAGACGTGTGAAGATATATATAGAATAGATATTGTGTGTGTCTTATTAAGTTAGAATTATACGTATATTAGTTTTTCTTGTACAAGACTCCTTGTGCTATAAAAGGAGATCCTAGGTTAAAGGTTAGGTACGATTATTGATAGAGCTTCAAGGTTTTTGTAACCCTAGTGATAAACAAAAGATCACTCGTATTGATAATAATATTGAAGCTATTTGTTTGGTTAAACATTGTGTTCATACTTTCACTGTTACATTCATACAATCACATACATCACCATACATATAATCTTCTAAGTGCTTTGTAGTAAATTTCATGTGCTACTTAGCATATACTCAAAGTATCTTCAACACAAGGAGTGTGTTTAGATCCGGTCAGAAAATGTTGAATCTCTTAAATCTCAAAATGATAAACTATTAAAAGATTTAAAGAAATCTGGGTTAATGGTTCTAGGTTATAAGACAGGTTTAGAGTCAGTGGAAGAAAAACTTGAATTTTATCAAGCCAATGAGTCCCTTTATGGAGAAAAGATTAAGGGATTAGAATTTGAAATTCATTGTGGAGAAATAGCTATTAGAGATCTTAGGAAGAAGCTTCAAATAGTTGAAAAAGAAAAAGATGGCATTCAACTTAATGTAGATAAATTTGAATATGCATCTAAAAGTGTAAACAAGCTCATAGAGTGTCAGATTGTTGACAAATATAAGAAAGGTGGTTTAGGTTATAATGAAGTTCCACCTCCCTTTACAGAAAAATTCATGCCTCCAACACCTGACTTATCTTTTACTGGTTTAGATGAGTTTGTTAATGAGCCTGTAGTTGAGAAAAGTAAAGCTAAGTCTAGTGAAGAAGAGCCTAAGGTAGATAGAAAGAATGATGATGCCCCAATTATTGAAAACTGGGTGTCAGATGATGAGGAAAAGGATGTGTCTCAACCTAAAATTGAAAAGAAAACAGTTAGGCCTAGTATTGTTAAGAGATAGTTTGTCAATTCTAAACAACAAGGAAAAATTGCTAGGAAAACTGTTAAACATGTTGAGCAACCTAGGCAAAACACTCACAGTCCAAGAGGCAATCAAAGAAACTGGAACAACATGATGTCTCAAAAACTATGAAGCAATTTTGAGATATTTAATAAGGCTTGTTATGTGTGTGGAAGCTTTGATCATTTGCAGATTGATTGCAATTACCATAAAAAATAATTTCAAAATCAAAGGATGGTAAAACCTGTTTGGAACAATGCTCAAAGGGTGAATCATCAAAACTTTGCTAAAAAGACTCACCCTTGTACTAAAAGGAACATGGTTCCAAGAGCAGTACTTATGAAGTCTGGCTTAGTATCAATTTATACTGCTAGACAAAACATTTCAAAAACCGCAGTATTGGTTAATACTGCTAGACAAGTTAATACTGCTCACTCAAAACAACAGTAAATGTTGCTAGATCAATGTCATATCTTTCTAAAATAGCACATTCAACTGTTAAAAGTCCCATTCATAAGAACACAGTATTTGAAAATAGTAATATTAATCAAATGGTTGATACTGTTAGGGGTAACAATTTTAATACTGCTAGGCCAAAAGCAGTAGTTAATGTTGTTAAGGGAAATAATGTTAATGCTGTTAAGGCCTTAGCTTGTTGGGTTTGAAAACCAAAGCTTAAAGTTTTAGACCATGTTTCTAAACACAACAGTGCATCAATCACCTTGAAAAAGTTTGATTATGTTGATGCACAAGGCAGATCCAAGTCAGTGATGGCTTGGGTCCCCAAAAGAAATTAATTTTCTCACCTAATGTGCAGGGCAATCCACAAATGGATTTACAGGATCAAGGAGTGATTGATAGTGGATACTCAAGGCACATGACATGGAACATGTCCTATCTTACAGACTATGAAGAGATTGATGGAGGATATGTTGCTTTTGGAGCGAACCCCAAAGGAGGGAAAATCACATGAAAAGGTACCATTAAAACTGGTAATCTAGATTTTGAAAATGTGTATTTTGTGAGAGAGTTAAAGTTTAATCTCTTTAGTGTCTCACAAATGTGTGACAAAAAGAATAGTGTTCTTTTTAATGACACTGAATGTATTGTTTTATCTCCAAACTTTAAGTTAATTGATGAAAGTCAAGTTTTACTTAGAGTTCCTAGATAGAACAATATGTATAGTGTTGATTTAAAGAACATAGTTCCTAAAGGAGGTTTAACTTGCCTTTTTGCAAAAGCCACATCTGATGAATCTAAACTTTGGCATAGAAGGCTAGGTCACTTGAATTTTAAAACTATGAATAAACAGGTTAAGGGAAATCTTGTAAGAGGTTTACCGTCCAAATTTTTTGAAAATGATCAAACCTGTGTTGCTTGTCAAAAGGGAAAGCAGCACAGAGCCTCTTGTAAGTCCAAAACAGAGAACTCAATCAGTCTACCTTTACATTTGTTGCATATGGATTTGTTTGGTCCAACATTTGTAAAAAGCCTAATGAAGAAAATGTATTGCCTAGTTGTCACAGATGATTTCAGTAGGTTTACATGGGTTTTCTTTCTAGCTACTAAGGATGAGACTAGTGGCATTCTTAAGTCCTTTATAACTAGGATATAAAATCTAGTAGAGCACAAGGTTAAGGTGATTAGATGTGATAATAGGACTGAGTTCAAAAATAGAGAGATGAATCAGTTTTGTGAGATGAAGGGTATTTTGAGACAATATATTGTAGCTAGAACTCCTCAACAAATTGGAGTTGCTGAGAGGAGAAATATGACACTAATTAAGGCTGCTAGGACTATGCTAGCTGATTCTAAGTTGCCAACTACTTTTTGGGCAGAAGCAGTTAGTACTGCTTGCTATGTGCAAAATAGAGTGTTAGTAGTTAAGCCTCATAACAAGACCCCATATGAACTTTTTCATGGTAGAACATCAACTTTAAGTTTTATGAGACCATTTGGGTGTCCTGTTACCATTCTCAATATCATAGATCACTTAGGAAAATTTGATGGTAAGGCTGATGAAGGTTTCTTTGTTGGATACTCTTTAAATAGTAAAGCCTTTAGAGTATTCAATAGTAGAACAAGGATAGTGGAAGAGAACTTGTATATTAGGTTTAGTGAAAGTACACTTAATGTTGTAGGTAGTGGACCAGATTAGCTATTTGATATTGATGCACTAACAAGAACAATGAATTATGAGCCAGTTGTTGCAGGTACACAGTCTAATGGTTTTGCAGATACACATATAGATATCACAGTATAGTCTTTTTCAAATTTTTTTCTTCAAATTTATCTTTTTCAACTTCACTTTATTAGAATATACAGATAGATCAACTAAAAGACTAAAAGTTTTAAAATTATATTAGATGCAAGTTCCAAAAACATAGATCAAGAGTGACAACCAGTAACCACCACGACCTTCAGATACATCACCTACGAGTGACAACCATATAAAAACCCACCAGTAATGTGCGGTTGAACTAGGGGTCTCATACATGTTCTAACAGTATTGTTAATTAATTACATGTTGGTTACGTGTTCAGTTTGTGTTACCAGTAGTATCACTCACCGTTTGTGTTCACCGATGGCTACCCACTTCATCGACATTCTCTTTGAATCACTTGTATAAACCAATCGATAGATTTGTATTCATTTGTGTGGTTGCGTTTCATTTTAGGCCGATTTGCGTGAAATCTATTAAACTCAACATAAAAAGGCTCATAATGATCAAACAAGTTGGTTTGTATCTAAAAAGTTTGGTTTAGATTATGTCTTTCCACTTATTAAGTTTTTTTTTTCTTTGGATACGTTTTGAAAATATTTAAAACTAAAAATACATTTTTCCTCTTAGATAAACAATAAATTACATATTTACACATGCAATGGATAGCACGTGATATTTATATGTGTATAGATATTGTAACTTGTAAGTAGGAAAAAAATCCAATCAATAGGTAGCAAGTTTTAACAAAAAGGGCAAATGGTACAAAAAGGTATCAAAGTTAGGGTCCATTTTCAATTAAGGTATTCTTCTTTTTTTCTTGCATAAAAAGGTTGCCAACTATTTTTTTTAGCGGATTTGGGTTTTTTGCTAACTTCCCGTTAACAACTAACCAAAAATTTCGTTAAGTATACAATGAAACTTTTATAAAATTTGAAGGGCCAAAGTTGAAATTTTTTCCCAGTCTTCAATCAACATCCACATCCATTCAAGAACCGAATCAATCCCTGAACCGAATCTATCCACATCCATTCAACTAACCAAAAATTTCGTTAATTTGCTTTGTTAGGAGAGAAAGCAAATTTTTGGCTCCCTTTGAACCGAATCAATCCCTGAACTCAAAACCCTCGGTTCAATATCATTTCCCCCAAATAAATCCCCATTTCCAAATGCAACGCCGTTCGAGATTCGCGGAAAAGACCACATTTGAAGATGAAGATGAGGTTGATCCTTGTCTTAAAAATCTTGTAGAAATTGTGTATGACGGAGATTATAAGAAATTAGTTGAAGTTGTGATCAAGACAATATTAGAGGCACCAAGGAATTTGGGGTTGATAACGGGAAGCTGCTACCCAGACGGTTTCTAAAGTCAAAGTATTTAGGCTTTAAAGAAAATTACTTATTT